>OZ007498.1:134488941-135189633 GCA_963931805.1 Microdon myrmicae | reverse complement strand
GAGTGGACTGAATGCAGTCCCTCTGGATGTTTCTCACATCACTCTGAACTTCCATCAGCGAATAATCAGTTTCTTAACGATAGTTCTCAGGTACTACCCTAAATCACTACTCTCACCCAATCCGCCATTATTACATCATAAGACAATCATCCATATCCAATTATCCTATCCCTATCCATAATCCCAATCACTACCCCCACTTGAATCATATGCGCGACAAATTAAACCAAATGTTCACTTGTCGCACATTGATTCAATTCCCAATTTTGAAATGCATTTCATTATTTTACCTTCCAGGAATTTTGTTCAAACTAATTCCCGTATCCTCCCTGGAACCCCAATCCAATTGAGGCACACACAAAATATTGTTTGTGGGTTCTTGAACTTGTACACACTTTTTTTTTGCAAATCCTGTAGATACTGAGTTTAAAGGGTGGCGCATTTTGGATTCACGATCACAAACTACATACACACCGACCAAAGCGCAATTATCAGACGCCAAAGACGTGATCTGCGTTTACTACCGCACTCAAGACCTACCAGTCTTGTACGATTTCTTTCCCGCCATCCCCCCATCCAAGTAGTTAGAGTACAATTGAACTAACCCTGTCAACATTATCCTTAGATACCTTGTGGCAACTCTAACAACAGATACACACAATTCACAGGCAAAAATAGTGAAGAACACGAACAAAAAAAATCGAATAAGAAAAATACATCAGAACCGTATACCAAGCGATAAATAATAAAAGTAATTCACATCAGTGGAATATAATCGAGTTTGGAAATCAAATTCAAAACACGGTCAGTAGTCTGATGCTTCACTGCTTCGCTTTTCAATCGTTTCATCGTGTGTTCAATTCACCTTCTTCACTATCCTTGCTTAACGCTGTATAATTGGTGACTACGACGTGATCTGTACACGACGCAGCACACACACACTCCCCGTAGTAAACAGAACTTCACACACGCAATCATGACTTCCGCATAGAGCACCAAGACACACTCGCTTGGCTTGCTCCGACATTCTCTCGTTCGCTCGCTCGTCGCTCGCACCGGATCTGATCGTAATGAAGTTTCTGGGAAGGGGGTGGTGTGGCAACTCTAACAACAGATACACACAATTCACAGGCAAAAATAGTGAAGAACACGAACAAAAAAAATCGAATAAGAAAAATACATCAGAACCGTATACCAAGTAATTCACATCAGTGGAATATAATCGAGTTTGGAAATCAAATTCAAAACACGGTCAGTAGTCTGATGCTTCACTGCTTCGCTTTTCAATCGTTTCATCGTGTGTTCAATTCACCTTCTTCACTATCCTTGCTTAACGCTATAACCTCCTTCCCCTTTTTTTTCAGATATCTTGAGACCGAGGCCAACATCCTCGCAAGATGACCAGAAGCCAGAGACAAGATGAAGGACACATTTGTCCCTAAAGTCGGCCTCTCGCCACCCATTTTTTTTTTTTTTTTTTTTGTTGATTCATGATCAGATGTAACGGTCCCGTATTCCCAAGTTTCTCCATGATTCGGAGAGATTGAACCCAAACCGGCGGCACCGCTATCAACGGAGGTGGCACCTGTATACTAGTTAATAGCGGAATGAAGGGTCCTCAAACATTTTGAGTTCATAGAGGTCTCAGGGGTTAAACTGCATCCGAGTAATAATGGTAGAGTGAATATATGCTCCGTATACCATAAAACTAGTAATGGTCCATTAATCCCAAAGATATCGGCAAATTAAAAAGGTCTTCAGAGCATACATCGTTCATAAAGGGCTGCCATTTTAACTACAGGCATCAGCACTGGAATAACTCCGTCTCTTGACTAAAAGGCACAAAATTGTACCAATGGTATACCGAAAATGCTCATGCCCTCAACTTCGAAATAGTCGTACCTACGGTTGGTAGGCGAGGAAATTCAATTACGGACATCTTGTTTGTGTCCAGAGACTTATTCCCCCATATCACTCTTCCTCAAGTATCGGCGGGTGTATCTGATCACAACGCTGTGACCACGTTCATTTGCAGCTATCGAGCATCGCGGGTTCATATTAGATACATACTCGATTATGGACGCACAAATTGGGTCCACTTCAATGTTTCACATTGAACGAAAAACTCTACCAACTCTCTCTTCCCACTGACAGGAACCTAACGACGGTTGAGATAAATAACGCTGCAGCTTGACTCCACGAAATTCTAGTTGAAACTTTGGAGATTCATGTCCCGAAGTACAAACTTGAAAATACATCAGATTCCCCACGACGAACTTCACTCTTCATCTTATCCGGGAGCGTAAAACGCTCTGCAGAATGAGATATCGTCACCGCTTCACACAAAGGGAACCATTATTGCGATCCATCATTCAAAATATTGGCACGCTGATAAAACAGGGAATCCAAAACAATCGTACCCGACGATTGGAAGACAAACTGAAGGGTATTCAGATGGACCAGAACATTTATAAAAATGTTTAAAAAATATGTGGCACTTCTCGTCAATCATGCAGAACGGTGTTGTTGTCAATAATGATGCCAACAACGCAAACATCATCGGAGAAACCTTTGAAAATAATCACAAGCTCACTCTTGAGGATAGCGACCCGGACACGAATGCAGTAATTAGGTTAGAGGTTCACAATAAATTAGACAACTTTAACGAGCCAATAGTTGTCTTTAACTCAGCTAACTGCATACTTCGATGATACACGTGATAATAGCCACGGTTTCGTCACACCAAATACCCTACAGAACCTAGCTAAATCTCGAAACCCCAAGAAGTCAGCCGATATCGACAACATGTCGTGCCATTCGTTGTGAAGGCTTTCTGCTTTATTCTTTATAAAGCTCTCCATTCTGCCCAACCACGCCTACAACATGGGGTACTTTCCCCAAACTTGGAAGCATGCTGTTGTTTGTCCAATAGCAAAAGATGGGAAACCAACGTATCAGCCCTCAAGCTTTCGTCCGTGCTAGTTCGCTCCTCACTTGCATCAGCAAAATATATAAAAAATTCATATACGAGAAGCTAAATAACTTTATCAGTGCCAGGAATCTAATACCTGATTTCCAATTTGTATAGAAGGGCACACAGCATCACTATGGCTCTCAACATATTTCTACACCACGTCTGCGTGCATCTCTTTAATAAGGAACCCGCCATTGCGCTGAGCCTGGACATTGAAAAGGCTTTTGACACGTCGTGGATCGAAGGTATTGTGGGGTTTCTCTATTCTATATGAGAAACAACCCACAATTCCAACCACAATTCCTACCTAATTTCGACCGCTTTCAGCGCGTCATACCTACCCATTTCCTTCATATGTTGTTCCCCTGTAAAACATGTTAAACGGACGTATAGCTAAACTCATTATCCCATGCAAATAATGCATAATTGAGTTTAGCTACATTCTTGTCATACGGCAACTCCATTCTTGCTAACCATGAATTTCCCATCGGAAATCTCATAATGTCGGTTAGCAACAGCAAGTCTAAACGAACGACGCTGTTGCATCATAGCAAAATAGCTGGGGTTATTTCAGCGTCTTAGATTCTGGCTCTCACGCTGATTATTTCCCAAGCATCAGCGGCGTGCTATTGACTTTCCGTCAGATCATCCATTCGCTTGGGATCAATGATCTCTTTTTGCAGGTGGATAACATCAGCTAGGTTTTCCTCTCTCTCGTATTTCTGTCTTTCTATAGTGCGATGACCTAAGAGATAATCACTAGGTCAGTAGACCAGTCGCATACGCGGCACTGATGTACACACACTAAGCCAGATCAACCCTGGGTTATTGTGCTTTCCCTTTTGATTTCTCCATCCTTGCCCATCGACGTCGAATGAATACACAAGTACGTTTCTACCTCAATGAGTGTGGTGAGTTGAGGAATGCACAAGAGAGCATGATTACCATTGGCGGATCGATGTGTAAAAGCAGAAATCACAATTTCCACCCTAATTCAAATCAGTCACTATCCAATCTCCATCGTGGTCAGACACGCTGCCGCACGAGTCTAAATTTAAATACGCGTTTAATTCAGTGAGTCACATCTCAATCGTCTAAGTGGAAGGGCGCGACGCAGAGTTCATCAATAAAAAAACTAACGAAGTAAAACGAAAAGTTATTAATTTGAAGATTTCCTTAGAGTGTAAAATAGTTTATTGTGTGCGTTTCAAATTCATATATTTAAATAAGGATACCGGTAAACAGACTTGAGCTGTAAATAAAAAAAATACAAAAAAAATAAAAAAACTTTAAATAAATAAAAAGTGTTTTCCATTTCCTTCGGTGGAATCTTTGCTTGTGGGATTTAAGTGAATCTGTGCCATACGTTGGCATCCAAACTTCAACCCCCACAGTCTCATCTGTAATTGAACACTAGCCACAGTAGAACGATGTGCAGTATCATCTACCACTTCGTTCGAGACAGAACTTTTGAAGTTCGAATGAATGAAAAGCTGTCCCACACTTTCAACGTCACCGCAGGCATACTACATGGCTGCATTCTAGGCCCATTCTATTTAATATCTACAGCTTAGATATTCCTCGTCCTATGGATGGGAGAGTAAACCGGATATGGTATGCGGATGACGTCCTACTGAACACGTCATCCAAAAGTCCTAAGCTCGCAAGAAACCGACTCAACCGTCATCTGGACGAACTGTATCAGTATTACAGCCGTTGGCAAATCCGACTTAACCCAGCCTAAGCGGTAGCTATCATTCTGAGTAGTAAACACTCCCAACCCACTTCTCGATATTGACAGAATATTCGAACACAAATAGGAGGTACTGAGGCAACTCTAACAACAGATACACACAATTCACAGGCAAAAATAGTGAAGAACACGAACGAAGAAAATCGAATAAGAAAAATACACCAGAACCGTATACCAAGAGATAAATAATAAAAAAAAAATAATTCACATCACTGGAATATAGTCGAGTTTGGAAATCAAATTCTAAACACGGTCAGTAGCCTGATGAGTAACGCTTAGGTAAAGTTTTTTTCGTGATTCGAGCTGTCATAGCGTCAGTTCGAAACACACGATCTTCTTCACTATTATTTCAAACGCTATAGTACTACGATTAGACCACAGGACAGCATGAAATATCTTGGGGTAATTTATACTCCCAAAGTGAATTTCATCAAACATGTGACCCACATCCTCCAAAGGGGCCTCGGTCGGTCTAAGGAACTGCACAACATTTTGAAGTGGAGCAACAAAATTGAAACCAAAGTTAAGCTTATCTGTTATAAGCAGCTAATCCGATCTGAAATAAAACGTACGCCATTCCTGTTTGGTCTTGTATATTTTCGGGCCAAATGAAAAGACTTCGACTTTTCGAAGGGACACTTCTCAGAAGATGTATCAACCACTCTAGAAAGCCTGACGGTCGTCATTAACCCAACTCTCATCTATACGAAGGTGTCTCCATTAGGCCTATCGACGAGTACTTGCTAGAATTAGCATACAAGTACTCGAAAGCATTCAGAACAGTGAGAACCTACATGTACGGAAGTCTTGTGTTCTTGACCCTTCTCTCCTTGAATCTCTTCGGATCCGACCGCGACAATTTTTCTTCGGTACACCCTACCCAATAGCACCCCCCCCCCTCAATAATATAGGAAACTACAAACACGCTACACACATGCACGCACTACCACCTGTCAACAAGCCCAGACACCGAGAGGAACCGGCCGGTAGGAGCTGACACTGGAAGACCGGCCCTTCAAGAGGGCTTCCACCAAAGATCTCCGATCTTTGATCGGTCAACTGGGATCGACACGCCTACACCAGCAGGTTACAATACATAGATATATCTGGTGTATGCCTACGTTTTTTTCTGGTTTCTTTGGTTAAAAAAAAAAATACGTAATTTTGAAAATAATTTTTTTTTATTCTAAATATTGGTCATCGGCTTCTATACATTTCGACCATCTTTCAGGTAATTTATTAATAGCATGCCAAAAAAATGGGTTGTCTTTCGTCGCAAACCATTCGTTGAACCATTTTCCAACTTCCTCGAAATTGCTGAAGTGCTGCTCTGCGAGCAGGTGCCCTATTGATGCCAAGAGGTGAGAGTCAGATGGCGCCAAGCCTGGGAAGTACGGCGCCTGTAGAAGGATGTCCCACCCAAGCGATTTCATGGTGTCTTTCACTAGTTTTGCTGTGTGAGATGCCGCTTGTGTGAGACGCCGTTGGTGTGTAACTAAACCACTTTGCCATGTCTTCTGGCCCGTTCCGGCCGTCTTTCGATTAATGTGTGGTTTAAATTAATCATTAGTTGACGATAGTGTTGTGTATTAACGGTTTCGTCGGGTTTCAAGAGTTCATAATACATAATACCGCTCTGGTCCCACCTGACACAGAGCATGGTCTTCTTGCCGAAGCGATTTGGCTTCCGGTAGGTGAAAGCTACGATTTTTTCCGGTTCGGGTTTTCAAAATATATCTATTTTTCGTCACCCGTCACAATTCGATGGAAAAATTATTTCCTTTCGTGGCGTTGAAGTAGCATTTCACAAGTTACTTTGCGATTTTCCATTTGACGTTCATTCAAATAGTGTGGGACCCATTTACCGAGTTTATTCATCTTCCCCATTGCTCGTAAACGTTTGCTGATTGACACATGTAATGCTTCTGCTAATTGCCGTTGCGTTTGAGTTGAGTGATCATCCAATAACTCCTGCAATTGCTCGTCTTCAATTTTTATGGTCACTGTCTTTCACATTGAAATCACCACTTTTAAATTGTCGGAACCATCTCTCACATGTTCTAATTGTTGGACCGGGTTCACCATATGTTTCTACCAACAAACGATGACTTTGAACAGCCCTTTTCTTTTGCTTTTGAATAAGAAAAGCAATGCGTGGCGCAAATGTTCCTTTTCAGGCACAAAACGCGACATGACCACTGAACGATAACAAAGACGTTCGTTTTTGGCGGACTGAACTTGTCTGCGTTTGTAGTTAAATCTCAGGCGAACAATATAACGTATGTGTCAAATTAATACGCTGCGTACTTTTTGCTGGCGCCATCTCTTAGTTAAACCGGAAAAAACGTATGTATACACCTGGAATATAAGACATGAAAAGTATATAACCTATCATCAGGTGAAAGTAAGCCTCGCCGATGAAGATAACTTTACGCAATAAATCACGATTCATTGCGACCATCCCATGCATTCATTGAACACTGGCGATGCTGCAAATGATCGGAAGGTTTCAGTTCCTGTAGAAACGACTTTGTACACGTGCAAGTTCAAAATCTTGAACAACGTGGTCAATGCAAGATTCAATTCCTGGGCACGATAACGAATTGATCTGGATGTTCAACTACACTATTAGCAGTAATATTCTCGATGATATGGGCCGAAAGCGTTTTTTTCAAACCTACATTCATAACTGACCCAGTGTTTTTGAAATTCCGAACAATCTCTTAATGCCGGATTTCGTTAAAGCGTTTGGACTGATTTACCGAATTACGAGACCATGCTCCATAGTTCAATTTGTCAATGTTTAAACTTCACAAATGTCAAAAAAAAGAGTAACATTTGCCATTTCAACGTCGTACCCAAATCCCTGGTGTGGGTACGTTTTAAAAATCAAAAGAAATTTGTTACGATTCCAATACACGCAACTGTGATGGAAAGCACAACGTCAAAAAGAGAGTCGACAAAACCATCGGGGTCGTGTATCACAGTGAGTAGCGTCATGTATTACAGTGAGTTGCGAATTAATACATCCTCGTTTATACGCAGCGATGTTCCTATGCTTTGGTTCTAATCTCATCACAGCGTGGATTACATTCAACCCATTCACTGCTTCGCAAAGCTATAGAAACTCTTTGCTTTACGATTTATGGTGAATAGCAGACAAGAAAATCACGTCTCCGCTAGTATGATGGTAAGGACCACGGAGGAAAAAACATTATTAAGGTAAACTGGTTCAGGTCGGCTCGATATCTGGGATATCTGGAAAACACGACTATTGAAGGGTAACATCGGTCAAGAATAAAGAAAGAAATATCAATTACTGAAAATAGACTTCCTAACTCTAACTTATCCGCACGTACCTTACACCGTTCTTGACTAGGGAATTGTAACCACAAATATCAAGGCTTTTTCTTTTGAAACCCTTGCTGCTTCTTCAGTGTTGAACTACGACAAGAAAACAAATAAAGCATTGCAAAGGCATTCTGCAGAATTCTATGGACTCTATTGAGAATGGCAGCGACAAAGAAACCAACTGTGTAACGTTCTTATTAATTATTACAGCGGAATAAAGTCCAAGCGAATATGTTTACTGTGGTTGATGCTGTCATTGATGTGCTGTCACTCTGTTGTCATTCCAAGGGGTGCTCTAAGCCACCTTTAAACCGCGCCTTAGGCCAAAGCTATTTCAAAAATATCCGATCTACGTGATTGATTTACGAAACCGCCCAACGCTACCATCACTTTGTAACCCAGCTTTGAAATCTTATCCAAACTCATTCGTCGTGAGGTGGGGTGTACTGATTGGGTTATTAATTTTTCGAAACCTTGTGTAACGTGTTAGAAAACATCCAATGGTCGACTGGAACAGGCAACACCGCGAAATACCAACAACAACAACAAAATGTAAGCACAGTCCATCAAAAGTAAGTATAAATGTGTACGTGCTGTAAATGGTAAATTATCTTGTTAAGATACTGCACGTACACAAGGAGAGTACTATCAAAGAGCTTCACTATGGAGGCACCAACTCGCGTCCATAACGTAGTTGAATTTCATTACAGAAGTCGCTGCCTGAAGGAATGACAATGAAGTAACAATATAATAGATCACACGCATTTAATCCGTGCGTTCACCATTTCTTTGGGCTAGAAATGGTCGATAGAGGATCTACGTCGTGGAATGCGTTTTGTTGACGGCTGAAGAATGCATGTTCATTAGTTAATTGAACTGAGGAATTCGACTGGTCAAGGGTATCACGACGCTTTTGTATCATACCTCTCTCCTGCAAGGGTGCAACAGTGATCAACAAATTCGTGATCAACTTCAAGTGGTGTTTTACTCTCTCAACCTTCTAAGATAGCAAACCATGAATGAAGCTCGATTCATCACTTCACACAAATAAATGCGTGGTCTGAGACATAAATGGTCAAAAGCTTTCCTCACACCACACAAAACCTAAACAGAAACTCAAGCCTACTTACTTTCCCTTCCTTTTTCTGCGGTGATTTCCCAGCCGAAGGCTAAGGTAATTCTAAAACAAATAGTGAGACACCCGTCCACGTTAGATCCATTAAGCGTAAAAGAAAGTGAAAATTCATACATTTGATCTCTGACGGTTGAGGTCACAAGGCATATGTTATCAACCCACGTTGCGTAGCAGCGTATTGTTGCATTGAAACTCAATTATCGGCATATCTTTTCAGTACTCCTATATAATTGACAAATAAAAAATGGTTAGGGTCAATTAATCGGAGGGCGTAGTCCGTGCCATGTGTCCCCACTTCAGTTCCCAAAAACAACCGATCGTGTAAAAGTGTACGTAAAATCTGTATTCGGTACTTTCTCAACGTGTGTCACGAAAGATACTCGTATCTTATCTTCTAAATTTCGCCAAGAGCCGCTTTGCGCCGTTACAGTTATTCATATGCATTGTGGTATAGACAGACGCACCTTTATAATTTCCCACAGACGGTATTGCAGATGTCATGAACCTCATCTTAGTATTCGATTAATATTTCTTTGAGAATATGATATAATGGGAGCATCGAGGTTTCTACTACTCTCGGGGAACAGGCAGATGATACCAGCATATAAATCTTTCGTATTTGCGGATGGCACACTGAGACAGGCAGGCTCCATTTCTCACGAAGATCTTTAGTGAGAAATATGTGCCACATGATGACACCAGGGAAACGAATATCTAAAGCGGAAGTAAGATATTATTATACATCACTACATGGTGGCCTATGATATCTAGGATAACTATTTTTTCACACAATTCTAAAGTTTGGAGGTTAACGAACGGAAAGGCGAAGAGGTGTAGAAGTGTGACTATATATTTAATGTTTGAATTGCATGTTGCGTGTGAGATTGCAGTATATTTTTATTTAAATAAAAATGTATATCTGGTATCTGGTATCACACTTTTAATCACATTTAAAGAGGTGTGCCCTTATAAATGTGCTGTATGCACTCTGCCTGTACATTTTGTCTATATGTATGTTTAAGGGTTAATATTACCTTGTGACTTTTTTTGACGTTTTTTTATTGGCTTAAAGACTCCTTAAAGCATCCAAAAATTATTTTAAAAAAAGTCAATTATGAGGGAGAGAAACTTGTAATTGGGTCAAAAATTCGTTTTTTTTTCGAGCATAGTCGTGAACCAAAACTAGCGATTTTTCGAGTGCACGGAATCTTCATTATTCCTTATATGAATTATTCCGACACATATCAGTTTCCAGATTTTAATTTTGATTAATAGATATCCATTCTACCCAAATTTTAAGGCTGAGCAAACAGGTGTTTGTAGAAAGTCCGTTAAAGAAAATTTTAACTGCAACTTTAAAACAATATTTTCTAGTGAACGTTTTCAACATGATGTAGTTGAATCTTTGATCCATTAGTCGAGACCGATTGAGAAGTAGGACATGCTGCCTCACAAAGACAAAAGGAACAGTGACATTCAAGAGTTAGCCCAAGAAATAGACAGAGCGGCCTACTTCCAGACACGCTATAGAGCTCCTACACTTCAACGATGCCATTGAAGAACGGCTGATCAAGTCAGTTCGAATGTAAGTTCAGTTAGCTAAGTAAAAGTTAAGCTCAGTTCAGCCCAGTTCTGCCTGGAAACTGATTTGAAAGAGATTGTCAGATTGAGGTTTGGGAAATAAATGTATTTTTAAATGTTACAGGTCGTTTGGCCAGCTAGCGAGAACTAGCTGAGATCGTTATATAGTCCACAATATAAAAAAGGACAAACGGCGTCACGTCGGAATTATTCAAGATGGATTCCGCCACGTCAACGATTGGTTCGTGTGTGACGTTTCTAGCAGATAGACATAATACACAAGCAAATAGTGAAGAACAGCGAAAGGAAAACGAATAAGAAAAAGCATCAGCCGTATACCAAGCCGTGATTCTAATCGTCATAACGCCGGTTCGCATCACACATTTTTCATTATCGTTGCAAACGCTATAATTGGTGACCCCGACGTGATCTGTATACACATTACACAATCTCCCATAGGTAAACAGGACTTTACTAGTATGATCACGACTTCCGCATAGAGCACTGGCATACTCGCCCGCTCCGGCGTTCTCTTGCTCGCTCGCTCCTTGCTTCGTCGTTCGCACACAAAGTTGATCGTAACAAAGTTACTGAGAATGGAGTAGTGTGGCGTTTCTAATAGATACACACACAATACACAAGCAAATAGTAAAGAACACCGAAAGAAAATCGAATAATAAAAGGCATCAACCGTATACCAAGCAATAACATAGCAACTCCACATTAGTTGAATGTACTTGAGTTTAGAAATCGAATTCGCACTCTCGGCAGTGGTCTGATCTGTTGAGCACTACTTCAATCTTTTAGTGATTCTAATCGTCATAGAGTCGGTCCACATCAAACGTTTTTCATTATCGTTGCAAACGCTATAATTAGTGACCCCGGTGTGATTTGTATACACAACACACAATCTCCCATAGATAAACAGGACTTTACTAGTACAATCACGACTTCCGCATAGAGCACCGACATACTCGCCCTCCCCTCGCTTCGTCGTTCGGACACAAAGTTGATCGTAACAAAGTTACTGAGAAGGGAGTAGTGTGGCGTTTCTAATAGATACACACACACACAATACACAAGCAAATAGTAAAGAACACCGAATGAAAATCGAATAAGAAAAGGCATCAACCGTATACCAAGCAATAACATAGCAACTCCACATTAGTTGAATGTACTTGAGTTTAGAAAACAAATTTGTACATGCGGGAGTGTGGTGATGTGTTGAGCACTGGTTCAATCTTTTAGTGATTCTGATCGTCATAGCGTCGGTTCGCATCACACGTTTTTCATTATAGTTGCAAACGCTATACTTGGTAACCCTGAAGTGATCTGTACACACAACACACAATCTCCCATAGGTAAACAGGACCTTACTAGTACGATCACGACTTCCGCATAGAGCACCGGCATACTCGCCCGCTCCGGCGTTCTCTTGCTCGCTCACTCCTCGCTTCGTCGTTCGCACACGAAGTTGATCGTAACAAAGTTACTGAGGAGGGAGTAGTGTGGCGTTTCTAATAGATACACACACAATACACAAGCAAATAGTGAAGAATACCGAAAGAAAATCGAATAAGAAAATGCATCTGCCATATACCAAGCAATAACATAGCAACTCCACATCAGTTGAATGTACTTGAGTTTAGAAATCAGATTCGTAGGCGTGGTAGTGGTCTGATGTGTTGAGCACATTAGTGATTCTAATCGTCATTGCATCGGTTCGAATCACACCTTCTTCATTATCGTTGCAAACACTATACGTCGACCAGAGCCCATCTAACAATTGCCTACCAACAACACCACTTCTTTGACCAATTTTGGTCAAATGCTTCAAATGGTCGAGTTGCAAACGCACAGCAAAACCTTACTAATCGCTAGACCTGGTCTTCTCATCGACTTAGAGCAATATTTTCAATTTATTTCTTATGCACGCTCGCCATCCTTTTAAGAAATCAGTCGTAGTATGGAACACAAACTCGATAGTATAGTGGCTCCTCGATAGTATAGTGGTTAGTATACCCGCCTGTCACGCGGGAGACCGGGGTTCGATTCCCCGTCAGGGAGCCTCGGGCGCAAGACTGATAACCTTGCCCGGAAAAAAAATCATTATGGAAAATTTAACAAGCCTCAGGACTTAGGAATAAGGCCAAGACCGGCTCCCGGTTGTAGTGCCGATGATGATGATGGGACACAAACATTGAGTGTCTTTTTTAATCCAGCCTTATGCAGATGGTTTAAAATTATTTTCTAGTCAGTCTTAGCTCCTAGGCGATCTTATGGCTACTTACGTGGCGGTCTCTTCGATTATTTTCACGATTTTATCGACTATTTCGACAATGGCATCTGGCCATAAACACTTTCATTTAGTTGGTTTGTATTTGTGCATTTATCGAAGGAAAATTTCATATACTAAATTTGATTATATTACATCGTAAACTGTCAACGAATTTTTTTTTAATACGGGATGTTACTTTTCCCGTCAGGAGTTGTTTGATCAATATGTTACGTCTCCAGCGCCGTGCTTCCTCTTTCGAGGGAAGAGCGTGGGGGTTATAATATCTTTTCTTTATAATTATAGTTTTTATTTTTATTTTATTTGAACTCAGCTGTCTCAAGCTGAGCTCTAATCTGAACTATTTTTACAATATAAATGTTCCTGTTTTTATAGAACATTTTGTTCCAACTAACTGTGTCGTATAAAATGAACAAAACAATCCAGAAGTCTCTGTTTATAATTTTGAATAAACTTTGAACGAAAATCAAAGTGGGTATGTTTTGAAATGAAAAATGTGCTTGTTATGAAAAGGGGCATGTTTTTAAATGTGCTGTAAGTCACTGGGTATAGAATATTGTGTCTGTTTATTTATGAATTGTATTAAATGAGAATGTAAGATATGTGCGGACGTAGTTTTAAATGTTGTGTTAGAAAGGACATGAGATTAGTGTTAAAGCGAATAAGGGTAGTATTCTGGAATACAACAAATACATTATAAAACATGTGTTTATATTTACAACCGTATAGCAAAAATGAATGGATTTGTTTTTCTCCAAACTAATATATTGCTGTTCTTTCTATTGTTAGATACCCCATTAGATACTAATTCCAGATTTACTATAATCACCTTTTTATCTCTTCTATGATAATTTTTTGGCGCAAGGCTAATGACCTCGCCCGGAAAAACAAATTGTTATCGAAAATTTAACAAGTCTCGGATATGGACCGGATACCAGTGGAGAGACTTGCTAAATAAGGCTAAAACCGGATCCCGGTTGTAGTGCCGATGTTGATGATGATAATTAATGCGGACTTGTGGCGGGTATGTAAGGCACGTCAAATCAAATCATCCCCAAAGACTAATTAGTGTCTGCTTTGTTACATCAGTTAACATATATGTTAATAATTTCCAGCAGTTGTTGCATCCAAAAACCCTCTATTAATAGGGATTGTCGGTTGCTGGAACTTATCTACTTCGGTTAATAAAAAAGTAACCTGTCAAAGATCTTGTGCCACGTGTACAGGATTTTGATTTCGGAATCTTATCCAAATTTATTTCTTTTTGATACAAAAGACATATATTTCACAACCTTTAATTGTGTCGGCAGTGATTTAACTTCAAAGTAGTTAAACGAACGTTTCGATCACTACGTCAACTCCGAAAAATGTCTTCATAACTCTTAAATGACTGGTTAAGACCGAACGCACCATCGCATACAGCCTTTTTCCAATTACCTATGGACCTTGTAATCGAAGTCGTCCTTCGGCACTTTGAAAGCAAACAGAAAGTTTCCTCCTTCGTAATATCAACTTCGTATGGCGCCACATGATTCATATCTAAAAAGATACATGGAATGAAGTACGCGCTTTGACTCGATACTGTCTGCTTTTCTATCAACACTTGATTGAGCAATTGCCTAGCAGACAGTCCGCACTGAATCATTTAGTATTGGGGTCCACAAACGATTTCCATAGCTAAATTGGGATTCCTTAGAATACAACGCAAGCCAGCCGACATCCCCCGCAGACGCCGACACGAATTGTTCGTACAATTCTAGCCGAGTATACAATAGACGCATTGATACTCTGGTCATGTGCAGTGGCAGGTTTTCCGGGTAAAACGAACCCGTGCTGTAAATACTAGTTGCCATTTCGTAGAAGCATAAGTACAAATATCTACCCTGCGTTGACAACAAGGCGATTGTAAAGCAGTCAAGTAACATAAGCAGACTTCGCGTTATGAATTTGATTTGAAGCCGCCAGACGGATGCCAGTTCCTCTTTTTGGTGTGCAGAAAGCTGTGTAATTGATTACACAGGTGTGGCGGAATGGCTCATACGGATTCTATTTATGCGGGTTGTAATTGTCGGATGTCAGTGCGTTAATATCGCGGTCTTGAAAAGGAAAGTAGGTCAATAGGCGTGAGGCTGGAGAAATGCCAATGTAAGTTTCGGTGCATGAGGGAATTCGTTATTCGTTCATGAGTACCATATTTTTTATTTTTTGAATTTGGGAAGTCCCTGTTAACAGATTGCAATTACAGTAATTTTGTGGAAAGTCTTGCTAAAGATTTAATGCTCATAAAAACCCATGAAAATTTGTCGTGACGTCGATTTCAAATTCTCAAATGTAAGAGTACTAGGAAACAACCTTCTCACGCCAAATAGGGAAGGAAAGGTCTTCATCTAGTTAAAATACATAGATACAATTTTGAGCGATACTACCACTTCAAAAAAAAAAAAAAAGATCCGAGATGCCTAACAGTGTTTTGTTTTCGTTTAATTTGTTGGTTGGGGGTGTTACGTGCGGCTTTCACCACCCCCATCAGTTAATTGTTTTCATTATAATTTTGTTTTAATATAGTTTGATGGTAAGGCGGCGGAAGAATTGCATGATCCACTTGTGGGTGTTCGAACACGCCCCGATTCGAGTGTGGATCGTAGGCGGGTTCGAGTTCGATTTTTGGAGTGGATGTTGGGGGAGAGCGAGTGAGAGGGCAAGAGGAATCTTCGATTGAGTTAATTTTGATTCCGTTTTGTGGACTTTTTTTGGAGAACAGTCAAGAAAGAAGTGTTGTGCTGTGTGCAGCTGAAAAGGAAAGGCGCGTTTTTATTTTTTGTAAGAAATGTAAAAAATTGTTAAATGAATGAATGTGAAAAAATGTTAAGTTCCTGATCCAATAAAATTCGCTGACCGGAAGTTGTTGTGTCTTTTTGTGTTGATTGTTGCGGAGTGTTCGGAGGACGCACCGTTGTCGGAGAATCCAACCGGGAGATTCAAGGGTGACAGTTTGTGGGTGGATACCCAAGAACCCCCAAATTGAGGACGACAAGAATGCCACATTATTGAAATCCGGTGGAGCAGTGCTGCGGAACATAAAGGTTACGGAGAAGAAAATGCAAACTGAAGAATCCAGAAGATACGGGTAAGCGTGGTATATGCCCATCTATATTGTTTTCTTACAACATAGTTGCTGCAACTGACACGGCTCAGCACCGTTACAATTAGCTGTACTTAAAATACAGCAAGTGGCGCCGTTTACATGGAACAGCAGATGACATCAAATACAACACTTAAATATATAGAACAATTTTAAAATCTGATACAATTATAATACACAGTAGTACAAAGAAATACCACAGTTGGCGCAGCCAACCACGAGGTGTGAGGAATTGAAGACCGCAGCCAAAGAACATTTTCGAACGAGTCTCCTGAACATCAGGTAAATTATTTATATATATATATATATATATATATATATATATATATATATATATATATATATATATATATATATATTTATTTTGTGGAAAATATCACAGGTGGAAGAATTTTTAAAAGTGTGGTAGGATGTGAGTTATGTTTGGAAAAAATTGCAACAAATCCTTTTCATAAACCTTATTTGGAAAAATTGTATCTTATTACAAGAAACTAATTCCTGGGCAATAGTACTCTGAAAGCAATAATTTTTCGGGTACATGACAGCTATATCAAAGTTTGTAAGGGCATAAACCACTCTTGAAATTTCTAAATCGAAACAACTATTTTTAAAAGATAACCTAAGGGTGGTTTTTTTAAGGGATGCACCAAAAGGTATTTTGTGGCGTTTCTAACAGATACACACACAATACACAAGCATATAGTGAAGAGCACCTAACGAAAATCGAATAAGAAAATGTATCAGAGCCGTATACCATAGCGATAACATAACATTTCCACATCAGTTGAGTGTACTTGAGTTTAGAAATCGAATTCGTACAAGCGGCGGTGGCCTGATGTGTTGAGCATTGGTTACATTTTTAATGATTCTAACTATCATAGCGTCAGTTCGAGTCACACGTTATTTACTATCGTAGCAATACTCTATAATTGGTGACCCCGACGTGATCTATACACACACACACAATCTCCCATAGTAAACAGAACTTTACGACTACGTTCACGACTTCCGTATAGACCACCGGCACACTCGCCTGCTCTGACGTTCTCTTGCTCGGTCGTTCCTCGCTTCGTCGTTCGCACAAGAAGTTAATCGTAACAAAGTTACTGAGGAGGGACTAGTGTGCCGTTTCTAACAGATACACACACAATACACAAGCAAATAGTGAAGAACACCGAATGAAAATCGAATAAGAAAATGCATCAGAGCCGTATACCATAGCGATAACATAACAATTCCACATCAGTTGAATGTACTTGAGTTTAGAAATCGAATTCGTACAAGCGGAGGTGGCCTGATGTGTGATTCTAACTGTCATAGCGTCGCGTTGTATGTTATCAAACTACATACACCTCATTTAACGCAATAATAATACCACGTAAGGTTTCCTCTTTAATTAGCTGCCTGTGATGCATAGTTATTCCCCAAGCTACGCGTTATCCATTACGAGCCATTCATACCCTCAGGTGTATATTTTTCACATCGTATCGTAAATCGTCATTCATATCCAAATAGTAAAAGCAAGCGTTCAGTAGGGCTATCTCCCACAGAGATCGGGACAGTAATATTAAACAGCATAAACAGTTCTGGTGATTGAATGGCAAATAGAGACCTGGATACCAATGTCGGTAGAATAACTGTATCATTAGCCAGCTTACACAGACTTAGCTTTTCTATAATTAGGGTAGTATAAGATTTAAGTTAAGTTCTTTTAAATAGAATTAAAAAAAAAATGTTAAATTTGAACAAAAAACAAAAAAAAAAAATCGACACAAAGTTTTCTTAATTTTTCTTTGTCATACAACTAGTCATAAATACAGCCACAGCTCATCAATGAGCAGTACAGGATGCCTGCCACTGGTACTATTACATGGGAGGAAGACAGCAGCGGAACAGCGGCCATCTAGACAACAGGAAATTCCCCCATGGAATCCATTTCTTCTGTTGTTACGCTCCGCCAAAGTGGGAAATAGAATATTTCAAATGCTTTTGGACAGTATAATACAAGAGATACGAGCCCTCTTATAGTTGCTGGAGAATTTAACGCTTGGGCAGTAGAATGCGGAAGCACAAGGACCAACAGTAGAGGCCAGGCACTACTCGAAGCCTTCGCAGTCCTAGATGTGGTGTTACTTATTGATGGTGTTGATGACACCTTCATAAATGAGAGACGGCGGTCCAAAATCGACATCACATTTGCCAGCTCCATGTTAGCAAGAAGTATGGACTTTTGGGCACCTACTCGCATAGTGACCACCAAACCTTTATATACGAAATATTACCACACAAGGGATTCATCACTGGCAAATTGGCGAAGAAAGCCCAGAAAAAAGGGTGGAAAGAGAAGGTGCTCGACGCGGAACTGCTCGATTATATACTGGAAGAACAAATCGCACAGTTTGACGAAGGGGTCGATGCGAACAGGCAGGTTGGAAAAATCATGATGCGGCTAACTACCGCATGTGATGGTTCTGTGGGGTTCTTCATGGCGTCGAAGAACTATCCATCGCTTTACCCAACCAACTACAAGTACTTGCACCTATTTTTAAACATTCCTGAAATATAAGTTCATGACAAGATTACCATCTTGCCATGACATCTAACTTTCTCCTCGGGGCGTGCTCGTATCCAACGTATCATGTCCCCGAAGGCTAATTTGGCTACCTCATCAGGTAACCAGCATTGATTCACGCATATGCCAATGCTCTATGCGAAGAAGCATTTACTCTTACATGTGCATGACATGATTATCCTCACCACCAAGTCATCGGCCGATTGTACAAACAACAACCTACAGTGCAGCCATTGCTGGCCGCCTATAGAAATTTCCAGTGTTGTTCTAACGGAAACAATCTGCGTACAAGCTAATTGGTGCTGTACGCAATGGCCAATGAATAAATATACATTACTCCTATCCCCTAAGGTTCTGTTCAACTGTAGCGACCAATTTCCTTTTTTCGGTTATCTACCGATCATGGGATTTGGGCACGAATATGATTGACGTTAGACAATCATACCCATGATCATGCCTGATGATGCTTCTATGCCCTGAAATGCAATTCGGTTGTCCCTTCAGATAACCGGCATAAACATTGAGGATGTCAATACACAGAGACAAGGAGCATTTCCTCACATGCTGCATGACATGTTCACCCTTGTCATCATCCACCGTTCGATCGACAATTTCCAGGCTAGTCATAGCTGACTACCTACTATCGGTCGAGTGTTGTTTTAAGTAAACACGCACTCGGCCCATCGACTGATGATATGCTACATACAAGGAACAGTCAAATGATGCTGTACGCGTTGGCAATAGGGTAAACAAAACATTGCCTCATGTCCATCGTTACTTTTTAAGTAAACACGATCCCTTTTATCCTAGTGCCTATCTCCATCGTCGGCTCTGTTGACTTAACGTCAATCAAGAAACCTATCCCTATCGGACGGCGACAATATACCCAGCCCATACATCGATCAACATATTTGACCTGTGGCATATATGTGTTGTTCCTTTTTCCTTTTCCCTTTCCTTCGCCCAGCGCATGTCGTTACCTTGCTTCCAAGGTAAAGACATTCAACTCATCTGAACGACGTCCATCAGAACCTTTCAATGGAATGCAAATCGTTTTTAATTGGTCGTTGGGACGAAGGAAAGATGGTTTCCCCTTGCGATGACGTGCGTGGAAACTCAATGCAATCACCGAGGCTGGGTCAATGTCGTCCATCAATAAGAGAGTCCGATTTTATCCCCAGTGGTGTGTGGACCCACAAAATTAAAAATCAAGCGGTCGCAGTTTGTCGTAATTCTTTATCGCGCAAATTCATTAATTACATAAAATTATTTCGGGCGAATATATGGCCACAAATAGTAGCCAGTGTGTGGGAAGTGTATCAAACATTAAATATAAGACCAAATCACCTGCACCAGTTAAAGACTAAAATAAAGCAGTTAATACGAAAGCAGTGCGTTTCATTTCTTTACCTTCGAACCTTCTTGATATTCTTGGTTATTATTTTTTTCCGGTGAAACATTCAGATTGTTTGGGGAGTGAAGTGAAGCCGTGTCATGTCAGGCACCTACTTACAACCCCACAGTTCTATGCCACGACAAAGACAACCAGCAAGAGCTATCAAACCAGTGTATTGGTGGAACTCAGAAGCCGCCCATGTGCGATCGGAGTGGAACAGGTTAAGACGCTTGCAACAAAGAGCAAGAAACCGTAATACATGCCCACAGTTGCATGCGGAATTCGTCAACAGGCGGAAAGAATTGAGGAATGTAATCCGCAAAAGTAAATATGACGCGTTCTGCTCCCTAAGGGATGAATTAAATAACAGCCCATGGGGCAGCGCCCACAGGACAGTCATGAAAAGACTACAGGACAACAGTAGTCAAATGCAAAAAAGTAAAACTGACATGGCCAGCATCGTTGCTGTCCTCTTCCCGCAGTGTGGTGAGGTGTTGAGAGTGCAAGAGGAGTAGAGTATCACTGAAGGTGAGATATCTCCCGTGACCACCTAAGAGGTGCTCTTGGCTGCAAGGGTTGTCAAAAAAAAAAATAATAAGACTTCGGGACTGGGTTGTATCCCTAACGCTGTAGTGAAGACTGATTTAACAAACAAGACGGAAGTTTTCAGCAGTCTCTTCACAACCTGTCTTCAAACAGGACAATTTCTTAAACGATGGAAAAAACAGCGGATTGTGCTTATACCAAAAGGAGTCAAGAATCCAGAGGCGCCGTCGTCTTATCGCCCGTTGTGCATGTTGGTCACGACAGGAAAACTGCTTGAGCGATTAATTGCCACTCGCCTGGAAGAATTCACTGAATGAACATCGGGGCTCTTTGAATCGCAGTATGTAATTCCGGAAAGGTAGATCAACCGGTAAGGCACTATCTGGGGTGTGCGTCATCGCTCGCAATGTGTGATGCTGGAGCACGATGGCTAGGTGGTACCAAAAAATATTACGCGAGTTGACACACCTGACAACCCCAACATAGATAACACACCCAAGTCCCAAGTAGAAGATAAGACTCATTGCTGCAATCGACACGTCATGCGACTAATTAAGTTGCAGACAACGCAACTGATAAAACCTTCAACATTGAAGATAGGATTCAATGCTGCACCCGACATGACTCATCTATCCAAACAATCACCAAAACAGAATTCCAAACAATCATCGAACACAGATAAGAGATTTCAAAAACAACAACAGACGACTGTACTCGTAAGAATATAAATAACAGAATTGAAGAATCATCAGCCAGACATCATCGAGTGACCCGACCCGGCACATTATCATCTTAAAGTCTCATTGTAAATGTAGGCTAAGTAATAATTATAAATAAAGTTAAATTTGTTTGACTAAATAAGAACATATCTTATTAATCCGCGGTGGTGACGCTAGATGTTAAAAATGCTTTTAACTCGGTGAATTGGAATCGGATTCTAGAAGGGTTGGGCGTTCTACAAGTCTCACCCTACTTGGTGCGTATACTAGTAAACTATCTCTCGGATAGAAGACTGCTCTACGACACAGATGAGAGACCACAGGAATATAAAATAACAGTGGGTGTACCTCAGGGACCTGTATTAGTTCCGCTGTTATGGAATATAATGTATGATGGTGTGCTCAGGGCCAATGCACCAGAAGGCGTTAAAATCATTAGGTGCGCAGATGATTTGGCAATAGTGGCCGTAGCTAAACATCTAGATGACCTGGAAAATATTTGCTCCCAAGCAATCCAGAGCATTAAATGCTGGCTAGATATGGCTGAACTGAAACTAGCTGGACATAAGACGGATGCAGTTTTAATAAGCAGCCGCAAGAAAGTTGAACACCTTGATTTCGAAATACCATAGAAGGACAAAAAATCAGATCCAGTCCCTAGATTAAATATCTTGGTGTTATACACGACAACAGGTTCAGCTTCAAGGAACACCTGAGGAAAACGAGTGAAAAATCGGCAAGAGTATGCAAAGTTTTGGCGAGACTGCTACCCGATGTTGGAAGACCACGGCCCCAAATAAGGAAACTCATAACCAGTGTCAACACCCCCATTATAATGTATGCAGCTCACATATGAGCAGGAGCCGCACAGTATAAATCGTACATGAGGGGAGTGAACTCAGCACATAGCTGGCATCACTAAGAGTATGTTGTGCATTCCGAACGGTATCCGAAGATGCCATAAATGTTTAGGCCGGGAGGTCATCACTTGACATTGTAAGTAAAAAAAAAACACTGCATTGCATAAGGTCTCCCAAGGCAATCGTCGCAGAATGCGGTCACAATTGAAGCTCTCAAGCCTAAGAGAATGGCAACGAAGGTGGGATTCTTCCACCAAAGGAAAATGGACCCACACCATGATACCTGATGTCGAAACATGGGTGAAAAAGGAACATGGCGAGCTGGATCCACACCTGACATAGCTAATATCAGGACATGGATGGTTTTTCGCAACACTTGCACAAGTATAAACATCTGAATCACCCATACTGCTTGTATTGCGAAGGCAAAATAGAAAATGCGGAACATGTACTCACAGAGTGCGTGAGATTCGAGACCTCATGAACGATTTTGGAGAGATATATAAGACGAATAGTTACTCCGGGAGGAGTAATAGAATACATGCTGAGTTCAAAACAGGCATGGTCCGTAGCAAACGATGTTCTTTGTGACATGATGCAGCAGCTGCGAACGGAGTAACAGATAAACTCCGTCCCGCCCCGCGAAGGAATATCTAAAAGAAAGTTGCGCGGGGATCAACGGAAATATGTGCCTGGCAGGAGGTGCTTTTAGTCGGTAAGAACCCGGCATGCCTCTGGTTCGGTCCGGAGGTATCTTTTGAAGATTTCCACCTTCCTACCGAAACCCCCCCCCAAAAAAAAAAATGCCATAAAAAGAGTTCTGTCGCCGCATGGCAAATTTTACAATAGTCATGTAATGTTTAGCTTAAAGCGTCTGCGCAGGACCAGTAGGTTATAATATAAGATAATTAAGCTAGAATTTAAGCATTTTTTGTCTAGCATATAATTTAGTAACTAAGAATATATAACGAAAATAAAAAATGCTGCAAAAACGAAATGACTAAAAGCAAGTGCCACACCAGATGGCATGGGATATGGCAATTGGTTACGCCCGCATATATGAAACGTACGGATAATAACAAATCACGGTACACCGGGTGTCATGCATTTACTTAGGGGTTTCCCAGTAGAAATGCTTATGCGAAAGTAAGACATATGAATAATAACGAATCGCCACCGGTGATTCGAAGTGACGGTATATGCCAAGACCACTGCACTCTAAGTCGATCAATTAAGTGAAATATCAATTAAGCGAAACAAATGACTCATGCCGGGCCAATGCACTCCATGGAGATCAAAGCCGACTGAGTGAAACTTATATATATTATTATTATATATATACTTATATATATTATATGGTATTATATGGTATTAGTTTTACAAAACCGTCCTGTGCCTAGAATGAATGGAATTTGTTATTAAAGTAGTGATCCCAACAATAAAATTAAATACTAAAATCGAAATATACTGTTCCCTGTTTTTGTTTTGCTTTTTCGCTTTTTTTTTTCTTTCTTTCGGACCATGTAGTGTTTCAGCGTCTATGGTGCCGTGCAATATACGACGTCATAACTTACGCACAGGGATTTTAATATACCCCTAATTATCAGTGAGAGCCGAAGAAGTAGAGGATAAAGAAAAGAGATGAATGTTTGGAAATGTGGCATACATTCAGCACGTTCAGTTCAGAAACGACCGTGATAACACCTATAGAAAAGAGATATGCCTGTTGAGCATGTGTTCTAACGATGGAATTGAACTAGTTTTTTCGCTCGTTTTTGTCAGGTGCGCCTGACCAAATATAAGAATATATGGTAATTCCATTTTATGACAAACATATACTTTGTAATTGGTGCTCAGGTTTAATGGAGTGAAGTATTTCTTGCGCCTCTAAAAATATACTATTCATGCATCTGTGGGGAAGATAGTCGCGACGCCAGCATGGGCGAGAATTCTACTATCCACCCACTCGCCGCTAACGTTCCAATGTCACTCACGATTGTTCCGCTGCCTGCAAACGAACGATCACCAGGAAGAGGAATAACCACAAATAAAACGCACAGATTTAATTGGTGATCACCGCCTTTTTATTACTTTACTTAGAACTTATTATTAATATTAAATTGATTTTTATACATTTTATACAAGATGAAACACTTCTTTCTCGACACGACTTCGGTATATATACGCTTCTCCGCCGCGCGACGGAGATCGGGAGGCAGGTCGACCGGATCGGTCGGCTGATGGTAAAGGACTCCCCGAGAATAGAACTCTGACTTGAATTCCATCCTCGGTTAGGGTTAAGGAACGGAAGAGAGAGAGAACATTTTTCTCTTAAGGGTGTGGCCACCAAGGAAACGCGATCTTTTGATGCAGTGGTGTGTATGTTTGAAAGTACACATCACCGTGTTTATCGATGCATTCCAGCAAGGATAAACAAAACCTACAGCGAGGGAAAAAGAACAAAGGAGAAGCAACCTAATGCATCCGTCTGTGATTAGGGTCAGCTAAATAAATAAGCTGGAACTCATTAAATGGAAATTGCATTTGGGATACCACAAACGATGTGGATTGTTTATGGTATCGCCAGAGAACCTTTGAAGTACAGTGTCCTTTTGTTTGCACATGGTGCGAGTTGGGGAATTAGTCTGAACGTCTATGGTGCTAATTACATGCAGCTGCGTTGGACTGTTTACCGTTGATTAAAGTGGTCGCCAGCCAATGTGTATGTAGGTAGTTTTTATTGTACACATGTTGAGACTGGGATAAGCCAATTCAAGGGTAAGATTCCCTGATTATGCGGTTGTATTATATGGGAACCGATGAATTTTCTTTCAGGGAATTTATGATAAGTTAGGAAGGAATTCTTATAGGGAATTTGTATGCGAGGAGATGCATGAAAGGTAAGAATTCTTTTCTAGGGGCTTTTAGATTATTTAATGCGTAAAACATTTAAGGTGCTAATGTGATTGCATTAGCGAACTTAAGAAAGTTGGATGGCAGTTATGGGCGTTTTTCAGGTAAGTGGTCAGTGGGGTTTGGCGGAACCGCCACACATCAACTAGCGAACGGATACTACCATTCTTACCCATAATCCTCAGATGATGCAATGGATAAATTTGATTTCCAATCATTGGATATTTCGTTAAAAGCATCCCTCCTAGTATGCCCGCCCCATTCTGACTCTCAATTACTTTAAAATAAATAAACAATCCACGCCAACATTAGCGTGACGTAATGCAACGACCCTTTCTTCCAACGCCATCAAAAAAAGGCGCTGGTAAACATTTCCATCTTAGACATCAACTATGATTTCTAATTTATGACCGATCGGTCATAACTACTTTTCTTCCACGTTTAGTCCATTCGATTTGCTCCTGCAGCTTATCTATTTATCTTAAATGTACCACTAAATACGATCACCCCATAGTAATAATATTCTCATCAGGGTCGACACGAAATCATGCACTTTCTCTGTACCGCACATTGGTAGATTAGAGAGTACCCGTACTTTCCACAAAACCAAACTAGACAACAGGTGTTCTAAAGTCACTAGCTATGCACTTGCGACGCCCAATGCACTGCACCTTCCAAAACAAACTTCCACTTGCAAGAAAAGCAAAACAAGCATGGCAAAAGTGTTTACTGTCGCCGAACCGGTTCTAATAAGGCTTGTCAACAGGATACGGCTATGATGAAGGCAAAGGTTGAGTTAAAAGAGCTCGCACCCGTTCACATATTTTCCTCATGTCAATTCCAACAGCGACTATTCAATTAATTTTACTTTCACTTAACTAAATCAAAAGATCCAGTCACATACTAGACACTGGATGTCCGCTGATGGCAAATGAATCATTCATTTTTTCGCCTTGTTGCGAGACAAACAAGGGCATGAGAAAATTCCAATGGCTTATATCCAGTCAAATACAAGTCCACATCTGCACGTGAAATGTCGGCGATTAGCCTTTAAATCCCATTTGAATTAAGATAACACATTTGTAATTACATCCAATTTAGACATTTGGATTAGATTTGCGTTCCAAGTAGCAGGAAGTTTCTCTGGAAATCGCAACTACGTTTACGGAGCATCAAGATGTGTGGCATTTAAACTAAATTAACAAACTCCGATTCCCATCGCTGCGGGGCGTTCGCTGCTTTTTTCAGGTTCCCTCAATCAAGTTACTCAATCGACAGGCTTATCAATCACGAACATTTCGCAGTTGCCAGTGAGGCTTCCCCTTCGGACGCAACGCGCTTACACAACAATGGGGGGCAATACATCGTTTAAAAATAGACCCGTAGAGTCAAATGCAATTCCGATGTTTGATAATCGCAAAGCGGGTCACGAAGAACTAATGCAACAAATAGACGTCACCTCTTCCGTGGGGCATCCACCTGTAAACCGGCTGGGTAGCACTTAAAAGCCTTCTAAAAGAATAAACGTATTCAAACGAGGAATACCATTAGGAGGCGAATGTCGGTCCTTGGTTCAAAGGTTAACACCGTGTCAATGCCAGTATTTATGTGTTCAAATGGAACAGTTGATGAATTTACCTGGTCTCGCCTCCAAAGACCTTCTATTTGGGTTGCGAGCGCAGCGCTCACTGCCATCGCCTGACACATTCAGTATGCCATGTTCGCCACCATAATTCTGACCACGCACCAGCAGAGAAATCGCAATTTACCAACCGTAATTAGGACTGACTTCTAATGACATGCACAGTTGAGTTCAACTACCAGCGTGGTACGCGGGGATCCAACTCACACAAGCCTCTACCATTGAGCACTTGGCCTGTTTTACAGCCCCGCTCGTTACAGATAAGAGAAGTTCTATCATGGAAAGGCGATATTAGAAAATACAGAGCACGTAATGAACCCAACGACCTGTCGGGCGGGGCGTTTAATGTAAGGATGGGTAGTTTGTAATGCACACCAGCACCCAGTCTTATCGATTCAGACATTTTCAATTATGAAACAATTCGGACGCAATGAGAAAAGTCTCTTGTTCTCACTTTGCCAACCCTTCTTGGCGTTGGTGTTGTTTAAAAATAAAAATTTTATAATTTCCTCCTGACGTCATTCGAGGGGATCCACTCGTCCGCGTACAGCACATTTAAAAGTGTTTTTGAAAAGTATTCGAAAATGCTGTTCAATCGTTGTGCGGATTCAATATGTGTCAGGAGGATGGAGGGGTTTTCAGCCTCCGCCGCTTGGACCATTCGCGTTGGGACTTCTTTTCAATTTATTATTTATGTTGTAATCTTCTGAACAGATGTGATAGCAATGACTATGTAGCACTGTACAAGGTTAAACGTGGACGGATGGAAGAAGCAGCCTGGATAATAAATGACCGCTTTGAAATATTTGCGAATTCATTTTCTTCAAGTTCTTTCCTTTTTAAGAGAACCCGGCGGCTTGTGATTCGTGTTATACTCAAATTCGGTTATGGGCACTTGAAATTATGTTTTTTTTTTTTTTTTTTTTTAGTTTTGTTCCGAAATTGCATTTATGAAATCGTTTGCACATATAGTGGCAAATTACATTGTTTATTTGGTTTTATGTATTATGTACGAGGGAAATTTGCTCTCTGTAGACTTTTTCACGCCTCTTGGTTTAATGTCTTTGTTTTCAAGAAACTCATTCCTATTTCATTTTTAATAACCTTGATTCAAACTTTAAAGGTTTTAAATTAAACTATTGTTTTTAGCTAATTAATAGAGTTTCCAATGTAGTTACGCTCACTTCTCTATTTTATCCTGCACCAGTTTCGACTACTTTCGGAATTTGTTCACGTTTAATTCTAGAGTTCCTTTTTAAATTCAAACTTCCTCACCAACCACAGAAACATGCAGAAATTTCAATAACCACATGAACTGAGACCCGAACCGCGTCCCCTATATATTAAATGCTTTACTCTCCTCAGAAATGTGTCACCCACAAGACACACTGAACGTCTATTGCAGTCAAATTTGAACCGTCCCCCCTATATATTTAAGTGCTCTACTTTCCTCAGGAATGTGTCACCCACAAGTCATACTGAACATATATTGCAGCCAAATTTGAACCGTAACGACTATTGCTGTAAGGATTCTCGTCGTCAATAAATAATGCTATCCAAGACATAAACTGCACGAAATACTAGGTGTATACATAAGGTTTCTTTGGTAAAAAAAAATGTAATTTTATAGGGAAATTAATTTTTTTTATTCTAAATATTGGCCATCTCCTTCTACACATTTCGCCCATCTTACTGGTAATTTATAAATAGGATGCCAGAAAAACCGCTTGTTTTTCGCGGCAAACCATTCGTCGAGCCATTTTCCAACTTCCTCGTAATCGCTGAAGCGCTGCTCTGCGAGCGCTTGCCCCATTGCTGCGAGGAGGTGATAGTCAGATAGCGCCATGTCTGGAGAGTACGACGGGTGCAGAAGGATGTCCCATCGAAGCGATTACAAGGTTTCTTTCATTAGTTTTGCTGTGTGCTGAGTACTTTTCGCTGGCGCCATCTCTTAGTTGAACCGAAAAAAAAACGTATACATGCACATAGTATTGATCATCCCCATTGCTCGTAAGCGTCTGCTGATTGTTTCTTGTGGCACATCTAATGCTTTTGCCTATGATTTTCAGTTTAGTCATTATCCAATAACTCCTGCAATTGCTCATCTTCACATTTTTGTGGTCTACTAGAGCGCTCACTGTCTTTCACATTGAAATCACCATTTTTAAATTGTCGAAACCATGTTTCATATGTTCTAATTGATGTAGCGTGTTCACCATATGTTTCTACCAGCAAACGATAACTTCCAACAGCCTTCTTCTTTTGATTAAATAAAAAAAGCAATGCGTGCCACACTTTTTTTTTCAGGCAGAAAACTCGACATGATCACTGAGCGATAAAACAAAGACGCTAGTTTTTGGCGGACTCAATTTGTGTGTGTTTGTAGTTAAATCTCAGAAAAACAAAATGACGTAGGTGTCAAATTAATACGCTGTGTATTTTTCGCTGGCGCTATCCTCTTAGTTAAACCGTAGTTAAAAAAAACGTATGCATACACCTGGTATTCATAAACCACACAAAGGTATTATTCATATGCTCGGTAATCAGATTATAGAATCGCGAACCTTTTCCTCATTTATAATTCACAGATGGGGCGTATTCGAGAATAAAGTTTTAAGGGGTATCTTTGGCGGCAAATATGACGAGGAGGCAGGACAAAGGAGCAAACTCCACAACCACGAACTGGAAGAGCTATATGGCAAACCTACAATAGTGAGAGCAATCAAGTCGCGAAGGTTAAGATGGGCCGGACACGTGGCGCGAATGGGCAACGATAGGACCGTGCATAGAATTCTTGACGGTAAGCCAAGAAGAAAGAGACCGAGAGGACGGCCGCGACGGAGATGGGAGGACAATGTTAGGTTGGACCTCGAGGAGATCGGATCGGTTGGTCGAACGTGGAAGGAGAGCTCACAGGAGAGGGAACAATGGCGGAGTCGAGTCGGTGAGGTCATGAACTTCCGGGTTCCTACAGGCCAATAAATAATAAAAAAATAATAAAAATGGGGGACAGACCAATTCATGGCCAATCTACGAATGGCAATGATCTCCAGGCGAAGTTTAACAAGTATTTTGGCAATCGATGAAAACGTTTTGATCTCCAAGCGGAATGCAATGATAATGACAATGGACAAATGACAATGGAATACGTGACCTGAGGAGGTGGATCAGAAGGCAAAACGTGAAAGGAAAGTGCACAGGAAAGGGAACGATGGCGCTGCCGAGTCAGTGAGGTCATGAACTTCCGGGCTCCTACAGGCCAATAAATAGTAGTAATAGTAAGCGAAGTGTAACGAATATTTTGTCACCCAGTGAAAACCATTTTTATAATAGAAAAATTGATTACTTTATCTTGTAAATTCTTACATACATCCCTACAGATCCTGCCGCCGAGCAATTCATAGTTTCCCCAGATCCGAAGACCTGGTCATTCATCATCAGCTGTGGAGTCGATGACCCATTTTTCTTTGTGAAAGTTGTATATTGCGTCTCCGTTGCATCGAAGTCGACGAGATTGGCATTGATCCCGATTCAGACAGTCGATCTGGGTACATCTCAGCTGATGCGACGTTGATGCACTAATCGGTCAGTCACTCGAAAAAAAGGAAACAAGCGTAACGGTTCTGATGTATTTTTCTTATTCGATTCTTTTCGTTCGTGTTCTTCACTATTTTTGCCTATGAATGGTGTGTATCTGTTGTTAGAGTTGCCACACTATCATCCACCAAACTTAACACTAGGTTATCCGTTGAGTCCAACAAATCATTTATGTGAAGCAAAAACAAGGTTGGAGCCAAAATAGAACTTTGAGGTATCCCGAAATTAATAGGATACCGATCCGATAACTCGCCGGCCACAGGAACCCGGATCGATCTGTTTACGAGGAAGTTCTTCATCCAGTCTTAAAGGTGCTGGGAAACTCCATATGAACGAAGTTTGTTCAGCAATGCGCCGTCCCAGATGCGATCAAAAGCCTTGGCGATATCCAAGGCGACCACCATTGACTCGCCATGCCTCTCAATCGCAGATGGCCATGTATCAGTTATAAGGGTCAAAAGGTCTCCCGCCACGGAATCCGTATTGATGATCATTCAGAAGTCCGTTGCAGTCCAAATATTTGATCACCATTTTCATCACCTTAGATAACATAGACAGTAATGCTATCGGCCGGTAATTTTGTGAGAGACACTTTTGTCGCCTCTTTGTGGCTGGATGAACTCGAGCGATTTTCCAGCAGATAGGAAATGTTCTCCGTGCATAAGATTAGGGAAAGAGTCTGTAGCACAGTTCTCAAGGACTATTGCTGGTATTTCGTCCGGGTCGGTTGCCTTCCTACAGTCCAGTCCACGTAGAATGCGTTGAATGGTACGCGGGCGGAGCTTCACATCCCGCATCGAAGACCGTACCGGTGCGATTACAGGTGACTCCAAAGGACCAGCATTGCGGTTTGAATTCGCGGAAAATAAATTCGCGAACACATTAGATTTATCTTGTCACTAACGGAGAAAAACAGCAGAAAGTGAAGTTACTGCTGACAGCCCTTGCCATTGACCAGAGGTCAATGTTAATATCGGTAGGATTGGAGCGCCATTATTTGAAAGCTCTATTTTTTGCGGCTGTAATCTGCTCGCATTTTTTATCAAACCAAGGTTTATCAGATGAATTTCATTTGATGGAATGCGGAATTAAATCTCCATCCAGAGAAAAATAATCCTTGTGACCGACGTATGCGTTAACATCAGAGTCTCTAAAGCTCACCTCCGACCACGGAAAGGATGCGAAAAAATCTCGCAAATCGTCACAATTGGCAGCCCCATACCTCCGTACATAGCGAAGCTGCCTAGGTCGGTTATTCGGTTGAAATGCAAGTGGTTGCGCGACCGATGCCAAACAGTGATCTCAGTTGCGCAGCAACCTCTACGGTATAAATGTTAGAATGCACCAACCAGCCGGAATTGTGAACATTAAAATCCCCAAGGACAACTATTTCAGAAACTAGGTGGTTGATCTGTATCCAGTCGACGGCACGTGAAAGATGTTCGAAAAGTGTCTCAGGTCGATCATCATTCGGGGAGGGGTAACGACAACAAAGAAATTTAACAAAATTCCCCAGCATGACCCTCAACCACATGATGTCCAAGTTATTGGGTTCTAACGCCTCTATTCTTTTGCAAGCCAGCTCGGACCGCGCGAAAACGCAGACTTCACCCTTAAAACGGAATCTCAAATGTAAGCAGTATCCTGAGCAACGAACACATGTCGAATCAGTTGACGAATCAACCTGGGTCTCAGTTAGGGTACGGATATCAGCTTTCGCCGTTTGCAGATATTGGTGGACGGCGTTCACATTGGTATTGGTAAAACCGTGGCCCCTGATGTTATAAAATGCCGTTACCAATCGAGCGTCGACACACCCTCGAGAGCGAACCCAATTATGCAATGACGAATTTCTTAAAATTCGGTGATTTAACAGAATATCTGCATGATGTTCCCCCTGTCATAGCCCCCCCCCCCCCCCCCACGCTCGGCCTCGGCCGCCAGAGATCCGAATAAAAACTAGATTACCTCCGGAATTCGTTATCTCAGAAGGTACCATCATGATTATCATTCCGGGTCACCAGCCATACATCCAAAACATAGTCGAAGATTTCTGCCGACGATATCGCGGAATGTACGGCGTGACGGGGTGGTAACTCATCTTTGGACCGACTACCACCAAAACCAATCTTTTCTCGAACCGGTCCATCAGCCGAGCTCCGAAATATGACCAGGGTTTTCTCACGACCATTTAACGGAGCCTCTAGCTTGATGGGGTGGTATTTCACCGGGCGACAGGGCGTTTAGACCCCACCTACCACTCAGCCTTTAGTCGCCTCTTACGACAGCCGACCTAGCTGTGAGTATATTATAACGCCCTGCTCACTCGGGCAAAAACGGATTTTTGTTACCCTTAAACATTACAACTAAATTTGGGCGGAATAGAAGGAAAAGGAAGCTAAGGAACGGAAACATAGACGTATATATTGGTCGTACATATTCGAATATTTTACACACAACATTACGCAAAAAGAGTTTTCGGAACTTCTTAAAGGAGGAAGAATGACTAAATGAATGAATGAAGTGAGGACAGAAGAAGAAGAGGGAAAGGATAAGGGAAGGTGATATTAATATAATTAAATGATAACTTTTTTTTAACTAAACGGGCACGTAAAATGACTCCCGAATTACCTTTAAATGTTAAAGAAAAATGCGGGCAGTATAGAAATAGGTGACTGAGAAAAGGGGATATAGATTTATGCTCATCTTATATGTCACAAAGATTTAACATAAAATGTGCGCACAAAAGAGGTTTTGAGAATCTCTTACGGGAGGAAGTAGAGAGAAATGATCAGGTAATCTAGTATTAATGTATATTAATCTTAAATTATATTTTTTTAAACTAAATTTACGCACAAACGGGATTTACGGTGAATGGTAAAGCACAGTTCGCTAGGAATGTGAGGAAGAGGTAAGAAACGCAGGTGTATGCAGTGGTCATAAATGTGTAAAGATTTTACACAAGAGCCACGTATAAAATTCCAAGGTACTCTAAATTTCAAACCTTGGTGCTGTATTACTTCACAAAGCCCTGCCATTTCTCTTCTCCATACATTTTGCACTTTTTTCTTTTCTACAACGCAATTCATATCCATAATGGATACAAATCAATATCCCCATATCATCCATATATATCCTCAAATTTCCTAAAATTTTGAAGTCAAATTACATGCTTGAACCACATGTTCACGCATAGACTCATTTCCTAATTTTATCCATTTCCATTTTACGTACATTTTTACTGTTTTCCTAATTTTATCTAAGTTCATAAAATGTGTGTCTGCATTTTCATGATCTTCCAGGAATGTGTTTTCACAAATTCCTATTTATTCCTTTTAAAAAACTCCCACAACACATTTCTACTCCACTAAAAATAAATTTGGTTTAGACACCTTTTCGATTTTTCCCACAAGACGCAAACAAACGAATCACATATTCGTTTGTCGCGCGTTTATATTTTGGGTTATTAAATACCCATTTGGGGGAATGGGGGTGCACATACGGGGCGAAGTTACTGATTGCTTTCAATCCGGCGAAGGCCAGGACGATCCTTTTTCCTATTCAATCCAAGTTGACATGCAGTCCCCACGTGACACCCCTGGATAGCTACTTTGGCACCCACCAAGTAGTGAACCAATGCATGCAACGACATCCTGAGAAAGCTTGGTGCTAGGAAAATAACATAGTCCTGAAAAACACAATATTGTGGGAAAATTAACAAGCGTCGGATATTAACCGGATACACGATGACGACCACGGAAACGAAAATGGCTAAACGAGTTGAGAATTTTCTTATGAAACTTCCGCTCACTATACAGGGCTCGAGCTGCACAGCAGCTAGCCGATGCCCTGTCCGAATATAAGGCTGACATAACAGCATTATAAGAAATAAGATGGACGGGGAGTGGTGTTATTCAAAGAAACGAGTATGATTTATTACAGCTGTCATGCAAAACACCATGTGCCCGGGGTAGTCTTTCTAGTCAGCCACAAACTGAAGCCTGCGGTTATCGGCTTTAATGCAATAAACGAAAGGCTATGCACTCTTCGCGTGCGAGGCTAGTTTAAGAACATAAACCCGATAAACATTCACGGATCTACAGAGGAGTCCCCTGACGGCAAAAAGAGCAATTCTACGAGAACCTCGTATGGGCCCTCAATGCCCCTCCAAGATACGATATGAAAATCGTTCTTGGTGATTTGAATACAAAAATAGGCCGGGAGCCATTTTTCAAGCCGTACCCAGGTTCCCATAGTTTGCATGAGAACACTAATGACAATGGACTACGGGTCATTAAACTGGCAGCATCAAAGAACTTGGTCATTGCAAGTACCAGGTTTCCGCGTGAAGATATCCACAAAGCCATCTGGGTATCACCTGATGGAGCCACTCGCAACCAAATTGACCACGGGTGGATGGATCACCACCACTCCTCCACCCTGATGACGGTACGAACGTACCGACGTGCCAACGTCGACTCGGATCACTGTCTTGGTGTAGTTTTCCGAGTGCGGATTGCCTTGCGGAGACCGCGGAATAATTTGCCCCATACATAAGAAGGGAGATATCACAATGTACAGCACATTGCTGAGTATCACATATAAGATACTCTCCTCTATCCTACAAGACCGGGTAGGCCGATACGCCAAAGTCATCATTGGTCAATATCAGTGTGGCTTCATCCCAGGAAAATCAGCAATTGATCAGATATTCACCCTTAGGCAGGCGATGAAAAAATGTCTGGAATTTAAGATTCCATTATATCACCTATTCATAGACGCTAAAGTCATCATTGGTCAATATCAGTGTGGCTTTATCCCGGGCAAATCAGCGATTGATCAGATATTCACCCTTAGGCATGCGATGAAAAAATGTCTGGAATTTAAGATTCCATTATATGATCTATTCATAGACTTTAAGGCCGCCTACGACAGCGTAGCCAGGCTAGAACTATATAATGCCATGAGAGAGCTCGGCATTCCAAACTAATTGATACGACTTTAAAGGTTGACCATGACCAACGTAACTAGTCAAGTAAAAATAGTGGGATTGCTTTCCAAACCAATAAACATCTTTAATGAATTTCGACAAGGGGACGGTCTGGCCTGCCTCATCTTCAACTTGGCGTTGGAGAAGGCAATCCGTGACTCTGGCATCACCAAGTCCAGCCATATACGAGGGTAGCCTTTTATATTTCGGGATTAGAGAACAAAAACAAATATTGATCATCGAAAATCACTTTATTGTTTTTAAAAATATTCCCCATGAAGATCTATACACTTTTGCATGCGTTTGAACCAATTGTCGAAGCCACTCTGATTGAGGTATCTCCAACTCATGCATTCTGAATGCAGCAACCGTTTCTTTAGGTGTCGAAAAACGTTGACCTCCCAGTTTGTTTTTTACGTACGGGAATAAAAAGAAGTCATTCGGCGCCAAGTCAGGACTATACGGCGGATGACCTATCAAATCGATGTTTTGGCTGCTCAAAAATGCAGTTGTCGCAGCCGATGTGTGAGGGCTCGCATTGTCGTGGTGAAGAGTGATCCGTCTTCGGCGGTTGGTTTTCCTGATTTCTTGGAAGACAACTGGCAAACAAATGGTTGTGTACCACTCAGAATTGACTGTTCTGCGTTGTTCTAGTGGTACGGTTGCGACATGTCCAGTTTTTCCGAAAAAACAGGCGACCATTTGCTTGGAAGTGCTTCGTGCGCGAACAACTTTTGTTGGATTTGGCTCATCTTGAAACACCCAGACAGTCGACTGCTGTTTACTTTCGGGCTCATACGCGTAAATCCACGATTCATCACCTGTCACGATGTCATAGACGTGTTTCGAAGCACCGCGACCGTACTTTTTGAGCATTTCTTTCGACCAATTGACACGAGCCTTGTTTTGGGCGATTGACAAATTGTGTGGGATCCAACGCGAACAAATTTTTTTGACAGTCAAATGTTTATGCAATATTGAATGTATGCTGGTCCCACTAACGCCTAAGGTTGTCTCAATCTCACGATAGGTCACATGACGATCTTCCAATATCAGTTCGCGCACAGCATCAATCGTTTTCGGAACAACAACTGATTTTGGACGACCTTCACGAAATTCATCTTGGAGTGAACTACGACCACGATTGAATTCACCATACCATCGATAAACACTGGTCCTTGATGGAGCTTCATCGCCAAAAATTGAATTAAGTTCATCCATGCACTGTTGCTGAATTAATCCACGCCGAAAGTTGTAAAAAATAATCGCACGAAAATGTTGACGATTTAATTCCATTTTTGGGCCGAGATGAATCTTTTACGTTACTGTAAACAACACAAATAGCGCTCGTATGTCAAAACGTTCTGAGTGCGTATAACCTCAAAAATGTCCAACTTTACGACAGAGCTGCCAATTGCCGGATTGCAACACTAGGGTTGCCAAATCCCGAAACATAAGAGGCAACCCTCGTACATGCGTACGCAGACGACATCGACATCATCGGTAAATCCGATTCGGTTGTACAGGAGTCCTTCACCCAGATCGAACAGGCGTCAGAAAAACTGGGACTGCACATTAATGAGGGAAAAACTAAGTACATAGTGGCATCTTCTGCGAAGAGAAGACTTAATGTTGGTCAAACTATCAGGGTAGTGGATCACGAACTTGAAGTAGTGCAATCCTTTAACTACCTTGAGTAAATAGTATCAGCCGATAACAATATGGAAGAAGAAAAAAGCGAACGGCTGATTCCACAAGACAATCCGACGGATCGCACCCGTGTGTGGTTCATCCCCCGACGGCGCGAACATCGCTGCATCAGAACTAGTTCCCCTACAGAGCGGGGAAGCTGTGGAACTCCCTTCCCACGTGAGTGTTCCCGGGGCGTTACAACCTGCAACTGTTCAAAAAGAACTGCAACGGTTGTTTGATGGCATCTCGGCGCGCCCACTCGGCGCTATAGGTTCTCCTCTCCCGAGAGAAGTCGATTAAAAAAAAAAGTAAAAAAAAAAAAATTCAATAAAGCCTACTATGATCTATCAAGGCTCCTTAAATCCCGAAACTTATCCAGACCATCAAAGCTACTACTGTACAAGACCATGGTCCTACTAGTACTCATATATGGATCCGAGACTTGGGTGTTCAATAAAATGCACTCTGAACTCTTAGCCGCGTTCGAGAGGAAGATCTTAAGGAGAATTGTTGGCCCCGTATGTGAGGGGGGACGATTTCGGAGACGTCACAACCATGATTTAGATGTGTTCTACCTTGAAGCTAATGTTGTAAGAAAAATCAAGCTCGGTCGACTCCGGTGGGTGGAACACCTAGCTCGAATGAGCGAAGAGGAGCCTGCCCGGAAAGTCCATTGTGGCAGGATGTATGGAAGGAAACAGCGCTGCAGACCTTCTCTGCGATGGAGGGATGGCGTAGACGAGGACGCCGAGAGCCTGGGAGTGCCAAACTGGATGACATCGGCTCGAAATCAGGACCGGTGGAGAGGATTCTTAAAAGAGGCTAAGACCTGATCCCGGTTGTAGTGCCGATGATGATGATGAGAAGTTTCTACTACCTGTGGGAGAGTGTGGTATTTTTTATTTCTATTTTTGCCCACGAACTTTCTTTCGAATTTCAAAAGAAAAAAACAACAACAAGAACAACAAAATTTTTTCCGTAGTAAAAATCGCCAATTATCATCATCATCGGCACTACAACCGGGATCCGGTCTTGGCCTTATTTAGCAAGCCCCGAGGCTTGTTAAATTTTCCAACATAATTTGATTTTCCGGGCAAGGTTATTAGTCTTGGGCCATAAAAAAAACGCCAATAGCACTGATATAAACGAATGCCTTCGGCTGCTGACAATAGACTATACAATGGACAAATGGTGTTCAAACACAGCGCGAAAATAAATGCCAGTTGTACCAATATAGGAAAAAATATATTTTAAAGATATCATTAACACGGGCAGTTTGAATAACTCGGTGTTGATTATTATTTTCTTAGAATGTATGTAGTGGAACATTCCAACATTAGCCGGCGCGTGAACAAACTGATTTCGACAAAAGGGATTTTCTTTTAAAGTCCTACGATATTACATTATATATAAGAGTGGATATTAATCCTTGGACTGCGAACCGTCGATAAATCGAATGTCTATCGTCGATTTATCGACGGTTCGCGCTCTAAGAGTTAATAAAATTGTAACCAACAAAATGTCAAAGTTTCCTACTTGATTCAGGAGACCTTTCCAACTGATCAAATAACATATTGAAATTTACTGAAATTCATCATCAGAAGAATATGGAATTATAACATCGCACAACGCTGTTGAACTAATGTTTATTTAATCGAATTCTAAAGTTAGAAAGTCATATTAGCAATAACAATACGCAAAAGAGAGAATAGTGTCGGCTCGGCGCCAATAACAATCTGCTTTCAAAAACGTCTGTACTGCGTCTGATAGGCAACCGCGAATATGCCCGTGAATGTTATAAGATAGTGAAGTGGAAGCCAACGATTTATGTAGCAATAAGAAACAGTATTTCGAAGATATTGAAATAATTTACATTTGGACAGTCCACAGTGTTTTTCTTCATCCATTTACTCACCCGATTTCTAAGAACTGAAAGGCAGTTTTTCGCGTTGCTCAGCCGACTATCCTGTCAGCATATTGAATTTTTCAATTCATCGCTACAGCTTTTGAAATATACACACGTTTCGATTTTAACACAACCGCACCCGCACCGGTCGATTTTCAGCACGTACTGCACTCTGCAACCACAATACAGTGTACACAGATTTTTTTAGAAAAACTACACTAAAGGGAAGGCTTGGCCAGCAATCGATAGTTTGACCAGGGGTCAACGATGGAATCTCAGCGTCTCTTATTTCGTCTTCATCCTTTCTCCTTTCCTATTATGGCTTTTTTCTTCAAGTGATTTATGGGTAATTCCTGTCTTGTTCATAAATCCAATTAAGGCACTTGTTGTTACGGTTAAGACAAAGGTTAAAAAATACAAAACCAAATGGATTCTTGGCAGATTAAAACTTTCGAATATAGTTCAATTTACCGTCACCGGACAGCGAACGTTAAGAATATCCCACGTTGTTTCGTAATTTAAAATTAGTATCATTTAGATTTTTATTTTAAAACCTAAACAGTCGAAGACGTGACGTTATTATAGAGGAAATGTGTTACCAATACGGCTTATCCGTGTTAGTCCGCCGTTAGAAAAAAAAACCCCGATTCACTAAAGGCATTACAACCCTATACTAGATCTACCACCATCGCGACGTATTAGAATACTGAGAGTGACAGTGGCAATCGACTCTGAGGGTAGAACATATAGTAGAAACAGAATAAAGAATACCGAACACAATCCGCAAGAAAACACTAAAATTCGAGCAACCGGCGCAAGGGAGAAACTGAAAGTATAAGGCAAATACCGAGCTGAAGGAAGTGGGCGGTGGGTGTCTAGTGGCGGCTGTACTTAAAGTTTATTTTTCAAAATGAAAATAATTTTAACAAAATATGCGGCTGTAGAAAGAAAACTGAAAAAGGAAAACAGTTCGCTATATCTGGAGCATTTAATGAAACACGAAGCAAATACTGTTTACGATTTGTTCGATAAAGAGTATGTATTTGGATAATGTTTACACAGCTTCCAATTTACAAAATTACGCCGACCCCCGCGAGGCTATGAACGTCATTTGTATACTGCGGGCATATGTGTTGATTTTAGCAGTTTAGCTTATTTAGAATAGAATATGTAGACAAGTGAATTCATCTATTGTAGAAAAAAAAAATTTTAAGTGAGATTTAGTCATTTACGATAACAATAAGGAGATTTATTAATACTATCTTTTAACCCTCAGATCATAATCTTATTTGCATTACGTGAAGAAATTAGATTGGAAGAAAACAAATACGTTTATATAATTCATAAATTATGTCAAAATATAACTGGGACCGGACAATAAAAACAGTACAAATAAAAATTAGTTTTCTCCCCTTCAAAATAGGATCCATTTGAGGAAATACATTGTTTCCAAAGAACAATCCAGCTATTCATACATTTTATGAGTATGTTTGGGGATCGTCGTCAATTCTTTCTGCCAATTTTCCTTTATCTTGTTGTATTCCAGAATAGTACCCTTTATTAAATTTAACACTGAATCTCCTTACACATCCTTAAAAACTTCCCTTAACATATATTACATTCTCACTTAATACATACCATTCATAAACATTCACAATATTGCCAGTTACGGCACATTTAATAACATGCCCCTTTTCATAACTTGCCCCTTTTTATTTCAAAACAGAGCACTTTGATTTTCATTCAAATTTTATTCAATTTAAAAGTCACAGAAACTAAAGGAATACTTTGAGAAAATTTGTTTTGTTCATATTATAATTTACAGTAAATTAGAACACAATGTTCCATAAGTAGAGAGAAATTCTAATTGTAAAATCAGTTTTGAGTTGTAAGTTTTGGAGATTGAGGTTGAGTAGTTCAGTTTTAGTTTGAGATTTGAGTTTGAGAAGTAAATTTCGTTTTGATTTAAAGTAAATATTTTCTGAGTATAAGGTTAATTGTAGACTGTGTGGGGCTTTTCAGGGCCCGAAGAGCCATGCATCGCTCGATCCCCACTATTCCAGGCGAACGACTTACCTCTCGGTCGAACTTCAGCAAGGTTGCGTAACCTTGCTACGGCATTTACCCCCAGCCAAATCGCTGGAATTAATACGGTTACCCAATCGGATAACTGTTTTGAATATCCGTTAGGCGGCTTACCTATTCTGTGGGGGGGTTTTCCTTCCAAACCCCTTTTTCTCCAACACCACCCCTGAAAAACATTAAATCCACGGCAAAGCTTATCACCTTGCCGTGGCATCGAGAACTCACCCTCGGGCAGGTTTTAATTCCTAAAAAAACATTAAGTCCACGGCAAAGCTTATCACCTTGCCGTGGCATCGAAAATTCACCCTCGACCAGGCATTAATTCCTAAAAAAAACATTAAGTCCACGGCAAAGCTTATCACCTAGCCGTGGCATCGAAAATTCACCCTCGACCGGGCATTGATTCCTAAGAAAAACATAAGTCCACGGCAAAGATTATCACATTGCCGTGGCATTTGAAATCCTATCCTTAGGCATACATTCTGCCCAGGGCATCTTGTTTCCATAGCCTTATGCTATGGAAACAACATCAACAAAGAGTTCCTTGTTGACTCGTTTTATTTGTTTGCCCATGGCACTTCTTCCATGTGGCTATTTGGTCCCATTGGTTTGCCACCGCCGACAAGGTTTCGGCTGAGGCAAACCAAACATTTCTCTAATACCAGCAATCGCTGGTTTCCTATTATCGGTCTCTACCGATTAGGGACCGCAAACAAGCAGCGAATTGGATTGCAGCCAGCAAGTGTTTACTTTCAACATCTGGCAATGGCTGCACCCTATATTCGTTGCAATATCTAAACATAGCATTGGCACCACAGAATGCTATGCATACAAAAATCCCTAATAACGGCCGCCACCCGTCGGCGGACCAAAGGGAATTCACATCGTCAACCGAGATGTTGATTTATGGCCTCCCATAGGATGACCAGATGTTTTTGTTTGCATTCATGTAAGATGCTGCAGCGATGTTGGCATCCGTCCAGGGTCGCCGGACGATCGTATGCGAGGCGTACACACATACGCATCATGTATGCCTATTTCCCCCCGGTCCAATCACGATTAACTACCTCGAGTTAATCGTGTAGCTCCTCCTCTTTTTCAGTTTCTTTGAGGTTTCGCTTTTCTTTGGTGAGCACCAATTCACCAGTCAGATTTTAACGTTGAAGGAGTCACCCGCATCACTGACGTTGCGACAACAGTCAGCCTTTTTCCTTGGAGTCAACTTGTGTGTGGCGAGTCTTGACATTTTATTCCCGTCGGCAGTTTATTTATTAGTTTTCTATTATTTCTAATCACGCCGTATCGCTTAAGTTATTCTTAATGGGAACACTCAATTAAAACCGTTTTCAGTGGCCTTTCGTCATTTAGTGCGTTTATTATATTTTGCTTTTATGTTAACGAATTCACAAGACCGTCGGGATTTTGGTGTTGTTGATGGTGCCTAATGAGAGCCGGTGATGTATTTTAAGCAAAACGTTCGATCGTACGGATTGACTATACGCATAAGTAAAAAAATATCGAAAATAAGTGGAAAAACATTTTCGTGTGAATTTAAGTAAATATATAAAGGAAGTGTATCAGAAACAGTGTAAATTAATGCAATAAAGAAAACTTTGTTTGAAACGATACGTTCGTGAGTTTTATTTATTTTCCGCTTCCGGAGAACGTTGTGCGGTTTTTCTGTTTTTTTTTGAGAACTATCGGTGGGTGTTGGCTGAATCCGCACCCGTGCTTGGTGCATAGCCCAACACTACCCACAACTGTTTTATAATTACATAAAAAGTACTATTATTATTTGTAAAAAGATACATAGATAAAATAATAAATAAAGAAGAAAGGTCCCCGCTCCTCCCTCATTCCGAGGAAGCACGGCGCCGGACCACAACAATCTCTTTCAGCACTGTGAGTAGGGCGTTAGAATATACTCACTGATAGGCCGTAAGAGGCGACTAAAGGCGAGTGGTAGGTGCGGTGCCAATGCCCTGTCGGCCGGTGAAGTACCACCCCATCAAGCTATAGGCTTCGAGATTCCATTTTAAGGGTGGAGTCTGCGTCTTCACGCGCCCCGATCTGGCTTGCCAAAGCATGGAGGCCTTAGAACCCAATAACTTGGGCATCATGTGGTTGAAGGTCATCCTGGGGAATTCTTTTAAATTTCCCGTTGTCTTTACCTCCCCGAATGCTGGTCGATCGGTGACACTTTTCGAAATCTTTGGCGTACCGTCGACCGGATACAGATCAACCACCCAGTTTCTGGAATTGTCGTTGTTGGCGATTTTAATGTACACAATTCCAGCTGGTTTGTACATTCTTACATAACCGACGAGGTTGGCGGACTAGCGAGATGTTCGCTATTAGCCGCAATTTGACTCAACTCGTGGACGAACTGTTACATAGTTAAAACTCCCCCAAATCATTAAACTGATTCGCATTATTTTTAGGCCAAAAAAGAATGCGAATCCGCCACCTAAGCGTCCCCCGGATTTTAACGAGCCCAACGGCTGCTTGGCCAGTCTTCATTCATCCTTCACAACGCATGCACATCGCCAAATTATAAATACCAAAGTCTGTCTTTCTTGTTCTGAAATTATTATATGTATTACGTTCTTGTGTACAATTTATTGTTGTAATTATCGTTTACTTTGTTCTTGTTCTAAAGTAATAAATTCACCACTTTGTATGGAGACATTGCACAAATAACGATTATTTAGCACAAAATCAGAGATGTTCACACAACCAAAAGAATATGACGCCAAAACAAAATCAGTACTGTGTCAAGGCGGTTTGTTTACCGTATGGCTTGGTAACTTCGTTCATGACGTTTTAGGTATGTCGAAATCGACCAACACTTATTGCTGGTGCCATCTATTGGCAAAAAGCGGGAACCTAGTTACGCAGCTAATATCATCATCATCATCGGCACTACAACCGGGATCCGATCTTGGCCTTATTTAACAAATCTCTCCACCGATCCCGATTTCGAGCTGATATCATCCAGTTTGGCACTCCTTGGCTCTGGGTGTCCTGGTCTACGCCATCCCTCAATCACAGACAAGGTCTGCCGCGCTGTCTCCCTCCATACATCCTGCCACAAAGGACTTTCCGGGCAGGCTCCTCTTCGTTCATTGGAGCTAGGTGTCCCGCCCACCGGAGTCCACCGAGTTTGATTTTTCTTACAATATTAGCTTCAAGGTAGTTTATGTACAACGCAAAGTTGTAGGTCTCCGGAATCATCCTCCCTCAGATAAGGGGCCAATAATTCTTCTTAAAACCTTCCTCTCGAACGCGACTACGAGTTCAGAGTATCTTTTATTGGAGACCCAGGTCTTGGATCCATATATGAGTACTGGTAAGACCATGGTCTTGTACAGTACTAGCGTGGATTTTCTGACCCAAGGTAGTTAAAGGATTGCACTACTTCAAATTCGTGCTAGACTACCATGATAGTTTGACCAACGTTAGGTCTTCTCTTCGCAGAAGTTGCCACCATGTACTTAGTTTTCTTCTCATTAATATGCAGTCCCAGTTTTTGTGCCGCCTGCTCGATCTGGGTGAAGGAGTCCTGTACAGCCGATTCATTTCTACCGACGATGTCGATGTCATCTGCGTAGGCAATTATCTGTCTGGACTTGGTGAGAATAGTCCCTCTTGTTGTGACGCCACAGTCACGGATTGCTTTCTCCAACGCCAGGTTGAAGAGGAGGCAGGTCAGACCGTCCCCTTGTCGGAGTCCATTAAATACTATATTATTGGTTTGGACAGCAATACCGCTAATGTTACTTCACTAGTTCATGGTCAACCTACAAAGTCGTATCAATTTGTTTGGAATGCTAAACTCTCTCATGGCATTATATAGTTTTACAATGCTGGCTATGCTGTCGTAGGGAGTGCAAACTAGTTACGTTCAGTCACTAGTTTGCACTCATCATCAAACCAGTCACTCACATCTCTACGACTATTGAGAGTATTCTTAAGGCGTGTCCATTTCTCTTCTACGCCCGGCATTTTGGCCCCAGGACTTACTCTCCCTCCGTCGAGCTCTTCGAGGGTGCGTCTTAGCGCACGACGAATGCTGTTACTGGTATTCTCACTGCGTTAGGCAGCAGTGTTGATTCGAACTTGATCCGCGGACGCAATACCTCTCCGTAAGGCAATCCGCGCTCGGAAAACTGTACCAACAAGATAGTAATCCGAGTCGACGTTGGCACCTCGGTACGTTCGTACCGTCATCAGGCTCGAGGAGTGGCGGCGATCTATCAACACGTGGTCAATTTGGTTGCGAGTGGCTCTATTAGGTGATACCCAGGTGGCTTTGTGGATATCTTCACGCGGAAACCTGGTACTTGCAACGACCAAGTTTTTCGATGCTGCCAGTTCGATGACTCGTAGCCCATTGTCATTAGTGTTCTCATGCATACCATGGGAACCTGCGTAGTGCCTGAAAAGCGGCTCCCGACCTAGAACGATTTTCACATCGTATCTTGGGCAGGCATTGAGGGTCCGTTCGATGTTCTCGTAGTATTCTTCTTTTTCGTCTTCAGGGGACTCCTCTGTAGGTCCGTAAATGTTTATGAGGCTTATGTTCTTAAACTTGCCTCGCACGCGAAGAGTGCATAGCCTTTCGTTTATTGCATTAAAGCCGATGATGACAGGCTTCAATTTTTGGCTGACTAGAAAGCCTACCCCGAGCACATGGTGTTTTGCATGAGAGCTGTAATAAATGCCATACTCGTTTCTTTGAATAACACCACCCCCAGTCCATCTTATTTCTTGCAATGCTGTTATGTCAGCCTTGTATTCGGACAGGGCATCGGCTAGCTGCTGTGCAGCTCGAGCTCTGTATAGTGAGCGGACGTTCCATGAGAAAATTCTTAAATCGTTTAGCCATTTTCGTGTCCGTGGTCGTCGTCGTGTATCCGGTCCATATCCAAGGCTTGTTAAATTTTCCATAATAATTTGTTTTTACGGACAAGGTTATTATCCCTCCGCCAACCTTCCAAATAATAGGCCCTTTAAATAGACGTTAGTTAGGAAATAGTCGCATGGGACTAAATCTGGAAAATTTGCTGGATGAGATTGCTGACATTTAAGGGTACTTCAAAATCCCCTTTTGTGTGGGGGTTATTGTAAAAAAATGGTTGTCTGGGCGCAAGGCGCTCGGACATTATATTCGTGACAACGTATGCTAAATATGTAACACTGAATATACAAGTTATTAAATCAAAATTAAAGTGTTTTTTTCCGAATGCCTCCAAGTGTAGGCATTATTTTGGTTTGCTTAACGAAATTTTACAAGTATTGCAAACTACTGTGTATTCGTCAGGACACAGTTGTCGATTTTCTTTTGTGTGCCAGTCCGAAATTACGTTCATCTGTTGCACTGTGATCGGTTTTAAATCGCGTTCAAACCAAAGTTTATCGCAAACAGAGCAAGCATACCCAAAGTCATTGTCAAGAAAGATCAATTTAAATCTTGATATCGATTTGTTCCATTTCATGTCCCATACCTCTTGCGCCGATATAACTGGTTGTATTGTAAAATACACGGGTTCTGCTGCTGAAGGCTGTTGTAGGTTTACAACCTGTAGTTCTTGAACGTTGTTTGAACTTGCCGCTGCGAAACCACTATGAACAGACAATTTTCTCTTAGCTATATCCGATTAATTTAATCCTGCAAGGCGCTGCCTGTATTCGCGTTGTCTCTGTGTATTTTTTGTCCTTACACTTTCAACCTGTACAGCTGTTCTCGACGGTGCAAGGCGCTGTCTGTATTCCCGTTGTCTCTCTGCATTTGACTTAGGAGCAATTAAGAGATTCGCGCTCTCGCTCACTGCGGCTCGTGCGTTATCGGTTATCGTTATCGTAACGCTACAAACTTTTTTCCGAATGCCTCCCAAGGTATACCGATTTATAAGACGTTGTCACGTCAAAAAGCTAAATTTTGTTCTCAGTGTGGGGAGAATCCACCATGCTCTACTTTAGAAAGCTAAATCTGGAGAATATGCTGGATGGGCAGCAGTTCGTAGCCCAATTTATGGATTTTGCCTGATTATGCCTTATCAGCACTCGAAATTCACCTTTTTTCAATTTTCGTAAAAATTTACGGGGTTGTCTGTTTTCATTGTTTTTCAAACACAAACTAATTGACGCAGCTTGCTCAAATTTTGACAGTAGTCTATAGCTGGCTGTTGACGGGAGCAGTGTTGCATTTAGAGTACATCATCATCGTCATCGGCACCACAACCGGGATCCGGTGTTGGCCTATTTACCAAGTCTTGAGGCTTCTTACATTTTCCATAATAATTTGTTTTTACGGGCAAGGTTATTAGCCTTGCGCCACGCATTTAAAATTACTGCCCAGCAATTAAAAAGATCACTGACTTATCAAACTGTCCTCGTATTACAAATGTCAAGCTATGTGCCAACCTAACCAAATAAACTGAACTCAATTCGGATCATTGCGAACGAACCGTGGTATTTCCGAGTATTGCACCATTGTTGGTTCAAGAGAAGATTATGTGGTTATCCTGCTCTGCTATCCCTCTTAACCTTAACCCTCATAACCTTAGCACTGTTTGTGTATTTCACTTCTAATCACATCGAACTAACTACAGTACCGCAAATGATTCAAAGTAAATATTTGATTTCCAAATCTCATTAAAAAGAGCCCACTCATCTCACCTAACCAACTACACATCCTTTTGTAAATTAGATAGAGGAATAGTAATAATAATTATTATAAATATCATTATGGAAAATTAGCAAGCCTCAGGACTTGCTAAATAATGCCAAGACCGGTTCCCGGTTGTAGTGCCGATGATGATGATGATGATGAATAGTAATAAACTTATTGCGGCAGGTTAAATAAATAAATAAATGCAAACGAAAATTTTGGATTCTTACTGGGCGGAGGAACAGACTTATGATACAGTAGATAAATTTTGATCATCACATTAAAAACAATACTAATGAGTTTAATAAACCCTGATGTTCAGGCTAGAGTTTAGGTGGTATCCAATCGCAATATATATAAGAAAATTCAAACTTTTATCTATAAATCAAAGAATGTCCAACCAATGTCAAGGCCGGAGTTTAATGGCATGTAATTTAAAATATGTGTAATGTGTAATGCTACTTAGAGAATTACTTCCTTTTAAATAAAAGCATGCACTTTAATCAGAAATTTGTATGTCTAATATATGGTTAGTGGAGTAAGCATTTGAGAAGGAAATAACTAACGAAGTGAATAGTCTATTTAAATGAAATCATAAAATATCACTTGCCTTTTGGAACTCCTGGATACAGGTGCCTTCCATGTGAAATCCACGATTAAAAAAACACACACACTTATATACCTGCCACTTAGGCCACAAAATACACCAAACACCATAAACACTGATTGCCTGCAGAACTTAACACTAGACAAGGCCACTAAACAGACATGACTTTCAACTTTTCGCAACGAGGACTGATCCGAGATTCAAAACTTTCCGTATTCTCTTGACATTATTTATTAATTAATTAAACACGAGACTTACCTTTTCTCAAGCAAATTATCATACACTTTGGTTAAGAACTTTTTATTATAAACAAAAGCGCACCGTAGCTATAAATGCCACATTATTATGACACGAGATTAAATATGCCGAATTTCAATTAATACCGGCACTTGCATCATAAATATATCAAAAAATACATTTATATTTAATATAAACACCACCACTTGATTTATATTTATAAAATAAAAGAAAAATAAAAAATAAATTCGCGCAGAAATCTCATACACGAAGTCAAGAAATAAACGAAACTTGTCAACAAAACATATCCAACGGCACTAATCTGGATGTCTCTCTTTGATTTGTTGAATTCCATGAATGCTTGAAAAAGAAAAGAGACATTGCTGACAGCTGACTAAGAAGATAAAAGCAACAACTACGAACGTAGGGCTTTTGTCTATGCCGAAAGCCTCTATCCCTTTCCAGTTAACTGGGAAATTGGCATTTTGCAAAAAGGCGCCAAATTAACTAATTTGCAATATTAGAGCAGTTGATTTGGTGAACTCGTGTTCTAATTGTACAGTGTGTTAAAAATGACATTTGATAAGTATTAGGAATATAAAGTAACAATCAGAGGTTAAGATACATTTACCCTTGAAAGGAATTTAACCGAGAAAAATGTAAGTGAAGTTATAGAGTTTAATTATCCCACAACAGATGGCGCATAATAAAAGTATTTGTTGTAAATATTGGAGACCTCAAAATCTTGTACAGCCTAGATACATGGCGACACGAAAGGTAACTCTTATTTGATTTTGAAAGGCGCAATACAATGGGATTATTAACATCTAGCTGCTTTGCAGAGGTCGAACAGGAGTGAAGTTTCTGGGCATAATTATTTATTCCGGAAGCAGTGCTACAGGTTGATATCAATAAGTTAACTTAAGCTTGCGATAAATCTTAATACAAGCCCAAGTGCCTACGCATAATAATTTAGTACAATAGTAGTGCTATCGTTCGGAATATAGTTAAGCGTCAACTATTATCTTTAACGTTAAAGTGGTTTTCAGCTTTTGTTGTGGACGCCAAAGAGGTTGTGAACACTTTCCACTCTTGGGTAGTGGCAGGATTTTCGAACTGGATTGGTTCTTATTATGTGCGCTAGTCAGTAGATGAATGTTTCACAGCTCCTTGTTCAACTCGGTATGCACTCACAGAAACTGTCTTCGTGTCCATACTCCAATGGCGACCTTTTTCGTAGTTTTTGACATCATCGCTTCTGTTGTGAAGTGTTGTCCGCCACGTCGTGAGATCTCATGGAATTCATGATCGGTGGAGTTTCGGGAGGTTTTTTACAAAAGGGAACAGCCGACATACTTTTCCTGCAATACTTCTCTGGTGCGAGGGTAGATCAATAATAAACGAGAATTTCTTTTTATACATGTATTGAATAATGTTACAGACTAACTATACTATCAACATTTTTCAATATAGTCTCCTGCGTGATCTACACACTTTTGCTACCAATGTGGAAGCTTCAATATCCCTTGTTCGTAGAAAGATTTAGGGCGAGTTGTTAGGCAATTGCGCACGTGCTCGAACTTTTTATTACTTTCGAATTTCTTTCCTCTAAGTGATTTCTTTAAAGATGCGAACAAAAAATAGTCACAGGGCGACAAGTCGGGGCTATAAGGAGAGCGTGTGGGGGTTCCGCCAAACCCCACTATCTACTTACCCGAAGAACCCCCATAACTACAACCCAACCTTCATAAGTTTCTGCTAATGCAATCGCATTAGCACCTGTAAATGCTTCACGCATCAAGTCTATCAAATGTATTAGCTAAAAGCTCCTGGAAGAGAATTCTTACCTTCATTCATTTATTCGAATTCAAAATTCTCTATAAGAATTCTGTTCCAAACTTCATTAATCCCAAGTCCAATTCGGCACCTTCGGTTGCCAGGCAAATCTCAATCTTACATACGCATTTTCCTTAGTCGAATTCCTGAAAACAAAACAATTTGGTTAACATATGTAACCATCATAACAGGGATCATAAACATTGCGTCGCCTATTCCCAGCCTCACCATATGTATAATAAATTCCTTACATACACATTGGCTGGCGACCTAAACCCAGGGGACAAAGGCAAATATACGCATCTTGCGTCTTAAGGCATGAATTAAATCCTACAGCATAGACAAATGCAAATAAGTATGGTTTACTTACCCTTGGCAGCGATGCAATAAACACCAATTCCCTGTAAATAAGCTATAACCAATTAGCACCATGTGCATGGCGCATCGCGGCTATCATTAAAGCTGCAATGCATAGCTTAGGCAATGAACTACCCGATCTCTTTGCCTTCCCATATTTCTGGATCTGCTTCTCATGACTAGCGGCATGAACAAACAGAAACCTCTGTAGTGTTTTTGTATTTGGCAGGGTCGCCGTGTGGTGTTTAGGGGCCAATGTAAAGGGGGTTTAATGCTTTTGGAGTTTTGACGTAGTATCCTACCAGTTAAAGACAACTTATCAACGTTATACTTCCCTAATTATCCGCTGTACAAAGCGCATCTCGCTGAAATTTTATGGCGAAATCGCCGCAGTGTTATGAATCAAAGACGCTGGTTGGTTTTTGATTGCTTTATTTCCAAAAATGCTGGGGTATTTATACTCCCAATCAATCATTCAATTTTTTACACATTTCCTTATTCACTCATACAATTATTGCTTACAAGCTATTAAAAGAATTAAATGGAACATCACTCATACAATTTTGCTTATTATGTTACTTAATATCATATCACCGTATAGCGAAAGAACAATGACATGAGTTGACCCAATTAATTCGTGAATCACTTTGCCAATGACAAATTCGCAAACGATTGTCATCTGATTCCTTCAAATCGTAACTGGAGCAATTCGTTCGTTTTACTCAATGAAATGGGTTGACCTTGAATTTGGTTGTAAACAACGAATGCTGGTTACTTGAGAAGTGCAAATTGTGGCAAGGGCAATCGATTCATTTGAGATTATTGTTTATGGTCATTTCATGTATATGTTGTCACACTACACCTCCATTAGCACCCAAGGAGATTCGGTTTGTTTGCTTAGCCGAACTCACACCTCATGGATGCACATTATGCCCTTTCTTTGTTTCAGATTCGTTCTCATGGCTTTGTCCCATGAAAGAACCAATGTACACACATACATGTGTATCTCTAAGATCTCCTCTATGAGATCAGGTTACCTACCCCCAAAGAGAGACTTCACGTTTCCTTGGGATGGAACATGCAGCCTTCAATTAAGAGAGCCAGTTTCACAGGCCGAATTTTCTTAGCCAGCGAAATAATATCGTTGAGTCCTATTACATCCACCGACCGGGCAGGTCGTGTCACTCCCGCTGTCCGTAGCGCTGCGGGCACGCGTTGTGTCCACCCCAGAGTCGCGGAATTAAACCAACCCTTCTGCCGTGATAGTGATATTTCCTTTTCCGAACCTGTCACCAAGGATGATCTATTCGAATTAAAACTATCGTTTGTTGAGTGTTGGTTGTGGTGTTAAGTCGAGTTTTCGAGTTTTGTTGTAACATGTAAAGACACCAGTCCGGTTATAATGACATTTACGTCTAAATAAAAAGAGCCACTGCAATTGGGTGAAGTTGTGAACATAAACAGAATTATGTACAAAGTAAAAATGTATAGAGTAACTTCGGGTATTGTGATATGGTTGGGAAATGTGATATACTATCATATTTTCCGAAATAATCAATTCTCGGCAAGAATTTTCTTGTCAACATGACGGCAATGGAAAAGAACACGTGCTGCAGTTTTAGGCGCGCTCGCGCTCATTGCGTTGTATGTCAGTGCATTGAAATTGTTTAAGGTGTACAGTCGACAGTTTTTTTGTGTGAGCTTTAAGTTATATTTCAGCAAAAATTGGAGCAAAATTAAAAACTGAAGTAATACATTTTGTTTGTGTGTGAATAGAGCTGACAGTATATTTGGTGAGTTTTTAATTCAGTGAAGTGCATTTTTAAAAAAATCTCTTGATTGTTTTAAAAGCCAAATGTGGCTAATGTGATATAGTTGAAATTGGGTAAAGTGATATACCATATCACATTACCCACCAAATTATCAATCACTAAATATTATTATAATTTATTTCAGATGATGCCAAAAAAGGGGAGATTCGTAAATGGGTTGCGGAAGGAATGAGAAAGGCTATTCTAGCAGTCCGAGGAGGAGAAATGGGTATACTTTTGGCGTCGAAGACATTTGGAGTTCCATTTGCAACACTTCAAAGATCCGCTCGCAGTGATAAATCTATTAGCGATATTTTAGCCACGCCTTTGGGACGTAAGCCTGTTTTTAGCCTGGAAATAGAATTGGAGCTGGTAAGATACATCCGAGAAATGGAATCACGCTTTTGGGGTCTAACTCGCGGTGACATTCGATCACTAGCATTCCAAGCGGCAAAAAGAAACAACATAGCTTGCCCATTTTCAGTAATGAAAGAATGTGCAAGAAAAGATTGGTTGTATGCATTTCTTAAAAGGCACAAATCAGAGATTAGTATCAGGACTCCAACCGGGACCTCAATCGATAGGGCAAAAGGTTTTAATGCTGAAAATGTGAGCACATTTTATAGCTTACTCGAGCAAGAGTACGAAAAACATAAATTTTCCGCAACTAGTATTTGGAACGTAGATGAGACAGGTGTGTCCATTGCACAAAGTAGGCAACCCAAAATTTTAGCAGCGAAAGGAAAAAGGCAAATAGGTTGTATGACGTTTGCAGAGAGAGGCTCTCTTATAACGGTTGTCAGCTGCATGAGCGCAGGCGGTTCATTTGTTCCGCCGTACTTTATTTTTCCCAGAAAGAACCATTCTCCGGTTTTAATGAAACATGCTCCTCCTGGCTCGGATTCTGCCTGCCACATTTCGGGTTGGATACAAATCCCGATATTTACGAAGTGGTTTGACCATTTCTTGCGGTTCACACACCCTTCAAAGGGGAACCTTTCGCTACTCATTTTAGACAGTCATTACAGTCATACTCGAAATATTGAGGTTCTGGAAAAGGCTCGCAAAAATTGTGTTATTATTATATCTTTGCCACCACACTGTACTCACAAAATGCAACCGCTCGATAGAACATTCATGGGACCTCTGAAGACGTATTATAACGATGAAATTAAGCGATTTATGCGAGACCAGGGCCGAAAAATAACACAGTTTAATGTTATTGAACTTTTTTCGAAGGCCTACCTTAAAGTCCAAACAGCACAAATCGCAATAAATGGATTCAAATGCACTGGCATTTATCCATTCGACAAAAATATGTGTCAGGAGGTTGATTTTATCGCTCAAACATTTGTAAATCATCCGGATGAAGAATCTGCTCTTTCAGGACGAGAAGTAGAAGAACCAGTTGCCCGCACAAGTAGTGCAGCTGAAGAACCGGTTGCTAGTACTAGCAGGGCAGCTTTGGAAAAGATCGTAACTCCTTGGGATATCTCACCACCGCCCAAACTTAAACGGGTTATCAGATCCAAATGTAAAAGATCAGTTGCAACTGTACTAACAACATCACCGTACAAAACATCTTTGGAAGAGAGCATTAAGAACATTGAAAGACGCAAGAATAAGCCGAAAAGACCTATGGTAGTAAAAAGCAAACGGGCAAAGAAAACAAAAGAAAGTTCTTCGAGCGATTCAGATGAAAGTTTGCATTTACCGAGCTCAGACGAAGATCCTTGGGCCGAAACTCCACCTAACAAGGACAGTGTCTGTGTCTTTTGTAACACATCTTTCCAAATGGATAATAAGGCAAAGATATGGGTACCATGCTTGCAGTGCGATTTAGTTTGGGCTCACAATGAATGTCTTCCAACGCGGCAAGCAGTTTTTGTATGTGAGTCATGTAAATCGCTTTAAATAGAACGTAGAGAAAGTACTATTTTTCTGCTAAATATTGGAGTTGTTAATTTAATTTTAATTCTAATTTAAGTTTTCTCTTGTTTTTCTTATGTATTATGTAGTGGCTAATGTTCCTACTTTTGTTAAATTAATAAATGAATTCATAATCTATCGGCTTGCAAGTATTTTTATTCGGTTGGAAACTATTCGGGAAAAGTGATATGGTATATCACATTATCCGCTAATTTTAATAAGGGGGGTTACAGACATTTTTTTATTTTGTTGTAAATAGCTGCAGATTGGCTTACGCTGCAGGGTTCTGAAAAAGAAATATAATTCGCAATGTATCAAAGAGCTATAATGAATAGTGCGGCAAAAGCTATGTAATAAAAATTACGAATAATTGTTAGAAAACAAATACCTATATCACATTACCCGAAGTTACTCTAATGTGAACAAAAATAACAATAAAATACAAATCAGTTGTGACTAACAATAAACCAAATCATGTGTTTTCCTTTACTCCTGGTTGTGAACAAAAGTGGAGGAGCTTCGTTCTTTTGTCGGTGTTTTCTTCCACGCAAGCTTTTAGAGATGATGGGGATAGAAGTGTACCTAGAACCGTATGCCGGCGCACACTACTTCATCCCTACAAGTGGTCGAGGGCTTCCCAGCCCATTTCTTTCAATATATCCTTTGTCAAGGACGCGATGTGAGGCATGGCGTTATCATGAAGAAGGATGACATCTCGAATGGGCATCCTCGTCTTTTGTTTCGATATGCTGCTTTTGCCAACTGTAACAATTGACAGTAGTAAGCTGCATTTAACTGTTCGTTGGTGGCGAAGAAAATCAAGCATTAAAACTCCCTTTGAGACGAAAAAAAATCGTTGCAAGAACTTTTCCGGTGATCATGACTTTCGTTTTCGATACGTTCTCGCCCACTTTTAAATTTCTGGCCCACATATACACACGATTCTAAAACGGTGTATCATCACCAAACTGTGCCTTCAATCGAGAAAAAACTTCTGAGGGCTTGACGCCTTCATTTGTTAAAAATTTTATAATGATCTGTTGCGCAATATACCTCTATGTATGAGTATGTACCTCTTGCTCACTCATGGCCGTACTGACTACAAAGTCGACCGCGACCGCTACCCAAGTCGGTTCCCCTACTCTTCATAAACCAAACAACAGCCACACACAAGATTATTTAGCTCACAATTTGTTGCTAAGCAAGAAAATTAAATTTACATTTGATTCACCCTCGAAGTAAAATCAAAAATGCAGCATTGATACTTTGCTTTTATTTTCATATTTCTTACGTCATTCAAATATAGGGTGGGCCATACATTTTTGCACATTTGAAACATGAATAGAAATAAAACTACAAATGTTATTTTGTTGATCATTTATTGAACGTAATAAACGTTTATTGATTTTTTACTTTTTTAAAACGACGTCGTCGAGATGTGCCCCTCCTAACCGTCGGCATTCCTGCAATCGACTACGGAAACTTTGGAAAACTCGCTGACACATGCTGCGAGGTATCGCGGCTATCTCCCCCGGGATGTTTTCTTGAACGTGGCCGCTCTGTTTGTTTAATATGCGTTGTCGATTCCGTTTGCTCGAACTTCTTGACTCAAGCTTTGATTAAATTAACTTTTGGACACTCACTTACACGGCGTAATCCGTATACAATTCAATAGGCGTCGTACAGTGATGTAGGAATCGTTGTGTTTGTAAAATTATTTTACACAAAAAGCACACTGTTGTCCCGTGAAGTGCTCCATCGTGATTAAAATTGCATGAAGCGACGCACAATTCCCCGCCACTCGTGCGCCCCTCTCTCTAACGGTTTTTAAGAAATCAAGTGCAAAAATTGATGGCCCGCCCTATACCAAAACAACTTTGCTAATAGTGATCCGATTATAGTATAAGGGGGGCTCAACCTATATTACGGACGGATAACACCCTTCAGTTCGAGACGATGATAAAACTTTTTGTGAAGTCCTTGCAATGACATGGGAGTTTAGCATCCACTGCCTTGCGAGTACCGCATTAGAATATACACACAGCTATGCTGCCTTGTCGTAACAAGCAATGTTTCTTTTTTTTGTTAGACTTCTCTCGGGAGAGGCGAACCATAGCACCGAGTCGGCGCCCAGGGATGCCACCAGATAATTGTTGCAGTTCTTTTTGGACGGTTTGGAAAAACTCGCGAGGGGAGGCAATTCCACAGCTTTCCGCCTCTGTTACGGAACGAGTTCTGACGCAGAGATGTTCGTGCCGTCGGGAGATGAACCGCAAATCGATGCCATCCGTCCGATTGCCCCGTGGAGCGCATATAAACCAAATTGCACGGAACAATACCGCGAATCTCCGAAGAAGAGTACCCGTGATAATATCTGTAAAACAGACAGAGGTTAGTCATGCGTCTTTAATGTGATAGCGACTGTAATCCCGATGTCAGCGCAGTGTCCCCGCCTCGGGCGGATCACTCGTCTCTGTATGCTCTCAAGTAAGTTGAGGGTATGTTTAGGAGCAGCGTTCCAAACACAAGAGCAATTTTCGAGCGCAGATATAATTTGGGATTTATGCTGGAGAAAAAGTTGGGCCGGAGTACAATATTTCTTGGTTCTAAAAAGATAACTCAGTTTTTCAGAGGCTAGTTTCGACACGTGTTAAAGAAAACGCTGCATTGCATGAGGTTCCCCAAGAGAATCGTCGGATAGTGCGGGCACAATTAGAGCTCTCAAGCCTAAGAGAATGGCAACGATGGTGGGATTCTTCCACCAAAGGAAGATGGACCCACACCACGATACCTGATGTAGAAACCTGGGTGAAAAGAAAACATGGCGAGCTGAATTACCAAGCTGAATTACCACCTGACTCAGCTAATATCAAGACATGGATGTATAGCGTTTGTGACGATAGTGAAGAACGTGTGATTCGAACTGACGCTATGGCGGTTAGACTCACTAAAAATTGAACCAATGCTTAACACATCAGGCCACCCCCGCGTGTACGAATTCGATTTCTAAACTCAAGTACACTCAACTGATATGGAATTGTTATGTTATCGCTATGGTATACGGCTCTGACGCTTTTTGCTTATTCGAATTTCCTTTCGGCGTTCTTCACTATTTGCTTGTATATTGTGTGTGTATCTGTTAGAAACGACACAGATGCTTTCGGGAATAGTTGCACAAGTATAAACATGTGAATCACCCATACTGGTTGTATTGCGAAGGCAAAATAAAAAATGCGGAACACGTACTCTCAGAGTGCGTGAGATTCGAGACCGCACGAACGGCATTGGAGAGACATGTGAGACGGACAGTTACTCCGGGAGAAGTAATGGAGTACATGCTGAGTTCAAAACAGGCATGGTCCGTAGCAAATGATGTTCTATGTGACATGATGCAGCAGTTGCGACGCGACTAGCGGAGTAACGGGTACACTCCGTCCCGCCCCGCAGTGGAATATCTAAAAGAAAGTTCTGCGGGGATTAACGGGAATATGCGCCTGGCGGCAGGTGCTTTTAGTTGGTAAAAGTCCGGCATGCCTCTGGATCAGTCAGAGGTATCTTTTGAAGATTTCCACCTTCCTACCAAAAAAAAAAAATCAATTTTATGCCATGAAACATTCCCACAGACCGAGACGCCGAGCAACTTCAAGCTTTCCCCAGATTCGAGGGCCTGGCGGTCATCATCAGCTGTGCAATCGATGATCCATTTTTCTTTGTGAATGTTGTATATTGTGTCTTCGCTGCATTGAAGTCGACGAGATTGGCCTTTCCCCACTGCAGGACCTTATCCACATCCCCAGTCGGAGAGTCGATGTGGCTATATCTCAGCCGATGTGTACGCTGATGCACTAATCGGCCGATCACTTGAAAAAGAGGAAACAGGTATACTATATTCCGCAAAACTGAACACTTTGTTATCCGCTGTCTCCAACAAATCATTTATGTAAACCAAAAACAAGGTTGGAGCAAAAATAAAACCTTGAGACATCCCGAATTTAACAGAATACAGATTCAAAAACTCGCCGTCCACAACAACCTGGATCGATCGATTTTCGAAGAAGTTCTTCGCCCAACTGCTGGGGAAGTCCAGATGAACGAAGTCTCCTCAGCAATGCCCCATGCCAGATGCGATCAAAAGCCTTGGAAATACTCAATGCGACCGCTCTTGACTCAACGTGCCCTTCAATCGCAGATGTCCATATATCGGTTATAAGTGTCAAAAAGTCTTCCGTGGACCGCCTGCCACGATCATTCAGAAGTCCGTTGCACTCCAAATACTTGATTAACTCGGTGTTGATGACGTTTTCCATCACCTTATATAACATAGACAGTAATGCTATTGGCCGGTAATTTTGTGGGAAACACTTGTTTCCCCTCTTTGGGATTGGGTGAACTCAAGCGATTTTCCAGCAGGTAGGTAAGATAAGCGGAAGAACCTGGCAAGAAATGGCGACAGTTCTTGAAGTAGGTTGGGCCGTCGTACGGCGCGGGGCTCACTTCTCCTCCCATCGTCCACTAAATGTTCCACCGTGCACTGTCCACCGGAGAAACAAAACAAGTACATCTCCACAGCACACCGTCCACAAGAAGTAAATAAAAGGCACTGTTCGGGTCTATTGTAGTGAATGATTTGCATTTGATTTTACTTAATGATTACACGGTTGGATGTCAATTTATTTTCTGTGGTTTCACACTTGATTTTACTTAATGCGGATGGTAAAATGAATCAAACATTAACTGTACACTCGAGACTTGGATTTTAAACTGTTGCTATGAAATCTTTTGATTCGTTTTTTGTTATTATTTTACGTCGGAAACTATATTATAAATAAGCGAATGGCACAGGGCAGTTCCGCCCTTTGCTAACATTACACGGCTGGGTGCCAATTTATTTTCTGTAATTTTGCACTCTGCACTGAAAGACCATCGATACACTCGGGGGTGTGTTAAACTCACGGTGGGGGGTGTATGCGTCCCCGCGGCGCCACGGAGAGCAGGAGAAGACACAACCGGCATGTCTGGTAGTTGAAGTGCGACTCCGTCGCCTGTGCGCCGTTTGGCGGATGGGTAGCGACTGTCGGTACTTGCGCATCGTTCGGTGAACGACTAGCGACTAATAAGGATGAAGGCGAGAATCCATTCAGGGTGGCATGGCAGTTGAGTCATAGCGAAGTATGCTCGCTGCCACTTACTAGGAACTTGAAAAGGGTTGCTATGCGTGCATAGGGAATTTAATTCCAGCGAATTACTGCCGTACAGGCTGAATTGGATTCCTCTGCCGCTATGTATACGGAGAAATTGGTTTTAGAAACACGACCAAGTATGGGCATGAGTTGTTGTTTAGACAAAGGAATATGGGTGTTGGTCGTTGCGATGGTTGTTTCGTGTAAATGCAACGCATCGTGCTGGTGACTTACCAGTAAGGAGAATGGGTGTTATTTCAATTGGTTTAGTTGGGATGGGAGCCGAAATGGTTTTCGGGGAAAGTAAATGTTGCTTGGTTACAAGCGAGGGAAATGGTTTAAGCAGGAAATGGGCCGGAATGGTTTTCGGGAGAAATTAATGCTGCTTGGTTGTAAGCGAGGGATATAGTTTAAATAGGAAATTAACCGAAGTGGTTTTTGCGAAAAATGTATGCGGTTTGATACAGTTGAGGGAGATGATTAATATTCCGTTGTAAGTTTGAAAATGCATTTTATTACAGGTTGGGAAATGGATTCTGGGCATATTGGGAAGTGTATTCTTTGCTTGTTTGCAAATGTGTGCTATTGCAGGTTTGGGTTATGGTGACGCGCTGTTAGCGGTCGAAGTTAGGTAGGAATTGTGGGTTGGTTCTCCGTGTGATATAGAGAACCCCCACACCTTCAATTCCAATGACCGGTACTGTTATGACTGATGAAGAGACAGTAGTAAAGCTGAAGCCCAAACGGGTATGGTAGTTGATTGCTTCGAATCCAACTTCTCGTAGTTGATATCATAATTGAACATTTGGATTGCGTTAGAAATTGCCAAAGTGCTGTCTTGAGGATATTAGAATGATAGATGATCTGTACGGGTTTGTTTTGAGTGTCCTGTAGGCAATTTACGAAGTCATGTGAGAAGGTATTTAGTCTTTTGTTCGAATGCATCTGCAAGTAGCATTACTGTCACTATTGGGTGTTGATCTTTGGTGCAAGGCTTCATTAAGAGTGCAAAACTGAGCCCAGAGAAGGGGTAATAGTGGATATAAGCTTTGGGCGTATAACTCCGTTGTTCATCGAGTATCATTGGAGTTGAAATCTTTGTGATCGCAAGGGGTGGTGAAATATTTCGATATATGACGGGAAGAGGTGGCACTTGGAACGAACGTCATTGATGTAGGAGGGTGGCTCGAGTGCTGGCGAAGGCCGTTGAGCGCACTCTAGAGTATGAGGGTGGCTCGACCATTATCGTAGGTCATTGAGCGCAATCCAGAACGTGAGGTGTTTGAGATTAGAAAGTAATTGGACCATGATCGTAGATCCAATGAATCGCAACACAGTACATGGAACGAGCTGAACTTAGGAGCGTAGAACTGGGTGTAGTGTAACAATGCAAACACGAGATGAGTATGCAAAATAAATCATCGACTTGAATTGCCCCAGATCGTGTTTGCAAGTTTCATATGGCATGCACTCGGTGGCAACAATGATTCGCAATTATAGAAGTCAACTAGTGTCATTGTTCTACAACGTTAAAGTAGTAAGCAAATTTGTATTTAAGAATGAATGAGTAACGATTTGTAATTATATGTGTGGACGATCGATTGTATAAATACTCCAGCACAACAGGAAACGAGAGAACAATGATCACAATACCGACAATAGTACCAATTGATCACAAATCTGATTTTGAAAATACACCATATCGATGGCACAAGAGAGAAATAGCGGATGATCTGACATGTGTGTTATGTCCTAGGATGATACTTCAGAAGTTGCGGGATGATATTGTAGATAGTTTTCACAACAGAGGGAAAAGGACACCAGGGAATTATGAAACGCTCGGACGTTCGATCAACTGAAAAGCCACAGTGATTAATAGAAAACCTGTATAGAGCTTCACAGAAAGCCATCACCGAATGTTATTCGTGGGCAGGACTCTGGCGTGGTATTTGGGAAGCTAACGAAGTTAAATTCGGCAATTGACTTGATGAGGAGCTCACATTCCGCCATCATCCTGTCCTGGCATATAAAATGGCACTTATGTTTGGTTGTTGATCTCTTGTATTTCTTTGTTTTCGGTTCAAATGTCTCTAAATCACAGATTTAAATCGTCGCATTTATGATTCCTTTCATAGAACTGCTGCTGGAGTCGTATTCACTTAGACGCCATATTATCTTTTACCGTCTTCGTGAACGTAAAATAATAATCCCTGGACTTCGCATATTGGTTGTTAACCAGCGTGCAATACAGGTGGCGATTAATGCTCTTGTTTAGGTCAGTGGCAATCGTAACTTTGACAATACCGCGAACACTGATTTGGTTTCAGCAATCGGCATCAAGTTGAGGTTCAGCCATATTTCATTCTTCACTTATCTTAAAAAAATGTTATAGTTAAGTTCCAACAATTATATTAAACAAGTCTCATTGTGTAACGCGCAACGAAGATAGACCTTATATAACATTGCCGCACAAGGACCGAACAATTAACTGAGTGATGGGCCAATGTTTGAAACTTGCTGCCTCCCTCGAACAGGGGAGCACTTAATTACTTGTAACACACCGAAACACTTTCACGTAGGCACTAATTAGAAACTTACTCACAATCGCATTCTAGTCAATATCAAAAACTGCAACACTTAGAATTGAACACAAACACTGTCAAGCCCTAAAAACCGTACACCTCCTATGTGCTTTGAACTGCCGATATTTTAGAAACGAAACAAAGCAGGTTCCTATATAGGCCGTGGATCCACCGTGCTAAGATCCAATGCGAGTGTGCGGACGAGAGGACCGCAGGTGTTACAGAATCATGCGACCTGTTGATGAGGGTCGCGTTCGGTTGTCAGTATTGCTGATATTACTGTTGTTGCTCGTGGTGTGTTGCCATATATATCGTAGCTATTCATAGTAAACAAATCTGCATACCTAGTGAATACATTGAGGTCGGTTGATTTGGTATCTGTGGCATGAAGGGTGAGTAGCATAGAGAGTATTGCCTATGCACATTAATATGTTAATTGTTTATGGTTTTGGGTAGTTGTTGAAGTTTTCTCTCATTACTTCCCACATAGGGTAGAAGTTGGCGCCGAGGACGTAACCAGTGCATGCACGCTTTTTTTTAACAAGGGTTATGTTATAAAGTCCACCGACGCATTCTTGCACGAAGTAGCGTTACACGATCTTTAGGCACTTTAAATACGGATGTTGTTTTTTTCGATATAAATGTTCTTTTGGCCATTCTTTTTTTCACCAAAGCCCAGTTTAGTCGACACTGAAAACTTGATGTGTTGTGTATCCTTGTTCTTGTATACCGTTCAGAATTTTTCCTGGTTATGTCCTAGTAGCTTCATGATCAGGCAACACAGTCTCTCCCTGCACTTCTATGCTAAGAATTTTTAACTCACTCTTTCATCGGCACTTCAACCGGGATCCGGTCTTGGCCTTATTTAGCAAGTCTCTCCACCGGTATCCGGTTCATATCCGAGAGTTGTTAAATTTATTTAATGTATTCGTTTATGTCCGTAATAATTCGTTTTTCCGGGCAAGGTTATTAACCTTGTGCCAACCTTTCTCAGGATGTCGCTGCATGCATTGGTTCACTAGTTGGAGGGTGCCAAAGTAGTTATCCTGGCGTGTCACGTGGAGACTGCATCTCATCTTGGATTGAACAGGGACAAGGATCGTCCTGGCCTTCGCCGGGTTAAAAGCAGAGACTTTGCCCTGTATGTTCGCTCCCACCCCCCAACCAAACCTTTACTTGCTACAAAATCTGGGTCCACAGAAGACCCTCCATTTTTTATGGTGTTTATAAATTGTAAGTGCTTTTTGCTTAATGTTGTTACCATCCAATGGAATTCTTTCTTGCAGCCCATCTCAAATCCAAATGCTGTGTGTCTTCTCCATTTTCTCACTAATTGGCGCTCGGGGAGGGGCTGCATATTTTGCGCATATCAAAGATCCTCCAGCACCTGCACTTCCTACTTCTTTTTCATTTTTTTAATAGCCCGAATTATCGTTTCATTTAAATTAAGACTTTTTAACACGATCCAAGATTTGTATGTTTACTTCTAAAGAAATAAATTTTCTCTTATATGTACGAAACAGAAACTTAAAGAACCAAAAGTAAATTAGATATTAAAGACGGAAAAGTCAAAGATATAGAGTTTCGACACAGACTGCCAACCAGTTGCTTAAGACAGATCATGGAAACAAAAAAAACAAAACAGAGCTTGCCATTTGTGGGCCTCTGGGCAGTGATTGTGTTTCAGAACACTCCGGAAGAATACGAGAGTATCTCATTGCATTTTATCCCCTTAGATGCGCGGAACTTTCCGCAACATACACTGTCTATCTGACACAACGAATCTCGCAGCGTATGGTATGTAAACTGTGCATGAAACTTTTCGCTATAACATCGAACTAGAGTTATATGCAAAAAAAAAATTAAAATTTGTAAATATATTTTCATGTAAAAGGGCTGTAGTCATCTTAAATCACTACTCTCACACAATCATCCATTATTACATAAAAAACCAACCATTTATCCATAATCCCAATCATGTTCCCCAAGTCAGTCATATGCGCGACAAATTAAACCAAAAATCCATTTGTAGCACATTGATTCAATTCCCATTAAACCTAACATCATGAAATGACTAATTCCAAATGCATTGCGTGATTTTACCTTCCGGGAATTTGTTCAAACAAATTCCTATATCCTTCCTGGAAGCCTATTCCTATTGAAGCACACAAAGTCTTGCTTGTGCTTCTTGGAATTTTTCTGTACAATTTTTACAAATCTCTGTAGATGCAGAGTATAAAAGGGCGGCGGATTTTGGATTCGAGATCAGATCGACATAAATAGAATTGAATTGGTCGACATTAAGTCGTCGTCGATCTATCGTGGTTCACATCGACCCTTGCGACTTTGTGTAATTGACAAGTTCTAACTGAAAAAAAACTATACAAACACGTGCAATTTTCGCTGGATGTCGTAGTCGAAATCTCTCTTCACAGATACCAGACAACAATCCGAGCACTACCCGGGACTACATATTAGAACGGAAAAGAAGAGCCATCGAAACTCTACAAAACTCAACGAAGAAGACTGCAAACATGGAAAATCAAGGAAAACCTATTGACTAAGAAAAAACTTCCACGAAGTCACGGAATACATACACCAACTTACAACACAGGTGAAGCAATTCCAGAAGGGAATTCACTCCCTAAAGCAACCCCTCTCCTAGCTTAAACCATCAAACATCTCCCCCCAAACAACTAGCACCAACCCATAAGGAATCCACCCAACAAGCCAAGCCAGCACTGAGTCCTCTCTCTGCTCAGCACAGAAATGTTAGACCACTACCACCAATCCACATCAAAAACGTGACCAGTATCAAGTTAATAATTCTTATAGTAGAAAATGCTCTAGGACACCGCAGCTTCACCACAAACACTAAACGCTCTTCTATCTCCATTGCAACAACAATTCTGGTAGATCACGACAAGACCGTTAGAAAACTAAAAATGTTCGACCTTCCAACACCATCAGCTCAAACCAACAACATTGATCATTACGCACATTGACCCAACTTGGACCAACAAAGAACTAGCATCAGAGACCTTCAGGATTTGCCCAGAGCTGAAAATCCACTGGCTAGACTATTTTCAAACTCCGTACATGCGAGAAAACAACTTAAAGAACCTTCGGATTATCCAAATCCCTTCAAATGAAGACACCAACAAGCTCAAACAAATTAAGTATTTGTTTACGCACAAGATCACTTGGTTTAAGGATGAGTGCAGGGCAAAGATCGAAGTACGTAACCGCCTCTGAGTGATCCACTTACAAAGATATGATGAAGTCAACGCCGAAAGATACGCGACAATTCGGAAAGAGACAACGAGACTTTTCAAACGCAAAAAACGCGAATGAGAGAAGACTCGGATCGAAAAAATCCTAAAAAATGCCAGAGCAAAGAACATCAGAGCTATGTATGCCGGCATAAACTGAATTAGAAATGGCTACCGAGGAAGAGCCAATACAATTCGACACGCAAACGGCTGTCTGGTCACAGAAACAAACAATATCGTGATAAGATGGAAGCAGTACTTTGTAAACTTGCTCAATGTGCGCGCCCATCAACTACAAATAAACGCACCAGACATACATACAGCTGAGCCTCAGATCACAAAGCCCTCTTTCAACAAAGTTGTAGACGCAATAAATCGATTGAAAAACACCAAGGTTCCTGGAGTGCACTGCATACCGGCAGAGCTTGTGAAACATGGAGGAGAGGCAACCGCTCGAGAGATCCACCAACTCATCAAAACAATATGGGATAAAGAAGTGACTCCGGAAGAGTGAAAAACCTCAATAGTCATCCCCATTTTCAAAAAAGGTGACAGATCTGACTGCGAAAACTACAGAGGAATATCATTGCACCCAACCACATACAAAATATTAACAAATGTTATACTGGCGAGAATCACACCGTACGCAGAAGAAATACTGGGAGACTACCAATGTGGATCCCATAGGAACCGGTCAACAAGCGACCAAATGTTCACAATAAGGCAACTATAGCGTTTGGGATGATAGTGAAGAACATGTGATTCGAACTGACGTTATGCCAGTTAGAATCACCAAAAATTGAACCAATGCGTAACACATCCCGCTACCGCCGGGTGTACGAATTGGATTTCTAAACTCGAGTACACTCAACTGATGTCGAATTATTGTGTTATCGCTATGGTATACAGCTCTGATCCATTTTTCTTATTCGATTTTCGTTCGGTGTTCTTCACTATTTGCTCGTGTATTGTGTGTGTTTCTGTTAGAAACGCCACACAAGTACTGGAAAAGAAATGGGAATACGAAGAGACGGTTCACCAACTGTTCGTTGACTTCAAAAAAGCCTACCACACAGTCGCAAGACAAAGACTTTACCATATTGTAGTTGAGCTGGGAATCCCGAAAAAATATGCTGCCCTCATTCAAATTTGCATTAACGAAAACAAAGGGCGAGTTAGAATAGAAAACCACCTCTCAGAACCATTTGAAATTCGGGGCGGACTAAAACAGGGGGATGGCCTCTCACCATGTCTTTTTAACCTTGTGCTCGAATATGTCATCAGAAACGTACAAGACGACAACATGACGGGATCGTTCGGGGATGATTCAGGGTCACGCAACTGCTCGCATATGCGGATGACATCGCCGTTCTGGGCGATAATCTAGAAACTGTAAGTGAAAACTGTGAAATCATCATGCAAGCGGCAGAAGAGGTGGGTCTATAAATAAATGAAGACAAAACAAAATACATAATTACGGCGAGAGCAGGTGGACCTCAGGGAATACATATAAACGTCAGAGGCAAGATATTTGAAAAAGTTAAAGAATTTAACTATCTGGGAACGATCATCATCATCATCATCATCGGCACTACAACCGGTAACCGGTCTTGGCCTTCTTTAGCAAGTCCTGAGGCTTGTTAAATTTTCCATAATGATTACTTTTTTCAGGGCAAGGTCATTAGACTTGCGCCAGACGTTCCCCGACGGGGAATCGAACCCCGGTCTCCCGCGTGACAGGCGGGTGTACTAACCACTATACTATCGAGGAGCCATATTGGAACGATACTGACTGGAAATTAACAAAAGACTGCATTCCGGCAACGCTAGTTGCCACACAGTCAGTAAACTGCTGAAATCCAAACTGCTATCATGTAACATAAAGCTCCGTGTCTATAGAACCTTAATCATGCCGATTGGTCTATACGGAAGCGAAACATGGGCTCTTACAAAATGGGAAGAAAACAGATTCCACGTATTCGAGAATAAAGTTTTAAAGGGTATCTTTGGAGGTAAATATGACTAGGGGGCAGGACAATGGAGGAAACTCCACAACCACGAATTGGAAGAGCTATACCGCCAACCTACAATACTGAGAGCAATCATGTCGCGAAGATCAAGATGGGCCGGATATGTGACACAAACGGGGAACGATAGGAACGTGCGCAGAATTCTTGACGGTAGACCAACGGGAAAGGGGCCAACAGGACGACCGCGACGGACATGGGAGGACAATGTTAGGTTTGACCTTGAGGAGATCGGAGCGGATGGCCAAGCGTGGAAGGAGAGTGCACAGGACAGGGAACGATGGCGGAGTCGAGTCGGTGAGGTCATGAACTTCCGTGTTCCTACAGGCCAATAAATAGTAGTAAAATTAGAATGAAACGGTGTTGTAGGATTCCGTGTTGTAAGTGGACCATCTGTATTTGTAAGACTAGACATAATATGAATTTAGTCCATTGAAGTTTGCATTAAGCTAATAATATGGAAAATATTGAAAATCATGGAACAGGACAGTGAACAATGACGGAGTCGGGTCTGCGAGGTCATAAACTTTCGGGTTCCTACAGGTCAATAAATAATAATAATAATAACATAGACAGTAATGCTGGTCGGTAATTTTGTGAGAGACGCCATTTTCCCCTCTTTGGGATTGGGTGAACTCGAGCGATTTTCCAATAGCTAGGAAAGGTTCTCCGTGCATAAGATAGGCGAAAGAGTCTGCCAAGAACCGGCGATAGTTCTGGAGCGCTGTTCTTAAGGGCTATTTCTTGTATTTCGTCGGGGGCGGTTCCCTTCCTACAGTCCCGTCCACGTAAAATTAGTTGAATAGTACGCGGCAAAAATCTCACATCCCGTATCAAAGTCGTACCGGAGGGATCACAGGTAACTTTAAAGGACCGGCATCGAGGTTTGAATTCGCGGAAAATAAAATCGCGAACACATTAGCTTTATCTTTTGAGTTTGTAACTAACGTCCCGCTGCCCGTCAGGGGCCATAACTCTAAATACTCCTGTTGCAAAACGCAACGTGACACTCCCACCACCAAACCACAAATTGCCGTCGGCAAATGCATTGTTATCTCGAATGACCTGTACATATACCACAAATCACATCACATCAAAACACGCCTGACCTTAACAACAAGTAAAAAGACGCGGAGGCCAAAGGAACGTATAGCGTTTGGGATGATAGTGAAGAATGTGTGATTCGAACTGACGCTATGACAGGTAGAATCACCATAAATTGAACCTAAGCGTAACACATAAGGCTACGGGCCGTGCTTAGAATTCAATATTTAAACTCAAATATATTCCACTGATGTGAATTGTTTTGTTATCGCTATGGTATACGGCTCTGATGTATTTTCTTATTCGATTTTCGTTCGGTGTTCTTCACTATTTGCTTGTGTATTGTGTGTGTATCTGTTAGAGACGCCACAAACGCGTGAAGCAACATGAAGAAAATCACAATCCACACGTTTACATGGCTTCCACACAGCAGCCAATTTAAAATCCGACTAGAATTTAAGGTCAACGAGATAGATGTGTGATTGAATGGTAATCTTTAAAGAATTGAAGGTCAGTGGCCGAGAAAAAATCAAGACCATCGTGCAACTGGTGTTTTTACAACCCACAAGGTAACCGAAATAAAGCATTCGCAATCAGTCGGCCGACAATATCCTTTCGTCGGTATTTTTTCTTGAAGTTAAGAAATAAGCTAATCGTATACAATCTGAAACGGTGCAAGTAAAAATAATCATCATCATCATCGGAACTACAAGCGGGAACCGGTCTTGGCCTTATTTAGCAAGTCATGAGGCTTGTTTTTTCCGGGCAAGGTCATTAGTCTTGTGCCAGAGGCTCCCCGACGAGGAATCGAACCCCGGTATCCCGCGTGACAGGCGGGTATACTAGCCACTATTCCATCGAGGAGCTTATATAATAATAAAACTTATAAAACAAAATCGATGTGGCTGTTTTTCTTCCTCTGGTGGTTTGATCCGGTAAATTAAGATACGTGCGCTCCGAATTTTTGCTGATTTCCAAGGCGAAACAACTACCAATCTACTTCTTGATATTCATACACAAGATGAAATCTCTTTGGTTCTGTATATCTGCTAGTCGCTAGTTGATACTATAATAGCCTCTTTAGAGTGTGCTCATTATAAAAAACAAACTTATAGAAAACCAATTTCTAAGTAAAAATTAAGTCTGCCGTAACTTTTCCTTTAGAAGATAGGTAGATAGCGCGTGTTGCTTTAACATCCAATTGATGACATTGCTTTTATATGACTGATTGATATGTATAAAATTTAGCATAACTTGTTACAGGACAAGTCCTTGGAACCCGCATACGCTCTGCTGGATGCAAAACGCACTCTTCGTGGGAACTGAGGCACTGGACTGATTGCACGATTGATACTAACCACACTTGCTGTTTTAGTATGACATGGTGGAGCTAAAGGTTTTAGTTAAGATTGTTGCCATGTTTAGCTTACACCAGTAATTCTAATTTTTACACAATTGAAAAAAAGTGTAATATGGAGGTTGATTGCGGATTAGAAAACGCACCAAATTAATAATTGAAATAGTTCAAAAAACTACTCCCACAATATGTTTTCAAGTATTTCTGCTTTCTAAAACAAAAGCCAATATGTATTACCATACATTATTTTCTACTTTATTTCTGATCATCCAAAACTTTGGAGCAACTCACGCGCTCGTCGGTATTTTTCTGAAGATGTTATAGATGAGGGATCAGTTCCAGACTCCACCTGTTTATCCAATTCATCGATTACAGTCTCAGCTGATTTAGTAATTTTTCCTCTTGCAGCACCCTGTGTTCCCGAAAGATATTCCAAAGCAATTGGCCACAGTTCCTTGCTTACTTTATTTTCATCAAATATCGCATTTTGTATGGAGATCTGACGGAGTTTCTCAAATTTCCACTCTTTTCGCGAGTTTTTCCATTTACGTAGGTACTCTTCGTTACGTTGCACTTCTTTGGTTGTCACTTGATCCTTTTGCACTTCCAATCGTTTCTCGTGTTTTCGCTTCTTTTTCTGACGGACTGTTGGGACATCTTTTATATTTTCTGGCCTTAGGCTTTCTTGAATTTCAGCTTCCGTTGGTTCGCGGATTTCTTCATCGGCGTCATTAGGAGACGTATCTGTGTTTTGTTTCGTCGGTTTTTTTGACGGTTCTGTAAGTAATTTTAATTTTCGCTTTTTGACCTTCTTGTGGTTTAGTTCCAGTGTGTGGGGTGTCCCTAAAACGTGTTTTTGTTTATACCAAAATTATAACCATAATTATTGCAGTACCTTTCACTGAAGTCTCGAGGTTGTTCGATTTGTTATCATCCACACAATCAACTTCATCGTCCCTCGGTGCATTGGTGGTTTTTACTTTACCCATGTTGTTTAAAATTAAACTGAGACATGTGCCATAAAAATAATAACAACACACTGTCAAAAGGTGACAACTCGCAATTCAGCGGATACTGCAACAAATTCAGTTAGTTCATTTAACGAACTCCTGACCAAATCACAGTGATATTTAAATCAGCATCTTTCTTTCTTTATTCTTTTGTGGTTTTGAACAAATATTTGTGGAGTGAAAACTCTAATGTCGAATATCTGTGTATCAATTAAATTGGATTTTAAACACTTTACTGTTTGATAACTGGGAACGCATGAATAGACTTCCAGGTTTTATGGCAATAACTTGGCATATATTCAAAAGCTTGACATTTTTGCATAGATGGATTAATTTAATTCCCGTCATGGCTTGAACCATTACCATTAACCGCCTTAAATGTCATGTTTTATTATGTGGTAGTTACTGAAGAATCACCTCATCACCTCGCCCGGGTTGCCCGGCAATAAAAAAGTGCGCATCAGCTCACGTTGAAAGGTAACTTTAAAAGTACAAAGGCTCTTTGTAGGCTCTTCTGCTTATCTTATGTACGGAAGACACTTTCTACTTGCTGGAAAATCACTCGAGTTCAGCCAATCCCAATGATGGGGGAATCTCTTCCAGAAAATTACCAGCCCATAGCACAACAGTCTATGTTATCTAAGGTGACGGAAAAGGTTATCAATGCCGTGTTAATTAAGTATTTGGAGTGCAATGGACTTCTGAATGATATCAATACAGATTCTGTGGCAGGCGGTATACGGGAGACCTTTTAACCCTTATAACCGATATATGAATATCTACTATTATATATATATATATATATATATATATATATATATATATATATATATATATATATATATATATATACGAGTATATATACTTCTCTCAGAAGAGGCGAACCTATAGCACCGACACGGCGCTCCGAAAAGCCACCAAATAACCGTTACAGTTCTTCTTAAACAGTTGCAGGTTGTAACACTCCGGAAACACCAGCGCTGGGAAGCAGTTCCACAGCTTTCCCGGGTCCAAAAAACCGGCATCGAGGTGTGAATTCGCGGAAATTAAATTCGCGAACTACTATACTATTATTTACTGGTCTATAGGAACTCGGACATCATCGGTAGATCCCCATTCGGCTGTACAGGACTCCTTCACCCAGATCGAGCAGGCGGTACAAAACTGGGGCTGCACATTAATGAGGGAAAAACTAAGTACATGGTGGCAACTTCTACGAAGAGAAGACCTAACGTTGGTCAAACTATCAGGGTAGTGGAGCACGAATTTGAAGTAGTGTGTTGCGGATTCGCAGTTAAATGCAGCGAAAAGAATCTAGTACGTTTATCGTCTAGTACTCTTATAGCGTTTAGCAACGATAGTGAAGAAAGTGAATTGAACACACGATGAAACGGCTGAAAAGCGAAGCAGTGAAGCATCAGACTACTGGTCGTGTTTAGAATTCGATTTTAAAACTCAGGTATATTCCACTGATGTGAATTGTTTTGTTATCGCTCGGTGTTCTTCACTATTTGCTTTGTGTATTGTGTGTGTATCTGTTAGAGACGCCACACTCTCCCCAACAACCGCACATGACACAACTGTCAGCAACCATCCGACAATATTCCTTCATCAAGTAGCTGTCTATCGGAATTTAAATCTGTAACGTCGTGTTCGTGGAAAAAACCGATGGTGGAAAGTTAATACGAATAGTAAAAATAAAGAGTAGTACTCAAAAGTTGGCAAACAATATCGTTCGTTTTATTTGTGCATTCATAAATCCATATCCAGAGTGTTACTTTGAACTCTTCGAGTTTCCGGACTCTTGTGCTTTCAATCTTATCTGAAGGAAGCGAAAATCGAATAATACCACGGTTACTTTTGCTGCTTTGACTGTTCGCACTTGGCAGTGTGATTGAACTACACCGTGCCTGTTTTAGCTGGTCTGCAAGACTATATTGTTTAATAGAATTGCTGGACCTTTTAAGCTGTTCTATTCCGTTGATACCAGAGGCAATTACTTTGGATGCGTAATAATTAGATTCCGTTGATTTTAGGCAGCGGACCAAAGGACATCTGATACGGAGTGCTGTCAAATCGTCCCACACGTCATTCCCCTATTCGCCGGAGCTCAACAAAGATCATCTGACACAGAGTGCTGCCAGATCGTCCCAGACGTCATTCCCCTATTCGCCGGAGCTCAACAAAGGACATCTGACACAGAGTGCTGCCAGATCGTCCCAGACGTCATTCCCCTGTTCGCTGGAGCTCAAGCGAGTAATTGGTGACCGTTCGCTCGCCACCAAAACGAAATAAGTGCAATCCTTTAACTACTTTGGGTCAATAGTATCAGCTGATAGCAATATGGAAGAAGAAATACGCGAACGGTTGATCAAATACAACAAAGCCTACTATGGTCTATCAAGACTCTTTAAATCCCGATATTTATTCAGAACATCCAAGCTCCTACTGTACAAGACCATGATCTTATCAGTACTCATGTATGGATCCGAGACCTGCGTGCTCAATAAAAGGCACTGTGAACTCTTAGCCGCATTCGAGAGGAAGGCCTTAAGGAGAATTGTTGGCCCCGTATGTGAGGGGGACGATTCTTGGACGCTACAACCATGAGCTGTACGCGATCTACCTTGAAGCTAATGTTGTAAGAAAAATCAGGCTCGGAAGACTACGCTAGGGAGAGGGCGGGGGGGGGGGGGCGCCTAGCTCAAATGAGTGAAGAGGACTCTGCCCGGAAAGACCTTTGTGGCGGGATGTATGGAAGGAGACTGCGCGGCAGACCTTGTCTGCGATAAAGGGATGGCGTAGACCAGGACTCGCAGAGCCTGCGAGTGCCAACTGGATGTTATCGGCTCGAAATCGGGACCGGTGGAGAGACTTGTTAAATAAGGCCAAGACCGGATCCCGGTTGTAATGCCGATGATGATGATGATGATAGGCACCCGGAAGTTCATAACCTCACTGACTCGGCTGCGCCATCGCTCCCTATCCTGTGCACTTTCCTTCTAGGCGTAACCACCCGATCCGATCTCCTCAATGTCAAAGCCTTCATTGTCTTCCTATCGTTGCCCGTTTGCGCTACATCTCCGGCCCATCTTAATCTTCGCGACTTGATTACTCTCACTATTGTAGGTTTGCGGTATAGTTCTTCCAGTTCATGGTTGTGGAGTTTCCTCCATTCTCCTGCCAACTCAAAAACGCGGAATTTGTTTTCTTTCCGTTTTCTGACAGCTCATGTTTCGCATCCGTATAGAACAATCGGCATGATTATGGTTCTATAGACACGGAGCTTTATATTACGTGATATCAGTTTGGATTTCAGCAGTTTACTAAAATTCGCGAACACATTAGCTTTATCTTTTAAATTTATGACTAGGGTCCCGCTGGCCGTCACTAATGGGGGAAAAGAGGATGAAGCGAAGTTACTGTTGATGGCCCCTGCCATTGACCAGAAAGGACGCGAAACAGCCATCCACTCAAGAAGTTTATTGGTCAATCTATCGCTGTAGGCCATCGTCGCAGTATCAATCGTCTGGTTGGACGCGGTTCTGATTCTAACTAAATTCGTTCTATTACCACGGTGGTGTTAGATAAATACACAATTTAAATACAATATAGTAAGGAGGGGGGGTAAGTAAAGTGAAAATTGTTGTATAATATAATTTAAATATATTAACAATATATTAAGGGTAGTGGTAGGGGACTTACTTGTAGAGCGGACCGTTGTTACGGACCTACCTCCCGTCCAGATCCTCCCTAACATCCACTAATTCCCATTTCGTAAATTTCCCCTCTTTACCTCTAAAAGGATATCAATCGCCAAGTAGCTAATTTGCATAAACTACTTTGTGCAAATTCTACTTGGTAGAGAAAATAATAATAAAACGGCGTTGGCGCCGGATAAAAATTAAACGTCAACGGCAAATAAAAATAATATTGACATTCGCCGTAAAAATAGGATAGAGAACGGTCGCACCAATATTACGGCCGAACCAATACTTTTCAACACAACAAATGTTAATTGAAAAATAAGCAATTTTCAAAGTGATAAATAAAGAACAACAAAATTAATTGACACAAACAACAACGATAGGAAAACAAAATGCAGAGGAGAGGGATATAATGGTTTTGTGGTGATAAACAAGGGCAGGAGTATAAAATATACACAAACAAGCTCAACACAAAAAAACCTAAGGAGAAAGCAACTACAGCGGAACAGGGGAGCATTACCCCAACGGCCCCTGCACCCAGTCGCCGAACCCACCAGGAGCTGAGAACAAGCAACACTAAGTGACCGCTCCACGGTCACCCAAGTAAGTCCTCTTACAATTTTATTAATAATATTAAAATATATTATATCAACAAAAATATTAACTATATTAATTATATATTAATATTAAATTGTTCAATAATACTCATACCACCGTGAAGCGGTCGATGCTGCTGGTCCCTGGTGTGCAGGTTGCAGTGGGCGTTGCGTTCTTGACTCCCCCTGTTCAGTTGGTTGTTTGTTGATGATGGTTATTTTTATTTTGGGGGTTTTAATTATGTTTTGTTGAGTACTTGTTTTATCACTTTATATTATATCATTATTGATAACTATTAATCTTGAACGTAAGTTCCTCTCTTCTCGTTCAATATATTCGATTGAATCTATTTTAATTTTTTGCCGTTGACGTTTCTATTTTTTATTCAGAGGGGGGAAATTTGCGGAAAAAAGTGGGTGTTTGGCGAGCGCACGGAGCCGGAGTCCGTAACAATGGGATTGGAGCGCCATTGTTTAAAAGCTCTATTTTTTGCCGCTGTGATCTGTTCGCACTTTTTATCTAAACAAGGCTAAACAGGTGAGCTTCGTTTGATGGAATTCAGAATGTAGATCTTCATCCCGTGAAGAATAATATCTGCGACCAACTTCGTGCGTCCATGGACATCGGAGTCTCCAAAGCATGCCTCCGAGCACGGAAAGGATGCGAAGAAATCTTCCATACTTCCATACTTGGCGAAGCTGCTTAGGTGGGTTATTAGCTTGAAATGGAAGTAGCGCAGCAACCTCCACGGCATAAAAGCTTGGCTCGGATGTCACAACAGATCAGGGGTATTCGCATAATCACCTCGGTTATGCGGCGCTCATCTAGGCTCCTTCACAAGTTGAGTCAAATTGCGGCTAACAGCTAACATCTCCGTCAGCCTCCCAGTCTCGACGGTTCTGTTAAAATCTACCAATCAGCGGGAATTCTGTACATTAAAATCGCCAAGGAAGAGAATTTCAGAAGCCGGGTGGTTGATCTATATCCAGTCGTCGGTACATGAAAGATGTTCGAAAAGTGTAGCCGGTCGATTATCATTCGGGGAGCGGTAAAGACAACAACAAAATTCTTCAACACGACCCTCAACCATATGATGCTCATGTTATTGGGTTCCAACGCGTCCATCCTCTGGCAAACCAAATCGGACCGCGAGAAGACGCAGACTCCTTAAAACAGAATCTCGAATGCAAGTCGTATCCTAAGCACCGAAGATATTATCAATTGACCTGTGTCTGAGTTAGGGCAAAGATATCAGGTTTCACTTGCAAATATTGGTGGGCGGTGTTTAAATTCGTATTAGTGAAACCGATGCCTCTGATGTTACAAAATGTCGTGATCAGCCGAACGTTGACAGAGCCCCGAAAATGAGCCCGATTACGTGATGACGAATTTCTTAATGTTCGGTTATTTATTAGAATATTTGCATGGTGTTCGGCTGAGATAGTCTCCCCTGAAGGTCCGAATGGGAAACTAGTTAACCTCCGGAATTCTTTATCGTAAGATTATACCATCATGATTTAATTTCGTGTCAGTCAGGGCCATCACCCATCATCATCATCGGCACTACAACCGGGATCCGGTCTTTGCCTTATTTAGCTTGGCTGTCCACCGGTATCCGGTCCATATCCGAGATTTGTTAAATTGTTCACAATTATTTGTTTTTCCGGGCAAGGTTATTAGCCTTGCGCCAACCTTTCTCAGGATGCCATCAGTCATGCCGAAACATAGTCGAAGATTTTGCCCGGCGATATCGCGGAATGTACTGGGTGACAGGTGGTATCTCACCTTGGCACCGGCTACCACCTGAACCAATCTTTCTCGAACCGGTCCATCAGCGAAGCTCCGAAAAATGGCCAGAGACTTCTCGTGACCATTCCACGGAGCCTATAGCTTGACGGGGTGGTATTTTACCGGGGATAGGGCGTCGGGACCTCACCCACTACTCGGTCTTTAGTCACCTCTTACGATGAGGCGGCCTAGCTGTGAGAGTATTGTAACACCTTATTCACACGGCTAATAATTACACATATCTGGCTTTCCAATAGGGACTTGACAACTTTGAATTTAATTTGTGAACGCACCCTTTCACTAATCATCGAACTAACACTGTCAACTTATTCAGTAAACTCAAGATTTTCATCAATGTTAAAAACACGAACGAACAACGTCTGTGAATTATAAAAATTTACTACCCAAAAAAATTTGTCAGGTCTTTATTGGAAAACCCCAGGGTTATACAATAGGGACTTGACAACTTTGAATTTAATTTGTGAACGCACCATTTCACTAATCATCAAATTGTCGCTGTCAATTTATTCAGTAAACTCAATATTTTTATCATGGTTAAGTACACGAACGAACAAAGTTTGCAAATTATAAAAATTTACTGCCGAAAACAAGTTGTTAAGTCCCTATTGCAAAAGCCTATATATATATTTGGGGTTCACGATCCCCAAATCGTTCTTGTCGTCGAGAGTCTGGTCGTTGAAGAGGCTGCAGTCGATGGAGTCCCTGGTGGCGGTTAATCGGCCCGTTGGTGGACGTCCGGTTACGGCGGCGGTTGATGTCGAAGTGGTTGTATTCGCGCCAATTGTCCACACATGCGGTGTGTGTCAACCGAAATTGGCGGGAAAGATCTGGTGTCGGTTCTCGTTCTACGTGTGAGCGAGACCAACGTAGTACCGCGTCGACTCCACGCCAATTCAGCCGTGACTCTCCTTTGTGTGTGAGGGTGACCGAGAGTGTGCTTGACTTAATTAGTCGAAAGCTACTCTCGGTGTGAGTCTTTGCTTACGGCGACTGTGTGGAGGTTGTGTATTGTGCTGAGCCACCACAACCACCCCCCCCCCCCCAGCGACCAGCGCAGGCTGCGCTGGGAGTGTGATTTCTCTGCTGCAGTGTGGCTGTGGGGTGAGGGTGCGTGCTGCCTCCGGGCCGGGGCGGATGGGTGTAGTGGTTATGTGGGTGCCCTGTGGCTGGGCGGCCTCCTGTGCAGGGGTCCCGGCTTGTGGTGTGGGCAGCTGGGGCTGGATCGGTTGGTTGGCGTGGGCCGACTCTGCCCTGTCCAGGTAGGCTGGTTTGACTTGGTCGGTTGAGACGGTTTTCTCCTGGCCATTGACGTCGATGATGATCGTTCTGTGTTCCGTGCGTCGGATGACGCGGAGTGGGTGTGTGTAGGGCGCTTCGAGAGGTTTACGGATGCTGTCGAGTCGTCTGAAGACATGGGTGCAAGTCTGCATATCCTTGTGGATGAACGGGTGCCCCGTGGTGTGCCGGACTGCTGGGACAGGGCGGATGGCTTTGAAAAGCCGGCGTAGGCTCGCGACGAAGTTGGTTTTGTTTGCCTGTGCCGGTTCCCATGCGACGAATTCTCTGGGGATTCGAATGGTTGTGCCGTAGAGCATTTCGGCTGGGGAGTCTTCGAGATCCTCTTTGTACGCCGTCCTGAGGCCCAGCAAAACTGTGGGCAGAATATCCAGCCAGGAATGAGGGCAGCATCTTAGGGCGGCTTTGAGAGTTCGGTGGAATCTCTCCACCATTCCGTAGGACTGTGGGTGGTACGGCGTTGTGTGGATCATCTGCGCGCTGATGCATTTGGCGAGCTCTGTGAATAGCTCTGCTTCGAATTGTGGCCCTCTGTCTGACGTGATGTGAAGTGGAGTTCCATAGTTACTGACCCAGTGGTCCATGAATGCCTTGGCGATTGTGGATGTTTTGATGTTGGCCAGGGGCACCGCCACGGGCCATCGCGAGAATCTATCGATGATGGTCAGGCAGTACTGCATCCTTTGCATTAGTGGCATCTTGATGAGGTCTATGTGGACGTGCTCGAAGCGATTGTCCGGCTCTTTGAATTTTTCCAGGGCCTCCCTGTTGTGACGTCCTACCTTGGAGCGTTGGCAGTCCTCGCGGTGACGTGCCCAGGTGATGGCGTCCTTGCGGACGCCGGGCCAGACGAATTTCCGCGCCAGTGCTTTGGCTGTTGCCCTGCCACTTGGGTGGGACAAGCTGTCAATGATGCTGAAGGCCTGACGTCGCAGGGGCTCTGGGACGTACGGTCGGATGATGTTTTCGTTTGTGTCGCAATAGATGTTGTGGCCGTCGATTGAGAGCAGCTGCAGTTGTAGGGCGGAGTCCATCAAGTGCGAAAGGTTCGGGTCGACGGCTTGCGCTTCGGCGATTATGTCCGCACTCAGGGTTGTGGGCATTGAGATTTCCAGCGCGTCTGGCGCAGTATCCGTCTCGGTGGTAAGTGGCGCGCCAGTAGCGATGGCGGGTTCGTCGGTCGGTGCGTTGCTGTTTGTTGCGTGGATGCCGGTGACTGTTGGCGGATCGGCGGAGTGGGTCCTAGAAAGAGCGTCGGCTACTACGTTGTCTGTGCCTCGAGCATGCTTCAGTTTGGTGTTGAAACGCAGCACATACTCGAGGTGTCTGGCTTGGCGCGGTGATCCCTTGTGTAATCGCTGGTCCGGGGCGTAGACTAGGGGCTTGTGGTCGGTGAATATCGTGAATTCTCGGCCTTCTAGGATTCTCTCGAAGTGTTTTACCGCTGCGTATATTGCCAAAAGCTCTCTGTCATAGGCGCTGTAACGCTTTTGGATATCCGAGAGCTTTTGGGAGAAGAAGCCTAGAGGTCGCCATGTGTCGGCAGGTTGTTGTTGCTCTAGCGCGGCCCCTATTGCGGTGTCGGAGGCGTCCGTTCTCAGCGCTAAGTTCCTACCCGGGCGGAGCAAGGTGGTACAAGCTGCGTCGGCGATGGCCTGCTTGCACAGATGGAAGGCCCGGCCCGCTTCGGTCGTCCACGTTAAGGTTGCCCTTTTGGCCAGGCTCTTGAGTAGATCGTGGAGTGGTGCTTGTGGGTTGGCGGCAAGCGGGGCGCACCACCCGTAGTAGTTAGTAATGCCGAGAAAACGACGGAGCTCTGTTGAAGTGGTTGGTTTGGGGAAGGTCCTGATGGCGTCCACCTTTGCCGAGGGTGATTGAAAGCCTTTCTCCGAAATTTGGTAGCCCAAATAGGTTACCTGGGGCTGGCCGATGGCGCATTTTTCGCCGTTGATGCGCAGGCCGGCTCTTCGGAGGGTGGAGCAGCTCACGCAGGTGTTCGAGGTGTTGGTCGTGTCCGTCTGATACGACGAGGATGTCGTCGATGTATCCTCTGACGAACGGCAGTTTGCGAAGAACGTGGTTGAGGGCCCGCTGCATTGACTGCGGTGCGTTCCTCAGACCTAGCGATGTGCCCACGAATTCGAAGAGCCCGAAGGGCGTTGTGACAGCCGTTTTTTCGATATCTTCCCCAGCGATTGGCACCTGATAGAATGCTTTGCGCAAGTCCACCGTCGAGAAGGTTGTTCCGTGGCTCTCCTGGAGCAAGTCCCCAATGACTGGGAGCGGGTAGCGGTCCGGGACGGTCACGCGTTAAGGCGGCGGTAGTCGCCTGTTACTCGCCTGGAGCCGTCTGGTTTGCCGACCATGTGGGGTGGGCTTGCCCATTGGCTGGAGGAGGGCCGGACGATGCCCTTCTCGAGGAGTTCGGCGAAGATCGCCTTGGCGGCCTCGAGCTTGTCGCCGCTCAGCCTGCGTGGGCGTTCGAAGACCGGTGGGCCTGTGGTGCAGATGGCGTGCTTTACCTTTAGTCCGGGGATCTGGACGGGGCCGGCATTAAGGGTGAAAACGTCACGGAATTCTTCCAGTAATTTTGTGTATCGTTGAGCTGTTTTGTGATTGTCGAACGGGCCGACGATAGTGCAGACTGAGTGCAGTGCTGCTGGGGCGATGGTACTGCGTGACGCTACATCGGTGAGTGGATCGGTTAGGCGTTTGTTTTTTATGTCGACCATAAGTCCGTATTTCGCCAGGAAGTCCGCCCGCAGGATGGCGTGGGGGACGTCGGCGATGATGAAGTCGCATTTGAGGCGCCGTTGCAAACCCAGGTCCAGTGTGCGTCGTTGGTGTCCGTACGTGGATATGGTCGTCGAGTTAGCCGCGTGCAGAATTCGGTCCTGTCTCCGGAGGTTTTTAGCCCGTCGGGGTAGCAGCGAGACGACCGAGCCCGTGTCAACAAAGAGCCTGATCTGGGAGAGCCGGTCGTGTAGGAGCAGGCTAGGCTCATCGTGGGGGCCCACCTCCGTTACCTGCATTCGAGGTGGGCGACTTAGTTTCCCGACCTCACGAATGCGCAAGGTGGTCTACAGGTGCGCGCGTCGGCGCCGAATTCCCGATGACACCAGCACCATTGCTCCTGGGTTCCGGTCTCGGATCTGTTGCGTGTCCTGTGTGCTGGCCTTGGTCTCGGTTGACTTTGCTGCTGTCGCCTGTTAGGGTTATCCCGGTTGGGTGACTGACTGCTGATTGTTAACTGTACGATGGGCGCCCCCAAGGCGTCGATCCACTGGGCGAGTGTATCCTGGGACCTTTTCTTGTCGCCGACCGCCATGATGTCCTCCAGGGGATTGTCGACGACCTCGTCCGCCGTGGAGACCAGGTCCTCCGTGGTTTGGGGCTTGAATATCCTCAATGTGTTTTGGGCGTTTTGCGGTAGGAGCGATCTCCATTTTACCAACAGCACCCCCTCATCGATCCGCGTTCCGGCGAGAGCCTTCATTTTTCGCCACAGTTGGGACGGTTTCAGGTCGCCGAGTTGGAGCTCTGTTAGCACTGTGTGGAGCCTCTTTTCTTCAGAGTCTGTTGTGCGACGTAGGATGCTTTCCTTAAGCGTCCTGTATTTGTCCGCTGCTGGTGGGCTGGCCAAGACGTCGGCAAGCTCGTCGATTGATGTAAATTTGGATTAATGCTTAAGCGCTTTAATCAGTATCACAAAAACAAGAACGGTTTTTTTCCTTCTTCGGGGTCACCACTTTGGGGTTCACGATCCCCAAATCGTTCTTGTCGTCGAGAGTCTGGTCGTTGAAGAGGCTGCAGTCGATGGAGTCCCTGGTGGCGGTTAATCGGCCCGTTGGTGGACGTCCGGTGACGGCGGCGATTGATGTCGAAGTGGTTGTATTCGCGCCAATTGTCCACACATGTGGTGTGTGTCAACCGAAATTGGCGGGAAATATCTGGCGTCGGTTCTCGTTCTACGTGTGAGCGAGATCAACGTAGTACCGCGTCGACTCCACGCCAATTCAGCCGTGACTCTCCTTTGTGTGTGAGGGTCGTCGAGAGTGTGCTTGACTTAATTAGTCGAAACCTACTCTCGGTGTGAGTGTTTGCTGACGGCGACTGCGTGGAGGTTGTGGATTGTGCTGATCCGCCACATATATATATTGTAGCGAGCTTAGGGTTCGCTGGATTAATTATTTTAAAATAAATAAGAGCCGTTAAATCGATTTTGAATTAATATAACACTTTATTAGTCCGTAATACAACCGTTACTTATACCGTACACTTAACGATTTCTTTACTTATCGCTTGCTTCACTGTCTTACTTATGACTCCATGAGCTGTGTGCGACGTATTTATACAGCTTCCTCACATTCTGATTCGGTATTTCGCCCCCGTCCGTTCCATAATCTTGAATGTTCCATTATCCATAGTCTCCAGTTTTCCAGTACTTTATAGAATATTCTAGTACTTTGTTTTGGACTTTCCCGAATATTCCAGTACTGATTGTCATATGCGTCACAACATGTATATATATATATATATATATATATATATATATATATATATATATATATATATATATATATATATATATATATGTTGTAATAGAGGCGGCCGATAGTGAGGTCGCGTCCAGGAGAAAAGCGTTCCCAAGTGAAGCCTCCAAGAGCGGTGGTTGATAGAGATTAGTAGGCAGGGTCCAGGAACGGTGAGCTGCATCCAAGAGCGTGATCGATAAAGATAAGTGGGCTGCGTCCAGGCGCGGTGAACTGCATTCAAGAAGATAGCCGAGATCCTTCTTTTATTCTACGTCGGTTGTTGGGTTGGCTGAACAACACAACAAAACGTATCGAAAGCAAACCTCGGTGATGCAAATTACGAGAGGAAAAGTCACTAGAAACAGTTCGGTATCAGTTGTTTATTTGACTGCGCACACGACACATGTATAGCAAAAGGCTGCTAATGTAAATTACAAAAGGAAGAGTCAATGGAAACAGTGATGGGGAAAGGCAAAATCAACGTTGTGATCTCGAACGCTGGACTTCCTTGCGGTGTGTACGCGTTTGCGGTTGAATGCAGACTGACTCATTGGGCGCAATTCAAATAGGGACGCTATGACGTCATCGATGGTGACAATCGGCCAGCTGGTGCCAGCTGCCGCGTAACTGGTATACACTGCGAATGTACTAGATTTCTCCAGTACATTCCAGCACATTCAATTGCGGATTGATTGTATATATATATATATATATATATATATATATATATATATATATATATGTGTATATATTGTGACACATATGACGATCAGTGCTGGAATCTTCGAGAAAGTCCGAAACAAGGTACTAGATTATTTTAGGAAGTACTGGAAAACAGGAATAGAACATTCAAGACTATGGAACGGGCGGAAACGACACACCAAATCAGAATGAGGAAAAACGGTATAAATACGTCACACGCAGATCGGGAGTTGAGTTATAAGGAAGACAGGGAAGCAAGCGATAAGTCTCGAGTGAGAAGTAAGCAGTAAAAGACGCGATAAGTACGGAAGCGATAAGTAAAGAAATCGTTAAGTGTACGGTATAAGTAACGGTTGTATTACGGACTAATAAAGTGTTATATTAATTCAAAATCGATTTAACGGCTTTTATTTATTTTAAAATAATTAATCCAGCGAACCCTAAGCTCGCTACAATATATATATGTGGCGGATCAGCACAATCCACAACCTCCACGCAGTCGCCGTCAGCAAACACTCACACCGAGAGTAGGTTTCGACTAATTAAGTCAAGCACACTCTCGGCGACCCTCACACACAAAGGAGAGTCACGGCTGAATTGGCGTGGAGTCGACGCGGTACTACGTTGATCTCGCTCACACGTAGAACGAGAACCGACGCCAGATCTTTCCCGCCAATTTCGGTTGACACACACCGCATGTGTGGACAATTGGCGCGAATACAACCACTTCGACATCAATCGCCGCCGTAACCGGGCGTCCACCAACGGGCCGATCACCCGCCACCAGGGACTCCATCGACTGCAGCCTCTTCAACGACCAGACTCTCGACGACAAGAACGATTTGGGGATCGTGAACCCCAAAGTGGTGACCCCGAAGAAGGAAAAAAAACCGTTCTTGTTTTTGTGATACTGATTAAAGCGCTTAAGCATTAATCCAAATTTACATCAATCGACGAGCTTGCCGACGTCTTGGCCAGCCCACCAGCAGCGGACAAATACAGGACGCTTAAGGAAAGCATCCTACGTCGCACAACAGACTCTGAAGAAAAGAGGCTCCACACAGTGCTAACAGAGCTCCAACTCGCTACAATATTGTTGCGGATTGGCAATTGAATGTGCTGGAATGTACTGGAGAAATCTAGTACATTCGCAGTGTATACCAGTTACGCAGCAGCTGGCACCAGCTGGCCGATTGTCACCATCGATGAGGTCATAGCGTCCCTTTTTGAATTGGCAGTTATGGCCAATGAGTCAGTCTGCAATCAACCTTCGCGGCGCTCACACAGCCAGACGGAACAGTAAACCATTCCCAGCCGTTGCCATTCGCAAAAACCATTCACTGTGCATAATAGCGTTCCTTAAGCAATAAAGAACAACTTGACATTACAATAGAGAACAACGTGTTATTATTAATTGGTTCCAGTTCAATTGGTGACGTGCTCTTCTACATTGACCGCGCTGCTCTCTCTCCTCCGATAGCCATTGTTCGTTGTGACCGTCCATCGGCGCCAACGAAACGCGTACCACTTCAACTAACAATATATATATATATATATATATATATATATATATATATATATATATATATATGTTGCGGATTGGCAATTAAATGTGTTGGAATGCACTGGAGAAATTTAGTACATTCGCATGTATACCAGTTGCGTAGCAGCTGGCACCAACTGGCCATCATTGTCACCACGATGATGTCATAGCGTCGCTTTTTGAATTGGCAGTTATGCCAATTCGTCAGTCTGCAATCAACCTTCATCGAATGAACACCATGGCTTCTCGGCCAATCAACAACATACATTAATTAATAAAAGTCAATATCAAGGAAAAAAGACTTAATCTTGTCGGGCAGTGATTCCATCGTTTCACTTCATCCTCTTGGGCCTTGATTCCATCGTTTGACTTCATCTTCTTATGTCCTAATTCTACCGTTCGAGTTCATCCTTTTGAATTCACTCTTGGAACGCTTTTCTCCTCTGGACGCGACCACATTATCGCCCGCCACTATTACAACAACATATATATATATTGGCGTTTGAAAAACTAGTAAATTAATTAATAAGTTCCTAAATTGTCTATTAAAATTTTAAATTATCTATTAAATTATTTTAGCTAATAATACCATTATACGTCGTGCCTAAATGAAACAAAAGAGAACTAACTAATTATAAGACATTTTATTATAATTGAATTCGTGTTTTTCCAAATAGGTTTTATTTACGAAGGTATTTTGTTATTAAGCAAAACGAAAATGCTTGTATATTGCAAAATGCCTCAAAAAGTTTGTTATACTGTCAATTGTGAATTGTCAATTGTGAACTGTCAATTGTGAACTATCAAAGTTAATTGTGTCATTCAATATTCAACAGCTGGTTCAATAGTCAAAACAGAATTCAGTGTAGAACGATTAACCGGTGATATTAGAGGGTACTCAGATGGCGAAGAAATTTAGACATAAACGAGTTGTAAAAAAGCCAAAAACTAGGAAGGAACTGCGTAAAGAGAAACGACTGCAGAAAAAGGAAAACAAACGCAATTACTTTGGGAGAAGCTTAAAACAGAAAACCGATGTGGCAAATCAGTGCAAGGTACTCGCACCTGCTTCTCGAACCGAGGAAGAGGAAATCGATTCGGATTTCTCAGACCAAGAAGTGGATAAAATCATCCCGAAATCTGTTAAAGTTAAGCAACCAAGTGCGAAGAAATCTTCCCAACCGAATGTTGAAGAAAGCCGGCGTCGAGAGTTGGCCAAGTTGAAAGATTTGGAAGGAGCTGCCAAAAAGCAACGTATAAAGCAACTAAGAAAGGACAATGAGGAAGAGGATATTGTGATCGCTCGTTTGGAGAAAAAGTTGAAGATAAAAAATAGCAAGGATAAAAATCGACTGATTCAGAAAATGTTTAATGATGATTTGGGTTACGCACTGGAATTGTGTACGCATGTTGAAAGTAGTAAAGCAAAGGAAGCGAAAGTTACTCGCACCACGTCGAATGATTTGTTAGGGTCAGCCAATGAATCATGCGATGAGGAGGAATTTGGTGATATTCCCGATTATGATGGCGAAGATTCAGATCAAGGAGGTTCGGGTGAAGAAGAACTTAATGACATTGATGATGGAAGTGAAGATGAATGTGGAGAGAAATCGGATGCAGGTATGTAATCCATACTTTTTTTTCATTTATACATTTTCCACAATTGTGGTTGTTTGTAAGTCAATATATATATATCAATAGCTAATTTGTTAAGAAGCATGTAACGTGCGTGTAGTAAAGACTGGTTTTACTCGTTCGGGTCGTTTATTAACTTTACATACAATACAATTACTGAACACGATTTCGTTGCTTAATTAGCGCACCTCCAGAACCGGGCTCTGCCCAGGATGACGGGGGATGTAGTCTTGCCCAGTGCGAACGTTGTTCTATGCTCAACTCCCCAACTGCCGCTGCTTATATTTTCTCTTTTATCGCCGGAACAAAGAGAGCAACTGGTATAGATATCCGATCCTCAGTCTGCTAGTCGGCAGTCGTGTGCTGCTCCGTCTCCAACAGTGGGATTTTTGTTAGTTTTCCCAGGCATCATCTTTTGACATCTTATCCAGGGACAGGGTCGTCATATTTTGCCGGTGTTCGGTTTGGTTTCAGGGCTTCGAGACGATATTGTCAAACCAAGCACTAATGTACTTTCATCCGTTACTAGATAATTACATTATAAGAAGGTTGCCTTTTATATTTCGGGATTAGAGACCAAAAACAAATATTGATCATCGAAAATCACTTTATTGTTTTTCAAAATATTCCCCATGAAGATCTATACACTTTTGCATGCGTTTGAACCAATTGTCGAAGCACTTTTGCCACTCTGATTAACGTATCTCCAACACATGCATTCTGAATGCAGCAACCGCTTCTTCAGGTGTCGAAAAACGTTGACCTCTCAGTTTGTTTTTTACGTACGGGAATAAAAAGAAGTCATTCGGTGCCAAGTCAGGACTATACGGCGGATGACCCATTAAATCGATGTTTTGGGTGCTCAAAAATGCAGTTGTCGCAGCCGATGTGTGAGAGCTCGCATTGTCGTGGTGAAGAGTGATCCGTCTTCGGCGGTTGGTTTTCCTGATTTCTTGGAAGACAACTGGCAAACAAATGGTTGTGTACCACTCAGAATTGACTGTTCTGCGTTGTTCTAGTGGTACGGTTGCGACATGTCCAGTTTTTCCGAAAAAAACAGGCGACCATTTGCTTGGAAGTGCTTCGTGCGCGAACAACTTTTGTTGGATTTGGCTCATCTTGAAACACCCAGACAGTCGACTGCTGTTTACTTTCGGGCTCATACGCGTAAATCCACGATTCATCACCTGTCACGATGTCATAGACGTGTTTCGAAGCACCGCGACCGTATTTTTTGAGCATTTCTTTCGACCAATTGACACGCCTTTTTTTGGCCGATTGACAAATTGTGTGGGATCCAACGCGAACAAATTTGTTTGACAGTCAAATGTTTATGCAATATTGAATGTATGCTGGTCCCACTAACGCCTAAGGTTGTCTCAATCTCACGATAGGTCACATGACGATCTTCCAATATCAGTTCGCGCACAGCATCAATGGTTTTCGGAACAACAACTGATTTTGAACGACCTTCACGAAATTCATCTTGGAGTGAACTACGACCACGATTGAATTCACCATACCATCGATAAACACTGGTCCTTGATGGAGCTTCATCGCTAAAAATTGAATTAAGTTCATCTATGCACTGTTGCTGAGTTAATCCACGCCGAAAGTTGTAAAAAATAATCGCACGAAAATGTTGACGATTTAATTCCATTTTTGGGCCGAGATGAATCTTTTAAGTTACTGTAAACAACACAAATAGCGCTCATATGTCAAAACGTTCTGAGTGCGTATAACCTCAAAAATGCCCAACTTTACGACAGAGCTGTCAATTGCCGGATTGCAACAATAGGGTTGCCAAATCCCGAAACATAAGAGGCAACCCTCATACTTCTAATACCATCGGGATTAAATGTCAGCATACTATACGCCTCCGGGAATATATGATACTACATTATGTGGGAACGTATTTAGCAGTTTCCACTGTTGGTACTGTTATGTTATTTATTTTAAACAATTAATATACATAAAAGGGACTTATAAGGACTTACTTGGTGCCTTCTCGTTTGACCTTCTCGGTCAACGTTCCTACTCTTCTCGTTGCAGGGGGTGATGGCTCTTGATCCCCCTGTTGGCTTGATTGTCGTTCACTCGTGACAATCGTTTTTTAGGTGTTATTCGTTCACTCGGGGTGATCGTTTTTCAATTACCGGCGAAGTCTCTTCAATTCCTTTTATTTGTTTTTCATCCGGTGAAGTCTAATAAATTATTTTTATTTGTTCTTCATCCGGCGAAAGTTATTTAATTATTGAAACCTTTTGTCAAGGTTTTCTGACGTCTTGTGTCTATTGTTCGACGCCAACTTATTGATTTTGATCATTATGCACGTCAGACGACCAATGAACTCAGAATTCGATCCAAAGTATACGAAACATGGTGGAGGCAAATCAACGATTTGGGGGTGCTTTTCAGCATCTGGTGTTGGTCCAATTATTCTTATAAACGACAACATTTGTGCTAAAGATTATGTAGAAATCTTAAACACCGTTATGCTACCATTTTCTGAAGAGGACATGTCTATTAAAATGGAGTTTATGCAGGATAATGACCCCAAGCACACCTCAAAATGGGCGAAAGAATGGTTTCTTCAGAACAAAGTCGATGGTATGGAGTGGCCCTCGCAGTCCCCTGATCTTAACCCAATAGAACACCTATGGGGCATTCTTAAGCGCAAGATCGGAGACTGCAAAGCCAAAAATAAGTGTTTAGTAAGGGCAGAACCCTCATTTATTTAGCTTAATGCAAGCTTACATTAACTTAAATTAAATTAATATAAAAAGCCGTACAGACTATCTTAAATCTAGAGTAAGAAGGAGAAAAAAAAAAAAAACCAGGAAGGTGAAGGTGACTGTGCGGTGGGGGAGGTAGGAGGCTAGGGAGGAGCGGGTTTATGTGGGGGTGGTAAAGTCGGCATTTGTGAGACAGTGACTGTGAAGGGCATGTCTACGTACTGGTGGGGAGGGGGGGGGGGGGGAATTGTGGGTGGGGCTGGGGGAACTATTTTGGGGGGGGAGAGGAGAGGTAGGATTGCCGGGTAGAGGGGATTATTGGGGGGAGGGGGGGGGGGGCGAATTTAGGACGGGTTTATTCTGAGACGTCGTTTAAGAGTGGGGGTGGAGATGTTGAAATCGAAAGAGGTGGGGAAAGAGTTGGCCTGTCGTAGCATACACGAGATGGGTTCGTTAGCGCCGTAAGAAGTGTGATGAGCAGGCACGTAAAACAGTCGTGGGTTACGTACGTTACGGGGGTTTGTATGCAATGTTAAAGTGGAGAGCAAGCTTGGTCAATTGATTGAGCCAGACAGAAGGCGGTGGACAAAGATGATGTCGGCATGGATTCTGCGCTCTTCAAGTGTGTTTAGATTGATTAGACGGAGCCGGCTTGTGTATGGTGGTAGAATCAGCCGATTTTCACAGTTTAGTCCGCGGAGGGCGAAGCGCAAGAAACGACGTTGAACTCCCTCAATCCTGCGAATGTGAGTCACTTGATACGGGGACCAGACCTGACTAGCGTATTCGAGTAGTGGCCGGACAAAAGTTGTGTAGAGTGATCGGGTGACGTAGGGGTTAAGGAATTCCTTCGACCAGCGTTTGACAAACCCAAGGGCGGCGTTAGCCTTGAAGATTATGTAATCAAAATGTGCGGTAAACTTAAGCTCCTTGTCGCATAGGACTGTAGCGATTCTAACAGATACACACAATTCACAAGCAAAAATAGTGAAGAACACCGAACGAAAAAAAATCGAATAAGAAAAATACATCAGAACCGTATACCAAGCGATAAAATAAAAATAATTCATACCAGTGGAATATAGTCGAGTTTGGAAATCAAATTCTACACACGGTCGGTAGCCTGGCGTGTAACGCTTAGGTAAAATTTTTTTCGTGATTCGAGCTGTCATAGCGTCAGTTCAAATCACACGATCTTCTTCACTATTATTTAAAACGCTATAATTGGTGACCCCGACGTGATTTGAACACGCAGCGTCCACTTCCCATAGTAAAAGCAGAATTTCACACACGGTCACGACTTCCGCATAGAGCCCAGCCTCCGACGTTTTCTCGCTTCTCTCTCGTTCGTCCGTCGTCCGCATACGAATCTGATCGTAACGAAGTTACTGCGGCGGGAGTGTGTAGCGATTCTAACAGATACACACAATTCACAAGCAAAAATAGTGAAGAACACCGAACGAAAAAAAATCGAATAAGAAAAATACATCAGAACCGTATACCAAGCGATAAAATAAAAATAATTCATACCAGTGGAATATAGTCGAGTTTGGAAATCAAATTCTACACACGGTCGGTAGCCTGGTGTGTAACGCTTAGGTAAAAATTTTTTCGTGATTCGAGCTGTCATAGCGTCAGTTCGAATCACACGATCTTCTTCACTATTATTTAAAACGCTATAGGACGCCCAGATCGAGAATCAATTCAACCGATGTTATCGGTTGGTTCAGTAAGAGATAGGAGCGTGGGTGAGTGGGGGAACTCTTCCGAGAGAAGATGATTGTGTGACATTTGGCGATATTCATTTCTAGACAATTATTTTGGCACCAAGTCGAGAAGCTGTCAAGATCCGCTTGGAGAAGTGAGGAGTCCAGGGGAGAGCGGATTGTCTTAAAATTTTTGGAATCATCCGCGTAAAGCGAGATGAAGGAGTGATTAATGCAGGAGCCTATGTCGTTTATGGTTAGGATAAATAGGAGTGGGCCGAGGTGATTGCCCTGGGGGACACCTGAGGTTGGGAAAAAGGGATCGGAGAGGGTGGATCTAAATCGCACGTAGCAGGTTCGATAACAGAGATAGGATGAGACCCACTTAATCAGCAGGGGTTCGAAACCGAGGGAGGATAGCTTGAAGAGAATGAGGTTATGGGAGATTTTGTCGAAGGCCTTGCTAAAGTCGGTAGCGACTACGTCGACCTCATCGCCGTTTTCTAGGGCAAGGAGTGTGTGGGATGTGAATTCGACAAGGCTATTAGTAATGGACCTGCCTGAGAGAAAGCCGTGCTGGTTCGGAGAGATGATGGGTGCGCAGCGAAAACTTAACGCCTCATATAGTAGACCATCGAACATTTTAGGAAAGTGCGAAAACTTAGCATATAGCGAAATGGCGTTGTGGATTTCTGTGTAGAGCGAGGCTGTAGCGTCCTCTACACTTATTTCATTTACGCAGAGTGTGATATTGCTGAGGTACTCATTTATGAGGCGGAAATTGGCTTTTCGGAAGTTGAAAGAAAATTGATAGGGGGCGGAGTCCTGCGGGCAGAGTAGTCGTGGTATAAGGATACGAGAAGCGGGGGGTGGTGGTTGTCAATAGTTGAGAGGGTGTGGGGACTAGAGACAGCTGAGGAATTAAAGGGGTCTGTCGTGAACACAAGGTCGATTTGTCTGCCCAGATGGTTTAGGACATTGCCAGAGTCGGTGAGGCTGTCTATAAAGAAACATTCCCTGGTAGTAGTGGGGCTTGAGAAGGAAGAACTTTGGTCCAAAATAAAAGATGAATTTTACTCTATACCACCCGCGACATTTACCAAACTAGTCCATTCCATGGGACGATGCGAAGCAGTCATTAAAAACAAAGGTGCAACAAGTAAGTATTAAAGGGATCGCACCCGTTTGTGGTTCATCTCCCGACGGTGCGAACATCCCCGCATCAGAACTCGTTCCGTCACAGAGCGGGGAAGCTGTAGAACTCCCTTTCCATGCGAGTGTTCCCGGAGCGTTAAAACTTTCAACTGTTCAAAAAGAACTGCAACAGTTATTTGAGGGCATCTCGGGGCGCCTACTCGGCGCTATAGGTTCGCCTCTCCCGAGAGAAGTCTAATAAAATAAAATGAAACGCTTTTACTGTAAATTGTCTTCACAAAACACAAAGAAAAAACTAATTTATTTCTATTATTATTTCCAGGCGAATCCATGGAAAAACGGAATCAATATTTTTTTTCACTATTTCTCGCTTTTTTTTTTATTAAAAATTTAATATTTCTTTTATGTATTACAGTGCACCAAATCTCTTAGTATATTTTTAATTCTTATTTTTCACCAAATACATTTTTTCTTAACGATTAATGTCGAAGAACAAGCTTGTTTCTATTATTTTTTCCATCACTGTATCTCTTATACAACTGATGCACACGGACAGGTTGTAAATAACTAAAACTTAGTTATCAAACCAGCAATGACTAAGCTACGTATATCCAAAATAGCGACCAAATTGGAGGCGTTCAAGTATGTTTTCAATGCAACCAACGTGGAGCCGAGTTTCTACTTGCACACCTATTAAATTGATGTATAGAAAAGCTCCATATTTTTATTTGAAGCCCACAGGATCTCCCACTGATCGCTTACTATGAAAGCATTTCGGAAGGCAGAAAAAGCAAAAATTTCTTTTATACTAAAACTCCGATTTCTTCCCCTATTTATTTCTGCCGATTTGGCTATATTATTTGCATAAGTAAAAATATATATTAAAAAATATGTAATTTAAAATGTATATATACGTGGTTACCAAATTTATTTTCCCATCAATAGGTGTGAAGGAAGATATCTACGGACGGAAGCGTGATGCTGAAGGAAATATTATATCCGAGTCAAAATCCGAAAAATACGTTCCACCCCATCAACGTGCAGCAATGTCAGCGGAAAATGTTAATCTTCAAGAGCAACTCAGTCGACTACGCAAGACTTGCAAAGGTTTCCTTAATCGTCTTTCGGAAACAAATTTACACAAAATTGCCACCAGCATTGAACAGCTCTACTTGTCTTACTCCCGACACGATACGAACAAGACACTATTTACCTTATTCTCTGACGCCCTGTTAGCGAAGACCCTATGCAAGGAGCGAATGGTCCAAGAGCATATTGTTTTATTGTCGTATCTGCATGCTTCCGTCGGTTCGGAAATTGGGGCACATTTCCTACAAATGTTTGTAAAGAAGTTTGATGACTATATGCAAAATGTAACAGAGATTGATGTTGAGAATAAGGAGTTAAATAATTTGATATTGATCCTTGCATACTTTTATATGTTTAAGGTGTTTCAGTTCCAGTTGCTATTTGAAATTATCGACCGGCTTACCAGTAGTCTCTGTGAGAAAACTGTAGAGTGCTTATTACTTATAATTCAATCGGTTGGTTTTAAACTAAGAAAGGACGATCCAGCAGGATTCAAAAATATGTTTCAGACGACCCAAAGAAGAATATCTGAGTCCTCAATGGAAATGAAAGAAAATCTTAGACTAAAGTACATGGTGGACATGTTGACGGCTGTGAAAAACAACAACATTCGTAAAATTCCCCAATTCGATCCAGAGCTGGGCGAGAATCTGAGGAAGAAACTTAAAGCGATGTTGACAAACAACAAGCAAGTAGTAACTCTAAATATAACAATAACTGACTTATTACGGGCAGATGAAGTTGGAAAGTGGTGGATTGTTGGCTCTGCTTGGAGTGGAAATATTAACGATATCAATGCAGCCAATAAACCAAAAGAATCAACAGAACACCAGTTCAGTGAGAAACTGCTTGATCTAGCGAAAAAAATGAAAATGAATACTGAAGAAAGGAAGAACATCTTCTGCTTGGTAATGGGTGCAGACAATTACATGGACGGTTTTGAGAAAATTATGCGTCTAGGTCTAAAAGATCCACGCAACATAGCATCCGTGATCATCCACTGTTGTCTCAGTGAACCGAAGTACAATCCTTATTATGCCCTTCTGTCGCAAAAATTTGCCTTACATGATCGTAAATATCTAATGGCTTTCCAATTCGCTTGCTGGGATCGAATCAATAACATTAAATCTTTGAGTAGCCTGCAGATTAAAAGTCTAGCTAATTTTCTTTTGCATTTAATTTCTCTTGGTGCCATGCCCATATCAGCATTGAAAGTTATTGATTTTGTGAATTTGGACAAGAACTGCTTTGATTTAATGAAACGGATCATAATTGGATTACTGCTGACCGAAGATATTGATTGCCAGCAAATTTTTGGAAAAGTCGCGAGGAATCCCAAATTGAAAATGTTTAAAAACAGCATACAATTATTTATGGAACATTTCCTGCTTAAAGATGAATCTGCTCTTAAACTCGATCAGGGACAATTAGACCTCCTGAAAACACGAATAAACACTGCTAAGAGAGTAATCACACGTGAAACACTACTCCTGTAACTGCCGATATAAATAAAGTTTTATTTATACACAATTTTTAGAATAAATTTTTTATTAACTCAAATCATTTATTTAACCCAAACCCACATTTTACTTAGCCTCATCTACTGCTTTGTTGACCCATGCACGAAGCTTATCGGTATCCTGCAGGCCAACTAGTTTTGTCTGAACTTTTCCATCTTTCATGATCATCAAAACGGGAACCGAGCCAACATCGTAGTCAAGAGCTAATTCACTATGTTCATCAATATCCACTTTAGCCAAGACGACTGCACCCTTCTTCTCGCCAATCACAGATTCAATACGGGGTGTGAGCATTTTACATGGATTACACCATCTATGAAAAGGAAAGGCATTTCATTAGAACATCCCCATTTACCGCAGCTATTGAATATGATTTACGTCGCGAAGAAATCCACAATTACCGGCTTGGAGTTATTTTTAACTTTTTCTTCGAACTCCTTATTACTCTGGACTTTGAATATTTCAGAACATTTTTGTGTGGTGCTAATATTCCGTAATTGCACTAAGAAGTTATTAACCGCCAAACTTCGTCGAATTACTTGCATCAAAGCCATTTTTTATTTGTTTTGTTATTTTAAATCGCGAGCAATTACCAAACGATTAATTTCGAATTTACTTTTTCTCGTTATTACATAAAACAAATTGCCAAGATGTTTCATGTACTACTAAAAAAAAACAAAAACAAAGTGACTTATATTCCCTATTCTACTGCGATCTTAAAAAAAAAACTTCCAGAAAGTTTTGGATGAATGTCAAGTAAATGTGGGAAACAGCTGATATCTATAGAAGCAATTTTGACGTTGGAAAGAAAAGCATTACTCGGATTGTCATATTTGTAAGGTATGGAATCATTGGAGTTCCCTTTTTGGAAATGGCTGAGAATGGGTAAAACTGGGTTAATTATATATTGTAGAAGATAAGACGTTCGGTGAGGAAAATTGTGTAAAACAAGACAACTGCAACTAACAGCAGACAGGACGATTGTAACTAGAAAGGATTTAAATTTCACCTAATTCAATAAATTGAAAATCTTAAATAACTGTCGCTCGCTCGAATTAATAAGAGTCTTCTTATTTAATTACAAAAAAACATTTACACTTTATTATTTTTTGAGTTGTTCTTAAACTGTATTTACAATATTTTAGATACTAGGTGTATCTACACGCATCACTCGATGAAACCTGACTAACCTATTCCACCGTTCGCCTATATCCCTTTTCCAGTCATCTTTTTTTGTTTCTCCAATTCCTTATCTCACACTTCATTTGGGTCGTGGGATCGTTTTGATAATCCTGTTCGATGATTGTTTGGACAGCTGTGTCATGTCGGGTGCAGCATTGAATACTATCTTCAATACTGAAAGTTTATCTGGTACATTGTTTGGACAGTTGCAGCAGTGAATCCTATCTTCAATGCTGAAGGTTTATCTGTTGCATTGTTTGGACCGCCGTGTCATGTCGGGTGCAGGAATGAATCATATCTTCAATGTTGATCACGTTGGATGTCATCATTTTTATTACATTGTGATGTAGGTTTGTGATGAATCTTATCTGCTAGTTGGGAGTTGGGTGTGTTAACTCTCGCGATGACAAGAACACCCAGTCACGACACATTTGCAAGATGAACGGTTTCCTCTTTGGTTTTGGACATTTTGTTTATTTTGTTCTATTATTTATATTTACAAAATGTCTCATTAATAGTACACGAGTGCACGCACGATGTGGCGTGGAATTTTATTTACTCAATTTCATCTGTTGTTATTTAGTCCGGCCAACGCAAGCATGGCTCGCCAAGGAGCGTCCTTAAGGCATACCCACGCCGGATGCATCCCATCGTTGAATGTTTACATTCAATGTTAGGGATTTCCGTCGTTGAGCGTGTTTACGTTCAAACGTATGTATCACTTCGTTCGTTGTCTGATTCTTTCAGGAATTCAGTAGCCACACATTGTCCGTATCTCGAAGATACTTACTGCCAGTGAAGTATCTAAGATAATCTTTCCCCCGATTTTTCAATTCGCAAACGTCTAGTGAACTACTGTCGGGGTGAACTGCTGATGTTTTAATGTTAATTGTAACCTTTCTATCATATTGTAGCGAGCTTAGGGTTCGCTGGATTAATTATTTTGATTAAATAAAAGCCGTTAAATCGACCTTGAATTAATATAACACTTTATTAGTCCGTTAACCACAACCGTTACTTTTATCGTACACAACGATTTCTTGACTTATCGCTTCCGTACTTATCGCGTATTTTACTTCTTACTTATCGCTTGCTTCTCACTCGAGACTTATTACTTTCTACTTCATACTCTCTACTTGTCTTCATGAGCTGTCTGCGACGTATTTATGCCAGTTCCCCACATTCTGATTCGGTATTTCGTTTCCGTCCGTTCCATAATCTTGAATGTTCTATTATCCATAGTCTCCAGTTTTCCAGTACTTTGTTTTGGACTTTCCCGAATATTCCAGTACTGACTGTCATATGCGTCACAATATTGTAGCGAGCTTAGGGTTCGATGGATTAATAATTTTTAATAAATAAAAGCCGTTAAATCGATTTTGAATTAATGTAACACTTATAGCGTTTGCGACGATAGTGAAAGCGAGTGATTCGAACCGACGCTATCACGGTTAGAATCACAAAAACATAGAACCAAAGCTCTTACCCATCAGGCCACTGCCGCTTATGGTGAATTTGATTTCTAAACTCAAATACATTCGACTAATGTGGTAATGGTATATTATTGCTATGGTATACGGCTTTAATGGACGTGCTTTTGTGGTGTTGTTCTTTACTAGTCGTGTGTGTATCTGCTAGAAACGCCACTTCCACTCCCTTCCCAGTAACTTTTGTTACGATCAACTTTGAGACGACTGAGCGAGAGAATGTCAGAGCAGGCCAGTGGGCCGTTGCTCTGTGTAGAAGTCGTGTGATTGCAAGTAAAGTAAAGTTCTGTGTGTGGATGGGAGTGTGTTATGTCGTACAGATCATGTCGGGGTCACCAGTTATAGCGTTTGCGACGATAGTGAAAGCGAGTGATTCGAACCGACGCTATCACGGTTAGAATCACTAAAAGATAGAACCAAAGCTCTTACCCATCATGCCACTGCCGCTGGGTGAATTTGATTTCTAAACTCAAATACATTCGACTAATGTGGTAATGGTATATTATTGCTATGGTATACGGCTTTAATGGATGTGCTTTTGTGGTGTTCTTTACTAGTCGTGTATGTATCTGCTAGAAACGCCACACACTTTATTAGTCCGTTAATAACAACCGTTACTTTTACCGTATACTTAATGATTTCTTGACTTATCGCTTCCGTACTTATCGCGTCTTTGATTGCTACTGCGTCTACTTCACCGCTTCTCACTCGATCTGCGTGCGACGTATTTATACCGTTTTTCCTCATTCTGATTCGGCGTTTCGTTTCCGTCCGTTCCATAGCCTCGAATTTTCTACTGCTCATAGTCTCCAGTTTTCCAGTACTTTCTATAATATTCTAGTACTTTGTTTTGGACTTTCTATAATATTCTAGTACTGATTGTGTGGGGGTTCTCTATCCCACATAGAGAACCAACCCACAATGCCAACCAATTCCGACCGCTAATAGCGCATCACCCTAACCTAACCTGTAACCCATTTCACCAACATGCAAAAAACACATCCCAATATGCAACAGCATTCACTCCCCAAATCTGCAATTGCATACATTTTCCCAAAACCACTTCGGTTAATTCTCTATCTAAATCATATCCCTTGCTTGCAACCAAGCAATTCCAATTTCCCCCGAAAAGCATTTCGGTTCCCATTCCACCTAAACCATGTCGAACCATATCAATTCCCTCTTACTGGCAAGCCAACAGCATGATGCGTCGTCTTTCCACGAAACGACCATCGCAACGATCAAGACCCTTGACCATACTTGGCTATGCCGCTGAAACCAATTTCCCGGTACAAACAACCAAAAAATCCAACTCAGCCTATATGGCGATGATTCCCCGGAATTAAATCCCCTATACAGGCATAGCAACCTGTGGGGAAGAAGTATTGTGCCTGACACGGACACTTGGTTCCCTTCTTCCTCCAGCATTCACTCCACTGTTCACACGGTTCCGCCCAAACTCTTGATGATTCACCGCAGCAGGAAAGGAAACACCAGCGTCGATCAATTGTCACTGATCACGTCATCACACAAGTAAAAATATAAACTCAGGATCTCTTTGTTTTAGCCTTATTTATTTTACGTTACGTTTATAACTTCACAAAAAATGGTTTAAAACTATCGCCCGCACGACTACGGGCGAGAGTGGCATGGCCGTACTGGCCTGCGGATGGTAAAGGACTCTTCGAGGATAGAACTCTGACTTCTATTCTATCCTCAATTAAGGGTGCGATATGGAGGGGAAAGAGAAAATGTTCTCTTAAAGGTGTGGCCACTAAGAAAATGCGATCTTTTTGGTACAGTGGTGTGTGTGCGCGATCGAACAGATTCAATGTTGTTCCACGTGTTCGAAAGCAGTGGAACAACAAGAAAGGCAGTCAGCGAGAGCAAAGGAAAAGGCGACCAAATGGCTTGCTCCGTAATGAGGGTCATGTTTATGCAACGTCGCTATGACGGACGTTGGAAAAAAGGTGTTAATGGGATACCTTACTTTATACCATGGAAATTGTATATCGTATCTTGGGTTAATTGGCGATACGCATCCCTTGCTTGCATTTAGGTATTCCAAGTAATTAGTGGTGGCGACGAAAGAAATGCATCATAGTTTGTCGCTAGTGTTGCAGCTGTAAAAACAAGCTGACGACATAGTATTTTAACTCAGACAAAGGTTATCGAATGTTTGCTATTTATGATGCATATGCACATTAAGGATCAATTTTAGGAATTTCAGATAATGCTTGAAAGCATTACATGTCCTTGGAAAAGGAAATGTTTTCTGGGGCAAATGCAAATGCATTGGCGGGAAACAATGAGAGTTATGGAATTCCTAAAAAGGCCAAGAAGAATTCTTACAGAAAATTGTATGCAAAGGGATGCATGAAAAGGTAAGTTTTCTTTATAGGGTGAAATTGCATTGGTGAAATTATATGGGAAGATGGATGTTATGGGGGTTTTTAAGGAAAGCGTACCGTGGGGTTTGGCGGGACCGCCACAAACCCTTTTCAAAGTTCTTAGTAAATGGCAGTGAGTTGATTTTAGCTATGACTCCACTGCCACGCGCGACGAACTTTTCCTCGCCAGTAATTTGTCAGTCGAGATCCATCCGCCAAACGGTGCGTAACCACAGGAGTCACACTGCAGTCGAGTCCCAACCTAAGTCGAGTTTGAAACGTCGCGAAGCACGCCTACCCCGAGCCGAACGTTTCCCTTTTATTACTGCGGTCACGGTTTCGGAAAAGAAGTGTTTCATCTTGTGCCTAGTTTGTAAAAATCAATCGAATAACATTAATTAAGCCCCAAGTGAAGAAAGGAAACCAAACAATATTCGTTCCATCTTGTGCCTACTCTATAAGAATCAACTTAATAACATTAATAGTAAGATCTAAGTGAAAAAAGGAATATCAAACAATACATCTTGTGCCCAGTTTGTAAAAACCAATCTAATAACATTAATAAAGTTCTAAGCGAAGAAAGGAATATCAAAACAATATTCGCTTCGTCTTGTGCCTAGTTTATAAGAATCGCTTAATAACCTTACGGCAAATTTAGTGTGTTTCATTTTCCTTGCGTCTGTGGACAGTGCGCTGGTGAAGAATCATAAGTGGGAAGGGAGTGAACCGACTGCCCCTGCCGGTACAATACCTCCTGACGACCCCCACAATTGTCATATGGGTGCGTCCCGAACTAAGTTCACCGATCTTCTGGGTTAACAAAAGGTCGCCAGTCGGTCACGATGTACCACTTTTATCTTGGCGTTCGGTCTTCGCTGAATCCTATAGACAACGTTGTTAATTCTTGTGAGAATCTTATACGGCCCTTCGCAATGTTGCTGTAACTTCGGGGACCTACCTTTTTGCCGATGAGGGTTATAAAACCATACGTTATCGCCTGCATTAAATCCGGATGCTTTGGCTCGAACGTCGTACCTTGTTTTCATCCTGTCACTTGATACCTTGATTTGCTTTCGAACCAAATGATGAATCTCATCGAGGCAATATCTCCATTCGGCTACGTAGTCTTCAGTCTTATCCATGGCGTCTGGAGGTATTCCGAATCGCAGATCGGCTGGTAATCGTATCTCTCGTCCAAATATAATTCTTGCTGGAGAATAGCCTGTCGTATCGTGATTAGCCGATCTATAACTCATGTGGAAGGTTTGTACATATTTGTCCCAATCTCGTTGTTGATCACTAACGACTTTCGATAAATGCTCTTTTATTGTTCGGTTGAACCTTTCGACCATTCCGCCTGACTGCGGATGTAAGGGTGTGGTCCTGGTTTTCCTTACGCCTAGTGCCGCACAGATGCCTTGAAATATCTGTGATTCGAAATTTCGGCCTTGATCCTTGAAGGAACTCCATATCTGCTGATCCAATTATTGATAAGCTGCTCAATGACGGTTGTTGCTTCTTGGTTTGGAATTGAAAGGACTTCCACCCACTTGCTGAAGTAATCCACGATGACCAACATGTATTTGTTGTTGTCGTTGGTTTTTGGAAATGGTCCTGAGATATCAATCGCAATTCGCTCGACAGGGGCACCCGCGTTGTACTGCTGCATAGCGCTCCTTGGGTTTGCTGTTGGTCCTTTGGTCGCAGTGCAAGTTGTGCACTTCCTACACCAAGACTCGACGTCCTCTCTTATGTGAAGCCAGTAGAATCGAGATCGTAATTTTGAAAGTGTCTTATTAACTCCCAGATGTCCACCGCAGAGCCCGTCGTGCATTTCTGTTAGTACATCCTTCACTTTTGATGGTGGGACTAGAATCTGCATTCGATGGGATTTTCCGTCCGTGGCTTCCCATTTACGCTTTAGAATTCCATCTTCCACCAGCAAGGAAATTCACCATCAAGAGTGGTAAGTTCCACGGGATTTTGCTTGGTTGAATTATATCATTCTCCGGCATATCCCGTACTTACTCGTTTATCACCTCTTTCTTGCACTCAGGACATGTATCACCGGTATCTCATGCGTTATGACACAATACAATTGAATATGAAAATCCCTGATTGTACTGCTTTAGGTAGGATTTGGAAGTCTAAGCATTTTTCGTGAATGTGCCGGTATTATCGCCGTCTGTTTAGAAAAATGTCTACATTCGAAGGGTTTGGCAGTGAGTGTTCCACCACTGCTTCTTCTTCGTTTGCTTTCTTTGGTTTGTCAGATATCATCATTGGGTTGGGGTACTTGGAGTCTGACAAGTTTTCGCGGCCTTTCCCATGTTTGGGTAGGATATCCGGTATACTACCGACCGCGGTCTGGATCTCTTTGGATCCTCTTGGTACGGGTTTCCGACTGGTTGGCTTATGTCTTGACATCCGCTTATGTCTTTTGTAAATTCAATGGAAAAGCTGACCTGATTTAATTTTGTTTGGGAGAATTCCAAACAGTTTCCGGGTCCATTAACTTTACAATTCCTAGACAGGAAGTCGTTCCCTAACAACCCATCTGCTGATAATCCCGGTAGGGAGTCTATCACTTGAAAACTACAGGAGATTTGTTGGGGTAATTTGAATATCCTCTTACAATAGCCCCTAGACTTTCCCTTTCAAAAAGCGTTTGGAGGGTAGTTGCTTTTTTTCTGTCCAATGTGGTTCCATATTGGAGTGCCTTCAGCTTAATAAGGCTGATCTCCGCACCTGTGTCCACTATTAGACGTGTAGTGATTCTACATCATCATCATCATCATCGGCACTACAACCGGGAACCGGTCTTGGCCTTATTTAGCAAGTCCTGAGGCTTGTTAAATTTTCCATAATGATTTATTTTTTCTGGGCAAGGTCATTAGTCTTGCGCCAGGGGCTCCCCGACGGGGAATCGAACCGGGTGACAGGCGGGTGTACTAACCACTATACTATCGAGGAGCCCTGTAGTGCTTCTACAACCGATGTCTAATGGGAGCTCGACAATTGGAACTTTCGTTGGTTGGAGTTGAGGACAGGTTTCATTAATTGGTGGCTTTAGTTCGGTCGGGTTGGGGGATCCCGACCCGACCTCTGGGAGTTTTCCGACTTCTCCACCTGCAAAATGTGCACCATTGACCGTTCCTCTGTCGCCGATGTCCCTGCTTCGGAGTTTCTGACGCGTCCGTAGCAGTTGAGTTCGACTGGCTACGGTTCGACTCGGGTTGACAGTGTTGTAATCGGTGCTGGCGTTGTTTTGGTTTTCGAGCCTCCGAATGTTCAGTACTGCTCGAACTAGTACTGCTCTTCGCTCGTGTCTGTTGACCGCCTTTGTCGCGTGACTGCTTATTGTCCTTCGAATTTTGTTTTTGGACTGCCTGCCATTCAGTATTGACCGCACATGTCGGTGTGTATGGTGGCTTAACCACTTTGGGTGCATCTGTTGGCTTTTGGGATTGTACCCACATTGCCTTGCAATGACACTCGTCCCACGTGTGACCCTATCGGCCACAATACTCACAACAACATCGAATGCTGTACACTCTAGGATTCGACGCTGTTGCTTGTTTCGAAGTGGATGGTCGTTCTTGCCCTTGGTTTGAGGTATTCACGGGTGACTTCCGTTGGTTCTGCGACCTTGGTCGTGGAGGCTCGGGATTATCTGCCTTCATTTGTGTACTTTGTGCACGACAGTCTCGGGCATCATGCCCATATCGATCACACTTCATACACAACGGTGTGTTCCGGTGTCGAAGGCATTCATCGTACAAATGCCCTTTCCTATTGCAGAAGCTGCATGTCATGCGTGCAATCCATGGGTTTGGTGCACGCATATCCCTGCCTTGACTAGATGAGTAATTGTGATCATCACCTCCGCCTCTCTGAAGGTGCCGTGGTACTGTGGCGGTTCCGCCAAACCGCACTGTGCGCTTTCCTAAAAAAAACCCCCATACCTTTCACCCAGTCTGCATAAGCTTTCGCTAATGCAATAGCATTAGCACCATAAATGCTTCATGCATTAAAGAGAACAAATTTGTAATCATTCTTACCTGGATGCATAACTTCGCATTTAAAATCCCCTATAACAGTTCTCTCCAAGCTTGTCATAAATTCCCTGAAACGAAAACTTATCGGCACATATAATGTCACCGCATAGGTAGGGAATCTTAGCCTTGAGTTGGCTATTCCCAGCCTAACATGTAGACAACTGGTCTTACATACACATCGATTCATTGTCCAACTGCCAAGCAGCATCGGGCAGCTTGTTTGTTCAGCTGGCATATACCTGACCATAATCCCTCACCTTTGCTACAAATTAATTATCCAGCATATAGAAATGCAAGCAATTCGTTTTGGCCACCGACCCAAGATACGACATACAATTTTCATTGTATTAAGTATCGCAACCATTAGCACCTTTCCCAATGTCTATTCGTATATTTACACAAGGGCATCACTCATCTAAGACTTTTATGATGCCCTAGTCTCATCTTTTCTCTTACCACATTTCTTCGAAGTATCGTCATCTATTTATTTAGACGCGATGTACTTCGTAGACAACGATCTTCTCGAGCTCTTTATCCTTGCCGCCTGCCTGCTTTGTTTCGCCATTGCCTCCGCGCATATGTAAACAATCTGATCTCAACGATCGATCTCACACACACCTCCATGATCTGCATCTGGTTCTCTGTTCCCACAAGAGAGACTTTACGTTTCCCTCGTAGCGAATCAGATTTGCACGAGATGATTATCGTTGAGTTGTTTTCCATCCGTTGACCACGCTGGTCACATGCCGCCCCCGCTGTCTGTAGCGCTGCAGACACGCGATAATACCAGGAGTCGTGAGAGGTGTTTCGAACTTGTCGGTTTCCAATTGTTTGGCGAGTTTGTGCGGCAGTTCGTTTGAGATAGTGAAAAAGAATTTATAAAAGAGAAAAGTAACTTTATTTTAAAACAATGAACTCTAAATTGCTGTTGATCGGTGCACTCTTTGCACTGGTCGTCATCGTCGTTGCTGATGTCCCCACAAAATGTAAACATTAATTAATTAACCAACAATCGAGTGTTTTATTTTGACTTGTGCGACGTGCAGTGTTTTCTGTGAAAAGTTTTCTGACAGTGTTTGGCGGAACAATGTCGAAACTTTTAGTGACACACGGATGGGAATAGGAGTGAAATAAGTGCCCGTGTCCTATTCTTTGTCCCTACTACCTCAGACTATTTTGCCTGTGTCTTAATTCCTGGGGGTTTTGGCGTGTATCGCCGTAGGTCCTATCTGAAACCCTATTTGTTTCCTCTGGGGGATCCTGTTCATCCTCTCAATAGTAGAATGGATTGTTTTTTTAACATTATTCCTTTCGGGTGAAGGTGACTGGTGATGGTGTGTGTCTACCCTCGTTGGTATTCCCCTACTATACCATCCACTGTCGCTCCTCATCTCATTTTCTGTTTTCTCTATTTGGAGAAGTCTGGCAATAATCCTATCTAGGGGATCCCTTTCTGATTCTACGATCAGATGTCTGAGTTGGTCGTTCCTAATCCCTACCATCAGTACCGAGTTTGCCAATGTCTCGATTTGGATGGCGAACGCTACGCTATTGTCGTTTCCGTGCTTACGGATTGCTGCCTCATTACAGTCCGTTACTGCTTGAGTTATCCGGTGCGTGAAATCTACGACATCCTCTTCGCGGGATTGTCGCATATGAGAGAGTTTCGAGTGTAACTCCTCACATGACGCGTGTGGCAGTAGCGTATTCCGGAGTCGTTGTTCGAACTCATTGAAAGTCGCTGGGAGGTTTTCCTTGAGCATGCGGCGAGCTTTCCCACTTAATCGCATGGGTAGCCACCACAGGAAAATTTTTTCCTCCCCTTCAGACAAACAGTCTAGGGTTCTGTTACAGCTTTCCAGGAAGTTATGCAGTTCGCTAGCTGCATTAGGACCTTTCTGGCCACTGAAAACTTCCACGTTGTTTGGACTAGGTCCAACATTCTTTCCGCACCCAACAAAGCGGTGATTGGTTCCTCTGTTATACGTTCCGCGAAACTCCTCCTTGACTGGTTTCTAGTTTGCATCAAGGGTTAATGAGGTACGCGCGTTTCTTTATTTTTCGTACGGACCTACCCAGATTTATCTAACCGTGGTTCGCTAATAACCGGTGGCGAACAAAAACACGATTACGGAACAAACGACCAGCGATGAGGGACCCAATCTAGATAAACATGGAAAAAGAAAAGAAACAAAGGAGAAGACAAAAACCTGGAAGTAAACACAGGAAACAACGGAAAATATTTGGGTATAATAATTTATTTATTTCCACCCAACGTTGCTTTCGTCCCCTCTCCTGTAAATTGAAAAAAAAGGGAAAAAAGAGAAACAATATTTTTATTTATTTTTGTTTTGTTATACGGCTTTTTCTTTTCTTTTTTAATCCTAGCCGCTAGTTCCGCTAGTCGGTGTAGGGACGTTAGAACCTCTGGGCTCTTCCCACCACCGGATTTGTATCCCCGACGGATCCGACACAAATCTCAGCTGGTGGTCACCGGCTGCGCCAACATTGTTCTGGTTATTTTAACAATTTAATTAAAATATATATATTTAATATTGTAGCGAGCTTAGGGTTCGCTGGATTAATTATTTTTAATAAATAAGAGCCGTTAAATCGATTTTGATTTACTGTAACACTTTATTAGTCCGTTAATAACAACCGTTACTTTTAACGTACACTCAACGATTTCTTAACTTATCGCTTCCGTACTTATCGCGTCTTTTACTTCTTCACTGCTACTTCTCACTTATTACTTCTTACTACCGCACTTATCGCTTGCTTCACTTTCTACTTCTTACTCATCTCCATGATCTGTGTGCGACGTATTTATACCGTTTCCTCACATTCTGATTCGGTGTTTCGTTTCCGTCCGTTCCATAGCCTTGAATGTTCTATTGTTGATAGTCTCCAGTTTTCCAGTACTTTATAGAATATTCTAGTACTTTGTTTCGGACTTTCTCGAATATTCTAGTACTGATTGTCATATACGTCTCAATATATTTAAATTTATTTAAAGGTATATAGGGGTTAAGGAAATGAGGAGTTACTTGGTCGACCGTGGAGCGGTCGCTGTAACTGCTGTCTCTACTGCTGGCAGGTTGCAGGGGGCGTTGAGCTTTGTGCTCCCCTGTTCAGCTTGTTGTTCTTGTTGATTATTAGTGTGTATCTCTTAGCGAGTCCTCTACTTCAAACCTTTCTTCTTCGCCAGAAGCTGCTCCTCGGGGTGCAATTATTCTATTATATTCGGGATCATATACCGGTAGAATAGCACTTGGATCTACGACGTTGTTTTCCAATTCGAGTGTTAGCTTGTTTTTGTTGTATATCGGAATTTGAGCTCGGTCCAGTAATTATGATTGTTCTCGTTCGTAGTTTTACGTCGAATCAATTAATTTTTATTTTCGCCGTTGACGTTTAGTTTTTATTCGGCGCCAACGCCGTTTTTTATTATTTTTTTCTGCCAAGTAGAATTTGTATGCAAATTAGCTACTTGACGATTTTTCTTCCCTTTACAGGCGGAGAGGGGAATTTTGCGGGAATTAGTGGGTGTCGGGCGAGAACATGGACGCAAAGTCCGTAACACATTCCAACAGAACAAACGAGGTTGGGAGGCTGGCTAAGATGTTCGGTGTTAGCTACAATTTGACTCAACTCGTGGAGGAACCTACGCGAATGCCGTACGCCCAGAGTGATTATGCGAACACCTTAGATATCTTTTTGACATCCGACCCGAACATTTGTACCGTGGAGGTTGCTGTTCCGCTGGGAAGCTCTGATCACTGCTTGGTATCGGTCGTGCAATCACTTGCATTTCAGGCGAACAACCAACCTAAGCAACTTTGTCATGTATGAAGAAATGGGGCTGCCAATTGGGACGATTTGTGAGATTTCTTCGCATCCTTTCCGTAGACGGAGGTGTGGTTTGGAGACTCCGATGTCGATGCAGCACGAGGTCGGTCACAGACATTATTCTTCTGGGGATGGCGATTTACATTCCGCATTCCATCAAAAGAAATTCATCTGATAAACCTTGGTGTGATAAAAAATGCGAGCAGATTACAGCGGAAAAAAATAGAGTTTTAAAGCAATGGCTCTCCATTCCCACCGAGCTTAACAAAACGAATTTTGTTAAAATCAGTGACGCGTGCAACCAGGCGATTGATTCTGCGAAGGCTTACAATGACAGAGTGACCAATAAACTCTTTGAGTACCCAATTGCTCCGCGCCCCTTCTGGTCAATGGCAAGGGTTTTGAGCAGTAACTTCGCCTCCTCCTCTTTTCCTTCGTTGGTGACGGGCAACGGGACACTAGTCACAAATTCAAAAGATAAAGCTAATGTGTTGGCGAATTTATTTTCCCCAAATTCAAACCTTGATGCCGGCCTTTTGGAGCCACCCGTGATCGCACCTTTATGGTCTTCGACGCGGATTGAGAGTTTCCGCCTCCTATTCAATGCATTCTACGTGAACTACACTGTAGGAAGGCCACCGGTCCGAATGATGTACCAGTAATACTCCTTAAGAACTGTGCTCTAGAACCATCGTCGGTTCTTGGCAGACTTTTTCCCTTATCTTATGCACGAAGGACATTTCTTACCTGCTGCAAAATCGTTCGAGCTCAGCCAATCCCAAAGAGGGGAAAAAAGTGTCTCCCACAAAATTACCGGCCAATAGCATTACCGTCTATGTTATCTAAGGTGATGGAAAAGGCCATCAATGCCGAGTTAAATAAGTATTTGGAGTGCGACGGAATTCTGAATGATCGTCAATACAGATTTCAGGCTGGCGGTCCACGGTAGACCTTTTGACCCATATAACCGATATATGGACATCTGCGATTGTAGGGCATGGTGAATCAAGAGCGTTATCCAAGGCTTTTGACCGCGTCTGGCACATTGCTGAACAAACTTCGTGCATATGGACTTTCCCAGCAACTTTTTTTTCGTTTCAGTAGGAAAGTAGAAATCTTCAAAAGATATCTCTGGAGTGATCAAGTGGCATGCCGAACTTTTACCTACTAAAACCCCCTCCCGCCAGGCACATATTCCCGTTGATCCACACGGAACTTTCTTTTATATATTCCATCGCGGGGTGGGACTTGTGAACGGTGAGTCTTCGCATCTGTATCCTGTTAATTCTGGGGTGCTTCAAGGTTCTATTTGGACTCCAACCTTGTTTTTGCTTCACATAAATGATTTGTTGGAATCAACGGATAACAAAGTGTCCAGTTTTGCGCGTGATAATACGCTTGTTTCCGTTTTTTTGAGTGATCGGCCGATTAGTGCATCAACGTTGTAACTGCTGAGATGTAGCTAGATCAACTCTCTGAATCAGAATCTAGATAGGGTCTTGCAGTGGGGAAGGGCCAATCTCGCCGAGCTCAATGCAACGAAGAGACAATGTGGAACATTCACAAGCAAAAGTGGATCATCGATTCCACAGCTGATGATGAATGGCCAGGCCATCGAATCTGGCGAAAGCTTGAAATTGCTCGCGTCACGATCTGTGGAAATGTATGGTGGCATAAACGCGTGTCGAACATCGCCAGTTCCGCCGCTGGAAAACTGCGTTATCTTTTTAGAGCCAAAAAAATATTTTACTCCCGCTCAACTCTTTCTCATTTATAAATCCCAAATTAAACCTGCGCTCGAATATTTCTATTATATTTGGAGCTCTGCTCCTAAGCACATCATCGATATACTTGAGAGCATACAGAGACGAGCGATCCGCCTGATCGGGGACACAGCGCTGACGTCGGAACTATATTCGCTCCCACATCGAAGGTGCTTAGCCGACATTCCGTTTGTTTTACAGATATTATCACGGGTACTGTTCTTCGGAGATTCATGGTATTGTGCCGCGTAATTCGGTTTATATGCGCTCCACAAGACAATCCGACGGAGCGCACCAATTGCGGTTCTTCTCCCAACGGTGCGAACATCCCTGCATCAGAACTCGTTTCATTACAGAGCGGGAAAGCTGTGGAATTCCCTCCCCGCGTGAGTTTTTCCGGAGCGTTACAACCTGCAACTGTTCAAGAAGAACTGCAACCGTTTTTTGGTTATCTCATCTGATGCGAAAACATCACATCCAGCGACTCACCGATTCCACAAGCTACTAATGCTCTCGCATATCCTTGTTTTACTTTAATTAATTTATTGTCAACAAGGAATAAAAATGACGAGGAGTACAACATGCATGCATCAAATTCAAGAATTGCCTCTGGTGTAACAAAGCCAGTGTGGTACGCTCTTTTTCATAATACATATTATTTGTGTAATAGGCCCTTAAAATGAGACCGTTGGACAATATGTTTGGACTCGAGACATGTCCTCCATCCTCCCGCTTTGTAAAAACCTTGATGTTGTGCGGGGGCTTAAACTACAATGAATCACCCAGGGTATGCTGACGGTAGCATACGCTTACGGTAGGGTCACCCATGTCAGCCAGGCTAGCGAGGAGTAATACTCAAAGATCTACCACCCCTATTCCAGGGTGTTACGCGTCACTGTGCTCAATGGATGGTTTGCAGCCAGGGGTATACCAACTGTATTATAACGGCGCCTCTCTGAAACCGGGTCGAATCAGAGTACTAAGCAGACTTTACCACATCAAAGAGGGGCTCTGATATGGCGGACTATTTGAAACCCCAAGACTCGTGGGAACAAAAATGAAAAATCAATACACAAACAGCAATCTCACGAAAAACCCGGTAGGCGTAAGTGTGATGAGCCGACACTACCATAAGGGAACAAATCATCAAGAAAACACCGACTCGACAAAAAAAAAGACGTAGGGGAAAACGGAAAAAGCGGGATATACGCGTCGGGACGTGAAATGTTCGAACGTTATATAAACCAGGTGCGATACAGACGGTCGTAGAAAACACGAAACAATATAAAATGGACATCGTCGCGCTTCAGGAAGTCCGACTCCCACATCAAGTAATCGAAACCAACGGATTTACACTGGCGTGTAGAGGTACCGATACACATACCATCGGAACCGCCATGTAAAAGATGTGAAATTTATTAATGACCGAATGTCTGTGCTAAAAATACAGGCCCCATGGTGCAACTATGTATTTATAAACGTACACACCCCAACAGAATCTACCGACGAAGAAACGAACCACACGTTCTACGAGACCTTAGAGGAAGTATTTGATGGGATCTCATTATTCGATGTTAAAATCCTCCTCGGGGACCTCAATGCGAACATTGAAAAGGAAGACATCTTCCAACCAACTATAGGCAAAGAAAGCCTACACAACGTCTCAAACGATAATGGAATTCGAATTATCACCTTCGCAGCATCAAAAGGTTTGGTAGTGAAAAGCACGATGTTCAAGCACAAGCAAATTCATAAAGCCACATGCATATCACCCGACGGCGTAACGCGTAACCAAATAGACCACTTCCTCATGGACAAAAGACACCACTCGAATATCCTTGACGTAAGATTATATAGAGGAGCAGATTGCGACACCGATCATCTTCTAGTGATGGGCAAAATTAGGAGTCGGCTCGCAGCAAACCCACATGGGCAGTCACGGGAAACGAACAAAAAGTTCGACATTAATAAACTAAAAGACCTGCGCAAAAGGGCTGAATATCAAGACGAACTAACGAATAGATTTACCATCGCAGATAATGGGAGCAGTAGGGAAGAGGAAGCTAAAAGTGTGGACACTAAATGGATATCGATCAGAGACACAATCAAACAAACATCCCAAAAGGTATTAGAATTTAAGAAAACAATTAAGTCCAAACCTTGGTTTGACGATGAGTGCAGGGCGAAGATCGAACAACGTAAACGCCTCAGAGTGATCCACTTAGAAAGATATGATGAAGTCAACACAGAAAGATACGCAACAATTCGGAAAGAGACAATGAGACTTTTCAAACGCAAAAAACGAGAATGGGAGAAGACTCGGATCGAAAAAATCCTAGAAAATGCCAGAGCAAAGAATGTCAGAGGTATGTATGCCGGCATTAATTCAATAAGAAATGGCCACCGAGGGAGAGCCAAAATAATTCGAGACGCAAACGGCTCTCTGGTGACAGAAACAAACAATATCGTGACAAGATGGAAGCAGTACTTTGAAAACCTGCTCAATGTGCGCACCCATCAACCACAAATAAACGAACCAGACGTACATACAGCCGAGCCTCAGAAACCCCGAGCCCTCTTTCAACGAAGTTGTAGACGCAGAAATCGATTGAAAAACAACAAGGCTCCCGGTGTCGACTGAATACCGGCAGAGCTTGTGAAGCATGGAGGAGAGGCAACCGCTCGAAAGATCCACCAACTAATTAAAACAATATGGGATAAGGAAGTCTTCCCGGAAGAATGGAAAACCTCAATAGTCATCCACATTTTCAAAAAAGGCGACAGATCTGACTGCGAAAATTACAGAGGAATACCATTGCTCTCACCACATACAAAATACTAACAAATGTCATACTGGCGAGAATCACACCGTACGCAGAAGAAATACTGGGAGACTACCAATGCGGATTCCGTAGGAACCGGTCAACAAGCGACCAAATGTTCACAATAAGGCAACTGCTGGAAATGAAGTGGGAATACGGAGAGACGGTTCACCAACTGTTCGTTGACTTCAAAAAAGCCTACGACTCAGTCGCAAGGCAAAGACTCTTCCATATTGTAGTTGAGCTGGGAATCCCGAAAAAATAAGCCGCCCTCATTCAAATTTGCATGAACAAAAACAAAGGGCGAGTTAGAATAGAAAACCACCTCTCAGAACCATTTCAAATTCGGGACAGACCAAAACAGGGGGATGGCCCGGCATCATGTCTTTTTAACCTTGTGTTCGAGTATGTTATCAGAAAGGTACAAAACAACATGCCCGGAATATTCCTGAACGCAGGCACGCAAGTGCTCGCATATGCGGATGACATCGCCGTTCTGGGCGATAATCTAGAAACTGTAAGTAAAAACAGTGAAATCATCATGGAAGCACCAGAAGGAGTGGGCCTAGAAATAAATGAAGACAAAGCAAAATACATGATTACGGCGAGAGCTGGCGGACCTCGGGGAACACATATAAACGTCATCATCAACTTGGCCTTATTTAGCAAGTCCTGAAACTTGTTAAATTTTCCGTGACAATTTGTTTTTCTGGCAAGGTTATTAGTCTTGCGCCAGAGGCTCCCCGGCGGGGAATCGAACCCCGGTCTCCCCCGTCAGGCGGGGATACTAACCACTATACTATCGAGGACCCACATATAAACGTCAGAGGCAAGATATTTGAAAAAGTTAAACAATTGGAATATCTGGGAACAATACTGACGGCCAGTAATGAAATGTCGACTGAAATTAACAAAAGACTGCATTCCGGCAACGCTAGTTGGCACGCAGTCAATAAACTACTGAAATCCAAACTGCTATCACGTAATATAAAGCTCCGTCTTTATAGAACCATAATCAAGCCGATTGTTCTATACGGAAGCGAAACATGGGTTATCACAAAACGGAAAGAAAACGAATTCCGCGTATTCGAGAATAAAGTTCTAAGGGGTATCTTTTGAGGTAAATATGACGAGGAGGCAGGACAATGGAGGAAACCCAGCAAGCATCAATTGGAAGAGCTATATCGCAAACTTACAATAGTGAGAGTAATCAGGTCGCGAAGATTAAGGTGGGCCGGACATGTGGCGCGAATGGGCATGTGGCGTTTCTACTAACACCCCTGCTACCCTTTTCAACCTACCTCCAAATCTCCCTTCCTAAAGCTCCACTAATTTCATCATTTTTACCATGCAAGCGCAATAACTTCCCCAAGCATTCTCCCACCGATTGCATTACCTTTCGATTATGCAAATCGCATCCATCAAGCATCCAACATCAAGCATCTGCCCATCAAGGACATTCACGCAGTTAACGCGGTATATCAATTTTCCCTAGAAGAAATTCGGTACGCCAGTACCGCATACATCAACGCATCACAGCATTGTTCTAAAAGGAAAACATTTCGGTTGCCATACTAGATAACCGAAGTGGATTATGAAAACAATCAGCAGAACCCCCGTCTGCCTGCATTTACTGTCCCACACGTGCGCAACAGATTTTCATGTTGCACCAGTACTCACGGCGGCTTTTATGCAATCTTCAAAGCACCGGCGCAATTCGCGCCTAGCTGCCAAGAGCCGAATTCAATACCAGTGTAAATACTCACACTGGAATTCGACCCATGACTCCCTAGGATTGCAATACACAATTAACATGGTTCTAAACACAACCATCATTGTGTAATTATCCCAAATGTATCCTAATCCCTAACGTAGTATTTGGACAACTGCAAATACTTATCCCAAAGATGCTTTTTCATTCCCACGGTTCGACCACCCATGAGCTCGCATCACGAGCCAACAAGGTGATCCGCGCGCAAAGTAGTTCAGTCGATGAGATAGTTGTATAGGAGTCGGATGTCCACCCAGTCGAGTAGGAGACCCGCGCCAGTGTTTCGAAATAAAGGCAAAAACTTCGATAAACGCTATAACTTCGGTGCGTCGTTGAAAACATATTCGAGAACTGTACGGTAGCTAGAACTACGACGGACTTGCTATTCTATTTTCGTATTTGGTTCGCGGAATTTATTACGGCGGTGTTAGCTCTTAACGTAACCGTATATGTAAATTAAAGAATGTAAATGTGAATAGAATAATAACTGAAGAAAATAAAAGACAGTGCAACGAAGCGCAGGTGTTTCATTTTGTGGTGTTTCCTCCTTGCGGATGATTGTTCCTTGGCTGTGAGTTCCCGATGAGAAGAGAGGAAAATTAGCAGAAACACGCAAAGCAAACGAGCTTACCAGTACCGGTGCTGTTACCTGCAACTATTCGTCGACCCAAGGGATTTCTGTCGGTGGGTGAATCTTAGTCAACCCGTGCCAATGCCGGCACATAAGTAAGACACCCCCCACAGGCACCTCTCAGAACCGTTTGAAATCCGGGGCGGACTAAAACAGGGAGATGGTCTGTCACCGTATCTTTTTAACCTTGTGCTTGAGTATGTCATCAGAAAGCTACAAGTTGACAACATGGCCGGATCATCCCTGAACGGGGTCACACAAGTGCTCGCATATGCGGATGATAATCTAGAAACTGTAAGTAAAAACTGTGAAATCGTCATGCAAGCGGCAGAAGTGGTGGGCCTAGAAATAAATGAAGACAAAACGAAATACATGATTATGGCGAGAGCAGGTGGACATCAGAGAACACACATGTTGGAGCTATAAATGACTCGGGCTCGTTGATCCTCAGTAAATAACAGTCTAGAGTTAGCAGTGAATTGAAATGTTAATTTAATTTGCGAAAAGAAAATTTGTCGATTGACACGGAATACACATGATAAAATTGGATAAAAAATTCAAGGCACGTTTTTCTATATCTTTTACTTGCTCTTGCGTTTGAATCAGGCAGTTGATTGACAGATGGGATCAGTGTCAACTTCAAGTCCAAGAACTGTGTGAAGTTCGCACAGACTGACGATTGTGTTGGGCAAGACCAGCTTTCAATTGATCAATTCTCAACACTCCTCCTTGATCAATTTACGGCGGAGCGTCTCAAAGACTCTCCTGTTCAGTGGCTTGGTTAGAATGTCTGCAATCTGCCTGTTGCCCTCGACGTGTCGCAGTGTTACGGTCTTGTCAACGTGTTGTTGGTTGTACTTTCTTAGTATCTCAATATGCTTCTTTCCCTTGCTTGTCTTTCCCTCGTGTGCATTCTGCAGCATGTGTGTGGCTGACATGTTGTCGACGTGCAAGGTGATTGCCTGGTCGGTTTTCAGGATACCCAGTTCCAGCGCGATTCGCTTGATCCAACACACATCGTCGATTACTGACACTGCTGCTCGGTACTCGGCTTCTGCGCTTGAGGTCGCTACCAGACGCTGTTGTTGTGAGTACCAGATCACTGGTCCTCCCCTCATCACTAACACTCCGCTTGTCGACTGTCCTGTCTCCGAGTCTCCTCCATAGTCTGAGTCGGTGTAGGCCATCATTGTCTGGTCTCCTCCAAAATGAATTCCGGCTGTGGTTGTCCCTCTCAGGTACTGGAACACACGTTTCACCATCGCCTGATGGCTCCTCATTGGCTTGTTGCAAAATCGACTCAGGTAGTTCACGGCGAAACTGATGTCTGGTCTGGTGATTGTAGCTAGGTACAATAAGCTTCCTATCGCCTCCCGATAGTTGTTGTTCGCCGGAAGTGGCTCATCGTTCTTGAAGTCTGTTTTCTTGGTGATCATTCCTTGCTCAATTGGTGTGAACGCTGGGTTGCATTGTTCGAGTTTCATTTTCTTCAGTATTTTCTCCGTGTAGCTGGGCTAGTTCACGAAAATACCTTCTTGATCAATCTTGATCTCCATGCCCAGGTATGTCAACTTGTCCTTTACTTTCTTGCTGTATGTGATCTCAAATTCCTTGCTTATCTCATTCAGAAGCTTGTATATCTGATCTTCATCTTTTCCAGCTACCAATCCATCATCCACGAAGAGTGAGAGCATAATGCTCCTGTCCTTGTTGTAGTAGATACACGGGTCGTCATATGTACTTGTCAGGTCTATCTTCCTTTCAAGGTGTGCGGTGACCCTCTCGTTCCACATCCTTGGAGCCTGTTGGAGCTCGTAGAGACTCTTGTCCAACTTGCAGATTTTCCTTGATCCGTCGTCGAACCCTTCAGGCTGGTTCATATAGACATTCCGTTCCAGGTTCCCGTACAGAAATGCCGTTTTGACATCGAATGACACCAGCTTCATTTTCTCTGACGCGGGGTGACTTAGAAGCAGGCGAATGGATGCATGGCGTGCTACTGGACTGAAGGTTTCTCCATAATCCACTTCCTCTTTCTGTTCATATCCTCTCGCCACGAGTCTGGCCTTGGGTCTCCCGTCTGCCTTCTCTCGAAGTACCCAACGACAAGTGATCGGCTTCGCTCCTTCGGGACAGTCCACCAGCCTCCAGATTTTCATTTTCATGAGAGAATCGTACTCTTCCTGCATTGCTCGTCTCCAATTCTCATCCTTGAGTGCTTCGTTCACCGGGATATCTGCTGTTTTACCGATCATGGCTGCTCTTGTGTGTTGCCTCGGTTTGACATGTTGGCAACGTAGTCCCCGTACCTTGGCGGTGGTTGCTGGTTCCGACGATCTCGCAAGGGGGTTTCTCTCCCCCACAATGTCTTTCCTATCATTCAGATAAACCCTGTAGCAGGGTGAATCAAGATTCCTTCTTCTGACTTTTTGTCAATTTTGCCTCTCTTCTTTCCTTGTATTAGTACATAGCATTCACATCCAAATGGTCGTAGCTTTTCAATCGTTATTGTTCTTCCGAACCAGAGTTTCGCTGGGCTTTTCCCTGGCATATTGCTGGTTCCAGTCTGGTTGATCGTGATGATCACATGGTTCATTGCTTCGGCCCACAGTCTTTCGTCCAAGTTCTCGGTATGTATTACTGTCCCGACTGCCTCGACAATTGTCCTCATTTCTCTCTCAACCCTTCCGTTTTGTTCTGGCGTGTGCACATTCGTAAATGTGTGAAGTATTCCCAGCTTGTCCAACATCTGTTTGGTTTTGGCATTTTTCAGTTCCGTGCCGTTGTCAGATCTCAAACACTTGACTCTCCTCCCAAGCTGATTTTCCACGAGTCTCAAGTAGCTCTCTATCTTCTCAGGTGCTTCTCCTTTCGTCTTCATGAAATAGCAGCTCCGGTAGTGGGTGAAGTCATCCTTGAGCATAAGCCAGTACTTGGCTCCTCCTAACGACGGAATGTTCATTTCTCCAGTGTCGATGTGTATAAGATCTAGCGGTTGCTGGGTTGTCTTTGGGTTGATTCGGTGTGGGGCTCGACGATTCTTGCCGTGTGAGCATCCCTTGCACACATAGTGCTTCCAGTCATCAATGTGTTTGATTCCCTTGCGTTTCAGTATATTCCTCACATACTTTACATTTTTATGGGCGAGTCTCTCGTGCCAAGTTTTGATTGACATTGTTATCAGACTTGTATCTTCTTCTGACCTGAGCATCATTTTGTAGAGGTTTCCTTTGCGCTTGGCAATTGCCACAACTTTCCTGCCATCCTTACTGTAAAACGTTGACTGTTTTCCATTTGCCTTCTGAAGGTGTCCCTTGTCCAGCATCTGACTTACTGAGAAGAGATTGAAGTTGAGTTTTGGAACGTAAATAACATCCTCAAGTACCACTGGATACCATTTCCGACCGTCAAAAGCCTCCATCTCGATGTTCCCGACTGCAACGCCATCCAACCTGGTTGAGTCTCCGATTACTATTGAGATTGGTTCGTCCAGCTCGACCAGCTGTGCAAACCACTCTCGATGAGACGCCATGTGTTGACTAGCTCCGCAGTCTTGATACCATGAAGTTGCCCTGTCCTTCGAGATGTCACTGTCCACTGTTGAAAAGGCTCTGGTCAGGAACGCCCTTGGTGGCCTTCCGCTTGTAAACTTACTTGACTCTTCCTTGGAAGTGCATTCTTTGGCGAAATGTCCTTTCTGCTTACATATGTTACATGAGTATTTCTTCTTACAGTAGGCAAGGTATTTTTCGCACGGTTTGCCTGTGCACTGCTTGATCATGTGACCTTTTCCTCCACACTTGTAGCATACGAGCGTTGTCTTGTCCTGGTTGCCCTTTGACGACTGCCTTGGCTTCTCACGTCTTGCCAGGAGGGCGTTGTTGGCGTTTCCCCCTGGGTTTGTCGTCTCCTTCAGTCGCTTGTCCTCAAGTCTCAGACGTTCGATGAGAGTTTCCACATTCTTGGTTGCTCCGGTCACATTGTCCCAAGAAGTCCTGAAGTGCGCTAGTTTTGGCAGTAGCACACTCATGATCCAACTTTCTCTCATAGGATCATTTTCGGTTGACACTTCTTCAGTCAGATCCAAGATCTCCAAACAATTTTCCACTGCTGACTTGCTATCATCGTATTCAAAGGTAAAGAATTTGATTCGGGACATTTCTAAAGTTACATCAGTCTTTGTGCCGTATAAGCTGGTTAATTTGTCATATCTTTGGCAGTCTTGCAGGTGGCAATTTTGTTTGCGATCTTGCTCCTTACATTTAGGCCTATCAGCGTTTGAGCTTCGACATCCTTCTTGATCCAAGCTGAGATGGTTTCAGGTGACGCAGCGCCTGTCGGTCTGAGCTTGTCTCCTATTACGATTTCGTACAGGTCCTTATTCTTCAGTGCTAGGTTCAGTTTGAATCGCCATGAGATGAAGTTGACGTTGCCCTGGCTGTCTTCGCTTAGCATTTCCAACTGGGATTTGACGGAGTCCATTTTGTTGAGAGGCTGCAATTCGACTGACTTGACTTACGTATGTGTTACTCACTGTTAATTTGCTATGCGATGGCTGCTCCGATGTTCGACGATGTGTGGATCACGTTGTCCTTGCCAGTTCCCGCGCTCTGGGTGGCTTTGGTCAATTTTGCTTAAACTTTCCTTGATGATGACCGACGAAACCCTTTTACTGCTGTCCTGGGCCCATAACCTGTTGGAGTTATAAATGACTCGGGCTCGTTGATCCTCAATAAATAACAATTCAATTCAATTTTTATTTGGTAGATAATTACATTTATGGTATATTTTACAACTAGTACTTAAGAGATTTAGGATAGCAATTCCTTTACAACTATAATCTTAAATCTATATAACGACAATAGCACCATTTTAATGAATAACAAATAATAAATTAAGGGAAAACTACAATAAAAAACCCTTATTTGAATCTTAAGACTAATATTGCACGAGCTTCCGGTTATTTTATATAGTAATGAACTCGATATAATTTTCATAGACAGAGTACATATGTAGTGATTTAGGATAACGCAAGACGGGAAACGAGAACATTGTCAGAAAAAGAACAATTGACGAAGAAGTTTCGATTGATTTTGTCAATAAGGAACTCTACCGGTTTAACGTTAGCGTTTTCATGTAGTTCATGTGTCGAATAATGCCATGGCAAATTCAGCAACATTTTCAATATTTTATTTTGACACCTTTGCAATTTTATTTTGTGTGCGAGCACAATTACACCATACAGGGGCCCCGTACAGGAGTATAGCTTGGAAAATGGTTTTAAATATTATAATTTTATTTTCGATGCTAAGCTTTGATTTTCTACACACTAATGGATACATAACTCTTACGACTTTGTTTATTTTGTAAATTGTGGTAGTGATGTGTTTTTGAAAGATGAGTTTTTTATCTAGAATAATACCTAGATATCTACAGTCTTCGGACCAATCAATATCAACTGCACACATACTGAATTTAGTGCCATTTGGTAGGTAGCAGTGTTTCCTACATCTCGAAAACCAGACAGCTTGTGTTTTATTACCATTTATATTTATTTTCCATTTCCTGTAATATACTGCTAGTTTGTCAAGAGCTGCTTGCAATGAGTTGTAGACATTAGTGAATAAGGCACCCGAAGAGAAAATGGCCGTATCATCGGCAAACATAGCTACCTGAATGTTTTCACCTAGACATGGTAAATCTGCGACAAACAATGTGAATAATATGGGACCAAGGACCGAGCCTTGGGGTACACCATAGTGGATTTGGTGAGTAGAGGATATGTCGGTTCCTATACTCACAACATATTTTCTCGAACGAAGAAAGCTCTGGATAATTTTGATAAGCGGCATTGGCAGCTTAAGCTTCAGTAGCTTATAAATCAAGGCATCGTGCCATACCGTATCAAAGGCTTTTTCGATGTCTAGAAGAACCAGTCCCGTTGACTCCTTGTCGATGAATTTACCAGCTATGCGGTTTTTAATGCGCAAGACTTGGTGGATTGTGCTGTGACCACTACGGAAACCGAACTGAAAGTTTGGTAAGATGTTATTGTCTTCCACAAAACGATCAATTCTTTCCTTAATGATTTTTTCTAAGAGCTTACTTAGGCAGCTAAGTAGACTAATAGGTCTGTAGCTTTCGGGGCTGTTCTTCGATTTGCCGGGTTTCGGGATATGTATTACTTTTGCTGTTTTCCAACAGTCCGGAAAATAACAATTCTTAAGACAAGCGTTGAAAATGAAGGTTAAATAGTTACTTGCAGCAGGTGGAAGTGCTTTGATTAATTTGTTGTTAATATTATCGAGACCCGCAGCCTTTTTAGATTTCGATTTTTTTATCAATTCTTTAACTTTGCTGATATTAGTTGCGTAAGTACTTTCAGCTGGTGTTTGAGAAAGTACATGGATAGTGTTAGCAACTTCAGCTTCAGTATACGCGTCGCTTAGATGCATAGATATGGAGTGGTTCTTACTAAACGTGTTAGCAAGTAGGTTCGGTTTCTCCACTGCAGAAATAAACAACTTGTTGTGAACTTTAAACGGAGGAATACTTGACCCTCTCTTTTTCATAATTTGTGTTATTTCCCAGAACGGTTTGCTTGCTTTGTCAAGAGAGGAAAGGTGTTTATTCCAACACTTGTTCTTATATGTTGAGATTTCGTTTTTAATGGTATTATTTAAGACTTTAACATTAACTAGAAAACGATCGATTCTATAACGCAGCCATTTTCTTCTTTCAGAGTTTCGTAGCCTAATCAGATGTAAGATATTTTCAGGAAGCGGTGCATTATCAAATGGAGCAGTGGAACATTAAGGTATCGCAAGATCGGCCGCTCTATTGATAACAGAAACAAATTGTTGCATAGGATATCAATGTGCTCGCTGCAGGTTATAGAATTTAGGCTGGTATCACCTAGAACCAAGTTCGTGTTTATATATGATTTATAACAATTCCAGTTGGCGGCGGAATAGTTGTGGTATAAACTGGTACGATTTACAACTACTGTATGATTCACTGTGAGGCTGATCGGCGGTCTGAACTTAACGCATTTAGAGTTAATGGCACTGTGCAGTAATTTGGAATATTAGTGATATATAGATCAAGAGTTGAGGGGTTCTTGTTAGCACTCGCTGGGATATAGGTGGGGAGAAATGGATAAAGTATGGAAAAACTTGGGCTGGATTCAGTAACATCTAGTAAAATGTTACCCCAGCAGTTTGCCCTAAGATAACTCCACGACTGATGTCTGCAGTTTAGATCACCACCAATAATTACCTTGTTTCGAGTGTTGACTCTATACAATTTTTGCAGATCCCGCTTAAAGTAAGTAGATTTCTCTAGGTTTCTATTTCCTCCTGGGAAATAGGCCGAAAAAAGACTCACCTTGGAGTTGTCACTTAATGTTACATCTATACTAATTTCCTCAATTAACTTAAGGCGCAATGAAGGACGCAAGGAATGTTCTATACATTTTTTCACAACAATGGCGACACCCCCACCACTAGCATGTACCCTGTCTAGGCGATAACAAATGTAATTTTGATGTGAGAAAGAAATGTTTTGTTTGAGCCAGGTTTCTGAAACAAGTGCAATGTCAATATTAAAATTTATCAAGAAACTAAAAAATTCATGCTTTTTGTTTTTGATGCTTCTCGCATTCCAAGTTATGATGTTAAGAGAGTTTCTTAACATGTTTTTTCCGAGTATATGTACTTAATACCTAATGAAGTAATGACGTTAAATTGGTCAGCTTTGGTTTGACAAGCACTAAGCTTGGTTACAACTTCATTAAGAAGAGAGTTTATCTCGCTAAATGAGAACAGGTTATCATTAGTTAATGTTTCTGACGGATTTTTCTTCGTGTGTGTCGTATCACTGTTGGAAGGTTGCTGGGTTTGATGGAGGCCAGAAGCCCAGGTGGATGAAGGAAGTGAAGGTTGACGCACAGATCGGGGTAGTGGAGGAAAATTATCAATGGATAATCGGTCGGGCACTGTCTGCTGTTTGTCACTCGGAGGCTGTAGAAAGGTTGTATTTCCTGTACCACGTCCGCGTGGGGATAATTTGCGGCGAATGTCTATGTACTGCTTTCGGCTTATGCATTCTGGATCGGTGGATTTATGTGGCCCACTACAATTTGCAGACTTGATGACCTCATTCGTTTTGCAGTCGGATGTTTTATGGTTTCCCGAACATATTGCACAGAAGCTATTTATATGACAATGCATCGAGCCGTGACCGTAGAGCTGGCAATTGTGACATTGTGTGACCTTGTGGGGCTTTTCAGGGCCCGAAGAGCCATGCATTGCTCGATCCCCACTATTCCAGGCGAACGACTTACCTCTCGGTCGAACTTCAGCAAGGTTGCGTAACCTTGCTGCGGCATTTACCCCCAGCCAAATCGCCGGAATTATTACGGTTACCCAATCGGATACCTGTTTTGAATATCCGTTAGGCAGCTTACCTATTCTGTGGGGGTTTTCCTTCCAAACCCCTTTTTCTCCAACACCACCCCTGAAAAACATTAAATCCACGGCAAAGCTTATCACCTTGCCGTGGCATCGAAAACTCACCCTCGGGCAGGCATTAATTCCTAAAAAAACATTAAGTCCACGGCAAAGCTTATCACCTTGCCGTGGCATCGAAAATTCACCCCCGAGGCGTACATTATTTCCTAAAAAAAAGCATAAGTCCACGGCAAAATTATCACATTGCCGTGGCATTTGAAATCCTATCCTTAGGCATACATTCTATTCAGGGCATCTCGTTCCCATAGCCTTATGCTATGGAAACAACATCAACAGAGAGTTCCTTGTTGACTCGTTTTATTGTTTGCCCATGGCACTTCTTACATGCGGCTATTTGGTCCCATTGTTTTGCCACCGCCGACAAGGTTTCGGCCGAGGCAAACCAAACATTTCTCTAATTACCAGCAATCGCTGGTTTCCTATTATCGGTCCCCACGACCAGGAACCGCAAATAAGCAACGAACTGGATGCAGCCAGAAAATGTTTACTTTCAACATCTGGCAATGGCTGCACCCTATATTCGTTGCAATGTTTAATCATCGTCAACCGAAATGATGATTTATGGCCTCCCATAGGATGACCAGACGTTTTGTTTACATTCATGTAAGATGCTGCAGCGATGTCGGCATCCGTCCAGGGTCGCCGGACGATCGTATGCAAGGCATACGCACACATGCATAATGTATGCCTATTTCACCCGGTCCAATCACGATTAACTCCCTCGAGTTAATCGTGTAGCCCCTCCTCCTTTTGCAGTTCTTTGAGGTTTTCCGTTTCTTTGGTGAGCTCCAGTTAGTCAGTCTTCTTCACATTCACCTATCAGTCGACGGTTTTAGACTCGTGAATAACAATAGCCGATAATTCACAAGATCGTCGGGATTTTGGTGTGGCTGATGTGTCGTGTTGTGTTTGCGGGTGTCCAGTTTGCGTTTATGTCAATTTAATAGACGAACAAAAGTATATAACTGTGTAGTTTAAAATAATGTTCAAAATCTTTCTTAATCAAATTTCCCGAGAGAACACAGTCTAATCTCATCTCAAGCTTTAACTAAATCGATGTGAATTTAATAGACAAACAAAAGTATATAACTGTGTAGTTTAAAATAATGTTCAAAATCTTTCTTAATCAAATTAACTAAATCGATGTGAATTTAATAGACAAACAAACTGATATAGTCACAGACTAAATAAATATTGTTACAGCCATTGTATCACCAGTGTTAATAAAGTAATATAAGTGCTTCATTACGAATAAAGAACATTCAACGAAACAACAACACGTGTGTTTTTAATTTCCTTTTTGGTGAACATTTTGCTTTTCGTGATAATCTCCCGTGAACAATCCGTGGGTGTTTACTGAAACCGCGCCCGTGTAGGTGCATAAGTAAATATACCCCACAACCTTACCTGGATTATGTTTTTTAAAGTCCCAGCGAACGATGGTTTTGAACAAGGTTGAGTAGTTCCGTTTTAGTTCGTTTAATTTAACAGTACCGCGTTGAATATAGACGATGTACAAGTAGTGTTTGTACAGGGCTTTTGTTGACGGATTTAATGTGATGGTTTTAACATCTAGGCACTTTATCCCGAGTGCAATTAGTTCATTTTTCACTACATCGTTGTTAATTAAGTCTAGTCCGGATAACACTACCTTTAATGGGCGATGTTCCTTACGCGAGTGGGTGAAAAACTCACATTTTAACCGTAAGAGTTCGGTTCTGATTTTGTTGTATATGTCCATTGTTGGGGCACATATTTTTTGCCCAAGCGAAATTTTTTTGATTAAGTATTTGTCTATCTTAATGTTGCTCAAAATATCACGCACTTTAGCACTAGTTGTTTTTAATACCACAATTGGCGGAACGGTTTCTTTAGGAAGTTCTGCGCACTGTTCGTCATTGGTCGGATCCATTTCAGGAGAGTCTTCCATCAGACTTTGAAGTGGTTGAAAAAAGTTAGTGTTTGAACACATTTTAGATTTTTCTAGAACTTTATTGTTCACTTTTGAAAGTTTATCGGGAGGAGTTTAGCCTCCAATAACAGGGTCGTAACGCAACCGTTTGCGCTTAATTTTATTTAACACACGTGGCCCAGGGGCCATAACTTAACGGTTATAACACTTGTTCAAATTTTTGTATGCGGAAAACGAGGCAAAGAAAACAAGATAATGATAATTAAATTGTGAAAATTATTGTGAAAATAACGGTTGATTAAGATAAATAGCACGAGCAAAACTGTGAGACAAGTTGTCTGTTTGAAAGTCAACCAGGTACTCCTCAATAAATAACATTCTAGAGTTAGCAGTGAATTGAAATGTTAATTTAATTTGCGGAAAGAAAATTTGTCGATTGACACGGAATACACATGATAAAATTGGATCAAAAATTCAAGGCACGTTTTTCTATATCTTTTACTTGCTCTTGCGCTTGAATCAGGCAGTTGATTGACAGATGGGATCAGTGCCAACTTCAAGTCGAAGAACTGTGTGAAGTTCGCACAGACTGACGGTTGTGTTGGGCAAGAACAGCTGTCAATTGATCAATTCTCAACAATTTTCCATGATAATTTGTTTTTCCGGGCAAGGTCATTAGTCTTGCGCCAGTGGCTCCCCGACGGGGAATCAAATCCCGGTCTCCCCCGTGACAGGCGGGGATACTAACCACTATCGAGGAGCCACATATAAACGTCAGAGGCAAGATATTTGAAAAAGTTAAACAATTGAAATATCTGGGAACAATACTGGGGGCCAGTAATGAAATGACGAAGGAAATTAACAAAAGACTGCATTCCGGCAACGTTAGTTGGCACGCAGTCAATAAACTGCTGAAATCCAAACTGCTATCACGCAACATAAAGCTCCGTGTCTATAGAACCATAATCAAGCTGATTGTTCTATACGGATGCGAAACATGGACTCTCAGAAAACGGAAAGAAAAAAATTCTGCGTATTCGAGACTAAAATTTTATGGGGTATCATTAGCGGTAAATATGACGACGAGGCAGGACAATGGAAAAAAGTCCACAGCCACGAAGTGGAAGAGCTATACCGCAAACCTACAATAGTGAGTGTAACGTGCGCGCTTAAGTTTTGTTAATTTGCTCGACTCGGTACGGTTAAGTCAACATTCATCATCATCATCATCATCGGCACTACAAGCGGGAACTGGTCTTGGCCTTATTTAGTAACTCCTGAGGCTTGTTAAATTTTCCATAATGATTTGTTTTTTCCGGGCAAGGCAATTAGTCTTGCGCCAGAGGCTCCCCGACGGGGAATCGAACCCCGGTCTCCCGTGTGACAGAGGATCCGAGTCAACTCTCGCCTTCCGGAATCTGAGACCCGTATATTGTTTCTACGGAAGTCCTATTCATTTAGAATAATTATCTGATATTCTTTGAGTTTCTTGCATGAATACAATCGACTTGGAAGATATCACAATTGTCCTTGTGTGGTCAATTGAGGACGACATGGTGTGAAAAGAACTCACTTAGAATATCACTCGCGATTCTGCGAAATTTTGTTTTTAAAATTTAAATTCCACCATAAACTGAGTGTCAAAATGACATGAGTGAAGTCATGCGGAACATAATCAGACACAAAGCTCACTAAACAAAATAAAGACGTCAAGATGCAATCACAATTTTTTTCGGAAAACTAAGTGCTATCGGTGATACTTGAAATAAAAATACTTTGGTTCACTGGTTCAACCATTTTTTAGATGTAGTTGTTTTTATTATTTTCCGGTATACACAAGGCAGGTGATTAGCTAATAAGTATCAACACATTCCCAAAAAGCGAACCCAGCAACAACATTATTAATAAATAATATAATTAATATAATTGTGCCACCAACTACTTAGCTGAACTCTTCAAATGCTATTACTAGCTACAATACGGGAAACATTTGCGCACACATAAATTTATTTGTTGTAAAGTGTCACTTCGTAAAATGTCATAATTCGAGCCCCGAAGAAGGCGAGGAAAGAAAGAACGTATAATAATAACGTGTAAAACTATTTTTTTTTTCAAGCTGTCAAAAAAGTTATAGTGAAATAGGAATTTATAAAAACCCGAAGATAGATAAATCATAGACAGCACTGCTTCGGAAAATGTGAAATATAATTCACTAGCAAAACTAGACGAAAAGTTTACAGCTACTATAATGACGTGGTGTTGCACATAAAAGCAACGACAAAATATCGAAATTTTAACATTTTGTTCTAAATCGAGTTAACACCAGGTGTACAGCAGTGTGTCTTATTGTTTGGACATTGTCCTTTATACTTAAATTTAAAGTTGATCAAATGTGAATTAGTGTACCGTTGGTTGGTTGAGTGAAGAAGTTAAAGTTCACTATTATGGATGACTTATCTCAGGGTGATATATGCCGAGTCTGTCGATGTGAAGGACAATCTGATCGTCCTTTATTCTATCCATGCATCTGTACGGGGAGTATAAAATTTATACATCAGGATTGTTTAATGCAATGGATGAGATATTCGCGAAAGGAATACTGCGAATTATGCGGTCATCGATTTTCATTTACACCAATCTATTCACCAGATATGCCCCGGGTTTTGCCACTACGTGATGTTGCTGGAGGACTTTTAACATCCATCGCAAAGGCTACTAAATACTGGTTGCATTATACTTTAGTGGCACTAGCTTGGTTTGGCATCGTACCATTGACAGCATATAGAACGTATCGTTTTATGTTTAGTGGATCTAGTTTTGATACAATACTTTCATTGCCCTTCGATGTGTTCTCGTCAACAGAGAATATCGCTTCGGATGTTTTCCGAGGGTGTTTTGTAGTGACATGCACTTTACTATCATTCGTTGGATTAGTGTGGCTACGTGAACAGATACTCCATGGTGGTGGACCGGATTGGTTGGAGAGGGATGAAATCATCCCGCAGGTTGCGGCTCAAGGGCATGTTGAGCTTAATGACAATAACAACAACGAGAATAACAATAATGAAAATGAAGCGCCTATTGATGTGCCCATAGACAATGCTGAACCACCACCAGCTGATGCCGAAGCTGAAGCTGGAAATCGAGCTTTAAATGAAGATCCAGCTAACTTGGCAAATGGAAATGAGGAAGCTAATTGGAACCCAATGGAATGGGATAGAGCAGCTGAACAATTAACATGGGAACGACTTTTGGGATTGGATGGAAGTATGGTCTTTCTCGAGCATGTGTTTTGGGTTATATCGTTAAACACAATCTTCATTTTTACGTTTGCATTCTGTCCATATTGTATTGGGAATTTTGTCATCAATTGGCTAGGACTATTGCGTCCTGAAAAGCCACTGCTCCACTTTCATGGCCTTATCACTACACTGTTCGGATATTGTAATATTGGACTAACACTAGTTGTGCTTCATTATTTTGCACGTTTATTCCGAATGAGCAAGATTCGATGGTTGCTTGGATTGTGTTACATTGTTGTGAAAGTTGCGTTGCTATCAGTTGTGGAAATCGGCGGCCTTCCTTTAGTGTGTGGATGGTGGTTAGACATTTGCTCGTTGCCAATGTTCGATGCCACAATAAAAGATCGGAAAGCCAGTTTTCGCGCGGCCCCAGGAACTTCGCTGTTCATACATTGGATGTTTGGAATGGTGTATATGTACTATTTTGCAGCATTCATCTTTCTTCTGAGAGAAGTTCTTCGACCTGGAGTGCTGTGGTTTCTTAGAAACCTGAACGATCCAGATTTCAGTCCGATACAGGTATGGTAAATGATTACGACACTAACTTACAGAACTGTGAAATATTAAAAATATCTATCCACTTTCAGGAGATGATCCATCATTCAATATTGCGTCACATTCGCCGTTTGATAGCATCAATTATTATATTTGGTTCAGCAGTTTTGTTGATTCTGTGGCTACCTATTCAGATACTAAAGTCAGGATGGTCGTCGTTTTTACCATACACCTTATCCGGAGATTCCGAGGTCAATGAACTGAGTTTGCAATTACTACTTTTGCAGGTAAATTTTTTATCCATTTCATTCTATCGTTAGTACCTGAAGTATTTTTGTTGTGTTATTTTGTTTACTTTGATATTTTTCTAGATAATTCTACCAGGATTATTCGAACAATCGCACACACGTGTGTGGCTTAAAGGTCTCCTTCGGGTTTGGTGTCAAACTGTCGCCTGGTTTTTAGGAATCAAAAGTTATCTTCTTGGCAATGAAGCAACCGAAAACGTTAATGGTGGCCCAGCAGAACCAGAAAGAGCACAACCAGACCACAATCAAGGACTGGCAGCAGCTCATCAATTTATTTTACAACGTGAGGCACCAATCGGATTTCAGCCATATGATCGGCCAACATTTTTTCCTTTTCGGCTTTTCGGTTTGATGGTGCTTATGTGCATCAGTTTGGTTGTTTCTTCTTTGGTAACATTGACGGTGCCTGTTTGGATTGGTCGTCAAGTTATGGCTGTCTGGTCTGTAGGCAATCACATTGCTAGCCATCAAGTTTCGACGAACCCCGAAGTCATACCACGTCCTCATGAATTGTACACAGCTGCTGTTGGAACGTATCTCTGTTGGATCATTTCACGAGGTATAGCAATCGCAGTGAATCTTCTTCCGCAAGGGCGTGCGGCTGTAATAATCAAGATCAAACATTGGCTGCAGATTGGTGCCTCGTACGCATTGGCTGCCATCATATTCGTTCTGATGCTTGGAGTAATACCATTACTTTTTGGTCTATTCTTGGAACTTGTCCTTGTGATACCTCTACGCGTGCCAATAAGCCAAACGCCAATACATTTCCTCTGGCAAGATTGGGCTCTCGGTGTACTATATACGAAAATAGCTTGTGCCGTTACAATGATGGGTCCAGATTGGCGGTTAAAGCGTGCTATTGAGCGTACGTATCGCGATGGCTTGCGAGATATTGATTTGAAATTCATTATTCGTGAAGTGGCTACACCAGTAGTCACATGCTTCGGACTTGCTCTTGCTGTACCTTATGTTGCCGCCCACTCAATCGTGCCAATTTTCTTCGAGGATCCGACAGTCAGACACATCGTATGTAGAGAGATACACCCGTTCTTCCTTGGAGTAGCAAGTTTTATAGCAATCATATATATCCAAATTAGACAATTCAAGAAACTATATGTTGCCATAAAGAACGATAAATACCTTGTCGGTCAAAGACTTGTAAATTACGAGCATAGGAAAAAGAAACCAGAGACACTGGAAGACCCTGCTCAATCAACTTTGTCACCATCGACATCTACAATGGACCCGTCTACGTCAACTGAATCGTCTGCCTCTGCTGACCATGCGACGCCCTCACCAGGGACTTCATTAGAAAATCAAGAAACTGCGGATGTTCCAACATCAGTTGCTCCTTCTATCGTTGGCTAATAGCCTCAGATCAATAGTCATTCGGAAAGGGATTTTTGTTAAAAATTTACTTTTCTAAACGGCGTGTTCTACTCTCTCAATCTACATTCAAACCTTGTTCATACCTTTTTCGAACTTCGAATGAAATCTTTGTACACTCTTTTAAGAGTTTCACATCTACAATATTCTGTGTAAAATTAAAGTGATGTCTATAAAATAATATATTTGTTAGTTTAGTTTTACTGGTAGAAAAATGCATATATATAAATGTATGAGAATAAATGGAAATGAAAAGCAAACACATTTTCGTCGCGCAAATTCTTTAAAAGAAGTTGGGGCAAATAGAATAACATAAATTATTGTATAAGTTTTAATAAATAATAAATGGAAATTTCGACGACTAAATTCACATTCATAGTTCCTTTTCTCCGAGCAAAACAAACAGCGTTCTACAAATGGGTTAAGAAAGTAAAATCACTTTATTTTATATATGGATGGAATCGAGACAAGAATCAATAAATTAAAGAACTACTTCCGAAAACTTCTGTAACTTCACTTGTTAATGTTTTGTCGCATATATTTATTTTATTTTATTTTAAACAAAATTTGGACACAAAAAAATAGAAATAAGCTACAATACCCGCTGCAAGTACAGGCGACTTAAACCCCCATAACTTGCACCCAATCTCCTAATTTCACGAATGCAATCGCACTAGCATCTTAAATGCTTCACGCATTAATGAGATAAAATCCTTAATCTAAAAACTTACTTTTCATGCATCCCTTCGCATACAAATTTCCTGTAAGAATTTCGTCCTACCTATTCAAGAACCCCAGGCAAATTTCACCCTTCCCACACCTGCACCGCAATCTCCACCCAGCATACCTGAAACATTTCCTTGTACAAGGACATTAATGCATACAACGCGTTAGATAAGGTTCCTGGAAATAATTCTTTAAAGTGCATATGGCATCATGAATCCCAAGCCAGCCGGCATCCTTTGTGTTAAAATTCTATGTCGGACAGCTTGTTTTTACAGATGCCATAAACCATATTTCTACGCATGTAAACATTCATTGCCGACTTCCGCTCTCCGGTGCGCACGGAGACGCGAAAAATCACCGAGTCGCGTGTGGGTAAAAATTAGGAACAAAAAAGAACCAAAAACAAACTTAAATGGTTAATAGAATACCAAAACATAAGAATAATCTATTAAAACTACAACAAAATATAACAAATGCTTGTAAGCCCCTTCAGGGTATTAAGCAGCGCACAACCCTTCCCAGCACGCACACGACTCTGCTCAACTTCCTTTCGACTGATTTTCAACCAACTATGTTCACACCGCTATTAACCCTACTCGACACCTCGCGTCCTCTCGCGACACTTTTCACAGACCTTTCCATTCCCGCCGACGCTACTCGACCTCCGCACTTGACTCCATACAACCCCTTAATCACCTAATTTAGCTAAATTTATGGAAAATAAACACTTAATAAAACCACCAAACTAGTTGTAAACCCCTTTCTGGGTACACGGCAATCTATACTCCTTTCAATTTTTTCCGACTCCTTTTCGACACACACGCGACTCCACACGATTTCACTCGACATTTTTCGAACCCTTCATCTCACACTCGACATGACGCCCTCTTTGAACCTTTTCCGCCGCGTCTACAAATATTGGGGCCCATGCTCACCAAAGCGCAGTCTTAATGCGACCCTGCCTGCCTCTGCTCGGCACTCTTCATTCACGGCTTCGTCTCCTCACTACTCTACAACTACTACGCGTAGCATACACCCAGTAGGACGCCAGGCTCTACCACCTTACTCCCAAGTAAGGATCCTACCTCTTCACATAGACACCAGGACCTTCGTCTTTGGGTCCCTGGACATCTCCCAAATGTCCCAGCTACACCGGTCGGCAAATCAAACCTATACCACCGAACTGAGACAATATACCTGACCACCTCATGCAGGTACCCCAATCTTTAGCCACCATGGCTCACCTTTAGCGGCAACCAAAGGCAATACATGCCCCTCTATGCCGCCTCACACTTATCAGGTGCATCAACTACATTCCGGGGCGCGCATCCATTTCCCTAGGGGGCCCTGGGGTTGGACACAACTACCCACCAGGAGCCCCCTAGGTTAAGTCGCCCACCTTTAACCAAGCTCGACAGGCCGGCACCTCCTCACATCCTGCCGTACGGTCGAGGTCGTAGCTACCGTATATCGAGCGTCGTCGTCGACACCGGCGCCGATATGCGGGCCCTCCCTCGATCAGTAAGCCGAGCAACTGAGTGGCCGCCCCCTTTTACCAGTCCCAGCAGCAAACAATTCGCCATACAAACGTATGGACGAAAGACACCGACTCTGGACTGGGTTTTCCTCAATTTTATCTACTGACACGTCGTAGCACGATGTCAGTGAGTCACAATAGGTTCCATCTCCTGGCACTTCGTGCACGATGCCAGCGAGCCCCAATAGGTTTCGCCTCCTGACACTTTGTCAGCGAGCCCCTAATGGGATTAGACCTATTAGATAGGTACAACTTGTTGGCAGATACCGCCAACAACAGGTTAACACCCCCAGCGCCTTTTTCTGCATCTTCCCGCACACGCTACTTCGTCACTGCGGACGCGAGCAGATTTCCGAAAGGTTCCGACCTATCGGACGATATATCTGTTGGTCCAAGCGACCCACAACAGGCCAATGGACCACGCCGCATACCCCTGCCCGTGATGGCATCAAGCGGTAACATCCGCATCCACTATATTTATCGACACAGGCCCAAACCATAACCAGGAACATGTCATCACGACAGTTCCCTTAACAATTACAGCGCCTCTCGAAGTACGCAGGCCCACCTTGTTCTCCAAGCGTTCAGCCGTCCTCCCAGCACCACCCATTCGAGCATCCCTTCAGCCTTACCTCCTTTATTTCGTGACTGTGTCAGGGGGGGGGGGGGGGGGTACGTGCGGTGCCGCCAAACTCCACGGTTCGTTTTCCTAAAAAACCCCCATAACTTGCACCCAATCTCCCAATTTCACTAATGCAATCGCATTAGCATCTTAAATGCTTCACGCATTAATGAGATCAAATCCTTAATCTAAAAAGTCCCTGGAAAAGAAAACTTACTTTTCATGCATCCCTTCGCATACAAATTTTCTGTAAGAATTTCTTCCTACCTTTTCAAGAACCCCGGGCAAATTTCAACTTTCCCACACCTGTACCGCAATCTCCACCTAGCATACCTGAAACATTTCCTTGTACAAGGACATTAATGCTTTCAACGCATTACAGGAAATTTCCTAAAAGGATTCTTAGGCATTCATAATTCAATGCATCATATTTGCTTTCCTAGAAGAATTCCTTAAAGTACATAGCTCATATCCCTGATAGAAAACATATCGGTTACAGTACCATGTAACCATCATAGTCAGGGATAATGATCATTGAGTCGGCTATTCCCAGCCTCACCATGTGTATAACAATGTTCCCCACATACACATTGGCTGTCGACTCTTTTGTCCAACGACAAAGCAACTCCTAGCAGCCTATTGAAACAGCTGCATACAATTAGCGCGATAGCAGCTAAAACCAAATTCTTTAGCACACATCGTGTGCAAACAAAAGAATTCTGTTCTACAGCAGGCATTCTGGCGATACGATAAATAATTTAAATTGTTTGACGTATCCCAAATGCATTTCCCATTTAATGAGTTGCGGCTTATTTTTTTAGCCGAGCCTCATTACAGGCCGATGCCTTAGGTCGCTTCTCCCTTTGTTCTTTTTTTTCTCGTTTCAGGTTTAGTTTACCCTTGGCTAAACGCATCGATAAACACAGTGATGTTTACAAACACACACATACACCATCGCGTCCCAGAGATCGCCTTCCATTGGTCACTGGTCAAAGGAAATTTCATTTCCTTTTCACCACACCACCAAAAACTCACCCCAATCGATCGAATATCTTTGAGTCTTATTACAACCATATATCGAAGCGGTCGGGTTCTTTACGTGTCAATCCGTAAGGCCACACCAGCTCACTGTTAAAGTCGTGCATCAGATAGAACATTTTAATAAGTAAATAACCAGTGTCGTGAAAGTATCAGAGTTAACAAATAGATAGCTCCTTACGAATTGTGTACCTGCAAATTAACTTAACTAATCTACATCAAATTAAAAAAATATTTTAAATCATATGTGAACGTTACATAAATAGTGCATTTCAACTTGTTTATGTTTTTGTCTACTCACCAAACAGTTTAAAAATAAATTAAAATAAAAGAACCTTTATTCCGAAAACAGTGTGTTTTAATTAATTACTCCTGGTGGACGGTTAGTTGCGGAGTTTGGCTGTTTCTGTTCGAGATCAATTCTTGGTGTTTAAAGAACTTATGCACAACGCTTCTTGGCCACAACATTTTATTCGAAGTATTGGCCATTGCTTTCTACACATTTCGACCACCTTCCTGGCAATTTGTGGATACCACGCCAATAAAACCGGTCGTCTTTTGGGGCAAACCATTCGGAGACCCAATTTTCGACTTCTTCGTAGGAATTGAAATGCTGCTCAGCCAATGCGTGTTCTGTCGGGGTACGTGGTAGGGTGTGCCGGCACGGGTACTGGTTCACTACTACCCCACTAAAGAGTTCACTTGATGAAACACTGCAAGCGACGCCGTTCACACAAGAAGAAAATAAAACACTGGTATTGTTTTGTTGTAATTGTTCTTATTATTTTGCACTTGATTTGATAGATGTTTATTTATTTAATTTGAATCGATACAGTTGACACTTTGACACGACCAAGTCGTGGGTAAATATAGTTCGTTAAATTATTACCAGGAAGGAATCGGTACTAACAATGTTCCTGGCACATTAGTGTACGCGTTTATCGTTTACATTATATTAATTTTCCTTAAGCACAACTTCACATACATTCTTATTTAGTTTGTTTCGAAAGTATACTTATTGCTCGTCCGCACTCCTTAGAGGGTATAACTCGACGGCCGTCCGTCAGCAACCCTGGTTCAAGATCGACTAACTGATCCAACCCTCAGTTCGGGGTGAGTTTGTGGTGTGGTGAAAAGAAAGTGAAATTTTCCTTTGGATAGTGACCAATGGGAGACGATCTCTGGTAAATAGATCCTAGCGAGGGTGCGGTTATTTACGCGGAGATCACTTTGTTCACCCATGCCGCGAGCTCATGGGTAGACGAACCGTAGAAAAGAAATTCGAACAAAGGGCATTATGTGAGATGTGGTTTGCAGCTGAATAAATAGGTTGGTCGTCATTAAGAAAACTTGGTGCCTAAAGCAAACATCATGGCATTGTGTATAGCATCTATGCCGGCGAAAAGGGTCGAATTCTTGTGTGAATATTTACACTACTAGAGAATTCGGTTCTTGGCGGGTAGACGCGAGTTGCGATATGCTTTGTCGGTTAGACAAAAGGCCGCCGTGAATGTAGATAAGCCAGGAAATCTACTGCGCACATGTGTGGCAGAATACGTTGGCAGACAGGGGCGCCGATAATGTTTCCATGATTTATTGCGGTTACTTGGTACGGTAACCGAATTGTTTTTTCCCAGGAAGATGATGAGATGCATTGATGTACGCGACGATACCCTTGGAGGAGAAATGTTTGCGGGTGCTAACGCAATCGCATTAGCGAAAACAATGGGGTTTTTGGAGCTTTAGGACAGGAAGTTTTTGGGGTAATTGGAAAGGTAAGTAGTGGCGTTAATGAAACCGGCACAGTCCCATCGGAAGGAGCCAAGTCTGGTGAATACGGCGGGTGGTGTAACACTTCCCAGCCGAGGGCTTTATTGTTTCTTTGAGGGGTTTTTCTGTATGACAGAGCATTATCACGCAACAAAATTACCTTTCCGTGTCTTGTGGCCCAATCTGTTCGTTTTTCGATCAATCATCATCATCGGCACTACAACCAGGACCGGTCTTGGCCTTATTTAGCAAGTCCTGGGTCTTGTTGAATTTTCCATAATGATTTTTTTTTTCCCGAGCAAGGTTATTAGTCTTGCGCCAGAGGCTCCCTGACGGGGAATCGAACCCCGGCCTCCCGCATGACAGGCGGGTATACTAACCACTATACTATCGAGGAGGTGGTACATGGTTCAAATTGATCATTTGTTGTCGGTAGCGTTGCGCATCAACAGTTTCGCCAGGTTTTAGAAGTTCATGATACACCACCCCCTTCTGGTCCCTCCAAACACAGAGCATTGTCTTTTTTCCGAACCGATCAGGCTTTGCAGTCGATGTTGAGGCTTCTCCTGGATATACGCATGATTTTTTGCGTTTAGGATTTTTAAAATAAATACATTTTTCATCACCAGTCGCAATTCGATGCAATACTGATTTCCTTTCGTGTTGTAGAAGCAACGTTTCACATGTGGTGTTTCGCTTTTCCATCTGCCTGCTATTCAATTCATGTGGCACCCAGTTTCCACACTTTTGGATCTTTCCCATAGCTTTTAAACAGTCAAACATTGTTTGTTGTGCAACATTTAACATTTGTGCCATTTGTTTTTGACTTAAAGTGTCATCTTGATCCAATATTGCTTGCAATTCGGCGTCTTCAAACTTTTTTGGTGGTCTTCCACGTTCTTCATTTCGCACATCAAAATCGTTATATCTGAACCGCTTAAACCATCTTTTGCATGTTGCTTCCGATAGAACATGATCACCATAAGCCTCGACAAGCATTCGATGCGACTCTGCAACACTTTTCTTCAAATGAAAACAACAAATTAATGCTTTCCCCAAATCATAATTTTCTGGTACAAACTTCGACATTTTTAAGAGGATTAGAAAAAAAAAAGATGTTGTTTGTACAGTGACTTGATGCATACTAAATATGTTTGACAGATGTCATAGCAACCAAATAAAAAAAATATATGGGCTCGTTCACAACAAACGTTCCCTATCGATACGTTTGTATCTTGACGCTCACTTTACACCGGTACACCTGGTAAGACCGCCAACGAGAGAGCACGTGCGTTTCTGCCTCGTGATCCGTACCATCGGATCAATTGTGCAATTCGTTTTGGGAATCTTAAATATACACAAGATACCAAATCGCACTATCGGTGCTCGCGCGAGAAGGCTTAATGTGGGATCCTAAACAAACAAACGGATCTTCACACACGCGTCCGAGTGCTGTGCAAAGTTATCTGGGAGATCTTAGTGCTGTGAAAAGTGCGAGGATATACACGCTGTATCTGCCCACGTTTCTAACCAGAAACCAACTATCCTTGCACTTGGCGAAACCCAGGTAATTACTAATATGGATATTTCCGATTTTAATCTGCCTGGATATAACTTAGTGCCACTGTTCTTTCCACATCGTGGTATAGCCACATACATACGAAATGATATTGCTTATCAGCTTCTGCCACAATATGGGGTCTGTTCCAGCCCAGAATTTAATTTCTCTTGGCTAAAACTTCACGTTCGTAAGCATATCATGCATTACTGCTTTCTTTACAGAAGCCCAAACTTGGATAGAAACGCATCCTTTAACGAATTTGATGCTCCGTCTGATTCTATCGATAAGATCTTGACCCTATATCCGCACACTGAAATCGTTATTGCGGGTGATTTTAATGTGCATAACTCTCAGTGGCTTCGTCACTCCGGACACACAACACTTGAAAGTCAATATGTCCAGCTTTCTGCTGATTCAAATAGTTTAACTCAACTTGTCAATGTGCCAACACGGGTACCAGACATAGATGGTCATTTCGCCAACACAATGGACCTGTTTCTCATCTCCCACCCAAACAAATACACAATTGAAGTTTCTTCTCCCTTGGGCTCTTCAGACCACTGTGTCGTGTCAGCTAAATTTCCTGTAACCAACAGTAACGTTAATGAGAAAGCTCCGAAAAGAACAATATGGTTCTACGAGAAAGCCAACTGGTAAGGTCTGAACGACTTTTTTGGGAGGTTAAATTGGTCGTTATTTTTTCTCAATAACGATGTTGACTCTATAACGCACACATTGACAGACAAGATTCTACTTGGCATGCGGACCTTTATTCCATGGAGAGTAAAGGGTATCAAACCCAAGAGAAATATGTGGTTCAATTCCAGGTGCACAGAAGCCATTAGGGCTAAATAGTCGAGCTTCCGGTTGTATAAATCAAACAATATTGAGGAAAACCGGAAAAGATTTAAAAGAGTTAGAAATGACTGCAATGCGGATATTCAACGCGTCAAGTTCTTGCATGACCAGAGAGTGAGACAAAAAATACTACACTCTCCCACAGGTAGTAGAAACTTCTGGGCATTCGTGAAAAACATTCCTTCTGCCTGCTTCGTTGTTCCATTGCCGTCGCGCATATGTAAACAATCTGATCTCAACGATCGACTTCACGCACACCACCACAGGACCTCACCAGTGAGATCCTCTTTCCTCGTTTTCGTTATGAGAGGAACACTTTCTCGAGAAAACTCACCCCCGGTTGCGAAGTGGCTCTACATCGAGCAGAGCAACGCGGAGTCGAATTTCATCCGCCGATCACGCTGGTCGCCCGATCTCCCGCTCTCCGGTGCGCACGGAAATGCGAAAATACACGGAGTCGTGTGGATAGTTAAATAAAATTCATAAAAATCAATTTTGTATTAATAATAAGATCACACGGAGTATAAAAACACTACATATGTAATAATGGTTTAGAACAAAGGTAATGATTGTGAAATATAAGAACCTTTTCTAATAAATAAAAAAGTGCGTATCAATTATTTACAAAACTCAATCTCTTCATCCATTCCATCGCTTATAATCGATGACAAACCAGTCACCACTGCAATAGGGAAGGTGAATCTATTTGCTGTGTATTCTGCAGCCAACTCAACTCTGCCTGATACCACATCAGTTCCACCTCAACTTGAGCATAAGCAGCACACCATGAGCCAGATTCACTCCCGAACGTGTACTGTTGCCCGCGCACTCAAAGAGCTAAACGCACACAAATCCGCTGGTCCGGACGGCATTCCCCCAATCCTCTTGAAGAAATGTTCCTCTTCACTCGCCAACCCACTGCGGAAACTCTTACATTTGTCTTATTCTACTGGCCGTTTCACAAATAGATGGAAGTCAGCGAACATTCAGCCAATTCCCAAAAAGGGTGACAAAACATCCCCTTCTTCTTATCGACCCATAGCACTAACTTCTATTCTTTCCAAGGTAATGGAATTGTGGCGCTTCCGCCAAACCCCACGGTTCGCGTTCCAGAAAACCCCCATAACTTCGACCCAACTTATAAGTTTCGCTAATGCAATCGCATTAGCACCTTAAGTGCTTTACGCATCTAGCTTATCAAATTCATAATCTAAAAGTCCCTGTAAAAGAAAACTTACCTTTCATGCATCTCTTCGCATACAATTCCCCGTAAGATTTCTTTTCTACCTTTTCAGGAATCCCAAAACCTATTCGGTACCTTCCGTTGCCATGCAAATTCCAACTTTCCCACACCTGCACCGCAATCTCCACCCAGCATAAACATTTCCTACTACAAGGACATTAATGTTTTCATCATTAGAATTCGCTGGAAAATAATTCATTGGCATACATGTATTATAAGTAGGAAAACTATTTCGGCACCAATGTTTGCCAAGCAATATTGTTGCTCATGTGCACCTTTATCTTACCACATGCACGTGCCTCGCAGACCCTTTGTCCAGGGGACAAAAGCAATACGCGCATCTAGCGTCTAGTGCCATAAAACCGAATTCCTACGCATGTAAACATGCATAATATCCATCCAATGATTTGTTTTCCCACTAACAAACAATCTCCAATTCCTTTCTGTGCTGCAACGAATTTCCCTGCATATACAAATGCAAGCAAGGGATTCGTTTTGGTCACCAACCCAAGATACCATATACAATTCTCATTGTATAAAGTATTGTAATACATTAGCACCTCTTTCGAATGGCTATTCGTATATTCACACAAGGGCATCACTCATCTAAGACTTTTATGATGCCCTCGTCTCATCTTTTCTCTTACCACATTTTTTAGAAGTATCGTCGTCTATTTATTTATATGCGATGCACTTCATAGACAACGATCCTCTCGATCCCTTTGTCCTTGCCGCTTGCCTGCTTCGTTGTTCCATTGCCGTCGCGCATATGTAAACAAGCTGGTCTCAACGATCGACTTCACGCACACCACCACGGGGCCTCACCAGTGAGATCCTCTTTCCTCGTTTTCGTCATGAGAGGAACACTTTCTCGAGAAAACTCACCCCCGGTTGCGAAGTGGCTCTGCATCGAGCAGAGCAACGCGGAGTCGAATTTCATCCGCCGATCACGCTGGTCGCCCGATCTCCCGCTCTCCGGTGCGCACACAGATGCGAAAATACACGGAGTCGTGTGGATAGTTAAATAAAATTCATAAAAATCAATTTTGTATTAATAATAAGATCACGCGGAGTATAAAAACACTACATATGTAATAATGGTTTAGAACAAAGGTAATGATTGTGAAATATAAGAACCTTTTCTAATAAATAAAAAAGTGCGTATCAATTATTTACTTCTGGTGGTACCGATCGATTAATGTGGACAACAAACGTGGCGGCGATTCGCTCTTTTATCGGTATTTATTTCTTTCGTGATGAAAAATTCGCGCCGGAGCCGTTTAGTAGACGATGGGGATGGAAGTGAACGGAGTGCCCATGCCTGGCATAATACTTTCTCCCCACCGAATCCCTTATCAACCGTCAACTTTCGAAATATTTGGAATCAAATGAACTCCTCAATGACCGCCAAAATGGCTTTCGTAGCAACAGGACCATAGGAGATCTGATGGCGTACCTTACCGAAAAGTGAAGCCGTTCCATCCACTACCTCGGTGAAAGCAAGGTAGTCGCATTAGATATTTCAAAAGCCTTCGACAGGATTTGGCTTCCAGCCCTTTTGTCAAAATTGCTTTCATGTGGAGTGGACAATTCCCTGATCCACTGGATAAGAGACTATCTTTCTGGCTGTTCAATCCAAGTGCTTCTTGATGGTGTCAAATCTGTCCCCCATCAAATTAATGCAGGTGTTCCCCAGGGTTCGGTACTCACCCACTCTCTTCCTCATCTTTATAAATGATCTCTTGTCAATTACTCACAACCCAATTCACTCGTTTGCTGATGATAGCACGTTGAGTTTCTCATACTCATACGAACACTCCCGTCCAAACTCTTCGAACGTCACTACCAAGCAGCAACTTATGCTTGACACATTGAATTCAAACCTCAACAAGATATATCAGTGGGGATTATCGAACCGAGTAGAGTGCAATGCCTTAAAAACTCAGTGCTGCCTCTTGTCGTCAAAGGCGAACCCCAAAGTAAATATACTGTCTATGAACGGCACTTGGATCGACGAAGCCAAGGAACTGGCAATCTTCGCCACTCGAATTAATTCGACTCTTAATTGGTATGACAACATATTTGAATCTGCGAAAAGTGTGGGGTTCTTTAAGAGATGCAGAAGATACTTCAGTTCATCTAACCTGGTCACTATTTACAAGGCGTATATTCGTCCAATAGAATAGTGATAGTATAGTGGTTACTACACCCGCCTGCCCCGCGGGAGACCGGGGTTCGATTCCCCGTCGGGGAGTCTCTGGCGCAAGACTAATGACCTTGCCTGAAAAAAAAAAAACAAATTATTATTCAAAATTTAACAAGCCTCAGAACTTGCTAAATAAGGCCAAGGCCTGTTCCCGGTTGTAGTGCTGATGATGATGATACTCGTCCAAAAGTGGATCTCAACTCCCATATTTGGTCAGGCGCATCCCAAACTGCACTACACCACAGGATGCAAAAGCGAGCAGTGAAACATATTGGGGGCTCGCCGTAAGTTGATCAATTCCATCGGTAGAACACAGGCGCAACATATCATGCCTATCTCTTTTCTATAGGTATTACCACGGTCGTTGCTCAATTGAATTTGCTGAACGTGTTCCGCCCTTCAGACAATTTCCCGCGACACCCGTCAATCTGTGAATGCGCATCAGTTCACATTGAAAGTGGACTTCAGGCGCGTAAATAAACTTAGAATCATTCTTTAGCCGAACCACGCGAATGTGGAATGTTCTGCCTAATCGTGTGTTTCCTCGTCGTTGTGATGTCCAGACATTCAACACCAATATACATCGACGTCTCCTTTCCTTATCCACTTCTTCTCCATCCTCTCGCACTGTGCTTTGACATTTACGGGTACTTCAAAATCCTCTTTTGTACGCGAGTAACGTTATACCTCCGAAGGAGCGATAATAAAAGAACGTTTGTTTAGTTGATTATACACTTTTTTATTTATTTTAGGACCAAAGTTTAAACAATACAAAATAGTCTCTCGAAAAATAATTTGGATATCTATCCAGAAGCTCTGCTGATGAACTGGCACTGAAGGTATCTTGCATTTTAGTTTTGTACTATGGGAAAGTGAATCAAAGCCAGGTTGCCCATTGCCAGGGTATTCAGTTGCCGTGAACATCCGGAGATGTTAACGTTGAGGTTGCAGTAACTTGAAAAGGCGTTAAGTTACTGTGGGAATTTGGCGATGGCTGCACTTCAGGTGTTAGAATAGGATAGGTGTCAAAAAAAAGAACAAAAAAAAGACATTGCGGAACATTTGGGCCGTTTTTTACTAGAAAGTTCAGACGTTTCAAAACACAAAATAAAGTAACTTGATATTAACATAATTTAATACCACGTTTTCGTTAAACGTTAAACCCCACTTAAAAAGATTTCAATTTTCTTAAACCATTCCTAGAAAATGTGATACACACCCGTTACTTGGAGTCATGCTATCGTTTGTCCAATAGTTAAAATTGACATGCCAGTCCCATCATGTGCAGCTCCCATTTCACAGCTTACTTGTGTAAGCAAAATATATGAAAATTTCATAAACGAAAAGAATAAAAGACGATTAACACCGCCATGACCGGGGATATTTTTCGAAACCACGTCAACAGGCAAGAGTAATAGGACGATGTGCTCTAAATTCGTAACATCTTGACCAAGTGTATCAGTATTACGGTTTATGGAACATACTTCTTAACCCAATAAAGGCTTTCGGTACAATTCGTCTCAACGCCCTCTCGCACGGTTAAATACCACCCAATCAAGCCATAGGATGTGTGAAATGGTCGGGAGAAATCCTTGGCCATTTTTCAGAGCTTGGATGATGGACCGGTTCGGGAAAAGGTTGGTTTAGGTGGTAACTCGGGCCCCAAGGTGAGATACCATCTGGTCACGCCGTACATTCCGCGACATGGGAGAAATTTTCGATTACGTTCCGGATGTTTGGCAGATGTCCCCCACTGAAATGAAGATGAGTCATGACAGTGCCTTTAAGAAATTTGTCATCGCGTAATCGGGTTCGTTCTCGAGGCCCCGTGACGTTCGACTGATAACGGAATTTTATAATATCAGGGGCATCGGTTTCACCAATACGAATGTAAACGCCGTCCACCAATATTTTCAAACAACGAAACCTGATATTTTTGCCCTAACTGATACCCAGGTCGATTCGTTAACTGATTCGACATATCTCTGTTGCCCAGGATACGATTTGCATTCGAGATTCTGTTTTAAGAGTGGAGTCTATGTCTTTACGTAGTCCGATCTGGATTGCCAGAGGATGGGAACGTTGGAACCCAATAACATGAACATCATATGGTTGAGGGTCGTGCTGAAGATTTCTGATAAATTTCTTTGTTGTCTTTACCGCTCCCGGAAAGACGATCGGCCAACGAGATTTTTCGAACATCTTTCACGTATGTCCTTGGAGATTTAAATGTACACAATTCCGGCTAGCTGGTGCATTCTAACAGAACCCACGAGGCCGTAAGACTGCCGAAGATGTCCGCTGTTAGCTGTAATTTGACTGAACTTGTGGAGGAACCTACGTGATTACCGCATACCTGAGGTGAGTATGTGAACACCCTGTATATATATTTTTGACATCCGAGCCGAGCATTTATACTGTGGAGATTGTTGCGCCACTGGGAAAGTCAGATTACCGCTTGATATCGGTCACGCAACCACTTGCGTTTAAAGCGAATAACCGACCTAAGCAGCTTCGCCATGTATGGTGGTAAGGGGGTGCCAACTGGAACGATTTGATTTCTTCGCGTCCTTTCCGTGGGCGGAGATGTGGTTTGGAGACTCCAGTGTCAATACATGCACGGAGTCGGTCACAGACATTGTTCTTCTCGGGATGACGATTTACATTCCGCATTCCATCAAAAGAAATTCATCTGATAAACCTTGGTTTGATAAAAATTGCGAGCAGATTACAGCGGAAAAAATAGTGCTTTAAAACAATAGCGCTCCAATCCGACCGAGGTTAACAGAACGAATTTTGTTAGAATCAGAAATGCGTGCAGCCAGGCGATTGATACCACAAAGAAGGCTTACAACGACAGAGTTGTAGCGGTTCCGCCAAACCCTACGATCTACTTACCTGAAAAAACCCCCAACTCCCTTAAGTTTGCTAATGCAACAGTATTAGTACCTGTGAATGCTTCACGCATTATATAGATCACCATCTATAATCTTAAGAATCCCGGTAAAGAAAACTTACCTTTTCATGCATCCCTTCGCATACAATTTCCGTAAGATTTCTTTCTTTGCTTATCTGGTATTCTAAACCAATTTTTTGATTGATTGCATTGATTGTAACCGTCATGACAGGGACCATAAATATTGGGCCGTCTATTTTCCCAGCCGCGTCATGTACCTTTTCATACACATTGCCTGGCAACCTTTTTTGTTTGTCTTATCAATAAACAACCCAACCAGCTGCATATAATTAGCGCAATAGACGTCGAAACCAAATTCTCCAGCATTTCCTAATGCAAATATGAACCCGGTTTCTACTGCAGCCAGAGATGCCATAAACATCCAATTTGCTTTTAGCACCTTTTTCTCCCAACGTCGAAAATAGCGACGAGGCATCGTGTAAACAATGACCCGCATTACCAACGGCACATTTGGTCATTTTTCCCTATTGTCTTTGCCGCCTGCCTGTTTCATTGTTCCACTGCACGTGTGAATAGCATCGATCTGAACGATCCCACACATACCACCATGACCTTTATTACACGATCTGGTTTCCTATACCACCAAGAGAGACTCTACGTTTCCCTGGTGGTAGGTAAAAAAACGATATCCTTTTTGGAAAGGATACCGGTTGAGTCTTTACCCAAACACCAAGGAGGTCGGTCGCGTTTGCCATTCACCGTACCGCGCGTGCGGTGCGGTGCGATAATCGTGTTTGTAAGTCGAATCGATTCGAATGAGTGCTACGTTACATAAATTAAATTGAAAAATAAATATTAATTCCTTTTTTGAGTGCTACGTTACATAAGTTAAATTGAGAAATAAATATTAATTCCTTTTTTTACACCAAATAAAATGAACCAGCATGAACGAAATCGTGCGTTTTATTGTTCCTGTGGTGCTCCTCAATAGTGTGTTATCTCTGATAAACAATACCACCTGTGTGTTATTCTGTGCTGTGTCCGACGGGAAACGAAGTGCAATTATCGTTTCCTTATTCCTCTTGGTGAACTGATTTCTCGTCCTGCGGCGGAACAATCTTCAATTAAGGACCGTGAAACATTTGTGAGGACGAGGTACAACCCTGCGCCCATGCCGGCGACTCGTCCTCGTCCCCCACAGAGTGATCAATAAACTCCTTCAGTGCCTGACTGGTTCATTTCCCTTCTGGTCAATGGCAAGGCTGCCAGCAGTAACTTCGCTTCCTCCTCTTTTCCTCCGTTGGTGACGGGCAGCGGGACGATAGTCACAAATTCAAAGGATAAAACAAATGTGCTCGCGAGTATATTTTCCCCGAATTCAAACTTTGATGCCGGACTTTTGGAGCAACCTGTGATCGCACCGGTACGGTCTTCGTGTGAAGTTTCGCCCGCATTCTATTTAACGCACACTACGTGGACTGGACTGTAAGAAGACAACCAATTCGGCCGCAATACCAGCAATAGTCCTTAAGAACTGTGCTTCAGAACTGTCATCGGGTTTTGGGGGAAAATTATTTGGTGTGATTTGACTTTGACGAATGTTTATTGTCCTTCGGCTGAAGGTCCCGGTTGCAGCGTTCCGCCGCACACTGATAGCACACAACGAATCCACCGAACGAAAAGCACAAATAAAACACGCAGATCGTTTACGGATTTAATCTTTTTTATTTCGTACAACTAATTGTTCATAAATTGCGCACTATGCCGGATTCAACTTAAATACGTGTCTCGACAATATTTTAAATAACAACGCAGCGAAACACATGCACGAAACACACGTTACTCCCTTAGATTAAATTAAAAGAAATTAGGATACAATTAATCGTTTGCTTTTTTACATCTCCCTCCCCGTACGAATTGTCATCCCGTTGACGGTCCAAATTATACTATCTATCTCAACCCCAAAAATATCCTGCTACAGATCGTATCTATATCTGCACAGAGAAATTTCCTATTCGCTCTGCTAACAGAATTCCGAATCTCTGTTAGCAGCATATTATTAAGTCCCAGGGGCAATTTCGGTGCCTGAAAAGGAAAAAGTCAATCGACGCATACATCCTTAAACGTCATTATCACCATCCGTGGTGGTGATCGAAATTTGGTTCGGCGGCTGTCGATTTTGTGCCGCCTTTATTTGCACAAAACATCTGGCACGCAGAACGGGGATGCTTGTTAGGACGTTTGTTTGCCTTTTGTAAGCACACCGAAATCCATTAGATCCTTCTGATGGTGTGAAATTCAGAAGGGACCGTGGGATCAGAGTAGTTCTTTTTGTAGGTTTTAAACCTCATTCATTTTTCGAATTATCTCGTTGAGATAATTACGGTTGCCGTTTCTTTTGTTTGCCGATGGATTTGGTGGTCTCTGTGGCAGACCACCCGCACGTGCATCCGTTGGTCGGCTAATTTGCTGACGATAACAAATCCTTGTAACATCGTGTAGATGTTCAGGATTTTTGATTGTGCAGTGCCGGAGTGCGGCGCATTTCAGTCTTTGAGGATCGGATGCATGAATGTTTTCCTTTGTTTCAGGAATGCTTTATTCGAATTATTGAGCTTGACATTGAGAGCTTTCGGACGTTCAGTTCCTTGCTTTTTCGTGTCGGCCTCAACGTTGTGGTGAATGTTTCAGGACGCTAGCGGACTTAGTGGCACGCGTCTGTGGGCGCGTGTAACGGTTTCAGGGTAGGTATGTTCCTTGAAGGGTAGGAACCCTACCTGGATGGAATTGTGCGTTCGTAGAACTCTACAGGGTCTTGACAGACTCCTTCCCTTATCTTATGCACGGAGGACATATCTTACCTGCTGGAAAATCGTTCGAGCTCAGCCAATCCTAAGGAGCGGAAAAAAAGTGTCTCCCATAAAATTATCGACCAATAGCATTACTGTCTATGTTATCTAAGGTGATGGAAAAGATCATCAACACCGAGTTAAATAAGTATTTTGAACCCAACGGACTTCTGAATGATTGTCAATACGAATTCCGTGGTAGGTGGTGTGCAACGGACTTCTGAATAGTCGTCAATATGGATTTCAGGCAGGCGGTCCACGGGAGACCTTTTGACCCTTATAACCGATATATGGACATCTGCTATTGAGGGGGGTGGTGAGTCAGGGGTGGTGGCATTGGATATCTCCAAGGCTTTTAACCGCGCCTGGGGCGGGGCATTGCTGAACAAACTTTGTTCATATCGACTTTCCCAGCAGCTGTGTGACTGGACGAAGAGCCTCCTCGAAAATCGATTGATCTGGTTTGTTGTGGACGACGAGTATTCGGATCTGCATCCTGTTAATGCTAGTGTGCCTCAAGGTTGCATTTTGGCTCCAACCTTGTTTTTGCTTCACATAAATGATTTGTTGGAGTCAGGGATTGCAGGGTGTTCATTTTTGCGGATGATAGTAAGCTGTAGACAGATTGACTATCTGAAACGGGATCTGGATAAGGTCCTGCAGTGGGGAAGGGCCAATGCACCGAGCACACAATATACAACATTCTGAAAGAAAAGCGGATCATCGGCCCCACAGCTGATAATGAATGGCCAGGCCTTCGAATCTGGGGAAAGCCTGAAATTACTTGGCGTCACAGTCGGTGGGAATGTATCGTGGCACAAACACGTGTTGAGCATCGCCGGGTAGTAGAGCCAGGAAATATTTTACTTCGGCCCAACTTTTTCTACTGTATAAATCTCAAATTAGATTCGCGCTCGAATAATGCTCGTATGTATGGATCTCTGTCACCCAGGAGACCGGGGTTCGTTTCCCCGTCGGGGAGCCCCTGGCGCAAGACTAATGACCTTGTCCAGACAAAATAAATCATTATGGAAAATTTAACAAGCCTCAGGACTTGCTAAATAAGGCCAAGACCGGCTCCCGGTTGTAGTGCCGATGATGATGATGATGATGTATGGATCTCTACTCCTAAACACACCCTCGATCTACTTGAGAGCTTACAGTGACGAGCGGTCCGTCTGATTGGGGACTCGGTACTGACGTCGGGACTACAGTCGCTATCACATCGAAGGTGCGTAGCCGAACTCTATCTGTTCTACGGATATTATCACGGATACTGTTCATCGGAGATTCATGGTATTGTTCCACGCAATTCGGTTTATATGCGATCCACAAGACAATCTGACATATCTCACCAAATTGCGGTTCATCTCACGACGGCGCGAACATCCCTGCATCAGAACTCGTTCTGTTACAGAGCGGGAAATCTGTGGAAATCACTCCCCGCGCTAGTGTTCCTGGAGTGTTACAACCTGCATATGTTCCAAAGGGAAATTCTGCAGTTATTTGGTGGTATTACGGGGCGCCATTTCAGCGCTATAGGTTCGCCTCTCTCGAGAGAAGTGTAATATATATAGTATATGTATATGTTCGAGATGCGACCCTTGAGAGTTTGCGTCCACCGTACGCAACTTCCAATAGTGTGATGTCCAGGGTTTGACCGGCAGAGCGGAAGGGCTATCCAACCGGGGTTGACTAAGGGGGTAGCAGTCCAATTAGTGATGACTGACGGGAGTAGCAGTCCAAGCGGTGATGGCTAGCAGGTGTAGCAGTCCATCTGTAATCTGATCACCGGTGGGTGGGAAGCGCACTTCAATGAATTGCTAAATGATCAGCTCACAGAAGAATTGGAGGCTCCACCAATGCAAGATCAAGACCAAATGCTGCCGCCACTAAGCATTGAGGAAACATTAAAAGCCCCTGGAGCTGATGGCACACCAGCTGAGCTGATCAAACAAGGAGGGACAGTGTTACATCACGAAATTCATGAGATCGTGGTGCATGTACGGGAGCAACAGGAGATGCCGGAAGATTGGCGTCATGGTGTTATTTGCCCCATACATAAGAAGGGAGATATCACACTGTGCAGCAACTATAGGGGTATAACATTGCTAAGTACCGCCTATAAGATACTCTACACTATTTACAAGATCGGATAGCCCCATACGCTAAAGCCATTGTGGTGGTTTATACTTGTGCGTCAACAGGGGCGCGGATTCAATGTAAACACCACCTACGTTATGCTTAAAGTCAAGTCGCTGGGAAAGGTGTAAGGAAATAAAACGCACTGGTTTAGTTGTACATTGTTCTCTTTTATTTAAACTTCTTAAAGTGGAGTCAACGTTCACAATTATTCATTCGGCCAGGTGTAAGGAAATAAAACGCACTGATTTAATACAGGACAACGACACTTTAGAGCAACAGAACGTAACTGCTTTTACAAGACCATAAGTAATTTAGTTACACCGGAAAAAGGCTTGTCGTCAACGAAATACGACTCTATAAAGAAGCGTGCGCCCATTTACGATGTTGATATTTGACTCATGGTGCCATTGCACCAATCATAAAGCCAGTCGCAACTGGGGTGTATTTTTACGCTATGGTGAAAAACGATTTTCATCCTCTATCTATCCGGCAGCCAATGAGAACGCGATTTGAGTTTCACTGGAAGGGTTTCCATGGTTCGTACAGATCTGATTGAATGTCCAAACATTGGAAGCAAGGACAACGAATAATGCATTGGAGGCTGGATGTGAAGAAGGGAACCCAACCAGGCAGCTGTTCAAATAACTGCTCATCCACAGAGGCTAATGCCATGCCATTGTAAACAATAGAGGATATTGTCGGAGGGAGAAGTAGATTTTCCTATTGGTATATTGTATATACAGAAATACAATTTCAAAGGCAAGCGCTAAGATGGGTATTTGTTTGGCTTAACAAACAAAACATAGGACGTGACCGTTGCCATGATTGTTTGGATAAACAATCATGGTCACGTTCAATTCGATGTTCGTTTATCGCTTAGGTAACCGATCATGGATAACTAGGCTGCGGCTGTATACGCAAGCAATTTGTAAGCACAGGGGGATTGCTGTGTATATGATAGGCATGGACGCCGGCAAGAGGACCCGGGTAGATTCTCAAATGGTTCGTAATGGTCATGGGTGCCGACTAGAGGAACCGATTACGCTTTGGGGAATACAGCAATGTTGCTTGATGCTGTGGCAAGATGATGATCTTGCCATAGGTTATTTTTCAGGTAGTTAAAATGATTGGAAGGTGGCTTAACGCTGCCTGGTTGCAGGTAAGCTAATAAGTTTTTATTGGGTGAGGAATGGGGGGTTGAATTAAGGAAAATGGGTGGTTCTTGAGAAATGCTTAAAGAACCCCCACACCATCATTATTCAATATCAGTGTGGCTCCATCCCAGACAAATCAGCGATTGATCAGATATTCACCCTTAGGCTAGCGATGAAAAAATGTCACAAATTTAGGATTCCATTATATCATCTATTTATAGACTTTACGGCCACCTACGACAGCATAGCCAGGGTAGAACTATATAATGCCATGTGAGAGTTCGGCATTCCAAACAAATTGATACGACTTTGTACGTTGACCATAACCCACGTAACTAGTCAAGTAAAAATAGCGGGATTGCTGTTCAAACCAAGAAACATCTTTAATGGACTCCGACAAAGGGAAGGTCTGGCCTGCCTCATCTTCAGCCTGGCGTTGGAGAAAGCAATCCGTGACTCTGGCGTTACAACTAGAGGGACTATTATCACCAAGATCAGCCAGATACTTGCTTACGCAGGTGACATCGACATCATCGGTAGAACCGAATCGGCTGTACAGGATTCCTTCACCCAGATCGAGCAGGCGGCACAAAAACTGGGACTGCAGATTAATGAGGGGAAAACTAAGTACATGGCGGCAACTTCTACGAAGAGAAGACTTGATGTCGGTCAAACTATCGGGGTAGTGGAGCACGAATTTGAAGTAGTGCAATCCTTTAACTACCTTGGGTCAATAGTATCAGCAGATAACAATATGGAAGAAGAAATACGCAAACCGTTGATCAAATCCAACAAAGCCTACTATGGTCTATCAAGGCACTTTAAGTACCGAAATTTATCCAGAACATCCAAGTTACTACTGTACAAGACCATGGTCTTACCAGTACTCATGTATTGATCTGAAACGTGGGTGATCAAGGAAAGGCACTCTGAACTCTTAGCCGCGTTCGAGAAGAAGGTTTTTAGGAGAATTGTTGGCCCCGTATGTGAGGGAGGACGATTCCGGAGACGCTACAACCATGAATTGTACGCAATATACCTTGAAGCTAATGTTGTAAGAAAAATCGAGTTCGGTAGACTCCGGTGGACGGGACTCCTAGCTCGAATGAGCGAAGACGAGCCTGCCCGGAAAGTCCTTTGTGGCAGGATGTATGGGAGGGGACAGCGCGGTAGACATTGTTTGCGATGGAGGGATGGCGCCCAGAGCCTGAGAGTGCCAAACTGAACGACATCGGCTCGAAATCGGGACCGATGGAGAGATTTGTTTAAAAAGCCCAAGACCAGATCCCGGTTGTAGTGCCGATGATGATGATGCTGATGATTGCAGAGATAGGAATGAATGATAATCTGATGGTACAATGATCAGGACTATAGGGTGGATGTATCAAAACTTTCCAACAAAAATCTCTCAATTCTTGCCGTATCAAGCAAAGGGTATACGGCTTAGGGATTCAAAACAATCATTCATCCCCCGGTATTAGCTGAAAATTGATAATCCCATTGATAACCTACAAACACACCTCATAACATCTTTCTTGTTGTCAATCCTGACTTTAACACTGCTTGTGAAGTTTCATCTTTCGAGCAGCATTATCGTATGTGATTCTGTGGGGTGGTAGTTGTCCGTTAATAACAACCGTTACTTTTACCGTACACTTAACGATTTCTTTACTTATCGCTTCCGTACTTATCGGGTCTTTGACTGCTTACTTCTTACTTCTTACCTACTCCATGATCTGTGTGCGACGTATTTATACCGTTTCCTCATTCTGATTCGGTGTTTCGTTTCCGTCCGTTCCATAGCCTTGAATGTTCTACTGTTCATAGTCTCCACTTTTCCAGTACTTTCTAGAATATTCTAGTACTTTGTTTCGGACTTTCGCGAATATTCTAGTACTGATTGTCATATGCGTCACAATATTATTTGAGGGTTCTTTCCATTTTGTATAACTATTATGTAGGTGTTCTTTTTACTTTGTTTTGTACAAATTTGATTAAGGGTTCCTTCTATTTGATACATATTTCCTTTAAAATTCTACTTTTGCATAACAAGAGGGAATCTCGGCACAACAATAAAGCAACACAAATGTAAAAGAAATGGTTAAGCACTGCACAAGCGTAAAGGGACAGTTTCCCTTTTTAGAATTAGTTGTTTTTTGGGACGGATTAGTCAGCGAAAAGGGATTTGCTTCTCTTCCAGATGTATTGTTGTAATATATATTTCCTCACTGACGACACAATCGATCTGTGCTCTGATCACGTTTTATCGACCGAAAGAGTTCGGCGAACAACGACAATGATGGGCGGAAGAAAAGGCCATTCTGCGAAAGAATGTGAATTTGCAAGGGCGCAATGCTCCACGGTGATGAATGAACACATTAATATGACACGTAACTACACGTACTCTCATTTCATTTTTAAACATTTTTTTATTTTCTTTTTATATTCTTATTTTCTAAATTAAAGGCTAGACAAAAAATGCTTAAATTCTAGCTTAAATATCTTATATAATAACTTACTGGTCCTTCGCAGACGCTCTAAGCTAAACATTACTTAATATTTTTGAAAAACTTTGTACATTTTTTTTTTTTTTTTTTTTTTCTTAAAATTTAACTTACTTAACTTACCTAAACTTATCTACTTTTTTTTTTTTTTTTTTTTTTTTTTTTTTTTTTAAATGTAAAATCATTTAGCCTAACTTAACTTAAATCTTATACTACCCTAATTCTAGAAAAGCTAAGTCTATGTAAGCTAGCTGATGATAGTGTGATTCTATACCGACTTTGGTATCCAGGTCTTTATATGCCATTCAACCACCAGAACTGTTGACGCTGTCTAATACTATCGTCCCGGTCTCTGCGGGAGATAGCCCTACTGAAGCGCAGGAGCTCTTCTTCGGTGCGCGCTACTTCCCGGTCATAGCACAATCGCCCGTCTACAGATGATCTACTTACATGATAGATCAGCGGAATTCCGGATCTATCCTGTATAAGCCCTTTCATATCCAAGTCAAGGAACGCCTCTGGTGGAACAAAGCCGTTGCGACGCACGCTCTCATAGTATAAGGTGTTTGGATAATAAGCCCCGAAAATTAGGTCATTGGACGAGCTTATTGCTCTCGCAATATGTCCTCTGATTAATTTAATCATAAAATTATCCACCCTATTTATGTACGCTTCATTATATAAAGTCTCATTTGAGTAATACTTTTTATAGTCCGATTCCGGTGTCCGATATAATCTGAGACAACTTCTGAGACACTTTCTTTCGAACACCCGAATCTTTTCTATCAAATTTGGACCTATGTTGAACCATACTGGGCAACCATATATGAGCATTGGCCTGATTAGCGTCATGTAGCATATGACTTTTACCCTGCTGTCAAGTTGGCTACTATGAAATAGCCTCCTTGTCATAGCAAAAGTTTTCCTCGCTTTGAGCAAAGCAGCCTCTACATGTCTGTTGAAATACAGATATTGGTCTAGCCAGATGCCCAGGTATTTAACTAAACTCTTGGTTTCCAGTTTATCTCCATGCGGTCCCACGATAACTAGCTTTCGCCAGTTTTTCCTTGTGTCGTACGTGGCTTTATATAATGGAGTTCTAAATAGGATGGCTTCACATTTCTGGAAGTTGATCTTAAGTTTCCAGTCATCGCAATAGCGCTGCACTTTGTTGAAGTCTCGCTGTATTAACCTATTTATGATCGCAACTTTCGGAGCTGTTCTGTAAATTATGAGATCGTCTGCGTACGCAATAGCCTGCGGAAGTGCATCTAATAAGTCGCTAATGTAAATGTTAAAAAGAATCGGAGAGAGTACCGCGCCCTGTTGCAAGCCATTCTTGATATTATACGTTTTATTAGAGGTCACATTACCACTTTTGACCACGAACCTCCTGTCCTTTGACATATCGTAAAGTACATATAGTAAAGGCTTATGTATGCCATATCTGACCAGTTTGTAATACAACCCTTCGATCCAGACGGTATCAAAGGCTTTTTCCAAGTCGATCAGACAGGCACCTGTGCATTGGTTCCTACATTTATTCCATTGTATATCGGAGACCAGTTTAGCTGCGGCATGTGTGGTTTCATGACCCGCCCTAAAGCCAAACTGGTTGTTTGGAATAATGCTATTGTCGTCTACCCATTTTAGCAGAGCTTTGTTAATGATTTTTTCAAATACTTTACTGATGCTTGGGAGTAAACTTATCGAACGCATGTTCATTGGGTTTGTACAGTCTTTGCCCTTTTTTGGGATGGGCTGAATGATAGCCGTTTTCCAACGCGCGGGATAATATGCATTATTCAACGCGTTGTTAAACAGGACCGTGTATATATCTATTGCCTTTGGGGGCAGGTTCTTGAGTACGATGTTAGGTACTCCATCTATTCCCACTGACTTTTTGCTTCTTAATGAGTCGAAGATACTCTGGATTCCTTCCCTTGTGATTAAAAGGCTATTAGCCCCACCATTGGCATTAATGTCGATTGACAGATTATCGTCACTGAATTCCGTAAAACCAGGATTCTCCGATTGCCAATGTGAAATTTCATTCCGGAGGTGCAGGTGATTCAGTCGAATTCTGTCCTCCAGGTCATTGTTTCGGCGAATGCTTTCATTCACCTTGTACATTTCCTGAAAGACAGCTCCCACAGCGTTCGCCCTCTCCAAAGGATCTTCGATCACGAAGAGCTCACTATTGAGGATAGCGTTCTCTGTATCTATGCCAATGTTGGTTAGCAGCTGCTTGTTTACCTCGGTACGTGGAATTTGGAGACACTGAATCTCGTTTTGATTATTTCTCCTGAATATTTTATTTATTTGTGGGAACATATTCGGGTTATTAGTTTTTATAGCTCGAATTCTGTTGTTCCAATACAAATTTGTTGCTAATCTATAATTAGCTTTAAGTAATTGTTGGAGGTTTTTTAATTGAGATTTCAGTGATATTATCTCCTGGTCTTGTCTGTCTGTAAACTGTCTGTGTAATTGTTTTAATTTCGATAGCAGTCTGCTCTTTTTCTTGTGGAGTGCGTTTATTGTTGCGTTTCTGTACATGTTAATGTGATCTGTAACTGTTGTTTTGGGAATTGTTTTGTCCATTGTTTGTTTTACGGCTTCGTCCATTTGTTGAATGTATTTGTCGATTTCGTCATTAGTCAGGTTTCTGTTTACTGGCAGATTAAAGTCATTCGAACGAAGTTCTCTTGTTAATGATCTGGTGAACCGCGGCCATCGCATTGCCCCGTAGTTATAGGGTTGCGGGGTCACGAATTCCTCCAGATCTGCGAGCTCGTTCGGAAGCTCTATTACTGCCGTGAATGCACAGTGGTCACTGTCGTATTCAATTGTCCGTAAACAGTTTGTGTTTCGTCTGTTGGTGTTAAGTAATCTCAGTCGTGAGTCGATTAGCAAGATATCTAAGAACGATCTACCTCTGGGGAACGATGGATATTTCGTAGCTAGCAGGTCAGTTCTATATTCAATATGATACTGATCTAACCAACCAGCCAACTGATTTCCTCTGGCATTAGATATATCATCATCATCGGCACTACAACCGGGAACCGGTCTTGGCCTTATTTAGCAAGTCCTGAGGCTTATTAAATTTTCCATAATGATTTGTTTTTTTTCCGGGCAAGGTCATTAGTCTTGCGCCAGAGGCTCCCCGACGGGGAATCGAACCCCGGTCTCGGAAGTGTGTGTCTTCTGTCTGTGATGGCACGATGCTGAACATTGATCGCTTGAACCGTATTAGTGTTTGCAGATCTGCTCAGTGGCTTCCGTCACACTTTGCTTTCTCAGTAATTATTTCTGGTAGATTACTCATTGGGGGTGTTTCGTCGAACTCCCGTTTGCAATGGCCAGACGGCCGCACGCACGGTCGCAGTTGTTCCATGGTCTAGTTACACGTCCAGGGCAACTGCATGAGGTCAGCGACGCTCCCAAGATCTACCAATTTAAGATTAGATATATAATTTCCCCAATTTCTATGCTTGGCGTTCATATCTCCCCCTAGGATAAAGTAATTTTTGTCCAGGTGCAATTGTAAGCATCGAAAGAGTGTCTCGAGCTCCGCTATAAATAGGTTTTGTTGGTGCTCCTCAGGTGCGTAGACCGCAATCGCATACAAACCCCTTCCTTGCTGAAGGGGTATGCGGACGATACAGGCTTCCAGCACCCGGAACCTGCGCACTTCTCCACTATATATTACTTTATGATTGATCCCTTTTCTAATAAAGATTGCGACACCCCCCCCCCTTGAGAGGAGTTAGGTCGATCTCTTCGTATAATATCGTAGTTTTTATGTCCTATCTTATGTCTCTGGTTTAACTTTGTTTCCCCCGCCAGAAGTACATCAGGTTGTTCCTCTTGCAACAGGTTAAAAAGATTGGCTCTTCTCTCAGTTCTTATTAGTGAATTTACATTCACGACAAGAGCTTTTATTGATGTTGTGGTTCGAGGGTTTATATCGACTTGTTATTTAGACTGGGCAAATGCGAGTAGATCTCGTTTATTTGGCTTTGTAGCTGTGTCATCTGTCTCTGCAGATTGAGTAGGATTGCGAACACGTCCGCTTGCGGTGTTGTTTCAGTCTGTGTGGGAGTATTTGTGGCTACCTGTGATATAGCCTGATTTGGTGTTCTCCCACCCGAAGCAACTTGTGCGTACGACCGCTGCGATGCTACGGGCACTGTTGAAGTACGAGCTGGCTCTGTGTTTTTTTGCCGGGTCACACTTCTTGCCATTATTTCTCGGAATTTAGGACATCCTCGATAGTTAGCGGGGTGTCCCTCATTCCGACACACTGCGCACTTTAGAAGGGCTTTGTCTTCTACCCGTTCTTTTCCCAGAGGGCATTCTTCTGCCTTATGGTCCTTTCCGCACTTTACGCAACGGCGCTGCATTTCACAGTTAGCCGCCGAGTGACCAAACCTTTGGCAACGTAGACATTGCAGGATGTCTCTGCCTTTTTTTAATTTGTCCCATGTGACCATTTGATGATCCAAGACTGAAATTTTTCTTAGACCACCAATCCTACTGTTGGGTGTTAATTGCACCAAAAAGAAGGGTAGCTTGCGGTTTTCCCTTCTTGCCTTGGGTGTGGTGAATGGTTTTACCGCGGTAAACTCGAGATCTTCGTGCTTCAGGTTTTGAAGCATTTCGAGCAGAGCCTCCGGTTCCATTTCAGGGTCGACACCCTTTAATAGAACCGTTACGCTCTTCGTTTGTTTCGGCGTGAACGAGTAAAATTCCGCGGTGGCTCTTTTTAAGACCTCTTTAATTTTGTCGTGGTCTGCCACCGTATATGTTTGAATGGCGTGCCTGTTACCCGTCAGTCTTTTAACTGCAAAATTGTTACCTATGGCTAGCTTACAAAGACTTACCAATTCCTTACAGTCAACATCTATGGTGTTGATTGGTGGCATCTTTATTTTTCCGCTGTTATTGTTGCTTTGCTGCTGCTGTGTTGCTTGCTGGTTCGTTGATCGCTTTTGTGTTAATTGTTGCTGTTGCTGTTGCTGTTGATGGTGCTGATGTTGAAGTTGATGTTGCTGTTGATGGTGAGATTGTTGCTGTTGGCCGACTTTTGGCTTTAGCTTTTGTAGTTGTTGCTGGTTTTGTTCTTGTTCGAGCGCCGCTATTTTTTTCTTTCGGCGTCTCTCTTGTAATCGGGCTCTTGCCATCGCCAGTTTCGCCTCCAATTCACTTATCTCTTCCTCTTCATCCTCAGACTCTGAGGATGCAAGAGAAGCGAATGAATTATTTGCCCCATATATGTTAAAATTGGAGGGGAAGGGGAGCTCACTGTCGTCCGCTAATTGTTGATCTCCTTTATCCATCGTCAATTTCGCGGTTTTGCTTCGCGTCAAAATGGAGTTTTTCGGGGCGCCTTTTCGTTTGTGCGTTGTCGTGTTCTTATCGTCCTCCGTATTCATTCTGGTTCTTTCCAGTTTGTTTTCATTAAAAAAAAACAAAGGCGACCTTTTGAACCACGGCGATTTGATTTCTCCTGCAAGCTGAGTTGAACTCGCCTACCGCCTGCTAAGAGTCAGTAAGCTTGCACTCGCGCCAAACGATGATTTAAAAATTGCTTTAACAAGCAATATATTGTTTGTTTTAATTTTCGCGTTTGCGACCGCAGTGTTATCTTTTTATTGTTTTTGTTTTTATTGTCGCGAACACTTTTGCACCTCACTCAACTGTTTTTATATGCACTTATTTTGATTTTATTTAATGCATTTATACCGGTACACCTGGTAAATACCGATTGCTTAACGAGCAATCTATTTTAATTTTTGTTTTTTGCGCTTGCGACCGAGGTGATATATTATGTTTCTTATCGTTGATTATTATTTTATTTTTCGCACTTCACTGCAATATGCACATTTGCTTTTAGGTTTTATTTTAATTTATGTGTTTTTAATTCACTTAGTATTTACAATTAAGTTTTTACGTTTATTATTTGTTTTGTTTGGTTTCTGAATTTCATTGTTTTGACTATCTTCACTGTTTTAATTTTGGTCACCACATGTCTATTGAATTTAAACTTTTGGCGTGAACTCGAGTATATTTATTGTTTGTCGCGCTTGTTACATTAATATTTAGTTTACTGGTGTGTCCTTGTTGTCTTTTGTTTGTGAATTCTTAGGAATTGTATTTGTTGTCAAAAATTGCTTTTGACATACTTTTACTTTTTAAATATGTAGTCACTTCACTTTTTAACTGGCGCACTGTTAAACTGGTGTTCTTTGTAAGAGAGTTCGCGGGTGACTGGTACACGTACTCTCCCGACTATGACTATGCACGACCTCGACTTGACTTCTTCCGAGTTGAGATTCGACTCCAGCTACGTGTGCACACTTCGGTGGTTGGCGATCGACTGACTAAATGAAGGCAAGAATCCATTCAGGATGTCGTGGCAGTGGGGTCATCGCTAAGTAAACTCACTGCCACTTACTAGGAACATGGAGAAGGGCTGTTATGCCTACATACAGAATTTTGTTTCAGGGAATTTCTGCCGTACAGTCTGAATTAAATTCCTCTGTTGCTGTGTATACGGAGAAATCGGTTTCAGAGTCATGACCAAGTATGATCATGGGCTGTCGGTTAGACAAAAGAACCTGGGTCTTGATCGTTGCGATGGTTGTTTCGTGGAAATGCAACGCATCCTGCTGGTGACTTACCAGTAAGGAGAATTGGTGTTATTTCAAATGGTTTAGGTAGGATGGGAGCCGAAATAGTTTTTGGGGAAACTAAATGCTGCTTGGTTGCAAGCGAGGGAAATGGTTTAAATAGAATGGGAGCCGGTTAAAAATTTATTCTATGCGGTTTTAGAAATGAACTATGTTGCAAGTTTTGAAAGTGTATTCTATTGCAGGTTTGGGAATGTATGCTATTGCAGATTTGGGAATGGATGCTGTTGCAGATTGGGGAAATGAATTCTTTGCAAGTTTTGAATTGGGAGTTGAGTTAAGGTGACGCGCTGTTAGCGGTCAAATTTAGGTTGGAGTTGTGGGTTGGTTTTCCATGTAATATAGAGAACCCGCACAATCCATTTCGTATCGCCCGTTACTACACATTTACAAACGGAGACTTGATTTCTTTCCGTTTACATATCGATCCCCAGATGAAAACTCAGTGCATTGGATTTTTTTGATTTGCTTTAAGAGGCTCCTAAATATCACTTCTTTTTGTAGTCGGTACACGGAAGTATGATAAAATCATTTTCTGATTGATCTACGACTTGTGAGCGGTATCGTTATTGCTCACTTGAAGATCTTCTTACTTTATCCATAATTACATCAAATGTTTCCATAAATCGAGCGCAATGAAAAAAATCTTTTACACCTGACTTTACAAGACGAAAGTGAGCGTAGCATTTCCTGGGAGTTGATTGCAATAGAATACCTTCACCATACACATCACAAATATTTTCACAGGCTTGTGCATCATTCTTCGCTTTATCGTAGTAGAGTTGTATAATGGAGTGCATTTTTTCTATCACCTTTGTTTTAAAACAACTTTTAACATGACGCAATAGTCGTGATAAAATTGTAACCAATAATCAGCTGATCTACTCTCTCGTAAAAAAAAAAGAGTTGTCAAATGCGGCGAACAGTATAAAGGTTATGATACTTTAAAATCAAACAAACAGAAAAGGTTAATCTTTTTTACCACAAATGTTATTAAGCAGTTTTACGTTAAATCATAAACTAGAAGTTTGCCAGAAAACCTCTTTTAAAAAAAAGGCAAGTTCTCTAACATAAAAATGTCCAAAAACATATAACATTAGCACTACTAGTTATTATTGATACGATTCTAATTGTTGTACCAAAAAAATGATGGATTTCAAAATTCTTATAAACTTATTTACTTCAACCGCAGCTAACTTAATCGTAAACTAATTGAAGTTACTACGGCAACATTAAACAAACAAATACTTTTACTATTTTTCCTGTTGTCGCTAGTAATTATGGACGCTTTGCTTGATCCTGTTTCACCAGATAATCCTATTGTTTATTTGGACATAAATATTGGCCAAGAATTCGGTAAGTAGTGTATAACTGGTGTTGCTTAAACTCAACGACGTTCCACATGAATCTTGTTTATGCAGCTGGCCGTATGATAATCGAATTGCGAAAGGATGTTGTTCCCAAAACAGCTGAGAATTTTCGTTGCCTGTGCACTGGAGAACGTGGAATTGGGAGAATGGGAAAGCCGCTGCACTACAAAGGCATCAAATTCCACAAAGTTACCCGAGTATATGTAGCCCAGGGTGGAGATGTGGTCAACAATGACGGCACCTGTGGGGAAAGTATTTACGGGCTGATATTTGAAGATGAAAATCATGATTTGATTGTCAGTAACTATTGAAATATAATTTGGGGAGTAATATCATAGATGACGATTTGGTATATATTTCCCGTGTAGCACGAAGAAGGTGTAATTAGCATGGCAAATTACGGCCAGCCAAACACAAATAACTCCCAGTTCATAATTACTTCAGTTGCTTGTAGTATTCTGGATGGTTGTAACGTCGTTGTTGGAAAAGTGCTTCGCGGTTTGGGCATAATCGGTGAAATGGAGTTGAAAACAGATGACGACGGCCAACCATACGAAGTGAGTGCTTATTAAAGTCTGCAATATAACTTATTTCAGTTTGAGTTTTCCAGGAAATATATATCGCAAATTGTGGCCAAATATCACCTGGAGAAGATTGGGGTTTTTGTGATAGCGATGGCCTCGATATATGGCCGCCTTATCCACAGGACTGGTGTGAAAAGAAAGTCCCTCGCAATGTAAGTATAACATTGGACAGTTAAAATAAAATCATGCTAATTTGACTTTAGACATTCCAAATCCTTGATATGCTCTTAATTATTCGAAAAACTGGAAATGATTTATTTGAGCAAGGCAAGTACTATGATGCTCGCCGAAAATACCGTAAAGCAACACGATACTATAATTATTTCCGAAAGAAATTTAATTGGAAGGAAGAAGGATATCAAGATGCAAATAATTTGACTGATTTAGATAACTTTAATGCTGTCAACTGTGTAAATATGGCAGCAGTGGAGTTAAAGATTGGTTGCTACGCAAATGCCAAATATAATTGTACGGAGGTAAATATATTTATCAGTGTCGAGAATAATATGCTTATTGAAAAGTATTTACAATTTTCAGGCCATACGGCATGATCCACTGAACGCAAAAGCTTTATTTAGAAGAGGACTGGCAAATATTTATCTGCAGAACTATATTGACGCTATTACAGACTTAGTTAAGGCAAACACATTAGTTCCTGGTAATGAGACCATCCTAAACGAGCTAACTCGGGCAAAAAACTTGCAGGCCGAGTTTGACCAAATGCAAAAAAAAGCCTTGAAGAATCTCTTTAAATAATCGATACGTATCTGAGCCAGGACCATGTTGTTCAAAGAGATCATTTATTTGCATTTAAATATTTACTGCATTTGTTATTTTATGTTTTCCTATATTTATAAAAGAAAAGAGGGCGGAGCTCCCAGGAATCGAGAAATTTGCATTTTTAAGCTTTATGATTTGTTTTTTTTTTTTTTTTTTTTTTTTAATATTTTTATTCAGTTGTTTAGGTGTAATTCAGTCATATATAGGGTTGTCCAATAGGGATTTGACAACTTGTTTTCGGTAGTAAATTTTTATAATCTGCAGACGTTGTTCGTTCGTGTACTTAACCATGATGAAAATGTTGGGTTTATTGAATAAATTGACAGTGACAGTTCGATGATTAGTGAAAGGGTGCGTTCACAAATTAAATTCAAAATTGTCAAGTCCCTATTGGAAAACCCGATAATTGTAACAATAAAAACCATATCGGTTAAAATCGAATGAAAATTCTTATCGCGTCTTTACCTCCAACATGATTTTTTCCAATCATCTCAGGCGAGCGATTTTATTCTCTAACCGAAGACTTTTAATAATTGCCCAGTTTTCTGCCTTACGGACTTTCTGGTTGGTCAATTCGAGTAGTTTTATAGGATTAATGTTATTTATTCCATGTTCGTCATGTTCGTCAAAGATCTATGCCTCTCTCCTTTTTACACACCACAAAGATTATTGAAGTTAATTCAAAGATTAGTAGTATTTGTCTTTTTTTAATTTTTTTTTTATTTATTTTTTTTTATTGGATTTCCCTCGGGAGAGGCGAACCTATAGCGCCGAGTGGGCGCCCCGAGATGGCATCAAATAACTGTTGCAGTTCTTTTTGAACAGTTGCAGGTTGTAAAGCTCCGGGAACACTCGCGTGGGAAGGCAGTTCCACAGCTTCCCCGCTCTGTAAGGGAACGAGTTCTGATATAGGGATGTTCGCGCCGTCGGGAGATGAACCACAAACGGGTGGGATCCGTCGGATTGTCTTGTGGAGCCCATATAAACCGAATTGCATGGAGCAATGCCAAGAATCTCCGAAGAACAATACCCGTGATGTTATCTGCAAAACAGACAGAGGTCGGCTACGCGCCTTCGATGTGATAGCGACTGTAGTCCCGACGTCATCGCCGAGTTAGATCAGGCGAATCGGTCGTCTCTCTATGCTCTCAAGTAGGTCGAAGGTATGTTTAAGAGCCGAGCTCCAAACATGAGAGTGTTGTATACTTAATATGTTATGTATATTTCTCCGTCGTGGGCCGACGGTTTTGTTTGCGTTAATAAATATAAATATAAATGTGACTTACTGTTTGTCCCGTTGCGATGGCGTCGGAGGTACTCCTTGGTATACTTCCTTTTTGTTTTGTTCTCCGTCCTTACTCGTTCTAGGCGTAAGTGGTCGTGTTGTCTTTACTTCCGTCAAGGCTCCAACGGGCCAGGGTCCTGGCGGTTCCGGAAACAATAAAAATTCACCGTTTCTCCTTTTTAACTATTGGTTTTATTGTCTGTTCTTTTTGTCACTCGCTTTAACAATGTCAGTTAACTTAAACAGTATTATTATAATGTTAATGCCACTTCTGGCGCACTTTAACAATGTAAATTAACTTAAACAGTATTATTAATTAATGTTAATGCCACTTCACTTTCTCGAATATAAATTTCTTTTTTGTGTCAACACCAATTCAACACCACTTTTGCTGACCGGCTTCACTTTCTCGAATATAAATTTCTTATTTGTGTCAACACCAACTCTCTTCAAAATCTCTATGTCCGTTCTGGACTACTTCATAACACCCACTGCTTTCCTTTTTCGATCGTTTGATCGCAGGAACCTTTTTTCTTTTTTTTCTTGCTAACACAAGCCAACATGTATTAGGATTTCTTTTATTGCCCGCGCATCATTTGTCTGATCCCGAGGTGTTTTACCTTGGATCGACAACCGTCTGGAATCCTTAAAAGTATTGTTATTTTATTGGTGCCCAGACTTGGCAATTTATTTTTCTCTGAACATTCGGAGCCAAAGATATTTTTGTATCTTATGAGTCTGTTGTTCAGCGATTGTTTTTACGATCGCCGTCCATGGTTCCGTATAGGAAATGTTTCCTTGAATAGGATTTTAAACGGACGGTGTCGCCGTGAATTTTATGGTTTTTTGCCAACTTTACTTATGAGTTGGCCATGTGGTCCGCAGATTTGGGTCCAGGAGAATTTCCGTGTTGAACATCTGGTTCATCACGTTTTGGGTTTTTATGGAATTCAATATGGATAAATTGCACGTGTAGTTCAATTTCTTTGATATTGAATTATTGAAATTGATATAGGCAAATGGAACGTTTAGTTCAATTTGATTGATATCAATTTTGGTATTGGCCCGTTTAGTGTATGGGGCATGCTAAGGCTTGGGGAGTGCTTCATCCACTTAGTGGATGGTTTTGAGTGTACCGCAATTCATTGGTGGAGGGTGACTCCAAAGAGGTATATATTTATGGGTGGGTGGTTTTGGGCGTAACAAGAGCAATATTCGAGCGCGGGTCTAATTTGGGATTTATATAGGAGAAGAAGTTGGACTGGAGTAAAATAATTCTTGGCTCTAAAAAGATAGTTCAGTTTTCCTGAGGCTGACCTGGCGATACTCGACACGTGTTTATGCCATGATATAGTCCTACAGACCGTGACGCCGAGCAATTTCAAACTTTCCCCAGCCTCGAGGGCCCGGCCATTCATCATCAGCCGTGGAACCAATGATCCACTTTTCTTTGTGAATGTTGTATATTGTGTCTTCGCTGCATTGAAGTCGACGAGATTGGCCCTTCCCCACTGCAGGACCCTATCTAGATCCTGATTCAGAGAGTCAATCTGTCTACATCTCAGCTGGTGCGACACAGATGCACCAATCGGCCGAACACTCGAAAAGGAGGAAACAAGCGTACTATCATCCGCAAAACTGAACACTTTGTTATCCGTTGTCTCCGTTGTCATTTATGTGAAGCAAGAACAAGGTTGGAGCTAAAATAGAACCTTGGGGAACCTCCGAATTAACAGGATACAGATCCGAACATTCGCCGTCCACAACAACCCGGATCGATCGATTCTCAAAGAAGCTCCTCGTGCAGTCGCAAAGCTGTTGGGAAAGTCCATATGAACGAAGTTTGCTCAGCAATGCCCGTGCGAGACGCGGTCAAAAGCCTTCGAGATATCCAATGCCACCGCCCTTGACTCACCATGCCGTTCAATCGCGGATGTTCATATATCAAAAAGTCTGCCGTGGACCGCCTGCCACAGAATCCGTATTGACGATCATTCAGCACTCCAAATACTTAACTAACTCTGTATTGATGACTTTTTCCATTACCTTAGATAAAATACACAGTAATGCTATCGGACGGTAATTTTGTGGGAGACAGTCTTTGGGATTTCCTGAGCCAAAATAGAACCTTGGGGAACCTCCGAATTAACAGGATACAGATCCGAACATTCGCCGTCCACAACAACCCGGATCGATCGATTCTCAAGGAAGCTCCTCGTCCAGTTGCAAAGCTGTTGGGAAAGTCCATATGAACGAAGTTTGCTCAGCAATGCCCGTGCGAGACGCGGTCAAAAGCCTTCGAGATATCCAATGCCACCGCCCTTGACTCACCATGCCGTTCAATCGCAGATGTTCATATATCAAAAAGTCTGCCGTGGACCGCCTGCCACAGAATCCGTATTGACGATCATTCAGAACTCCAAATACTTAACTAACTCTGTATTGATGACTTTTTCATCAATTACCTTAGATAAAATAGACAGTAATACTATCGGACGGTAATTTTGTGGGAGACACTTTTTTCCCGTCTTTGGTATTGGCTGAACTCGACCGATTTTCCAGCAGGCAGGAAAGGTTCTCCGTGCATAAGATAAGCGGAAGAGTCTGCCAAGAACCGGCGATAGTTTTGGAGCACAGCTCTTAAGGTCTATTGTTGGTATTCCGTCCGGGTCGGTTGCCTTCCTACAATCCAGTTCACGTAGAATGCGTTGAACAGTGCGCGGACGAAATCTCACATCCCGCGTCGAAGACCGTACCGGCGAGATCACAGGTGGCTCCAAAAGGCCGGGATCGAGGTTTGAATTCGCGGAAAATAAATTCGCGAACACATTAGCTTTATCCTTTGATTCGTGACTAACGTCCCGCTGTCTGTCACCAACGGCGGAAAGGAGGAGGATGCGAAGTTATTGCTGACAGCCCTTGCCATTGACCAGAAGGAGCGCGAACAAGTTGGGCACCGAAGGAGCTTATTGATCACCCTGCAGTTGTGCGGCTTTTTCGCGGTATCAATCTCCTGCTTGCACGCGTTTCTGATTCTAACAAAATTCGTTCTGTTAACATCGGCGGGATTGGAGCGCCATTGTTTAAAAGCTCTATTTTTTGCCGCTGTAATCAGCTCGCATTTTTTATCAAACCAAGTTTTATTAGACGAACTTCGTTTGATGGAATGTGGGATATACATCTCCATCCCCAGAAGAATAATCTCTGATACCGACTCCGCGCAAGCGTGAACATCGGAGTCTCCGAAGCACACCTCCGATCATGGAAAGGATGCGAAGAAATCTCGCAAATCGTCCCAGTTAGCAGCCCCATACTTCCATACATGGCGAAGCTGCCTAGGCCGGTTATTCGCTTGATATGCAAGTGCTTGCGCGACAGATACTAAGCAGTGATTTGAGTTTCCCAATGGTGCAGAAACCTCTACAGTATAAATACTCGGTTCGGATGTCAAAAACCGATCCAGGGTGTTCGCATAATCGCCTCGGGCATCCGGCCCTCGCGTTGGCTCCCCCACCAGTTGAGTCAAGTTGTGGTTTACAGCAAACATCTCCGCCAGCCTCCCAGCCTCGTCAGTTCTGTTAGAATGTAACAACCAGCCGGAATTGTGCACATTAAAATCGCCAAGGACAACAATGTCATAAGCTGGGTGGTTGATCTGTATCCAGTCGACGACATGTGAAAGATGTTCGAAAAATGTCGCCGGTCGATCGTCATTCGGGGAGCGGTAAAGACAACAAAGAAATTTAACGAAATTCCTCTGCGTGACCCTCAACCATATGATGTCCATATTATTGGGTTCCAACGCCTCCATCCTGTGGTAAGCCAGATTGGACCGCGCGAGACGCAGACTCCGCCCTTTAAACGGAATCTCGAATAAAAGTCGTATCCTGAGCAACGATATGTAGAATCAGTTGACGAATCGACCTGGGTCTCAGTTTGGGCAAGGATATCAGCACTTGCTTGTTTGCAAATATTGGTGGGCGGCGTTTACATTCGTATTGGTGAAACCGATGCCCTTGATGTTACAAAATGCCGTCACCAGTCGAGCGTGGGCAGAGCCTCGAAAGCGAGCCCGGTTATGCGATAACGAACCTCTTAAAGTTCCATTATTTATCATGATATCTGCATGATGTTCCCCCTGACATAGTCCCCCCCGGAGATCCGAATGGGAGACTAGTTTACCTCCGGAATTCTTTATATCAGAAGGTACCATCATATCTTATCTCCGTGTCAGTCTGGACCATCAGCCACACATCCGAAACACCGTCGAAGATTTCTCTCGGTGATATCGCGGAATTTACAGCGTGACGGGCTGGTATCTCACCTTGAAACCGACTACCACCTAACCAACCTTTTCTGGAACCGGTCCATCAGCTAAGCTCCGAAAGATGCCCAGGGATTTCTCCCGACCATTTCACGGAGCCTAAAGCTTGATGGGGTGGTATTTCACCGGGCGCACAGGTCGTTGGGACCCCGGCTACCACTCGGACTTTAGTCACCTCTTATGACAAGTCGGCCTGGCTGTGAGTATATTCTAACGCCCTACTCACAGGGCTGTCTGGGTCAAATACAGACAGTACGGATCAGCTCACGGCAAAGGTCAATTTCAGATGGCGAGATATATTCAAGATATCGTTCTTCTTTTGAACTACAAGAAGTTTGGAGCGCTCAGGCTCTCCGATTGCAATCTTAAAACATTTAAGTTCAATACATAGACAACTTCCTTTCTCTATCCTCTCCGTTCAGTTTCATCCACACTGTGAAGGGGCATTAAAATATATTAAAGAATCCCTCTCATGTGCAATTGAACATGGGATTGGTGCCAAGTGAACAAAGTACCAATTTCTAAGAAGTAGGATAGGTATGATGAATAATTAATTTAGGAGACTTGAGAATCGAATTCACAGAGAGAAAAAAAGAAGCTTCTTCCCAACTATTTGGTTCACAGTAAAACCAATTTATAGCCGAACACATTTTTTTTATATTACCAAAGATTAGACATTCAAAACCATGTCCTCAAAAGGTTTTTTCAAAATTCCAATTATTTACCGAGTTACTGCGAATTTGGTGACACCGCAACTAAACTTCCCCGGAACAAATCGAACAATATACGGTAGACGTTGCCCGACTACATGGGATGGATTACCCCATAAAACCTTTCTTATACTCTATACTTACCAGGTGTACGAGTACCTGTATGAAGTGAGCTTTTTTTTTTAATAAAACACTAATTTTAAATGAGAAAGTAAAAAACATTTTATTCGACATTTCCACATTTTTGGATCTTTCCCACCGCTTATAAACGGTCAGAAATTGTTTGTTGTGCAACATTTAACATTTGTGTCATTTGTTTTTTAGTTTAGTTTTAAACCACATTTATTTTCCTAAATCTTTTTACATATTATGTATAATATTAGGGCTAAATTTTAAACCCTATTTTACAATTACAGTCCTTAAATTAACTTACTCTAAATTACACAGTATATTTTTTATTTATGCCTTTCGGCGCACAATTTTTTTTTGATTTTTTTCTTATATATGTATATGAACATTAAATAAGTAATATATTAGAGAGATACCACGTATAATTTTTTTTTCAATTTTTTATTTTTTTTATTTTTATGTAACAAACAAAAACATCAAAACGAAACGAAAAGGTAAATAAAAATAAAACAGAATGTGCCATTTATTTTTGACTTAAAGTGTCATCTTGATCAAATATTGCTTGCTATTCGGCGTCTTCAATCTTTTTTGGTGGTCTTCCACGTTCTTCATTTCGCACATCAAAATCATTATCTCTGAACCGCTTAAACCATCTTTTGCATGTTGCTTCCGAGAGAGCATGATCACCATAAGCCTCGACAAGCATTCGATGCGACTCTGCAGCACTTTTCTTCAAATGAAAACAAAAAATTAATGTTTTCCGCAAATCATCATTTTCTGGTACAAAATTCGACATTCGACAGGATTAAAAAAATGATCTTGTTTGTACAATGACTTAATGCATACTAAATATGTTTACCAGATGTCATAGCAACCAAATAAAAAAAATATATGGGCTCGCTCACAACAAACGTTCCCTATCGATACATTTGTATCTTGACGCTCACTTCACACCGGTACACCTGGTATATAATGTATATTTAACTAAAGGTCATAGCAACATATTTTGTTGAAATCTTTTCGTTTTAGTGTGTGACATTTGCAAAAATTTATCGCCCACCCTATATTTAGTCAGATGAGTTTTGAGTCAATCTTCAAGCACACTGGGAACATTTTAAAAATATGTTGGGTGAATATTGAAATTTTTGTGTAATGGGTTTGTGGCGTTTCTAACAGATAAACACACAATATACAAGCGAATAGTGAAGAACACCGAACGAAAATCGAATAAGAAAATGCATCAGAGCCGTATACCATAGCGATAACATAACAATTCCACATCAGTTTAATGTACTTGAGTTTAAAAATCGAATTCGAACACGCGTCAGTAGCCCGATGCTTCACTGCTTCGCTTTTCACCCGTTTCGTCGTATGTTCAAATCACTGTCTTCACTATCCTTGCTTAACGCAACAACCCGACGTGATCTGTACCCACAGCACACTCTTTCCCATAGTAAGCAGAACTTCCCGACACGATTACGACTTCCGCATAGAGCACCGGCACACTCGCCTGCTCCGACGTTCTCTCATACGCTCGCTCTTCGCTCCGTCGTTCGCACACGAAGTTGATCGTAACAAAGTTACTGAGGAGGGAGTAGTGTGGCGTGTCTAACAGATGCACACACAATACACAAGCAAATAGTGAAGAACACCGAACGAAAATCGAATAGGAAAATGCATCAGAGCCGTATACCATAGCGGAAGAGGGATTGATAAACTAACTGATAAGGTTAACAATGAATTGACATTATACCATGGCTTGGCTATTCGTCGAAACCCAGATTCAATTGAAAACAGGGCAACATAGCATCATAAAAGCTCAACCAGGGTTGTTCTTGGTGACAAATGAATTGCCCACCTGGTCCATCAAGTTGGTGCAAATGGTAAAAAGCTGTGGGTGAGGGCACATTTGATGAATTTGTCCATGAAAATCCTCCTCTAAGTGACGATGTGTTGAAAGTTATAAAGCCAATCTATGAACGATTGTCTTCAAATACCTTATTAGAATGATGTTTGGATCCTGAAACTCTGAATAATAACAAATCGTTAAATTCTTTAATACGGACTTTTGCTCCGAAACACATTCATGTAGGAACGAGGACCATTGAAATTGCTACTTTTCTTGCTGTTAGTATTTTTAATGAAGATCTTATAACCATTTTAATTTTACTGAACGCTATGGGAATCACGATGATTGTTGTTTTATATTGAATGTTATTGAAACTAGCAAATGAATGTAATTTAATTTAATATTTTATCTATTATGTGTAAATGAAAATGTACATTGTGTTTTGTATTTAAGTTTAATTTGAAAATGTGATAATTGTAACGTATGCATTAATGTTTGCATTTTAAGTAAATGTTTACTTGTAAAACGTAAATCAATGTTTTAATTTAAAAATTAATTTAATATTTAAATTGTTTAAATGGCTTGCATGTTATGTATTTTTGTATGTGTTTTAATGTTTTCTCGCTGGGACAAATGTGTTGGGGGAGTTACTCCGTAACAATATTATGTCTTCATTGCATTGAAGTCGACGAGTTTGGCCTTTCTCGGCTGCATGAACTTATCCAGATCCCGATTCAGAAAGCCAGGCACCCCGGAATTAACAAGATACAGACCCGAAGACTCATTGTCTACAACAACCCTGATCGATCGATTTTCGGGGAAGTTCTTCGTTCAGTCACAAAGCTGCTGGGAAAGTCGGTGAGGGTTGTTATAGTTATTTGTTAACAATTTGAATGTAATAATATATATATATGTTGTAATAGAGGCGGCCGATAGCGCGGTCGCGTCCAGGAGAAAAGCGTTCCGAGGATGAAGTCAAACGATGGAATCAGCGTCCAGAAGGCTGAAGTCGAACGGTAGAATTAGCGCCCAAGGAAATGAAAGCACACGATAGAATCAGCACATAAGAAGATGAAGTCAAACGATGGAATCAAGGCCCAAGAGGATGAAGTGAAACGATGGAGTCACTGTCCAGAAGGATGAAGTCGAACGGTAGAATTAGCGCCCAAGAAAGTGAAAGTACACGATAGAATCCGAACATAAGAAGATGGAATGAAACGATGGAATCACTGCCCATGAGGATGAAGTGAAACGATGGAATCACTGTCCGAAAAGATGAAGTCTTTTCTCCTTGAGATTAACTTTTATTATTTAATGTATGTTGATCGGACGAGAACCGATGGTGTACACTTTATGAAGGTTGAATGCACACTGACTCGTTGGGCATAACTACCAATTCAAAAAGGAACGGCATGATGTCATCGATGGTGACAATTGGCCAGCTGGTGCCAGCTGCTGCCTAACTGGTATACACAGTGAATGTACTAGATTTCTCCAGTACATTCCAGCACATTTAATTGCCAATCCGCAACAATATGTAAGTTTTATATTATTTAATATAGTAATGTATTATAATTATAAATAATAACTCGTGAAGGACTTACGTGTATTGACCGTTGAGCGGTCGCTGCAGTTGCTGCTTCTGCTGGTGGGTTCGGCGACTGGGTGCAGGGGGCGTTGAGGTAATGCTCCCCTGTTCAGCTGCAGTGGCTTTCTCTTTCCGTTCCTGTGGATAGCCTACTTGTACGCAAAGAAACACCCAAAATTCCAACCCCAACTCCCTTTGAAAATCTGCAGTTACCGGCAAACATTTCCACCCCAAAGCCATCGTCATTCCATGCATCAACGCATTGGAAAATTTCCCTGAAAACATTTCGGTTCACATATAATGTAACCATCATAATCAGGGAATGTTATTGTTTCTTCTCGTCGGCTATCCTAGCCTCACAAATGCACAACAACTTTCCCTACATGCACATTGGTTGGCGAACTTTTTGTCCAACGACAAAAGCAACGGCGCGCAGCACTTTTCTTCAAATGGAAACAAAAAATTAATGTTTTCCGCAAATCATCATTTTCTGGTACAAAATTCGACATTCGACAGGATTAAAAAAATGATCTTGTTTGTACAATGACTTAATGCATACTAAATATGTTTACCAGATGTCATAGCAACCAAATAAAAAAAATATATGGGCTCGCTCACAACAAACGTTCCCTATCGATACATTTGTATCTTGACGCTCACTTCACACCGGTACACCTGGTATATAATGTATATTTAACTAAAGGTCATAGCAACATATTTTGTTGAAATCTTTTCGTTTTAGTGTGTGACATTTGCAAAAATTTATCGCCCACCCTATATTTAGTCAGATGAGTTTTGAGTCAATCTTCAAGCACACTGGGAACATTTTAAAAATATGTTGGGTGAATATTGAAATTTTTGTGTAATGGGTTTGTGGCGTTTCTAACAGATAAACACACAATATACAAGCGAATAGTGAAGAACACCGAACGAAAATCGAATAAGAAAATGCATCAGAGCCGTATACCATAGCGATAACATAACAATTCCACATCAGTTTAATGTACTTGAGTTTAAAAATCGAATTCGAACACGCGTCAGTAGCCCGATGCTTCACTGCTTCGCTTTTCACCCGTTTCGTCGTATGTTCAAATCACTGTCTTCACTATCCTTGCTTAACGCAACAACCCGACGTGATCTGTACCCACAGCACACTCTTTCCCATAGTAAGCAGAACTTCCCGACACGATTACGACTTCCGCATAGAGCACCGGCACACTCGCCTGCTCCGACGTTCTCTCATACGCTCGCTCTTCGCTCCGTCGTTCGCACACGAAGTTGATCGTAACAAAGTTACTGAGGAGGGAGTAGTGTGGCGTGTCTAACAGATGCACACACAATACACAAGCAAATAGTGAAGAACACCGAACGAAAATCGAATAGGAAAATGCATCAGAGCCGTATACCATAGCGGAAGAGGGATTGATAAACTAACTGATAAGGTTAACAATGAATTGACATTATACCATGGCTTGGCTATTCGTCGAAACCCAGATTCAATTGAAAACAGGGCAACATAGCATCATAAAAGCTCAACCAGGGTTGTTCTTGGTGACAAATGAATTGCCCACCTGGTCCATCAAGTTGGTGCAAATGGTAAAAAGCTGCGGATGAGGGCACATTTGATGAATTTGTCCATGAAAATCCTCCTCTAAGTGACGATGTGTTGAAAGTTATAAAGCCAATCTATGAACGGTTGTCTTCAAATACCTTATTAGAATGATGTTTGGATCCTGAAACTCTGAATAATAACAAATCGTTAAATTCTTTAATACGGACTTTTGCTCCGAAACACATTCATGTAGGAACGAGGACCATTGAAATTGCTACTTTTCTTGCTATTGTATTTTTAATGAAGTTCTTATAACCATTTTAATTTTACTGAACGCTATGGGAATCACGATGATTGTTGTTTTATATTGAATGTTATTGAAACTAGCAAATGAATGTAATTTAATTTAATATTTTATCTATTATGTGTAAATGAAAATGTACATTGTGTTTTGTATTTAAGTTTAATTTGAAAATGTGATAATTGTAACGTATGCATTAATGTTTGCATTTTAAGTAAATGTTTAATTGTAAAATGTAAATCAATGTTTTAATTTAAAAATTAATTTAATATTTAAATTGTTTAAATGTCTTGCATGTTATGTATTTTTGTATGTGTTTTAATGTTTTCTCGCTGGGACAAATGTGTTGGGGGAGTTACTCCGTAACAATATTATGTCTTCATTGCATTGAAGTCGACGAGTTTGGCCTTTCCCCGCTGCATGAACTTATTCAGATCCCGATTCAGAAAGCCAGGCACCCCGGAATTAACAAGATACAGACCCGAAGACTCATTGTCTACAACAACCCTGATCGATCGATTTTCGGGGAAGTTCTTCGTCCAGTCACAAAGCTGCTGGGAAAGTCGGTGGGGGTTGTTATAGTTATTTGTTAACAATTTGAATGTAATAATATATATATATATGTGTTGTAATAGAGGCGGCCATTAGTGCGGTCGCGTCCAGGAGAAAAGCGTTCCGAGGATGAAGTCAAACGATGGAATCAGTGTCCAGAAGGCTGAAGTCGAACGGTAGAATTAGCGCCCAAGGAAATGAAAGCACACGATAGAATCAGCACATAAGAAGATGAAGTCAAACGATGGAGTCACTGTCGAGAAGGATGAACTCGAACGGTAGAATTAGCGCCCAAGAAAGTGAAAGTACACGATAGAATCCGCACATAAGAAGATGAAGTCAAACGATGGAATCACGGCCCAAGAGGATGAAGTGAAACGATGGAATCACTACCCAAGAGGATGAAGTGAAACGATGGAATCACTGCCCGAAAAGATGAAGTCATTTCTCCTTGAGATTAACTTTTATTATTTAATGTATGTTGATCGGACGAGAACCGATGGTGTACACTTGATGAAGGTTGAATGCAGACTGACTTGTTGGGCATAACTGCCAATTCAAAAAGGGACGCCATGACGTCATCGATGGTGACAATTGGCCAGCTGGTGCCAGCTGCTGCGTAACTGGTATACACAGCGAATGTACTAGATTTCTCCAGTACATTCCAGCACATTTAATTGCCAATCCGCAACAATATGTATGTTTTATATTATTTAATATAGTAATATATTATAATTATAAATAATAACTCGTGAAGGACTTACGTGTATTGACCGTTGAGCGGTCGCTGCAGTTGCTGCTTCTGCTGGTGGGTTCGGCGACTGGGTGCAGGGGGCGTTGAGGTAATGCTCCCCTGTTCAGCTGTAGTGGCTTTCTCTTTCCATTCCTGCGGATAGCCTACTTGTACGCAAAGAACCACCCAAAATTCCAACCCCAACTCCCTTGGAAAATCTGCAGTTACCTGCAAACATTTCCACCCCAAAGCCATCGTCATTCCATGCATCAACGCACTGGAAAATTTCCCTGAAAACATTTCGGTTCACATATAATGTAACCATCATAATCAGGGAATGTTATCGTTTCTTCTCGTCGGCTATCCCAGCCTCACAAGTGCACAACAATTTTCCCTACATTCACATTGGTTGGCGAACTTTTTGTCCAACGACAAAAGCAACGGCGCGCAGCTTGTTTATTCAGCTGCAATATACCCGACCCACGAACCTTTGTCCAACCGACAGGCCATCGCCGGCATCTCACGCGTAGCCGCCAAAAACCAAATTCTTCAACATACACAACATGCAAACAAAAGAATTCAGTTCTTCCCACCGGCAATAGATACTATACACAATGCGCACATCGCAGAGTGTCGTGTCGAGTTAGAGTTGGTTTCATCTGAACAAAACATTGTAAAAAAGGTAGACAAAGACAAATTCGAGTCATTTTCCGATGCCAGTCGTGCGTGGTCTACAGTTCCGCGAATTTTCAATCATTCTTAAGTTTAAAAATACCCTCAAACGTAAAAACATCATTTAACAATAAAAAATGTATTCGGTGTCAGCAGCGTGTTACATATGGAACAATCAAATAAAAACGAACAATTCGCAACAAATCACTTAGTAAGTGCATACAAAAAATCATCTTAATTTATCAAGTGTTCTTAAATGTAATTTCAGTTTATGTATTTGTTACAAATAATAATTTCCTCCTCAAGCTGCTCCTTACAAATTGTAAACTTTCTAATTAATCTGAAAAATCTACATAAAATAAAAATACATTAAAATAAAAAGCGGTGATCACCGGCCACAAAACCAGTGTTTCATTTGTTTTTTTTTCTTCCGGGTTAAAAGTTGTATCAAGGCAGCAGCACAACTGAGTGCATCACTAAAGATTATTTGGTGTGTTGATAAGTGGAGTCCCTCAAACCGTGACAATTAAGTGGAAAAGCGCATCGCTCGCGCAACAAATCCGATGTGGTCTTCAGGGAGGCGAACATCAATCCAGTGGTTCAAGAATAAATTCCTTTTGTACAGTGAACTCATGATGGGGATAGGAGTGCACTAGTACCCGTGTCGGCACATCAACTTCTTAACCCCCACAAGCCCATTTGAACTAAGTTTGCTCAGCAATGCACCGCGCCAGACGCGGTCAAAAGCCTTGGAGATATCCAATGTGACCGTCCTTGACTCACCATACCCCTCAATCACACATGTCCATACATTGGTTATAAGGGTCAAAAGGTCTCCCGTGGACCGCCTGCCTGGAATCCATAATGACGACTGTTGATGACCTTTTCCATCACCTTAGATAGCATAGACAGTAATGCTATCGGCCGGTAATTTTGTGGGAGACACTTTTTTCCGCTCTTTGGGATTGGCTGAGCTCGAACGATTTTCCAGCAGGTAGGAAACGTCCTCCGTGGATAAGATAAAGGAAAAAGTCTGCTAAGAACCGACGATAATTCTGGAGCACAGTTCTTAAGGACTACTGCTGGTATATCGTTCGGACCGGTTGCCTCCCTACAGTGTAGACCACGTAGAATGCATTGAATAGTACGCGTGCGGAAACTCACATTCAGCGTCGAACACCGTACAGGTGCGATCACAGGAGGTTCCAAAAGACCGGTATCGAGGTTTGAATTCGGGAAAAATAAATTCAGAAACACATTAGCTTTATACTTTGAATTTGTGAGTATAGTCCCGTTGCACGTCGCCAATGGACGAAAAGGAGAGGAAGCGAAGTTACTGCTGACAGCCCTTCCCATTGACCAGAAGGGAACCGAACCATTTGGGCACTCAAGAAGTTTATTGATTACTCTGTCGTTGTAAGTCTTTTTCGTGGTATCAATCGCCTTGTTGCATGCGTTTCTGATTCTAACAAAATTCGTTCCCACCTCGGTGGGATTGAAGCTCCCTTGCTTAAAAAAGCCATTTGTAATCTGCTGGCTTCTTTTATCAAAGCAAGCCTTATCGGATGAATTTCTTTTAATGGAATGAGGAATATAGATCTCCCTCCCGAGAAGAATAATCTCCGGAACCAATTCCACGCATTCGTTAACATCAGAGTCTCCAAAACACACCTCCGACCACGGAAAGGATGCGAAGAAACCTCGAAAATCGTTCCAGTTACCATTCTCATTCATTTTCCATACATGGCGAACCTGCTTAGGCCGGTCATTCGTTTGAAATGCAAGTGGTTATGCGACCGATACCAAGCAATTATCTGAATTCTCAGTGGCGCAGCAACCTCCATGGTATAAGTGCTCGATTCGGATGTCAAAAACAGATCCAGGGTGTTCCCATAATCACCCCAGGCTTGCGGCACTCGCGTAGATTCCTCCACGAGTTGAGTTAAATTGCGACTAACAGCGAACATATCCGCCAGCCTCTCGGTCTCGTCGGTTCTGTTAGAATGTACCAACCAGTCGGAGTTGTGTACATTAAAATCGCCAAGAACAACAATCTCAGAAGCCGGGTAGTTGATCTGTATTCAGTCGACGGTACATGAAAAATGTTCGAAAAGTGTCGCTGATCGATAGTCATTCGAGAATGGGTAAAGACAACAAATAAATTTAACAGGATTCCTTAGCACGGCCTTCAACCATATGATGTCCAAGTTATTGGGTTCTAACGCCTCCATCCTCTGGTAAGCTAGATCGGAACGCTGAACACGCAGACTCCACTCTTGAAACGGAATCTCGAATGGAAGTCGTATCCTGACCACTGAAAATATGTCGAATCAGTTGATGAATCGACCTGGGTCTCTGTTAGGGCAAAGATATCAGGTTTCGCAGTTTGCAAGTATTGGTGGACGGCGTTGACGTTCGTATTGGTGAAAACGATGTCCCTGATGTTACAAAATGCCGTTATCAGTTGAACATCGAAAGAGCCTCGACAACGACCCCGATTATGCGATGACGAATTTCTTAAAGTTGGGTTATTTATAATAATATCTGCATGATGTTCCCCCTGACATTGTCCTCCCGGAGATCCGATTGGGAAACTAGTCTACCACCAGAATTCTTTATCTCAGAAGGTACTATCATGACTTGTATCCGTGTCAGTCCGGGCCGTCAGCCATACATCCGGAACATAGTCAAAGAGATCTCTCGGCTATATCGCGGAATGTACATGAAGGGCTGGTATCTCACCTTGGAACCGACTATAACCTAAACCAAAATTTTCGCGAACCCGTCCATCAGCCAAGCTCCGAAAGATGGCCAGGGATTTCTCCCGACGCAGCCTAAAGCTTGGTGGGGTGGTATTTCACCGGGCGACAGGGCCTTTAGTCACCTCTTACTACAAGCCGGCCTAGCTGTGAGTATATTCTACCCTCTACTCACAGGGCAAGATTATCTCAGAATGTACTTTTGGCGGATTTAAATTATATAACTTTGGCGAAGTTGGGTATTATCGCCGGAGGAAGTGTTCCGCCGACACTGTCCAATACTTAACACACGGCGAATGACATGCTCTACCAGCTCTGTCCACAAAAACCAAAAGACCGGAGCGGATGCCGTCATCAATTAAACACAACACATTTTAGTTTCAAGACTCGTTTATTGTACACTGGTGTTATACATGTTCTTAACAATACGAACGCAGGTAGCCACCGAACGAAACACACTCTAACTCGACTTCCTCGAATAATTTCCTTCACGACCTCATTCGGTTAACTTTAATAGAATCTCTTCGATAGAGATCCTCGCGGTTCGAATGATCTACGTTGACCCTCAATCCTTCGACTTATCTCCGCGACTCCTCGACATAGACTCCCCTGGTCCTTCGAAAGAGACTTCTCGTCCCGATGGCTATCAAAATCAGACTGTCTGTCTGCCCACACAGATATCCAGATTCCAAACCGGAATCTGAATCCTGTACGGACAAATTTTTCTATTCGATCTGCTAACAGAATTCCGGAAATCTCTGTTAGCAGCATGCTATTTCATCCCAGGGGTAATTTCCTATTTTCCTGAAAGGAGAAAGTCATTCCTTGCATACATCATTATCATTGGTGATAGAATTTCATTTCCACGGCCTTCTGTTTGCACAGAACATCTGGCGCCCAGACCAGAGATATTCGGCGATTGTTTTGACGTGCAGTCCGTGGGTCTTATTTGAACTTGGTACCCGGAATCGAAATCCATTATATCTTTATAATGGTGCGAAATTCTAGCGTGGCCGTGGGACCGGAGTATTGCCTTTGTTCGCTTAACTCCTCATAAATTATCGGATATCTCGTTGAGATATATTCGATTGCGATAGGTCGTGGCTGCCTTCTGTTGTTCAACGGATTTGGGTGGTCCTTGCGTTAGATTACCCGCACGTGCATCCGTTGATCGGCTCATTCTTTGATGATAGCAATTCTTTTGTATCGAATTTCGGAATTGCCGGTTCGATGAGATGTTCCTGGGCGCAGGCAGCATGTATGGCATTTTGGGAATTGCTTTTTTAGGAATAGAACGCATGGATGTTTATACCTTTGTTTCAGGCATGATGAATTATAGTTGTTGAGCTTGACCTAAAAAGGTTTGGGGACGTTCAGTTCCTTGCTTTTTGGTGTCGGTCTCAACGTTGGCTGCGAGTTGCAGGCCCTATGGTGGGACTTTGGGGCACGCGTCTGTGGGCGCGTGCTACGCTCTCAGGTAAGTAAGTTCTTTGAAGGTAGGAACCTTACCTGCGCAGAATTGTGCGTTCGTAGAACGCTACATACTATCATAACATATCTCCGTGTCAGTCCAGGCCATCAGCCATACACCCGAAACATAGTAGAAGATATTCCAGAATGCACAGTGTGACGGGATGATATCTCACCTTGGGATAGACTTACTACCTTGACCAACATTTTCTCGAAGAGGTCCGTCACCCAAGCTCCGAAAGATAGCCAGGGATTGCTCCCAACCACATTAGCATTACTTGATAGTAATACTTGTAATTAATGTTGCTTTTTAAAAAGGATATTATACGAATGTGTTCCATCGAGTTTGTCGTACTTTTCGAAACAAAGCTTCATGTTTTGCGCCGCACCCTACAAGAAGCTTGGTTGAAAGTTATTAATTTCATGACGAATATTTTCATGAGGCCCGCGATGCACTTTTTCTTTCAGATAGCTCCATAAAAATTCGTCAGGATCCAGTCTGGTGTTTTTGCTGGCCATTGGATATTCCCAAATCGACTGAACACTTTTTAAGGGAAAACATCCTGTAATAAATTCATCGATACTCTGGACGTATATGGAGTGGCTCCACTCTCTTGAAAGAACAGGTGTGATGGGAGCGATGAATGAGCTCGCTGATTCGGCAATAAAATCGATAATCATTCTTCCAGAATTTTCACTATTGACATCCGTTGCCAGTTCTCGGACATTTAAAAAAAAGCCAATCCACAATTCGTGGATCGTGGAGCGCACCTGATCACAATGCAACGATTTTTGTGCTTGGTTCGTAAATAACATGTATTGGCAGTTTTGCTTATTGACAGACCCATTTAAATGAAATTGTCACAGTTTGAAATGTTTGCAACATATTTTCATGAAATTCTTTTCGTAAAGACATTTTCCTTGGGTTCTTGAACGATTTGAATCTTAAAATAATGGAACTTTAAGCCCTTTTTCACAATTTTATGTGGGGTCGCTCTTGGAAGTCCCTACGAAACCGTTCTTTTCCTTACTGAAAATCGGTTATCCCTTGAACTGTTTTACACGGTTTCGACGTTTACATAGACCTGTGGCGATTCCGCCAAACCCCACTGTCTACTTCCCAAAGAACCCCCATAACTACAACCAAACTTCCCTAGTATTCTGCTAATACAATCGCATTAGTACCTGCAAATGCTTCACACATCAAGTCTATCTAATGTACTTATCTAAAGCTCCTGGAAGAGAATTCTTACCTTCATGCATTAATTTGCATCCAACATTCCCTACAAGAATCCAAGTCCAAACTTGTCAGATCATAAATCCAAAGCCAATTCGGCATATTCGGTTGCCAGGCAAATCCCAATCTTATCATATGCATTTTCCCTAGACGAATTCATGAAAACGAAACACTTTGGTTCACATATAAAGTAACCATCATAACAGGGATATTAAACATAGCGTCGCCTATTCCCAGCTTCATCATGTGTGTTACATATTCCTTTACATACACATTGGCTGGCGACCTTTTCTCCCTACGATAAATAACCCAACGTAGCTGCACACAATTAGCGCAATCAACGCCGAAACCAAATCCTATACCATAGGTAATGCAAATAGGAATTGTGTACTGACCATTGGCAGCGATGCCATAAACACCAATTCCCTGTAAATAAGCTAAAACCAATTAGCACCACGTGCATGATACATTGCGGGTATCATTACAGCTGCAATGCACATCATAGACAATGATCTACACGATCTCTTTGTCTTCCCATATTTCTGGATCCGCTTCTCGTGACCTAGCGGCATGAGCAAAAAGAAACCCATTAGTAACCAATAAGATACGGCTTGTTTACTTGGCCGAACTCACATCTCATTGATGCACATTATTCCCTTTCTTTGTTTTCAAATTCGTTCTCATGGCTTTGTCCCATGAAAGAACCAATATTCACACATACATGTGTACCACTACGATCTCCTCTTTGAGATCAGGTTACCTACCCCCAAAGAGAGACCACGTTTTTCTTGGGATAGAAAATGCATCCTTAAATTAAGAGAGCCAGTACCACTGGCCGAATTCCCTTTGCCAGCGAATTCATATCGCTGAGTCGTAATTCAACCATCAAGGCGGTCGGGTCGTCTGCCATCCACCATACCAGCGGCGGTACGGTTCACCAGCGTGAACAAATAGTTAAAGTGCACTTCAACATGTCTTACCATATATAACAGGGGTGGCCAACAAGTCGATCGCGATCGACCGGTCGATCGCGAGACCAATTTTGGTCGATCACTCGCAAGTTCGGGGTTTGCGAAAAGTATCTCATAAAAACTTTTAACTTAAAAAGTACAAATACTCTTTATTCAAATGTTTTCTGTGATTAGCTCATTTTTATATTATCATTATTTTTATTAGTTTGTTTTGACATTTGAAATGGTTTTATTAAGTTCTCTTTCTTTGCACTTTTGCAATTCTGTTTTCTATTTAAAGCTTTTGTCGGTAGATAACTTTTTTGCTGCTGCTACTTTTTGCTACCTATATAAAATTTATTTGAATTGGGATATTACAAAATCAGCATAATACTTCGGCTTATGATAAAAACTTATACAATACATATAAAAACGTATATAAATGATGTTTATTTAATAAATCTGAAATACAGTGCGTTTAAAATTGACTTGTATTTACACTTCTGAGAAATTTATGACTATTAAAATAATAACATTTAAATTGCATGCCATTAGGATTAATTCTTGGAATCTAATTTTGCAGAATATAGTGTTAAATTTTCATTCTGAAGTTAGTGTTTGTACGCTACAGTCAATTTCTCTTGCGGATTGTTTCATTTGTAAGTATTAATGAAATATTAGTGTTCTTTAAATTAATTGTGCAAGTATATAAGAGATATATTTTAAATAAAATTATTTAAATCTTAATTAAATATTTATAAGCATTATTTAAAATAATAATTTAATTATTCGCAACTATTAAGTATGATTAGCTATTTCGTTTTATCGGCTAAACCTACACCAGGTATTAATTGTAATTTATATTGTTACTGTTTAATACTTTTATTACATGCCCTATTATTAAGTCGTATATTTTTTGCATTTTAGTATACCTATTTATGAACATGGATAGCAAACCAAAAAAATCGAAAACATATCATTTCAATGAAGAATGGGAAATTAACTATTTTTTTACGATGATGAATGATAAATGTTGCTGCTTAATATGTCTTAGCTCGATAGCCATTGCTAAAAAGGGTAATTTGGAGAAACAATTCTTATCTTTACATAACAAGTATCAAACAGATTATCCACCAAATTCCGAATTACGAAAACGTAAAGTTCGGGATCTTAAAACTCAATTAACAAATCAACAAAATATTTTCAAAAAGCCAATATTGAAGTCACAAGCAGTAACAACTGCATCCTTCAAAGTAAGCTATCTATTAGCTAAAAAATGTAAACCATTTTCTGATGGTGAATTTGTAAAGGAAATGTTCTTGGAAATCTCGGATTCCCTTTTTAATGATTTTAAGAACAAGAGCGAAATTACTGCTGCAATTCAAGATCTACAACTGTCCCGAAACACAGTGATGCGACGAATCGAAAAGATGGGTGGAAATTTAAAGGAACAGTTACAAAATGATATTAACAGATGCTCTTGTTTTTCTCTTCAATGTGATGAATCGACAGATATAAGTGATACTGCACAGTTACTTGTTTTCATTCGTTTAGTTTTTGAAGATTTTACATCTAAAGAAGAATTGTTGGGTATGATTTCTTTGAAAGAAAGGACTAGAGGTGTAGATATATTCAACGGGTTTAAAAGTCTGCTTAATGATAAGAAAGTACCTCTTTTTAAATTAGTTTCAATAACAACGGATGGCGCAGCTGCAATGATAGGCCGCAAAAATGGATTTATAGCCCTATGTCGAAATGACGATGAATTCCCAGATTTTTTGAGTTACCACTGTATAATTCACCAGCAAGTATTATCCAGCAAGAGACTAAATACAAAAGAAGTAATGGACGTCGCGTTTGAAATTGTTAATTCAATTCGTGGAAGTTCTCTCAAACGTCGTCTTTTTCAACTAAAACTCGATGAAGGTCAGTCTGATTTATTATTGCATACTGATGTAAGATGGCTAAGTAGAGGTAAATTTCTGCAACGATTTCGTGATTTATTGCCTGAAATAATAGAATTTCTTAATGAACAAGAGAAAAAATATGCATATTTAAATGACAAAACCTGGCTTAGTGACTTAGCATTCCTTACAGATTTTACTTCCATATTAAGCCATTTAAATTTAGAATTACAAGGAAAAATAAAACAATAATTGATATGATTAGCAGCATAGATGCATATAAAACCAAATTTATTTTGTTGATAGAAGATTTACAACAAAATAATATGAACCATTTTCCAAATATGGCAGACAACTTACAAAAAAATAAAAATATTATTTATGAGATTGACAAGTACGTGGCCGAAATACAAAATGTAATGGAAGATTTTGAGAAGCGATTCCAAGATTTTAAAAAAATTAAAGAAATTGTGGAATTTACATCTTTTCCTTTCAAAAAAGATTTAATTGTGAAGGAAATTAGCAAAAAAATTGCAGACTTATTTGATATGGAGCAAAACCTTGGAAAATGAAATTATAATTTTACAATCTGATTTAGTCTTACAAGCCAGAAAATTTGAAGAAAATTTTTGGAAATATGTTAACCGAGAAAAGTATCCCAATATTATCAAATGTAGCGAATATATTTTTTCTTGCTTTGGATCTACGTATCTGTGCGAATCGGCATTTTCATATTTACAATTAACTAAAACTAAACTTCGTTCCGTCCTGACCGATTCTCATACTGAGGACTCATTGTTATTGTCTTTGTCAGGATATACTCCAAATTATGATGCACTAGTAAAGGAAATGCAGACTCAGGTTTCTCATTAATTTAAAAAGTTTGAATGAATAAATGTTATTAATAAGTGCTCATGTTGTTTTAATTCCTCTGGACATAAGTTTTTTAACCCATTAAATAAATACTCATGTATGTAGATTATTTACCCCTTAATCATGGAGCTCGCCAAAGTGCACGTCGGTATAAAAGCACATTGCAAAAACATCCCCTTCTTACCTAAAAAATAGGTCGATCGCGACACAATTTATAAATAAAAAGTAGATCTTATGTGCACCAAAGTTGGCCACACCTGATATATAATACAAAGGTTATCAAGATCTTCAGGATATATTGAACTCCATAATAACAAAACATCTTGACGTATCAACAGTCGATAAATGTAACTTCCATTTATGTTGGTTTTTTTTTTGTTACAAACAATAGTTTTTTTCCTTAAGTTGATCTTTACAAATTGTAAAACAGAACTAAAAATAAACCAAATTGTAATGAACTAAATCGTGTGTTTAATTACCCCTTTATAGGCGGTCGTTATGGAGTTTTTCTTGCTTGGTGGACAGTGTTGACGGATCAGGTTCAGCAGCGGAACCTTTAGTGATGATGGAGGAAGAAAGGAATCAGCGCCGTACGCCGGCACACCATACTTCATCCCCACAGATCCTTGGAGATTGACTAGACTCCGGCCAAGGCATATTTGTAGCCGAAGCAGTTGCGCGAGACATTAGCGAATTAAATGAATCACTCAATCGTCGAACATTGAACCAAGAACAAAATTGTCGATGAGTTACAACGTAAGAATTGCAGCCTTTAAACAACGTTTCATTGACGAATGCGTGATGGTATCCCTATCACTGGAACTGAAACACTCCCATGATCCGCGAGTTGAAGGCCATCCCATCCAACACCGTTTATTAAACATAAATCTGTCGCCAGACACCCTGTATAAATACAGGCTTGGTACACATGTGCCTGACGTGTGTTAACATTGCAACCATTTTCAGTGTTTAGTTTATTTTTGATAGTCTAAAGGGTTTTACGGGTGTGTGGGAGCGAATAGACAGGGCAAAGTCTCTGATTTCAACCCGGCGTTGACCAGGACGATCCTTGTCCCTGTTAAATCCAAGTTGACATGCAGTCTCCAAGTGACACCCCTGGATAGCTACTTTGGCACCCTCCAAGTAGTGAACCAATGCATACAACGACATGCTGAGAAAGGTTGGCGCAAGGCTAATAACCTTGCCCGGAAAAACAAATTATTATGGACAATTTAACAAGCCTCGGATAAGGACGGGATACCGGTGGAGAAACTTGCTAAATAAGGCCAACACCGGATCCCGGTTGTAGTGCCGATGATGATGATGATGATAAGGTTTTACATGTTTGGTATGCTTGGTTTTTTATTTCCGCTCATACATCATCGCTTGTTTTTGATAAAAACAAAACGGTTGTTCTATTTCAAACACTGTATTCACTGCCCCCTGTGACTTCTTCCTAAACCCAAGGCTGATGAAACATTAAGGAACGACGTTCTGCCACTATAGATAAAATAAAGGCATCATACCGAAAAGCGAGTTCCACAATTGCTTCCAAGATTGATAAAAGCGCTGGAACAAATGTATTTTATCTAAGAAGGAACGCTTTGAAGAGAGCAACATTGATTACGTTATAAAGATTGACTAATGAGTAAATATTATATACGAAAAAACAAAACTCGCCTCATTTCGTTTGTATAACAACATATATATTTGATACAAGAGGAAAATAAATGAAATTAAACAAGGTAACAACTAGTATTTAGATTTTCTTAAACTTGAGCAGTATTGCAAGTGTTTGCTGTTCATTATTCGCACAAAGGTGTTAGTATCCGAGTTTCCTTGTTGAATTGCAGCATTACAAGTTCAAAAGTTACAATAGCTCCACTCATCTAAAAGTAAATAGAATTCATAAATCATTTAATTTGCTTACATTTGTGATTAATTCCTGAGAGTGAAGTTCGAGAGATAATATTCGTGTAGAGTTGACGGCTTAGCATCCTAGAGAAAGGGAGCAGTAACGAAGAAGAACCCAATAGTGTGGACACTAAATGGACATCGATCAGAGACACAATCAAACAAACAACCCAAAAGGTATTAGGATTTAAGAAAACAATTAAGTCCAAACATTGGTTTGACGATGAGTGTAGGGAGAAGATCGAACAACGTAAATGCCTCAGAGTGATCCACTTAGAAAGATATGATGAAGTCAACGCAGAAAGATACGCCACAATTCGGAAAGAGACGATGAGACTTTTCAAATGCACAAAAAAAAAACGCTAATGGGAGAAGACTCGGATCGAAAAAATCCTAGAAAATGCCAGAGCAAAGAACATCAGAGGTATGTATGCCGGTGTAAGTATGTATGCCGGTAAACTCTTCCCTCAATCACAAAGGAAGCACGGCGTAAGCATAACAAAATTGGTGGCAGCGGTGGAATATTTCACATCACCTGCCATTGAGGATTGGCAGTTCCGAAGAGATAAACTTGAATACCAACTCCCCCTTCCTGAGGATGACATCCACACCAGAACATTGGTCACGAAGCAGACTGGTGGGATATAGATAAATACAAGCAGGTGAGATACTTCATAAAAAAAGTGAAAAAAAACTATTACAAAAAGTGATAGACAAAACAAACAATAATCAAAAAAATGTGAAAAAACAACAATAATCAAAAAAAATTTAAGACGACAAAATCAATAATCAAAAAAAGAGAAAGACAAAACAAAACACTAATAAAAAAAAGTAAAAGACAAAAAAAACTAATAAAAAAAAAAGTAAAAAGTGAAAAATTAATAAAAATCTCAACAAAGACCAGTGCGGACCATCCAACTGTAGGCCGCGAAGCTCACCTGGCAGTAAAAACAGTGAAAATAAATTTACGTCAACAAGGAATAAAAATAGTAAAATTTTGAAATAGGGTGCGCGATTCGAAATTAAAAATCAACTCATTGTTCGAATAAAAATCATATTGCGAACTTGGCGTAGAACCTTATAAATGTGACAATGCTCTACTCTTTGCACAATCAGACAAGACTCATCGCATCAGCTCATACCCAAGACATCCTACCTGGCGTAGCAAGTCATCGCATATATACTCATACTGAGCTTTCAAGACAAGATTCAAGACATACTGAAGACATACTGAAGTTCATCAAGACTCATCAAGACATCATCACAAGACATACATCTCATCATCATCCCACTCACTCTGATCATCGAGACATCCAAAATTTTATGTTTTAATTAATTTGACTAAAAAAAAAAAAAAATATATTATAATAATAATAAAGGAAATTTTTAAAATTTAAATTAATAACAAAAAAAAATCTTACTAATTAGATTTGTTTGTTTGTTTGTTTCTTTTCCTGGTTTTTGTTTGTTCGTTTTTTGTTTGCTGGTTTTTCTTTTCTTTTCTTTTCCATTGTTTCCGCGCGTTTCTTGTCTTTCGTCGCTTATCTGTTTACATGTTTTGTGCCTGTTACGACATGGACACCTGCTCTTCTCGTAGTGTGGGCCATTAGCCGGATCACGGCATTGAAGGAGGACCTCGAGGCTCTCGGGGCTGAGAACGCGGTCCTAAAAAATAGATTGTCCCGGCTGGAGGCCACCCACCCGCGTCCCCGTTCGGTGCCGGTTCGGAAGCTAGTGAGTCGGAATCAGAGCTCGAGCCTGAGTTACAGATTGTCACCGACAATTCTGATGACTCAATGGACGACAATGACTCGCGTACCCCAACCCCAAACTCATCCAGGGCCCCCAAGCGGAAAACCCCACTCCCAACAATAAGCTGCGAGGGACGACCCTCCAATAAACGTGTCGCCAACGGCTCCCCGCCAACACCACCCCCATCATCATCATCACCTGTCCCCAAAAAGTTGTCGAACCCCTCGATAACTCAAAATTGCCCGAAAATCGTGCCTCCGCAGGAGCCTTGCCCTCCGAGGACAACTCCGGTGGTTAATCTAAAACCAAAGGCCTCTTGTGTTCCCAACACTGTCCAGCCAGAGGGCGGGGCCGCCCACCTGTTTCTAAGAAGAAGCAGCAACCCGGGGTCTTTGCACGAGACCTCAATTTAAACAATTTCGTCGGTGACATGAACCGACTAGGGATTTTCAACTTCAAGGCAAAGACCTTAAGCCCATCCCAAAACAAAATCATGAGCTACGATAGGGAAACCTACCACAAGGTTAATGACAACCTCAAGGCCAAGGAGGTGAATTATTACACCTTCACTCCGGCCGACGAAAAATCGAGGACAATCCTCTTAAAACGAGTCGCTGCCTCTTGGGAAAAGGACGACATCGTAACAGCTCTTGACAACGTCAAATTCATTGACGTCAAAAAATGCTCTCCCCCACAACGGTTTGTGAACATCAGACCGCAAAAATACAGCAAGCTGAACATACGGCAGCTTGACCTTGCCCCAGGAACCGACATAGATTCCATAATACGGACAAAGTCGCTTCCAATCTTGCATCAATAAGTTGTCTTCGAGGTATTTCATAACAGAGAAATGCCTCAATGCAGACGTTACCAACGTTTCGGGCATGTCTCCGGAAACTGCAACATGAGTCGCCCTTGCGTTCGTTGCGGAAAATCCCACGATATTGGCAAGTGCGAACTACCGCTAGCAAAATACGATCCCGCAACAAATGTGCAGGATGAAATAACACTGCCAACTTGCTGCAACTGCGGCAACAAAGGACATCCGGCTAGTTACAGGAATTGTCCTAAATACAAAGAAATTATTCAAAGATCCAAGGAGACTCGAGCTAAGCAAACAGCCAAGTCAGACTTCGGAAGACGGGCCACGCAGAACCTCATCCAAAATGGATTTACATTTGCCGACGTGCTTAAGGGGCAACAAGCAGGGAATATAAAAACTCTCCCAACTGCCCCCTCAAAAACATATTCAAGTCCCTAAGCGAGCCCCAGTAAAGGCCAACACGATGCCTCAAATTCAAGCGGCGGTGCAAAAGCCTCCGAGGGGCCAATCTTCAATGCTCGAGAAACTACTTAGTTTCTCCCGCTTGATTGAAGATATTCGACCCCGATATGAGAAACTAACAACCGCGGCTGAGAGGGAGGCACTCCTTTTCACTGCATATGCAAGACATACCCTCCACAATGGATTCCAAAATAAAAGTTATCCTCATAAATGTCAACTCCCTTGTTTCGCATTCCAAGCGTATGATAGTCTCTGACTTCATAAAGGATAACCGAGTGGACGTGGTACTTGTAACTGAAACTAGGTTGCATCCATGTCACCGTCCCATATTCCCAAACTTCTCCATGATTCGAAGAGATCGAACCCTCACTGGCGGTCCCACCATCAACGGAGGTGGAACTTGTATACTGGTTAATAGCGGACTTCGCCATGAGGCTATTGACCTCCCACACTTTGAGTCCATATATAAAATATATGTCTGGAGTTGAACTGCATCTGGCTAGTAATGGTAGAGTGAATATATACTCCGTATACCACTCGCATAAAACCAATAATGGCACCATTAATCCTGAAGATATCGGCAAACTAATAAGGACCTCGCGGCATACACCCTACAATGTAGGGCCTACATCATAGGCGGCGATTTTAACTCCAGACATCCCCACTGGAACAACTCTGTCCCTTGCCCAAATGGCACAAAACTGTACCAATGGTACACCGCAAACATGTATGCCCTCAACTTCGAAATAGTCGCAACTACGGTTGGTAACCGAGGTAACTCAATTCTGGACATATTTATTGTGTCCAAAGACTTACTTCCACAAATCACTCCTCCTCAAGTTTCAGCGGGTGTATCTGACTACAACGCTGTGACCACATTCATTCGCGGCTATCGGGCATCCCGGGCTCATATCAGATACATACCCGATTATGGGCGGACAAATTGGGACAACTTCAATATTACATTGAACGATGAACTCCACCAATTCTCTCTTCCCACTGACAGGAACCTTACGACGGTTGAGATAAACAACGCTACAAAACGACTTCACGAGATTCTAGTTGAAACCTCGGAGCCTCATGTCCCGAAGTACAAACTTGAAAAGACTTATCAGATTCCCCAGGACGACTTCACTCTTCGTCTCATCCGGGAGCGTAAAAAGCTCTGCAGATTGAGATATCGTCACCGCTTCACGCAAAGGGAACAATTATTGCGATCCATCATTCACAATATTGGTACACTGATAAAACAAAGAATCCAAAACAATCGTACCCGACAATTGCAAGACAAACTGAAGGGTATACAGATGGACCAGAACGTTTATAAAAATGTTAAGAAGATATGTGGCTCTTCCCGTATCACTGGGCCAATCATACACAATGGTGTTGTTGTTAATAACGACACCAATAAAGCAAATATCATCGGAGAGACCTTCGAAAATAATCACAAACTTACTCTCCAAGATGGCGACCCGGATACTAATGCGACCATTAGTTTAGAGGCCCACAGTAAGTTGGACGACTTCAACGAGCCAATTCCTGTCTTTAACCCAACTAACAGTGCATACTTCGATGACACACGTAATAATGGTCACGGTTTCATCGCACCAAATACCCTACAGAGCCTGGTTAAATCTCGAAACCCTAAGAAGTCACCCGGTATCGACAACATGTCGTACCACTCGTTGTGAAGGCTTTCTGCCTTATTATTTATAAAGCTCTCCATTCTGTTCAACCATGCCTACAACATGGGGTACTTTCCACAAGCTTGGAGGCACGCTATTATTTGTCCAATAGCAAAAGTTGGGAAACCAACATATCACCCCTCAAGCTTTCGCCCTATCTCGCTTCTCACTTGCATCAGCAAAATATATGAAAAATTCATATACGAGAAACTAAATAACTTTATCAGTGCCAGGAACCTAATACCTGATTTCCAATTTGGATTTCGAAGAGCGCACGGCACCACTATGGCTCTCAACATATTTCAAAACCACGTTTGCGTGCGCCTCTTTAATAAGGAACCCACCATTGCAGTGAGCCTGAACATTGAAAAAGCGTTTGTCACCACTTGGATCGAAGGTCTCGTTTTTAAATTGTTGAATACTGGCCTCAGTAGAACGCTATGTAGTATCATCTACCAGTTCGTTCGAAACAGAACCTTCCAAGTTAGAATGAATGGAAAGCTTTCCCGAACTTTTCACGCCACTGCAGGCGTACCACAGGGCTCCATTCTAAGCCCCATCTTATTCAATATTTACACCTCCGATATTCCTCGCCCTGTGGACGGGAGAGTAAACCAGATATGCTACGCGGATGACGTCCTAGTGTACACGTCATCTAAAGGCCCTAAACTCGGAACACATCGACTCAACCGTCACTTGGACGAACTTCTATCAGTATTACCGTCGATGGAAAATTCGACTTAATCCATCCAAAGCAGTAGCTATAATTCTGAGTAGTAAACACTTCCAACCTGCTCCTCGATATTCACAGAATATTCGAATAAATATGGGAGATACTACGATTAGACCACAGGACAGGATGAAATATCTTGGGGTCACTTATACCCCAAAAATGAATTTCATGTGACCCACATTCTCCAAAGGGACCTCGGTCGGTCTAAGCATCTGCACAACATCTTGAAGTGGAGGAACAAAGTTGACACCAAAGTTAAGCTTCTCTGCTATAAGCAGCTAATCCGATCTGAAATATCGTACGCCTTTCCCATATGGTCCTGCATATCTTCGGCTCAAATGGAAAGACTTCGGGTTTTCGAAAGGAAACTCCTCAGAAGATGCACCAATCATTCTAGAAGGCCTGACGGTCGTCACTACCCCAACTCTCACCTATACGAAGGCGCCTCCAATACTTCTATCATCCTTACGGATGTGGGTGATTCTGGTTATCGCAAGATGACCAGAAGTCAGAGACAAGATGAAGGACACATCTGTCCTTGTCTCGCTAAAGTCGGCCCTCTCGCCAACCATTTCTTTTTCTTTTTTTTAATTCAATGTACTACCTTGCCAATGCCCGACCTTAACATACTTATATGCGGATGTACTCTCCACAAAAAATACAGTTTACGATTATGCGAGGATAAAATGTTTAGAAGATCCAACTTTCCTTGCCAACATTTCAATCTTAACATCTACGTGCGATACGCAATGGAACTTTTCACGTAATAATAATTTCTTATTTCTACCCAAAGAAAACAGGGGTTGCATTCATTCTTATAATATGTATAGTTCGATAACAAAAACAAGCGACCCCATGTAACCCATTTCCATAATTTGTTATTATTTCTACTAAAATCAAATTATCTTGCACTTTATAAATATGTGGTGGTAGTATATAGATGCATTTCCTAATTTACATACACTTAGAATAGAAATTCCCTGTAACATTAGCCTATCGCCTAACACAATCACAACTTGTAGTCGAATGATATAGATATTTATTCATATTACTTATATTATATTAATGTATTACTAAAATTACGAAACCAGAATTGAAATTTTATTGGGCCAACCCGTGACAGAGGTGGAGCAAGCCCCTAGCACTCCGTCTTTTTCCAAAAATCAGTTTAACATTTGTTGTCCCCCAATGGGGGATCTATCAGATGTTAAGCTGATAAGAACAGATACTACACTTTGATCTTAGCCATAAGGCCGAGAAGCGATAACCATACACGAATTTCCCACCACTATATAATACATGCTTACTTCCAACTACCTGCGAATTATATTTCCTGGTAAAAATACTTACACATCTGACAGCTGCCCATTGTTAGGAAAACATTTTCCTATGGAGTTGCCGCATGTGATTTCTTGGAATTTCAAAGCAAATGTTTATACACCAAATACTTTTTTCTATAAACATGAAAAATTCAATTTCAATAAGTATCATAGCGCAGGAGTATAATTTAATAAAATATAAGATACATTTGGGTTCATATTCCTTCAAGAGCAGGTAAATGTATCGTAACTCACTAGAATATAAATTCTAGTTTACCTACATTATATTCTGGGAAATTGTGGACATATTAGAGTAGAGTGAGTCAGCTGTCGGTAGCAATAAATCTCAGTTGACTTCAGTCAAGAGTGAGTAGCATTAACACTAAATTGCCCAAAGAATTCATTTTGACTGTTTTTTAATTTCAATTTGTTAAGAATTAAGAATGTTATTAGCACATTCGATACTTAGTTTGTTGGTCGATAGGTGGCTCGGGCTCGTTGGTCTTCAATGAATAAAAGTCCAGAGTTAGCAATGATTGATATTATTAATTTATTGTAAAAGAAAAAAGGTCGAGAATTCGTGCACACTGTTAAAAAGCACTGGTTTGGATAAGTGAATTGGTCGTTAAGCGATTTGCTGATTGATAAGGAATACTTGTAAAAATTCAGATTATATTTCGAGGCACTTTTTCCATTTGATCTTCAGCCGTTTGAATCAGGCAGCTGATTGGAAGATAGGATCAGTGTCAACTTCAAGTCTAAGAACAAACATAATTGTGTGAAGTTCGCACCGGCTGACGGTTGTGTTGAGTAAGACCAGCTGTCAATTTGATCAATTCTCAACACTCCTCCTTGGTCAATTTACGGCGGAGCGTCTCGAAGAGTCTCCTGTTGAGTGGCTTGGTCAGAATGTCTGCAATCTGCTTGCTGCTCTCGACGTGTCACAGTGTCACCGTCTAGTCGACGTGTTGCTGGATGTACTTTCGTGGTATCTCAATATGCTTCTTTCCCTTGCTTGTCTTTCTCTCGTGTGTGTTCTGCAGCGTGTGTATGGCTGACATGTTGTCGACGTGCAAGGTGATTGCCTGGTCGGTTTTCAGGATACCCAGTTCCAGCGCGATTCGCTTGATCCAACACACATCGTCGATTACTGACACTGCTGCTCGGTACTCGGCTTCTGCGGTTGAGGTCGCTACCAGACGCTGTTTTTGTGAGTACCAGATCACTGGTCCTCCCCTCATCACTAACACTCCGCTTGTCGACTGTCCTGTCTCCGAGTCTCCTCCATAGTCTGAGTCGGTGTAGGCCATCATTGTCTGGCCTCCTCCAAAGTGAATTCCGGCTGTGGTTGTCCCTCTCAGGTACTGGAATATACGTTTCACCATCGCTTGATGGCTCCTCATTGGCTTGTTGCAAACCGACTCAGGTAGTTCACGGCGAAACTGATGTCTGGCCTGCTGATTGTAGCTAGGTACAATAAGCTTCCTATCGCCTCCCGATAGTTGTTGTTCGCCGGAAGTGGCTCATCGTTCTTGAAGTCTGTCTTCTTGGTGATCATTCCTTACTCAATTGGCGTGAACGCTGGGTTGCATTGTTCGAGTTTCATTTTCTTCCTTCTTGATCAATCTTGATTTCCATGCCCAGGTATGTCAACTTGTCCTTTACTTTCTTGCTGTATGTGATCTCAAATTCCTTGCTTATCTCATTCAGAAGCTTGTATATCTGATCTTCATCTTTTCCAGCTACCAATCTATCATCCATGAAAGGTGAGAGCATAATGCTCCTGTCCTTGTTGTAGTAGATACACGGGTCGTCGTCTGTACTTGTCAGGTCTATCTTCCTTTCAAGGTGTGCAGTGACCCTCTCGTTACACATCCTTGGAGCTTGTTTGAGCCCATAGAGACTCTTGCCCAACTTGCAGATTTTCCTTGATCCGTCGTCGAACCCTTCAGGCTGGTTCATGTAGACATTCCGTTCCAGGTTCCCGTACAGGAATGCCGTTTTGACATCGAATGACACCAGCTTCATTTTCTCTGACGCGGCGTGACTTAGAAGCAGGCGAATGGATGCATGGCGGGCTACTGGATTGAAGGTTTCTCCATAATCCACTCCCTCTTTCTGTTCAAATCCTCTCGCCACGAGTCTGGCCTTGAGTCTCCCGTCTGCCTTCTCTCCAAGTACCCAACGACAAGTGATCAGCTTCACTCCTTCGGGACAGTCCACCAGCCTCCAGGTTTTCATTTTCATGAGAGAATCGTACTCCTCCTGCATCGCTCGTCTCCACTTCTCACCCTTGAGTGCTTCGCTTGCCGGGATATCTGCTGTTTCACCGATCATGGCTGCTCTTCTGCTGTTGCCTCGGTTGGACATGTTGGCAACGTAGTTCCTGTACCTTGGCGGTGGTTGCAGGTTCCGATGATCTCGCAAGGTTCTTCCTTCAGGTTGCTCTGCTGGCGGCGTTGTCGCTTGGCTCTTCGGTACTTTCGTGGGTCTCTTCTGCGTGTTCATATTCTGTCTGGCTGTTACTTTCATCTTTCTTTTCAGTCTTGGCCTCGGGTGCTCGTGCCTCAAGTTCAGTGCCTTGTCTCAGTATCATTTTCTCCTCGTCGAAGATTACGTTGTCGGAGCTGATGATGTCTTTCCTATCGTTCAGATAAACCCTGTAGCAGGGTGAATCGATATCATACCCAACCAAGATTTCTTCTTCTGAATTTTTGTTAATTTTGCCTCTCTTCTGTCCTCGTATCAGTACATAACGTTTGTAGCGATTCTAACAGATACACACGATTCACAAGCGAAATAGTGAAGAACACGAACGAAAAATCGAATAAGAAAGATACATCAGAACCGTATACCAAGCGATAAATAACAAAAAAATAATTCACACCAGTGGAATAAAGTCGAGTTTGGAAATCAAATTCAAAACACGGTCAGTAGTCTGATGCTTCACTGCTTCGCTTTTCAACCGTTTCATCGTGTGTTCAATTCACCTTCTTCACTATCCTTGCTTAACGCTATAATTGGTGACCCCGACGTGATCTGTACACACAGCATAGCATACACTTCCCATAGCAAAGCAGAACTTCACACACGGTCACGACTTCCGCATAGAGCACAGCCTCCGACGTTTTCTCGTTTCTCTCTCTCGTTCGTCCGTCGTCCGCATACGAATCTGATCGTAACGAAGTTACTGCGGCGGGAGTGGTGTAGCGATTCCAACAGATACACATGATTCACAAGCGAAATAGTGAAGAACACGAACGAAAAATCGAATAAGAAAAATACATCAGAACCGTATACCAAGCGATAAATAACAAAAAAATAATTCACACCAGTGGAATAAAGTCGAGTTTGGAAATCAAATTCAAAACACGGTCAGTAGTCTGATGCTTCACTGCTTCGCTTTTCAACCGTTTCATCGTGTGTTCAATTCACCTTTTTCACTATCCTTGCTTAACGCTATACGTTCACATCCAAAGGGTCGCAGCTTTTCAATCTTTATCTTCCTTCCGAACCAGAGTTCCGCTGGGCTTTTCCCTGGCACATTGCTGGTTCCAGTCTGGTTGATCATGAAGATCACATGGTTCATTGCTTCGGCCCACAGTCTTTCGTCCAAGTTCTCGGTGTGTATTACTGTCCTGACTGCCTCGACAATTGTCCTCATTTCTCTCTCAACCCTTCCGTGCTGTTCTGGCGTGTGCACATTCGTAAATGTGTGAAATATTCCCAGCTTGTCCAACATCTGTTTGGTTTTGGCATTTTTCAGTTCCGTGCCGTTGTCAGATCGCAAACACTTAATTCTCCTCCCAAGCTGATTTTCCACGAGTCTCAGTTAGCTTTCTATCTTCTCAGGGGCTTCTCCTTTCGTCTTCATGAAATAACAGCTTCGGTAGTGGGTGAAATCGTCCTTGAGCATAAGCCAGTACTTGGCTCCTCCTAACGACGGAATGTTCATTTCTCCAGTGTCGATGTGTACAAGATCTAGCGGTTGCTGGGCTGTCTTTGGGTTGATTCGGTGAGGGGCTCGACGATTCTTGCGGTGTGAGCATCCCCTGCACACATAGTGCTTCCAGTCATCAATGTGTTTGATCCCCTTGAGTTTCAGTATGTCCCTCACATACTTTACATTTTGATGGGCGAGTCTCTCGTGCCAAGTTTTGATTGACATTGTCATCAGACTTGTCTCCTTTTCTGACCTGAGCATCATTTTGTAGAGGTTTCCTTTGCGCTTGTCAATTGCCACAACTTCCCTGCCATCCTGACTGTAAAAGGTTGACTGCTTTCCATTTGCCTTCTGAAGGTGTCCCTTGTCCAGCATCTGACGTACTGAGAAGAGATTGAAGTTAAGTTTTAGAACGTAAATAACGTCCTCAAGTACCACTGGATACCATTGCCGACCGTCAAAAGCCTCCATCTCGATGTTCCCGACTGCAACGCCATCCAACCTTAATGAAGTTGCCCTGTCCTTCGAGATGTCGCTGTCCACTGTTGAAAAGGCTGTGGTCAGGAACGCCCTTGGTGGCTTTCCGCTTATAGATTTGCTTGACTCTTCCTTGGAAGTGCATTCTTTGGCGAAGTGTCCTTTCTGTTTGCATATGTTGCACGAGTAGTTCTTCTTGCCTGTGCACTGCTTGATCATGTGAGCTTTTCCTCCACACTTGTAGCATACGAGCGTTGTCTTGTCCTGGTTGCCCTTTGACGACTGCCTTGGCTTCTCACGTCTTGCCAGGAGGGTGTTGTTTGCGTTTCCCTCTGGGTTTGTCGTCTCCTTCAGTCGCTCATCCTCAAGTCTTAGACGTTCGATGAAAGTTTCCACATTCTTGTTGCTCCGGTCACATTATCCCAAGAAGTCCCGAAGTACGCTAGTTTTGGCGGTAGCACACTCATGATCCTTGTCATGATCCAACTTTCTCTCATAGGATCATTTTCGGTTGACACTTCTTCAGCCAGAGTCAGGATCTCCAGACAGTTTTCCCTGCTGACTTGCTATCATCGTAATTGAAGGTGAAGAATTTGATTCGGGACATTTCCAGAGTTACGTCAGTCTTGGTGCCATATAGACTAGTTAATTTGTCTGTCATATCTTTGGCAGTCTTGCAATTTGCAATTTTGTTTGCGATCTTGCTGCTTACATTTAGGCCTATCAGCGTGTGAGCTTCGACATCCTTCTTGATCCAAGCTGAGATGGTTTCAGGTGACGCAGCGCCTACCGGTCTAAGCGTGTCTCCTGTTATGATTTCGTACAGGTCCTTATTCTTTAGTGCTAGGTTCAGTTTGAATCGCCATGAGATGAAGTTGACGTTACCCTGGCTGTCTTCGCTTAGCATTTCCAACTGGGATTTGACGGAGTCCATTAGGTTGATAGGCTGCAATTCAACTGACTTGACTTACGTATATGTTGCTCACCGTTAACTTGTTGTGCGATGGCTGCTCCGATGTTTGACGATTTGTGGGTCACGTTGTCCTTGCCAGTTCTCCCGCTCTGGGCTGCTTTTGTCGATTTTCGTCCCACTTTCCTTGATGATGACCGACAAAACCCTGTTTCGGCTGTTCTGGGCCCATAACCTGTTGGTCGATAGGTGACTCGGGCTCGTTGGTCTTCAATGAATAAAAGTCCATAGTTAGCAGTGATTGATATTATTAATTTATTGTAAAAGAAAAGAACACGGGAATTTTTCCACACTGTTAAATAGCACTGGTTTGGATAAGTGAATTGGTCGTTAAGCGATTTGCTGATTGATAAGGAATACTTGTAAAAATTCAGATTATATTTCGAGGCACGTTTTCCTTTTTCCATTCGATCTTCAGTCGTTTGAATCTGGCAGCTGATTGGAAGATAGGATCAGTGCCAACTTCAAGTCTAAGAACAAACATAATTGTGTGAAGTTCGCACCGGCTGACGGTTGTGTTGAGTAAGACCAGCTGTCAATCGATCAATTCTCAACATAGTTGCATACCCTATTGTAATCATTAGCATAAACTTTATATTTTCTTGCCTACCACACTGTCAAATACCTAAATACAAATCAATCAGAACAAATAATGTGATTGACGGGAATGCTAGACAGGGTTTTAGATCACACGATCCTATCCATGAGAGTGGTGGTTTTATGCAAGATATCCAAATTCCACGCTCGAGTCACATGATCTTTTCAATCCAATTCCCCTTCCCGTTCCCACGATTTCTGTGATGTAAATTAGTATTTCAGATAGAACATTTTGGAGAATAAGGCTACCTTCAACCATTTTAAATACTGTAACGTCCAACCATTTTCCAAGATTCTATGTTTTTCCAACGAACAGCTGGAAAGAAATACTCTACCTCTAACCCATAACTGACTTCACTCCACATCCTGTAATCCTTATATCGCCTTGATTATAAAACTTTGTTCATAGCTCGTTTTATAATAATCAGACTAAGTTAGGTTAAGTTATATTTATAATTAGGATTAGGTTTAGTTTAAGTAAAGTAAAAATAAGAAATTTGACGTAAGATCATATAGAGGAGCAGATTGCGACTCCGATCATCTTCTAGTGATTGGCAAAATCAGGAGTCGCCTCGCAGCAATCCCACATGGGCAGTCACGGGAGACAAGCAAAAAGTTCGACACTGATAAACTGAAAGACCTACGCAAAAGGGCTGAATATCAAGACGGACTAACGAGTAGATTTAGCATTCTAGAGAATGTGAGCAGTGAGGAAGAGGAAGCTAATAGTGTGAACAATAAATGGACATCGATCAGAGACACAATCAAACTAACAGCCCAAAAGGTATTAGGATTTAAGAAAACAATTAAGTCCAAACCTTGGTTTGACGATGAGTGCAGGGCGAAGATCGAAGAACGTAAGAACAGAGTGATCCACTTAGAAAGATATGATGAAGTCAACGCAGAAAGATACGCGACAATTCGGAGAGAGACAATGAGGCTCTTCAAACGCAAAAAACGCGAATGGGAGAAGACTCGGATCGAAAAAATCCTAGAAAATTCTAGGGCAAAGAACATCAGGGGTATGTATGTCGGCATAAATTCAATTAGAAATGGCTACCGAGGAAGAGCTAAAATTATTCGAGACGCAAACGGCTGTCTGGTCACAGAAACAAACAATGTCGTGACAAGATGGAAGCAGTACTTTGAAAACCTGCTCAATGTACGCACCCATCAAGCACAGATAAATGCACCAAGCGTACATACAGCCGAGCCTCAGATCCCAGAGCCGTCTCTCAACGAAGTTGTAGACGCAATAAATCGATTGAAAAACAACAAGGCTCCCGGAGTCGACTGCATACCGGCAGAGCTTGTGAAGCATGGAGGAGAGGCAACCGCTCGAAAGATCCACCAGCTCATTCAAACAATATGGGATAAGGAAGTCACTCCGGAAGAATGGAAAACCTCAATAGACATCCCCATTTTCAAAAAAGGCGACAGATCTGACTGCGAAAACTACAGAGGAATATCATTGCTCCCAACCGCATACAAAATAGTAACAAATGTCATTCTGGCGAGAATCACACCGTACGCAGAAGAGATACTGAGAGACTACCAATGTGGATTCCGTAGGAACCGGTCAACAAGCGACCAAATGTTCACAATAAGACAACTGCTGGAAAAGAAGTGGGAATACGGAGAGACGGTTCACCAACTGTTCGTTGACTTCAAAAAAGCCTACGAATCAGTCGCAAGGCAGAGACTCTACCATATTCTAGTTGAGCTGGGAGTCCCAAAAAAATATGCCGCCCTCATTCAAATTTGCAAGAACGAAAACAAAGGGCGAGTCAGAATAGAAAACCACCTCTCAGAACCATTTGAAATCCGGGACGGACTAAAGCAGAGATGGTCTATCACCGTGTCTCTTTAACCTTGTGCTCGAGTATATCATCAGAAAGGTACAAGACGACAACATGGCCGGATCATCCCTGAACGGGGTCACACAAGTGCTCGCATATGCGGATGACATCGCCGTTCTGGGCGATAATCTAGAGACTGTTAGTAAAAACTGTGAAATCATCATGCAAGCGGCAGAAGAGGTGGGCCTAGACATAAATGAAGACAAAACAAAATACATGATTACGGCGAGAGCAGGTGGATCTCAGATAACACATATAAACGTCAGAGGTAAGGTATTTGAAAAGTTAAAGAATTTAAATATCTGGGAACGATACTGACGGCCAGTAACGAAATGTTGAAGGAAATTAACAAGAGACTGCATTCCGGCAACGCGAGTTGGCACGCAGTCAGTAAACTGCTGAAATCCAGACTGCTATCACGTGACATAAAGCTCCGTGTCTATAGAACCATAATCATGCCGATTGTTCTATATGGATGCGAAACATGGGCTCTCACAAAACGGGAAGAAAACCAATTCCGCGTATACGAGAATAAAGTTTTGAGGGGCTTCTTTGGAGGTAAATATGACGAGGAGGCAGGACAATGGAGGAGACTCCATAACCACGAATTGGAAGAGCTATATCGTAAACCTATAATAATGAGAGTAATCAAGTCGCGAAGATTAAGATGGGCCGGACACCTGGCGCGAATGGGGAACGATAGGACGGTGCATAGAATTCTTGACGGTAGGCCAACGGGAAAGAGACCGGTAGGACGGCCGCGACGGAGATGGGAGGACAATGTTAGGTTTGACCTTGAGGAGATCGGATCGAGTGGTCAAGCGTGGAAGGAGAGTGCCCACGACAGGGAACGATGGCGATGCCGAATCGGTGAGGTCATGAACTTCCGGGTTCCTACAGGCCAATAAATAATAAAATAATAATAATAATAATAAGATAACATGAACCATTCTACTCTAAATCATTTCCGTATATATATATATAAACAATAAGCATCATTCCAAACGATGCATACAATAGCATTGAAATATTCCTAAACCACGAACAAAAGATAACATGAACCATTGTACTCTAAACAACAAGCATCATTCCAAACGATATGTAAAATAACATAAAAACCCAGATGCTTCAAAACCTGTTCAACCTCGTGTTATTTCTTACATAGACAATGTATCGGGAAACCGACTAATATAAATAGATTTAAGTTCAAAAAGAATTCAGTAAAAATAGCGATTAAACGGAGACATAGTTTCCACTTAAAAAGAAAAAAGGTCTTGTCTTTGCAGTTATTTTCTCTACCGGAACGGCACAAAATAACTCGGGCTTTTGAAATGATCAATTCCCGGGACTGTTTTTTACAGAATGTACGAGGGCAGTTTGAGACGGCAGTGACTTTTTAAATAAAAGATATTTTTTCGGCAAATAAGTATTTTATTTCTAAACATTGTGTACTTTTAACTCGATACATTTAGTCTAGGGTTTTTCCTTTTCTTTTTATTCCTTCCAATCAAAAGGTTTCCTCAAGGCCCTCAAAATAGGCGTTAGTTTCTGTGATGATCTCCGATCGACCGAAATCTCTTACCGTCCAGCCCTTTCTTCGGGTTCGGAAACGGGAAATAGTCGCAGGTGGGCTAAATCTGGAGAATACGCCCAACTTATGGAATTTGCGTCATTTTCATTATAACTCACGAGGTTGTCTGCTTTCAATGGCTGTCAAACACCAACTAAATGACGCAGCTTGCTCAAATTTTGACAGTAGTCTATTTATAGCTGGCAGTTGAGGGCAGCAGTGTTGCATTTGAAGTTACTGCCCAGGTAATTCAAAAATTAATTAATTGACTTATCAAACTGCCCTCGTATAATTATTTTCTTTACTGATTTTCAAACGATATAATTGATCAGGAGACCTCGTTCATCTCCCACACATTTCACATTAAATACAAATCAATCATCCAGCATCTGAAACTATTGTTCTTTGTACAGTTTACTTCTAACTTGTCTGCGCTTAGCTATCAGAAAAACCTAAGTAGACATATGCAGATATCCAATGCAGCAAACCTATGAAATGTTTAAATTTAGGATACACATTCTTTAACCTAATAAATATAACAGACTTAAAAAGGACAGATGAATGAAAAATACACTAACTTACAGATAATATTAGCTCTCTAGTTAAATCACAGAAGCCCATCGTTGTGAAAGCAATTGTTCCGGAATTGATTTTATAAAGAAGTCGCCTGCTCTGAAATATTAATGTAAAGTTAAACTTATGTTATCAGTATCAGTTGTATCAACTTACCTCTTCTGTCCAATTTATTGAGGGAATATTTTGTAATAAAACTCTGGGGCTTTCTGCATACTCATGTACACGTGCAGCAGTGAGGAAAACGAAAAAAGTTCTACCCAAAAGATACACAGTGGAGAACCAAAAGTAAGCATGATCAATCGCATATCGCAGAGGGCTAGAAACTACGTTATATGAATTTGAATTTCTAATATTGAACCTACACTTACTTAAAAACGTTCATTAGCTGTACACATATAAAAAATAAATTATTTATAACTGAAAGGAATATCAATAAGCCCATCTGGTTATCCACGTAGGAAAGAAGATCACAAAGCCTTATAAAATCTATTCGAAAATCTTTCATCAACGTCGTAACACCTACAGTCTATTGGAAAGAAAACAAATGCATATTGTTAAATAGCAATTAAGCAGTGAGGTAAAAATCGGTCTTATTTTCTTCAAACGGTTTCATAAAAAAGTATTGTTCGGAATTAAATATTTTGCATTAAATTGGAACACTTTGATTCTGTTGGATTATACACTCTATGTTTAGTATTTGAATTTTAATGTAGGAAATAAGATTTAAATTATACAAGTTTGTCAATATTTCGTCTGGTCGATGTGTTATATAATTAAGTTCATTTAATTATCACCCCCCCTATGAATAATTAACATCTCGTGTCTTCACATGCATATCCTTCCCGTCCCCCCAAATCATCACATTCCCATTACAATAGAATATTTCCAAATACAATAGTTAAATAATTTAAATAAAGTAAAACCCCTATTTAAAAACCACAATCATATTACACATAGGCATATTCTCTCTATTAGCCATAGTCTCCCGAACAACCATAGCCCAGCCCCCTATTAGCCAATTCCGCTTCCTAGAAATAACAATCGTGGAAATGGAACAAAAAAGGATATGAAAACGTAAGACGCGAGATTTCTGGCTTGTTAAACGTGCGTTGAGTGAATGTGGTCGGTCGCTCCGGACAACGAAATAATTAAATGAGATGGGTTAGGTATTAATTCGGTCGGGTTGGGGATGTTTCACTCGACCGTTTGGCGTTTCCCGACTTCTTATCCATAGCCTTTTGTTTGCCAGGTGCCGCCGTTGGTTTTGGTCGATCGCTATTTTGGGTTTTAGTGGAGGGACTCTTTTTCTCGGCGCAGTTACTTCGGTCGGTGCTCTGTTCTGTACTGTCCGTACTAGAGCGGCTTTGACCTGACTTGCGCCTAGAGTGCCTCTGTCGGTTTCTCCTGCCTTTTGGGGTTTCTACTTTTTTATTTGGTTCCTTTTGCTTTGAGCCATTCATTTTTTCTGGCCATTCCAGGTTAACCGTGCAGGTTGGTAGGTTTTTACGGCAACGTACAGGTCTAGCCGTTGCAGTGTGCGTACAAGCCACAATACTCACAACAACATCGAACACTGTGCACTCTTCTGTTCGATGTTGGTTGTGGTTGTTTGGCAGTAGGGGGTGGTACTTGTCCCTGATTTATTCGTCTCGGGGACTCCCTCTGCTCATTTTGTGCCCTTTGTGCAAGTGGCGCGGGAATTTGCGACACTGGTGGTGCAACCTTTACCCGACAATTGCCTACTTCATGCCCGTACCTTAGACACGAGGTGCAAATGGGCATGTTACGGCGAGTAATGTACTCGTCGCGTAGGTGCCCCCTTTTGTGGCAGAAACTGCACGCTACTTCTGCAGTTATCCGGTGTGGTTGTGCGTCTCGAACCTAGATGGGCGTTTCTTGGTGATAATAGTCACCCTCGCCCTGTTGGTATCTTCGTACTCCAGGGCCGTCGGGCCTTGTCCCGCAGTGTGGCTGAAAATCGTCTGGTGGTGCGCGTGCTGGTTCGTACTGGCGGAATGGGTTCCTCGCAGGTTGGTGGCGGCTTACGGGGTGGGGTTGTCCAGTATAGGGTCGAGCTATTTCGGTCGGCCTGCTATAGCAATCCCCATCTCTACGAGACGCGTCGTTCGTAGGTTGAGGTTGTCTACTGAACGACTCCTGCGGATCCGGGCTATATTCCCTATACCTCTGTTTTCGGTGGCTTCTTTCATCCTGTGTTCGCGGTGGGTCCCCTGGTCGGCTATAACTATATCGTCCACTCACCGGGTGATCCTCTATATAGTCCATGGCCCGCGAGTGTCGAGTTGGGCTCCGTCCTGCTGGGTCCCGTCTACTGGCCACTGGATGGTCGAAGTCCCTTCGCCTGTTCACCGGGGGATCGCCCATTTCCTCCTCTCTTTGTGCAGGCGGGCTGCTCCATCTGATGTGTCGTCTCGCCGGTACAGGGCGTTCAAATTCATCTCGTCTATTCACAGGGTGGTCTTCTATATTTCCCAGTCCCTGCGAATGACGAGGCGGGCATTGACATGTTACTGTTCGCCTGATTGGTACCGGGCGATCACATTCATCTGGTCAATTCACAGGGTGGTCATCTATATTTTCCAACCCCTGTGAATGACGAGCCGGGATTCATTCATGGTGAACCCTTCTTCTGTCCGGTGTTAAAAAATCCTCTTCTGAAAAAGGGTCCCTGGTATATCTTTCGGGTGTTATTTCTCTAATTCGGTAATATTTTTCCCTCTCTGACTCGGGGTACTCAATTGCCCTTGATGTGTCTCTCATATCATAGGCATCCTTTTTTCCTTCAAGTTCTATTTCTCGGTTCACCATCCAGAGGAGCTTTGACATGATGCCTTCGAGAGTTTCTTCCTTGATTGCCAACAACTGGTCTCGGAAGGGTTCCTCTCGAAATCCGCGCATCAGTACGGATTTGGCCAGCTTTTCTATCTGTGCCGCGCAAATGGCACTGCTTGCTTTTCCATATGAGCGCGTGGCAGCTTCCTTGCAGAGCACCACAGCCTGTTTCACTCGGGAAACGAAACCTGTGATGTTCTCTGCTCGGAATTGTCGCATCTCTGAGAGCTTTTCATATACGTCTTCGTATGAAGACTGTGGTAACAACTTGTCTCGCAGTTGTTGTTCATACGCACAAAATAATGTTGGAGTTGCCTCATGATATATTCTATAGGCTTCCCCGCTTAATTGCATGGGCAACCACTGCATGACCTTTCTCTCCTCCCATTCGGATAAACATCTTTTTTATTTTTCAGCTTCTCTTACAAGTATCTACGAACTTCTCCAGTTCCATAGCAACCGTAGGACCCTGTGAACCATTGTACCCTGGTACTGATGTTCGTACCAGGTCCATGATTTGGCTGATACCTAGCCTGTCCATGGATTTGTCCGGTTCAGGAGAGGAAGCATTTCTCGCTGTCGACACGTGCGGTTGTGTTCGTGGTATTAATTAATTCATAGAGAATAAAACAAGAAAGTATTAAAATTAGAATGTTGCGAATTCGCATTCGAAACAACCGGCGAATTCGCAATATTTAAATTTGTGGCATCACCTTTAACAATGTCAGCAATCAGCTGACATTTATGAATTCTGTTGATTGTCACTTGACAACCATCTTTAATTTCTTCTTACACTTTAGCTGTTGACGAGCACGGAGTTACAATCCTATTACATCCAATAATCTAGTAAATAAAAGTTATCTGAAAGTAAATTAAACCAACCATTGTTCTTACTGCCGCCTGGAGAAGGAGTATTTCCGGGATTGCGCATTCAACATAGGTATTAATTCCTCTTTTCACAGCATTAGTTTTAAAATTATTGCAGAACGACCTTCATCAGTCGGCGAAGTCCAACAACGCCGAACCAACGTGCACGTCAGGAGACCGCATTGTTCCTGACGCCAGCCCACAACACAATAAGAACCCGGTGTTCGTGGAAGGTGTGTTCAACGCTTGTTGAACATACATAGAAAAACATATATATTAGAAATTGTGATGTGAAATTAGAATAATACTGAATATAAATAAAAGCTAAAAAAAATTACTAAACGATTGTGTTGAATTATTTGAAATAATTCCACGGTGGTGTGTTAAAACTGTTTGTTGGAATCATACGAAAGACATTGACGAAATAAAATGGTGACGAAGTTGATAATAAAGGATAATTAATCGCATCTGTAAAATCAAGACCACGCAGTGGTAAGTTTGGTGAGAACAGAAAAATATTGAATTAATTGTTAAAAAAATCTTTAACAGATGGCAAAGACTATGAGGAATAACTTCAGTTCCTCCTCCCTCCCTCCTTTAGTGAGCAGCGGTACACTTCACCCGAACTTAACAAATACGGCTACGCAAATATATTTTTCGCAAACCCAACTCTACACCCTAAACTTTTACGGGCACTTGTAATCGCGCTAATATAGTTTTCAATGCCAGATGTTAGGTTTCGCCGCGTGAGTTGAAGCCATTCTCTGGACTCAACTGCAACCTGACAGAATGGAATACGAAGAACAGACCTTAAAAAAAAGTGCCACCGAAATATCGCGGGTCCCTAGTAAACTTTTTCATATATCTTTCGCACAGAAGACCCTTCCCGCCTGTTGAAAAACCGCTGGAACTTAACCAATCCCAAAAAAGGGAAAAAGGTTCTCCTGCAAAATTACTGATACGTCGATTAAAACATCAGTGTCGCGCCAACTGGATGCGATCAGGGACACATTCTACAATAGAGAAAGGCCAGTCTCATCGATTTCAATACGAAAACCACACAATATAAAACGTTGACAAGAAAAACCCGATCGTCAGTACCACAGCTTATGACGAACGGGTAGGTCATTAAATCTAAGGAAAACGTTAATTTTCTCGGTGTTATAGTCGAATATTATAGGGCTCCTCGATAGAATAGTGGTTAGTATACCCGCCTGTCACGCGGGAGACCGGGGTTCGATTTCCCGTTGGGGAGCCTCTGGTGCAAGACTAATACCTTGCCCGGAAAAAAACAAATCATTATGGAAAATTTAACAAGCCTCAGGACTTGCTAAATAAGGCCAAGACCGGCTCCCGGTTGCAGTGCCGATGATGATGATGATAGTCGAATATTACCAAGTTCGCTTTAAGGAAACTGAACTATCATTTTAGGGCTAAAATTCATTTTAATTCGGCATAATTTCTTTTCCTCTACGAACCTCGAATTAGGCCCATGCTCAAATATTGTTCACTTGTTTGAAGTTTTGCTCCTAAGTATAACCTCGACCTGTTGCAGGGTGTAAAGATAGGAGCATGCTGCTTACTTGACAAAACAGTATTAGCATCTAGGTTACAGTCACTTACTCTATGAAGTCGCGTGGCAAACCTTTGTCTCTTTTACAAATATTACGGATACTGTTTAATATGATGCTCCAGTCGATGTCAAACGTTGGTGAATTCTGGCGAATTCTGATGCGAAGAGAAGAAGGATAGTGTAATTGTATTGAACGTTTTGAAAGTTTGAGTTTGTCGAATGAGAGCTATGGGAGCGAATGACTTGGAGTGAGGTAGTAATCACCCCTATTAAAGTGGACAATGTGAGAGTGCAGACCGGCCCATTATCTTGACTGGAGTTGTCTCCAGACCGTTGTCGTAGGCCACGGGGTAGAGGAGAACATTGTCGTAGGTCAAGTAGCAGATGAGACCATTGTCGTAGGTCACTTAGCGCTGACAACTCATAAACGGGGTTTCAGCTGAACATCTCAGTAAATGTCAAGTGGTGCTGGTAGTCAGGATGCAACATATTTCCCGGGGGATTGAACATTCAGATAATGTTGCTACAATTCGGTTGTGATCGTGATTTATCTCCTGGATAGTGAATGTGTGCTGAGGTAGAATGTGATCACTGTCGTTTCAGGCGTCCCCAAACAATAAACGCCACCCTGATGACAAAATGTTTAAATGAAAGGTTTAATGGGATGCTCCGACAGCCATGGTCAATTGATAGGTTTGTAGCGTTTCTACGAAACATACACCTCACTACAGGTTGAGGTATCCTTTCCCCCAAAGAACTTTACTCACATTTTTCAGCACACGTGCCCACAGACACGTGTCCCAATAGTCAGTAATCATACCTGAAACAAAAGGTTATAGGACATGCAACTACGTTGAACACGATATCAGAAAGCAAGGAACTAAATGTTCAAAAGCTCCCAATATCGAGTTCAACGCATCCATACATTGTATTCAACCCAATTCCAAAAGGCAGGGAAGGATCGCATCTAAGCAAATGCGCCATGCAGGAAAGCGTCGCTTGTAAATCACTCATCCATCCTAAGCATCAACGCGATTTCTCCCATAAAATACCATTGTCGGTAAATAAATCGAACAACGGATGTTTATTCTGGTAGCTAATGGAAATTAACACCTAAATCCCTGGCATGACCCTAACGCTAAAGGCACACTTGTGCAAACAAAGCATATCGCTGCGCTGCCGATTAGCAGTCATGCCGCCATAAACTCTTAACACTACCCGCGATAGATGTTTATGAGTGGAAGTACAAACAAAGCATTACATGCCATAGGCCTTTGTACCCATCTGAATAGCATGAGAACCTTTGCTTCAATTAGTTAAGTTAAGTGACATACTATGTATATGTTAACCTCCTGCAAGTACGTTATAACGCAAGACAATAAAAATAAAAATTAAAATAAAAAGGAACGCTTTCGCAGTGTTTTTTATTGTGTGGCTGTATTATTTCCGTGTTTGTTGGTGAACATGTGTTCCTTTTGTTTGTGAACGGTGTTCCGCGGAACACTTCGACTAAGGCTAAATCCGCTAAAGGTTTACTTTAATAAGGGAGTCCAGTAGCGACATCACAGAAAACAATGATACATGAATGCCAATACTACTTGGACGATTTATATATGTTATTTTACGAAACATCATCACAAATGATTGGAAGTAGTGCCGATAGTACCAAGTCAAAACACTGTACTTTTGCTTAAAGAATTGCTCTATTAAACTGTAAATGTAATAACTAATGTAATAATCACGTACATCCGGCATTAAGGACATCACTACCAACAGCAACAAACATTGAAATCAATGACCAACGAGCGCAACGGACTTGAAGGGTCATCAAATTCGAAAGTGTAAATAGGAATACAGTGACGCAAGGCTAATAACCTTGCCCGGAAAAACAAATTATTATGGACATGTGGGGGTTCTTTTTAGCTTACCCGAAGAACCCCTCATAAATACAACCCAACTCCCATTGTTACCCTCTAATGCAATTGCATTAGCACCTGTAAATGCTTCATGCATCAAGGTTATCTAACGTATAACCTAAAAGCTCCTGGGAGAGAATTCTTACCTTTCATGCATCAATTCGCATTCAAAATTCGCTACAAGAATCTATCCAGCTTATAGGATCATAAATCCAAAACCCAATTCGGCACCTTTGGTTGCCAGGCAAATCTTACCATATGCATTTTCCCTAGATGAATTCCTGAGAAACAATTCAGTTCACATATAATGTAACCATCATAACCTGGGATAATGATCATTGCGTCGCCTATTCCCAGCCTCACCATGTGTACAATAAATTTCCTTACATACACACTGGCTGGCGACCTTTTCACCCAACGACAAAGCAACTCCTTGCAGCTTATTAATAGCAAATAGCACAATAGAGGGTAAAACCAATTTCTTTAGCACGCATCATGTGCAAACAAAAGAACTCTGTTCTTCCGCAGGCATTCTGCATTCATACGACAAACAATTCAAATTGTTTCAAGTATCCCAAATGCATCTAGCATCTAATGACTGCAACTTGCTTACTTAGTTGAACCCTCAGCTCATAAATTCCTTTATGCCTTTTAATTTTTCTGGATCCGTTTCTCATGACCTCGCGGCATGAGCAAACAGAAATCCATTAGCACCCAATGAGATACGACTTGTTTACTAAGCCAAACTCACATCTCATTGAAGCCCATTATCCCTTTTTGATTTTTCAGCTTCGTTCTCTTGGCCTTATCCCATGAAAGAACCAATGTTCACACATACTTGAATACCACCATGATCTCCTATATGAGATCCGGTTACCTACCCCAAAGAGAGACTTCACGTTTGTCTTGTAATAGGAAACGCACCCTTAATTAAGAGAGCAAGTACCACTGGCCGAATTTCCCTTCCTAGCGAATTGACATCGCTAAGTCGTTTTCCATCACCCGACCGAGCCGGTCGGTCCGTCTTCCGCTCCCCGTTTCGCGCACGGGGAGGCGTATAACCAGAGTCGAGAGTGTTCGAGATTTTGTCGTGATTTGTGTTGAAGCAATAAGTGTGTTGTATAATGCAATGAACTAGCAATCATTACTAATTTAAAAATACTAGTTTTGCAGTGTCACGAACCATGTAAACTACAAGAACATTTAAATTAAGATAATCGCGAATTGTTTAATTCATCAATAAAGTAAACAGTTAATTAATAAACAATAAAAAGAGTATTTAAATTTTATTTCCACGTTGTGCGACCTTCCCTCGGTGATGTTCGGTGATCAGGCGCTGTACCATTCTCTCCGTTCTACTTCTGAGTTTCAACTAGGAATATTTAGTGAGTTTAGTGACAGATGGATGGGGATAGAAGTGAACCCGTGCCGTACGTCGGCACATATACTTCCTACCCCACAGACAATTTAACAAGTCTCGGATAGGGACCGGATACCGGTGGAGAGACTTGCTAAATAAGGCCAAGACCGGATCCCGATTGTAGTGCCGATGATGATGAAATAGGAATACCCTGTGGGTAACTCATGACAGTTGTCTTTATCTATCGAAGAGATTCTGTAAATAGTTAATTGCACATTCCGGACTGCCAATTGATCAATAAACACACAACCATATAACGAACCGAGAAACGTGCCCAGATTCCCCGAACAATCTCATTCAGAACGATTCATCCAATTTCAGTTGCACCCATTCGCACGCATTGTGGGAGGCAGGAAATCGGTTCCTATATTTTAGTTTGGGATAGTAAGTTTACATATCTGTAAATAGTTTGGACAACCTAACCCAGATAATAGTTGATGGAGGATGACGGAATAAATAATCCACGTCAGAGCGTGTAACGAAGTTTAACTGCAAAAGATCTGATACTTTCTCGTCGCCTCGGTATATTCACTGATTTAAGCATACTTGAATTTTTAATACAACTTGAATTTAAGTGCAAAACATACTTAAATGCACATAGTTTAGTGCGGCACAGATCTCAACGGATAATCGATAACACTAGTTTATTGCCACTTTACTGGTCTAAGTTCACAATTCCATCGCATTACGCCATGTCTGCTAAGGCGAATTAAGAAAAAAAATTGCGGTACCACTGTTTAATGCGACAGAGCACTAATGGCACAAAACTTGAGCAGTGCTCACCATGAAAACCAAATTGAAACTGAACATCTTGATCGTACCCTTAAGGTATGAGATCAGCAACAACTCGCTGGCCAGCATCTCAAAGTCGTTGGCCGGTCGTTCCCACTGTTTAGTTCATGCCGGTGTTGATCTTACCCGGTTGCGACTCACTTTATCATCATCATCATTATTGGCATTACAACCGGAATCCGGTCTTGGCCTTATTTAGCAAGTCTCTCCACCGGTATCCGGTCCTTATCCGGGACTTTTTAAATTGTCCATAATAATTTGTTTTCCCGGGCAAGGATATTAGCCTTGCTCCAACCTTTCTCAGGATGTGACTTACTTACGAATTGTAAGTGTGTGCGGCAGAAAATTGCGTTCCTCGAACTGCAAATGGTTGTGTGGAGATGGGGTGAAATTTAGAGCGTAGATCCTTGGTTTACAAGTACAAACTTATTCTCTGTATCCCATCAATTTGCAATTCATCTCTCAGTGGCATGTACATCTCTTTATCAAAATTCGTTTTTTAGGGAACAGGAAAACTGGAACTCCCTTTCGGTGGGAATGGTTATGGAGCGCTGTGGTTTGCATCTGTTCAAAAATAGCCCCAACAGTTTTATAACACCATCTCAATACGCTAACCCTGCACTATAGGTACGCTTTCCCTGAGAGCAGTATATACAAAATCCTCTAGTTTATAACTATTTTTAAAAACTAAAAAAGTGCAACAGCGACTCGCCTCCTTACGTATACGGCAGCCCGATTCAATGTTAATACGTTTCAATTGCCTACTTGGTAAGCATGGAAAGCATCCGGCACATTTCTCGAAATTACATTCCTATTGAGTGGACAGTTTACTCATCCGCTGTTTCTTGATGGTGTCAAATCGGCCTCCCATCAAATTAATACAGGTTTCAGGGTTCTGTACACTCAACCACTCTTTTCCTCATCTTTATAATTGAAATCTTGCCCATTACGCACAACCCAATTTACTCGTTTGCTTATGGTAGCGCGTTGAGTTTCTCATACTCATATGAATATTCCCGACCAAACTCTTCGAACGTCATGACCAATCAGCAGGCTTATTACATTGAATTCCGACCTCAACAAGATATATCATCATCATCATCGGCACTATATCAGTGGGGATTATCTACCGAGTAGAATTCAATGCCTTTAAACCTCAGTGCTACCTCTTGTCGTCAAAGGCGAGCCCCAAAGCAAATATACTGTCAATGAAGGGCACATGCATCGACGAAGCCAAGGAATCATCAATCCTCGGCACTCGATTTAATTCGACTAGTAATTGGAACGACCACATATTTCAAGCTGCAAAAAGTGCGGCCAAATGTAAGGGGTTCCTTAGAGATGCAAAAAATATTTCACTCCATCGAGCATGACCACGGTTTGTTCCCAAGGCGTACATTCGTCCTAAAATGGAGTTATACTCCGATATTTGGTCAGACCCATCTAACACTGCGCTACACGTGCTCGATAGGGTGCAAAAGCGAGCAGTGAGACTTGTTGAATCCATTTAATTCAGTCGTTAAAACATAAGCACAACGTATCATGCCTATCTCTTGTCTAACGGCATTTTCATGGTCGTTGCTCAATTGAACTTGCTGAATGTGTTCCGTCTCTTTAGACATTTTCCTGCAATCCCCGTCAATCTGAGAATGCGCATCAGCTTATGTTGAAAGTCGACTTCAGGCGCACAAATAAACATAGAGAGTCATTCTTTAGCCGAATGACACGCATGTGGAATGCTTTACATCATCATATGTTACCTCATGGTTTTAATGTCCAGGCATTTAAGACCAATGTACATCGATACCTCCTTTCCTTATCCACTTCCTCTCCATCCACTCGCACTGTGCTCTGACATTTAAAGGTACTCCTAAATTCCATTTTGTGCATGCTTTAGGGTAAATAAAATTACATGTACGTCGGAAAGTGTCAAGTGTTACAGAGAGCATAGGCTATCTTGGCAAACATTATTTTCGACCATAGCCTTCTCAACCTAGAGATTCAAGGTTAGATTACTTGTTTGAAATGCGTTTTGCGTGCACGTTGCAGAAAAATAAGTAAATCCCCAAAATGTAGATTTTTGTAAAAGGTCTGAGAACAAAATCCTCACTTTGCAACTGACTGCAAGTGATTTAGTTGAGAATCTTAAGAGTCAAGTGCAAGAGAGTCTTGGTATTCCAAGGGCTGATCAATGTATGATGTACAGCAGCAAGGACTTCGAAGATGGATATTAGTTGTCCCATTGCCACATTGAGAACGAATCCACCTTGCATTGGCTCTTCGATCGTACGGTGGAATTGTGAGGTTGCTGGTGCAAGGCTAATAACCTTGCCCGTAAAAATAAATTATTATGGAAAATTTAACAAGCGTCGAGATTTGCTAAATAAGGCCAAGACCAGATCCCGGTTGTGGTGCCGATGATGATGATTGTGAGGTTGGTTATTGTGTGCCAACACGGGCACGGGTTCACAAGTATTCCACTGAATTTAAAAAAAAAACAACACAAGATATAAAACACAACACAATCGAGTTAAACGTCGTTAGACGGTTTCTTTATTTAACAAGGTTCTTCATTTGACTCTTTACTGTTGATTACACTGTCCGGTATTGCTGCATAATTATTCGTGTCCTTTGGAAACACTGAACAAGGTTCTTTATTTAAATCTTAACGGTTGATTACACTGTCTGGTATTACTGCAAAACTATTCGTGTCCTTTGGAAATACTTAACAAGATTCTTTCTTAAAATCTTTACAGCGAACACAAACATGCACCGTACCGTGAAACGCCCGACCACTCTCTCCGTTCCAACTCGACTCTCTTGTTAATTAAAGTGGGGAACGACTCGACCCCGCGGCGATTGGCTAAAGACTCCTGATTTTTGCTCGACCGCTATTCCGCCCTTGGCTCGTGCAGAGCCAACTCACTACCGGGGTGAGTTTCGTGGTGGATAGAGAAAATTGTTCTCTATGGTGAGAAACCAGGGAGAGGATCTCGCTGGATAGATCCTGGTGGGGTGTGTGTGGTGGTCGTGAAGATCACGTTGTTTACCCATGCACTGTGGCTAAGGATAAACGAAATCGCACCAGGGACGAAGGACAGAGGGAAAATCGACCACGAGTATCCTAGGCGATGAGAGTGCAGCTGGGTAAATACACTGCATCTCATTAGAGAAGCATTAGGTGCTAAACGGAATTTTAGATACTTCATCATCATCATCATCATCATCATCATCATCATCATTATCATCATCATTATCATCATCATCGGCACTACAACCGGGAGCCGGTCTTGGCCTTATTTAGCAAGTCCTGAGGCTTGTTAAATTTTCCATAATGATTTTTTTCTTTACCGGGCAAGGTTATTAGTCTTGCGTCAGAGGCTCCCCGACGAGGAATCGAACCCCGGTCTTCCGCGTGACAGGCGGGTATGCTAACCACTATACTATCGAGGAGCCAATTTTAGATACGTACACAGTGGTAATTGTGCATAGTATCTATGACGGCGGGAAGAACCGAATTCTTTTGTTTGCATGTTGTGTCTGCTGAAGAATTTGGTTTTTGGCAGCTAAGCGTGAGATGCTGGCGATGGTTTGTCGGTTGGACAAGGGATCGTGGGTCGGGTACATTGCAGCTGAATAAACAAGCTGCCCGTCGTTGCTTTTGTCGTTGGACAAAAGGTCGCCCACAAAAGTGCATGCCAGTAAAATTGTTGTGCACATGTGGGGCTGGAATAGCCGACGAGAAGAAACGATAAGATTCCCTGATTATGATGGTTACATTATATGTGAACCAAAATGTTTCCAGGGAGATTTGCTGATGCGTTGATGCATGGAATGACGATGGTGTTGGGATGGAAATGTTTGCAGGTTGGAGATTGGGGTTGGGTTGAGAATATGGGGGTTCCTCAGGTAGGTATTAAAGAACCCGCACAATATTATCGAGCCGTCTTTACGTATTCTTGCACAAAAACATAATTGCAACAAGATGATTTGCCACAAGTGCTACGCCAAGTTACACCGTCGGGCAACCAACTGCCCCAAGAAGAAATGCGGCCACCAACAATTTGCGCCCAAAGAAGAAGTTGAAGTAAATTATTAGACAAAGATTCAATATTTTGTCAGGATCGAACTGTGGGACATTTATTTTCAATAAAATTAAAGTCGGACATAGGCTCAATGAATACATGGAGTAACTTGAACCGGCTTAAGTAAAATTAATATGACTTTTGTAATTTTAATTATATACGAAATTTTAATTTTTGTATAAAAAAGTGTTTCATCAAAATTTGTTTTCTGTTTTTGTAGAACATAACTATTAAAAAGCAGTCAGTTCAAATGTATATATCCTGCACGTCCTCAAAACCTTCTACCATAATTAATGTTCAACGTTTTTCCGTGAGCAGGGGAATATAATCACCCATATCTTTAATTTTACACGTTATAAATATAAAGAAAACTTTAGTATATACGGTATATATATATATATATATATATATATATATATATATATATATATATATATATATATATATATATATATATATATATATATATATTTAATTACTGAATTATTGCATGAACGAAAATATGCCAATTTTTAACCAACTGCTTCGTATTGTTCACATTAATTACCGTCTTAAGATGCTTCTCCAAGGCATCTGAAAATTGCTTGAACCGTTCACTAATTCCGATACTAATAATGATGATATAGAGATCCAGGAAATTCCATGCAACTGTTCCAAAAAGACTAACAAACTGAAATCAAAGAAATGGTGAAATTTAAAAAATTTTGCAAATCACAAGGCGAAGAAATGTCGTTTAGATATTTTTAATATTGTAACATTGGTTTCTAAACTGGCAATTTAATCTTCTAGATCGCAGACACATCGATCTTCAATAAACCATAATATATATATTTTAGCTTTTAGTTTATACCTGACCAATTCTTAGAGCTCTTACTTTAGTCGTGATGTTTTCAACCTCTTTTGTTCTGGGCTGTATCGGTCTATCTAGAAACAAGGCAGCACATGCGTCTAATATAATATGTTAACTATGACAAATTTACACGCCAGTGTACTGCATTGCAGAAAAACTACACATCCGTTCCTTTAGTTCTATTGGGATCTCGTTCACTTGTTTAGGGTCTTCTCTTAAGCCCTACTTTTACTGGTTAATTCAGAACACAGCGCTAACTGTCACGCTACAATCATTTGCCTGTCGAAGACGTGATGCGCACTTTTGCCTCTGTATTCATGACATTATGTCAAGGAATTCGTTTTATTTAACCGCCACAGTTAATCTGAAAAATCTCATCAGTTCTCACCTCACCGGCGTCTTCATCTCTATTTCTATTAGAGGAGGAAGTGAAAGTATATAGGGCTTCTTACCTGTACTGTCGAAGTTCTGACAATTTCGGTCACTACCGGCTAATGAGCCACGTATGAGTACTACCGTGATTTTTTTAATATCAATCTATGGTAAATGTTAAATGTTACCTGGAATCCGGCGGAGTAGTCAGCGTCATTAGATTGAGACGTATCCTTGAGTATCCCTTTCATACTAGTGTTGCTGTGATCGTATCCACTTGGACACTCTATTTTCCTCAACCGTGGTTGCGAACGTAAAGTAGGAATCCCTGAAGTGTGCATTCCGGATATTAACCAGCGTGTGATGCAGGTGGCGACTAAACAATTAAGTCTCCTCTTTAGGTCAGTAAGAATGCCGACTTCGACAATACCGCGAACGCTGATTTGTTTCCGGTGATCTGCATTATGTTAGGGGTTACCATATTTCAGTCTTACTAACAGTACGAAAAAACTTGTGTATCGCGACAACGAAGATAGAGCGTATGCAACACTGCTGCGAAGATAGACCGTATACAACACTGCTACACAATGGCCGAATAATTAACTGAGTGGTAGAAAATGTCTCGAAGCTTGTTGCTTCCTCGAACTGTGAAGCACTTCATGACTTGTGACAAACCAAAAGACATTCTTTCGTAGGCACCAACCAGAAGGTTATTCACATTCGCGTTTATTTACTCGAAATAATAATGCTGTAGGTGGTAGGTTTGATAATATCTTGTAAAATCGCTGGCTGTGAATGCCGTACCTCTGTTGGTGATTAGACGCTTGGGCATTTCGAAGAATTCGCTGACCTGGTTAAGCACGGCTATCATCATCATCATCATCATTGGCACTACAACCGGGAACCGGTCTTGGCCTTATTTAGCAAGTCCTGAAGCTTGTTAAATTTTCCATAATGATTTGTTTTTTTCCGGGCAAGGTCATTAGTCTTGCACCAGAGGCTCCCCGACGGGGAATCGAACCCCGGTCTCCCACTTGACAGGCGGGTATACTAACCACTATACTATCGCGGAGCCCAAGCACGGCTATCACTCCATTTGTATTAGTTGTCTTTATGGCTTTCAAAACCGTTTATGTAGTAAAAACGTCCACCAGTGTTATCAAGTGTTTAGCTCCTCCTCTTCCAATGATAAAGGGTCCGAGATGATCCAAATGGACTGTATGGAAGGGTATGGATACCCTCTTCGCACAGTGCGGTCCTCTGTCACTCCACCCTTTTTCTTTGTATACGCGCACTCTCGACATAGCCCCTGACGAAACTTCGCATCCTTGGAAACCAGTTTATAGTGTTTGAAATAATAGTGAAGAAGAACGCGTGATTCGAACTGACGCTTTGACAGTTTGAATCACCAAAAATTGAACCTAAGCGTTACCCATCAGGCTACTGGCCGTGCTTAGAATTTGATTTTTAAACTCGACTATAATCCACTGATGTGAATTGTTATGTTATCGCTATGGTATACGGCTCTAATGTATTTTCTTATTCGATTTTCGTTCGGTGTTCTTCACTATTTTGCTTGTGAATTGTGTGTGTACCTGTTAGAGACGCCACAAGTTCCCACCCTTTCAAGGGTTTTGTCGAAGCCCATGTGCGCCGCCTCATCGTGGCATACCCGGAGCACTCGCCATCGAACCCGTTTCATCACGACCCACTTTGTTTGGTTGCCGTCGCGCCTAAACAGTCTTCCTCCGTCTAACTGGTATTCGTTATGGAGGTTCCTTTCATTCGTGTAGTTCGTCGCTCCTTTAAGTTGGTTTATGATGTCGCATCGTTTCTCGCCTTGCCATTGAATGATGGCTAATCAATCCTCGACGTGAATGCATATATTGAATATATTGGCGGATTCCTCCTCCATGTCCCGTTCTTTTTCTACTGGCCGACGACACATGGCATCCTCATATACTGCTTTCCTCCCAGCTTGATGAACCGTTGTAAACTCAAATTCCTGAAGTTTGAGCCACCACCTTGCGTGGTATCATCCTTGGTTTGTTCTGAGTTGCTACTATGGCTTCATAATCTGTGACGACTTGGTTTTCACAATAGATATATTCGGAACCTGACCAGGCTTTCCACTATCGCTAAGAGCTCCAATTCGTTGTTGTGGTATTTTGCTTCTGCTTCCGTTACCTTTCTGCTAAAGTATGCCACCTGTCTCAGTGTGTCATCGCTCTTCCCACGCCGCATCAAAATACCGGCAAGTCCTAGTACTGACGCAACCATGTAAACCGTGTGATTACAATCCCTATCGTACAACGCCAGGAGAGGAGGGTCAATCAGTGCGGACTTGAACTCTTCAAATGCCGTCTGATGCCTCTCCACCCACACAAAGGGATTTCCCTCTTTTACCAGATTGATTAAGGGCGCTGCTATTTGTACGTACCTCGGTGCAAACTTCCGAAAATAATCTGTAAGGCCCATGAACTGCCTCACTTGATGCCCATTGTCTAGTTCAGGGAGCTCTTTCACTGCCACTGTCTTCCGCTCGCCTGGTTTCTTTTCCGCTCCCGCCCAGTTGATGTTCGAGAAACTCAGTACTAGGTTTCAAGAAAGCACACTTTCTGATATTGAGGGTCAGTCCGGACTCCTTCAGAACTACTAGAAATTTGTCGAGTTTTTGTAGACCTTCCACTACTGAATCACTTCCGATGATGATGTCATTTAAATAAACCACTATATCGCCGCGGTTCATGTGTGCTTTTATCTGCTGCATGCACATTTGGAAGTATGCTGAGGCTTTCACAAGCCGAACGACATGCAAACGAATTCATATAATCTGTTTTCCGTAGCAAAAGCGGTATACTTCCTACTTTGTTTATGGGTATCTGGTGATATCCAAGGTCGTGGAGTACTTTTTTTTCGGCTAACATCGCAAGGGTCTCCTCCACAGTAGACGTCGAGAACTTCTACTTGATCGTTACTTTGTTTAGTCCTCTGTAGTAGATACACATCCTGTCTTCGCTATCTTTCTTCTTCGTAAGGATTATTGGCGCATTCCCCGCAGTTATACTGACCTAGTTCGTTAGCACTTTGGGCGAAGCGATGAGCGTTTACCCCCCTTTTCCTATTTCCTCCATATCCAGGTCGTCACTTTTGATCCCGGACTGCTCCTGTTTGGCCGATTCGTCTATGACAGCCAAAACTTTCGTTTCACTGCTCGCAGTACAATCGCTAATTTTGAGTTCGTTGTGGCTCTTCTCGGTTCGAACTTGAGGCTAATCCAGTAATCGTCGCCCAATGATTATTTTGTATGTTTGGCTGTCATCCGGGACAACTAGCACTTCGCACCAACTTCGTAGGGAGTCTACTTGAATGTCCGCATATAATGTTCCTATTGTTCGGCACCCTCCTCCGCCGAACCCGACTTCTGCATCGTGATGTAATCGCTCCCCAGGTCAATAAAAGGGTCGCCCGGTTGCCCATTCACATATACTGGTACATTCTGCCGTCTTATCGCTCCCCAGTGGAGCTCTGACGTACTGGTGTCCCACTTACTATGCAGTTACGGGCTATTTACTCGACCTCATTGCAATTGAAGCACTTGATTCTAGCTGCCGTCGGTTGTTCGGCGTCTGTCCTGCTCTGGGTGGTCTTCGTTAATCCGCTTGTAGTTGTTTCTTTACCCCGTCTGTTTGCTGGGCAATTTCGTCTGACGGGTCCAACCAGCTTACACATAAAGCATCTGATCGCAGATAATGTTGGACTTCTTGCATTTGTCCCCGACGTTCCTGTTGCGTCCACATTGCGCCTTGTGTTTGATATCTGGTGCAGTGTTACACTTTCGTTCTACCGAGTTTTCTGTAGGGCCTCCTGTTTGGTGTCGTGCTGCACTGCTTTCAACATATCACGACACTCCGTGTTGGTTATGCCTCGTACCACGTATTCTCGTTCAGCTGACCTCTCGAGACGATCGCTTTCATGACGAATACAAATTCCTCTGTGTGCTCATCCCCCATTTGTTTTTTATTCCGCAAACGTTCGTGCAGATCGGCTGCATCATCTTCCATCGAGAAATTATTTAGTAAATCGCATAGGAATTCCTCTAATGATGAGTGAAGGATTCCCATGCACCATGGTTTACTCTGATGGCTGCCTTCATGTCCAGTCTTCCATCTAGTTGGTAGACATCTCTAATTTCCCGGACTCTTCTTAAATATGACGTGGAGGGTAGTCCAGCTGTATTCCTCGGGTCGAATTCACAGAGCATCGGCCACATCCTTTACCGCATATCCAGTCCTTGATATCGTTTTCTCCTCTGTGGAGCTTATTATTTGTTCTGGGGCAGGTATCTCCTCCCTTCGTTCATTTGCTCGGATGAGCTCGATTTTCCCCAGTTTTGTTTTCATGGCTTCAATTTCGTCCACCAGTTTCTCCACTACGTTTTGGTCGTCGTTATCCGGTGTCGTTTCCTCTTTGGTATCACCTACTTCCTTGCTGCTCTCACCTGGTTCGTTTTCGAGTAATCCTTCGGAGACTACCGAATTGTGCAGGAACTGGGACTTTTCTTTTTCTTCCCTTTTCCACGCTTCTTCGACTCCTCCTCCGCTTTCTTCATTCTGCTGACTTTGCTTCTAGGCTAAATCCCACTTCTGGCACTGTGAAAGGTTAGTTTTCTTTATTTATTATAATAATGTTAACAAAGACTCTTATATTTGTATTAACAATCCTGACGCTCACCACCGGAAAAAGAGAGAGAGCGAGTGTCCGCCATGCGCTCTTTTTATGCTGTATACTCAACGAACAGTGAAGTTAACGTTCATTCAGTGCCCGAGAACTTAAGCAGACGTCAGCCGCACCAGAATCGGGGTTACACTGAACAGAATTGTTCTTCGCCATTTAAAATTACGGCTATCGGTGGGAAAGGTGTATTACACTAGTCCTTTTGTTCTGTCGCTTAATTTTACAGTTTTAGACACTTTATTTATTAATGTCAATTTTTATACACTTTGTTTCCTTTTTTTTTCTTTGGTTTTACTCACTCTTGTCACCCACCGTGCACTGTTAAATATCGACTGTGCACCAACGGTACGATTCCACCGGCTCTTTTGTTTTTCTACCAACGTTATCTCAACGAGAAAACTGAGTCATACCATGTAATCGTTGTCGTACGACCCAATCAAGGGCGGTGATCGCTCTCGAGTTAATAACTGGGCGTTTCTATGCGCCAGTTCTATGTTTAATGCTTTATTTTTTTAATGTTAAATGTGTGTTTTACGTGTAATTTAAAATCTGAAATGTAAATAATGTGTTGAGAATTGATCAAATTGACAGCTGGTCTTACTCAACACAACCGTCAGCCTGTGCGAACTTCACACAGTTCTTGGACCTGAAGCTGGCACTGATCCCATCCATCAATCAATTGCCTGATTCAAACGACAGAGCAAGTAAAAGATATAGAAAAACGTGCCTCGAATTTTTGATCATGTGTATTCCGTGTCAATCGACAAATTTTCTTTTCGCAAATTAAATTAACATTTCAATTCACTGCTAACTCTAGACTGTTATTTATTGAGGATCAACGAGCCCGAGCCATTTATAACTCCAACAGGTTATGGGCCCAGGACAGCAGTAAAAGGGTTTCGTCGGTCATCATCAAGGAAAGTGAAAGCAAAATTGACCAAAGCCGCCCAGGGCGGGAGAACTGGCAAGGACTACGTGATGCACAAATCGTCAAACATCGGAGCAGCCATCGCATAGCAAATTAACCGTGAGTAACACATGCGTAAGTCAAGTCAGTCGAATTGCAGCCTCTCAACAAAATGGACTCCGTCAAATCCCAGTTGGAAATGCTAAGCGAAGACAGCCAGGGCAACGTCAACTTCATTTCATGGCGATTCAAACTGAACCTAGCACTGAAGAATAAGGACCTGTACGAAATCGTAACAGGAGACAAGCTCAGACCGACAGGCGCTGCGTCACCTGAAACCATCTCAGCTTGGATCAAGAAGGATGTCGAATTATTTACCTTTGAATACGATGATAGCAAGTCAGCAGTGGAAGTTGTTTGGAGATCTTGGATCTGGCTGAAGAAGTGTCAACCGAAAATGATCCTATGAGAGAAAGTTGGATCATGACAAGGATCATGAGTGTGCTACCGCCAAAACTAGCGCACTTCAGGACTTCTTGGGACAATGTGACCGGAGCAACCAAGAATGTGGAAACTCTCATCGAACGTCTGAGACTTGAGGACGAGCGACTGAAGGAGACGACAAACCCAGAGGGAAACGCCAACAACGCCCTCCTGGCAAGACGTGAGAAGCCAAGGCAGTCGTCAAAGGGTAACCAGGACAAGACAACGCTCGTATGCTACAAGTGTGGAGGAAAAGGTCACATGATCAAGCAGTGCACAGGCAAACCGTGCGAAAAATACATTGCCTAAAAAGAAATATTCGTAACATATGTAAGCAGAAAGGACATTTCGCCAAAGAATGCACTTCCAAGGAAGAGTCAAGCATGCATTTAGCGTGTAGCCTTGACAAGCGAGGGCGCATCATGCGATATTATATGTTAATTGTTATGATTGGTGTGCAATATGAATACGAATTGACGATACGTGATAAGCGTGTAGCTTTGGGAAGCGAGTATGCGCCATAGGTGGGCAATTAATGAGTATCGCAACGTGTGCGATATGAGCATTAATTAAGTGTGGGCTGAGAATGATTGCATCGTGTACGTTAATGGGTTATGGGCTTTATATAGCGGGATGCAACACAGGAACGTAACGGTTCAGCTAAATAGCACTGCAACTCGACTTCACGGGATTCTACTTGTAACTTCAGAGATTCATGTCCCAAAAACACATCAGATTCCCCATGTGGGCTTCACTCTTCGTCTTATTCTGGAGCGTAAAGAGAAGTGAGATATCATCACCGCTTTACGCAAAGGGAACCAATATTGCGATCCATTATTCACAATATTGGTAAAGGAAAACATCTTGAAACCTCAGTCGAAGATATACCCCATTCAAAAGACCATCAATTTCAACTACTAATGAAAACATTAAATCAAGGGGCTTGTACCTTTCATTTGTCGTTCGATGTAAAAGGAGTTTGTAGCCATTGTTGGTATATCAAAAGAATCAAGAGAAATAATTTTAAATGGCGGTTTGGATTTATCTCGTGTGTTTTCGCATCTTGTTTCAAAAGTGTTGAATTCGTTTAAAAAACGATGTCATCTTCAAATCATCATCATCATCAGCACTACAACCGGGAACCGGTCTTGGCCTTATTTAGCAAGCCCTGAGGGTTGTTAAATTTTCCATAATGATTTGTTTTTTCCGGGCAAGGTCATTAGTCATCTTCAAATGGCGGATAAGAAAATCATATTGAAAGATCACGCAATTAAAAACTTATTCGGTTTTGTACAATCTTGTATTATTACATCAAGTGTGGAGAATATTGCACAAAGTTGGTTCAATAATATTGATTGTGGGCACACAGTTTGCTTATATTTCATTCCACGTTTAGAAGTGTTACCTGTGAACAACATATGGTTCATGTACGTTGATCCAACAAAATTATTGTCCGTTAAATAGACTATTGACAAAATAATAACGGCCTGAGGATCGCTTAAGGGAAATCAGCTCTAAGAGACACTCTATTGTATACGAGGGTGGACTAAAAAGTTTCCGACCTCAACGTGAAGATAGCAGTACTCGTCAATAAAAGGTAGTGAATGCAGTTGTGCATCTTTTGACAGTTCCTCACCAAAATTTCAGCCATTTTGGACGTGTAGTTTTTATTTGACAGTCGTTTGAGTGAGCGCACGGTACGGTGAATGGTGCACGCGACCGACCCGCTCGATGGTTGGGTTTCGTCTTACCGAGGGTTGAATTCCGATTCATCCCTCACTTCGAGGTGAGATTGGTGGAAGAGAGAGAAAATTTCTCTCTATGGTAAGACACCAGGAAGAGAATCTTGCTGGGAAGATTCTGGTGGTGTGTGTGCGTGATCGTGTAGATCACATTGTTTATCGATGACAATCCACCAATGACATCATAAACGGCATGGATGAGTGGTGCAGCTGTGTAAACGAACTGTATCTCATTACTGCTGCATTGGGTGCTAATGGCGATGATATGCATACACAATGGAAGTTGTGTATGGTATTTCTGCCGACTGCGAGAATCGGATTCTTTGGTTTGCATGTTGTGTGTGCAGAAGAATTCGATTTTCGGCGGCAAAGCGCGAGAAGCGACGATGGCTTGTCGGTTGGATGGAAGGATCGTAGGTCGTGGGCAATGCAGCTGGGTAAATAACCGCATTGCAATTAGGCTGGTGATGATAAAGCAATTTAGGTATACAATGGGTGATCGTGTTCCGTATCTTGCTGCACATTTATATGCGTAGGAATTCGATTTATGACACTAGACGCTAGATGTGTGTATTTGCCAGGGACATGTGGTGTGCACGTGTACAGCAGAATTGCTTGGCATACCAGGGTGCCGAATAGTTTTCCTAATTACGGTTGTTGATGCAAAAGAATTCTTTTCGGAAAATTGATATGGTGCATTGAATTATGAATGCTAGAGAATTCTTTTACATGTATTTTAGGCTATGCATTATATAACCTTGATGTGTGAACCTTTTGCAGGTGCTAATGCAATTGCATTAGCGGAAAACAATGCGGTTTTGTAGCTTCAGGACAGGAAGCTTTGGAGGTAATTGGGAAGGTAAGTAGTGACGTTTAGTCGAACCGCCACAAGTTGATGTGAGTGTTTTTGTGAAAATGGACAAAATTGAAAGATAAATTGGACTCTGTGTATGGGGACTCTGCACCATCATTTACCATAATGAAATTTTGGGCAGCTGAATTTAAACGTGGCCGTGAGAGCTTGGGAGACGATGAACGTTCGGGGCGTACAAATCTGCAACAATTGACGATAACATGGCTGAAGTTCACCAAACGGTGCTAGACGACCTCCGAATTAAAGTGGGAGAGATAGCAGAAGCAATGAAAATGTCCAAAGAACGTGTTTGTCACATATTAAATCAAGATTTAGGTATGAGAAAGCTATCCGCGCGGTGGGTGCCGCGTTTGCTCACTTCAGACCAAAAACGTGTTCGAATGAACATTTCCAACGGTCTGTTGGCGCAGTTTAGGCGTAATAAATTCGAGTTTTGGCGGCGATTAATTACTGTCGAAGGAACTTGGATACATCATTGTAGGCCCGTAACAAAAATACAGTCAAAATAGTGGACTGCAAAGAAAGAATCGGCTCCAAAAGAAGCAAACACTGTTTTTTCGGCTGGGAAAGTGATGTTTTTTTAGGATATCCATGGAGTTATCTTAATCGATTATCTTCAAAAAGGAAAAACCATTACAGGAGCATACGACGCATCATTACTTGACCAACTGAACGCAAAAATTGCGGAAAAACGGCCACATTTGCAGAAAGAGAAAATCCTGTTTCACCAAGACAACGCGCCATCACGCACCTCAGCGGTTGCCATGGCGAAAATCCACGGATTACGGTTTGAACTGCTTGACCATCCGCCTCACTCATCAGATCTAGCCCTAGATTTCTCTCAAATGAGGCGGCAATATCAACTTCGTGAACAGTTATTTTGCAGAGAAAAACGCCTAGTACCATTTGGACGGGTTAGGGAGATGGGGGCTGGGAATCCGGGACGGAGTAAAACAGTGGGGGGCCTCCAACCATGTCTTTTTAACCTTGTGCTCGAGTATGTTATCAGAAAGGTACAAGACGACAACATGGCGGGATCATCCCTGAACGGAGTCACACAATTGCTCGCATTTGCGGATGACATCGCCGTTCTGGACGATAATCTAGAAACTGTAACTAAAAACAGTGAAATCATCATGGAAGCGGTAGAAGGAGTAGGCCTAGAAATAAATGAAGACAAAACAAAATACATGATTACGGCGAGAGCAGGTGGGCCTCATGGAACACATATAAAAGTCAGAGCCAAGATATTTGAAAAAGTTAACGAATTTCATTATCTGAGAACGATACTGACGGCCAGTAACGAAATGTCGAATGAAATTAACAAAAGATTGCATTCCGGCAACGCAAGTTGGCACCCAGTCAGCAAACTGCTGAAATCCAAACTGCTATTACGTAACAAAGCTCTGAGTCTATAGAACCATAATCATGCTAATTGTTCTATACGGATGGGAAACATGGACTCTCATAAAACGAAAAGAAAACAAATTCCGCGTATTCGAGAATAAAGTTTTAAGGGGTATCTTTAGCGGTAAATATGACAAGGAGGCAGAACAATGAAGGAAACTCCACAACCATGAATTGGAAGAGCTATACCGCAAACATACAATAGTGAGAGTAATCAGGTCACGAAGATTAAGATGGGTCGGACGTGTAGCGCAAATGGGCAACGATAGGACCATGCGTATAATTCTTGACGGAAGACCAACGGAAAAGAGACCGGTATTACGGCCGCGACGGAAATGGGAGCACAATGTAAGGTTTGACCTTGAGGAGATCGGATCAGACGGTTAAGCCTAGAAGGAGAGTGCACAGGACAGGGAACGATGGCGGACTCGAGTCGGTGAGGTCATGAACTTCCGGCTTCCTACAGGCTAATAAATATTAGTAATAGTAGTAATCTTTGTTAGGTCGGAAACTTTTCAGGCCACTCTCGTAATTATAAATCAAATACGAATATGTTAAATTTAATTTTAAAAAAAAGTTGCATCTATTATACAAAAAGAAGAACGAGACTTACCTGACTCAATGCAAGGGCAAAGCTGTATGGCAACAAATGGTAAACATATGGAAAGCGATCTATGAAAAAAGAAACTGGTTCTCTTGTGATATTACATTCGATTCCTTTTTGATAAAAGAGATTAATTCTCGTTGCTTGAAATAAGGCATGCTCTCCTTCATTAGGATTAGGTTAGAACTTCACTTATAGCGAATACAGAGTTCTTACCAATGGATAAAGTGCTTATAGCTATTGCGACCAAAATCAACCGGCCCGTAAGTCCTTCCGATCGTTTTGTTACATATGGATTCCGAAGAAATCGTTGCTCCATATGAATCCATTTATTTATTACAATCTTCCACCGTATAGCCAGATTTAAGAAAGCACCATAAATACAAAATCCCATTAAATGGAATATAATTGTTGCTGGTTGAAAATAAATACAATAAATGTGAGTTGTAGGGAAATTTGAACAGTAATTAGTCTTACTGATGAATCCGAAGTTTATCGATCGGTTTTTATTGTAAAGAATATATGAGAATATCACCACTAAATCCCACAACATAAATGTATAACATATTATGCTTCCTACAGAGTACCATTTGAATCCAAGGTTTTTAGTTGTCTTTCCGCGTATACAACTCAGTGGGAAAATTCCACATATTTGAATACAGGACAGAACTAAAACAGAAAAAGGAAATTTCTTATTGAACTTTGTTAAATGTTTTTGAAACTCACTTGCAGAAATTCCTCTCCAAAACGTACCATAGTAAATAATGCCTACTGGTTCTTGTTTGCTCATGAGGAATTGATGTTATTGCTTTAAGTTTGAAACCAAGAAAAACATTTGATAGGAAAAATCATTGCTTTTATAAAGTTTCTCTATGAAAATGATTTTATGACACGATTGATTATGTAAATATTTAATAGGTTCCACATTGCCTGGGATAATGCAATGTTAGCATTCCAAAAGTTAAGAGACGTAGCTGACGTTCATAAAGAAATTGATTACAGGTCTAACTCTAGTCAGGTTAAGAAATAATTGATGACTTAATTAAATGTTTCTTAGGGAAAGGATTTTCTTTACAACATCTTATATCAAGTTAAGTTATTTACAAGGGCATTGCCAATTAACCCGAACGAGGTATCCTTGGTGAGAGTAATTATCTAGTTACACACTATTGTTATAGAGAAACCCCTTACAATTATGTCTACTAGAAAGGACATGAAATGCTCAACATGACTAGTAGCAACACTATTATTTTGAAGTCATGCACAGTGTTCCCAGCCAGCGGATGATGGTTCCACGAAAAAAATGAAATGTGGGCGATGCATAGTAGAAATTTCGAGGCATTCGGAAAAATACTTAATAACGTTCAATCCGTTTTCAAAGCAAGTAGTATTTTACAGTAGACGATTACCTGTAACCAAAAACTTAATTGACCTAGAGGCAATCCGAGGGTTGTTTAATCAATTATTATTATTAAGTTTTTTCAAAACCTTAATGTTTAATAATAATCATATTTTCCAATAAAGTGTAAGTATTCGCGAGATACGACTAATTTTAATAAGATTTTGGGCCGTTGGAAGTCGAATTGTATTTACGCCTCATTCGAGAGACTGTTTCATTAAGGAAAGGGTGTTCCCTTAAGATCTGTACCACGAAACTAGTAAATAAAACAGCGAAGTTTGTTATTATTCTGTTTTTTTTTTTTTTTTAATTAGACTTCTCTCGGGAGAGGCGAATCTATAGCGCCGAGTGGGCGCCCCGAGATGCCAACAGATAACTGTTGCACTTCTTTTTGAACAGTTGCAGGTTGTAACGCTCCGGGAACACTCGCGTGGGAAGGGAGTTCCACAGCTTCCCCGCTCTGTAACAGAACGAGTTCTGAAGCAGGCATGTTCGCGCCGCCGGGAGATGAACCACAAACGGATGGGATCCGTCGGATTGTCTTGTGGAGCGGATATAAGCCGGATTACGTGGAACAATACCAAGAATCTCCGAAGAACAGCACCCATGATAATATCTGTAAAACAGACAGAGGTCGGCTATGCGCCTGCGATGTGAGAGCGACTGTAGTCCCGACGTCAGCGCCGAGTCCCCGATCAAGCGGATCGCTCGTCTCTGTATGCTCTTCAGTAGGTCGAGGGTATGTTTAGGAGCCGAGCTCCAAACATGAGTGCAAAATTCGAGCGCGGGTCTAATTTGGGATTTATATAGAAGAAGTTGGGCCGGAGTAAAATATTTCTTGGCTCTAAAAAGATAGCTCAGTTTTCCTGAGGCTAACCTGGCGATACTCGACACGTGTTTATGCCATGATACATTCCCACAGACCGTGACGCCGACCGATTTCAAACTTTCCCCAGCCTCGAGGGCCCGGCCATTCATCATCAGCTGTGGAACCGATGATCCAGTTTTCCTTGTGAATGTTGTATATTGTGTCTTCGCTGCATTGAAGTCGACGAGAGTGGCCTTTCCCCACTGCAGGACTTTATCCAGATCCCGATTCAGAGAGTCAATCTGTCTACATCTCAGCTGGCGTGACGTTGATGCACCAATCGGCCAATCATTCGAAAAGGATGAAACAAGCGTACTATCATCCACAAAACTGAACACTTTGTTATCCGTTGTCTCCAACAAATCATTTATGTGGAGCAAGAACAAGGTTGGAGCCAAAATAGAACCTTGGGGCACCCTCGAATTAACAGGATACAGATCCGAACACTCGCCATCCACAACAACCCGGATCGATCGATTCTCGAGGAAGCTCCTCGTCCAGTGGCAAATCTGTTGGGAAAGTCCATATGAACGAAGTTTGCTCAGCAATGCCCCGTGCCAGACGCGGTCAAAAGCCTTGGAGATATCCAATGCGACCGCCCTTGACTCACCATGCCGTTCAATCGCAGATGTCCATATATCGGTTATAAGTGTCAAAAGGTGTCCCGTGGACCGCCTGCCACGGAATCCGTATCCATCATTCAGAAATTCGTTGCACTCCAAATACTTAACTAACTCTGTATTGATGACTTTTTCCATTACCTTAGATAAAATAGACAGTAATGCTATCGGACGGTAATTTTGTGGGAGACAAAAGCGATTTTCGAGCGATTTTCTAGCAGGTAGGAAACGTTCTCCGTGCATAAGATAAGCGGAAGAGTCTGCCAAGAACCGGCGATAGTTCTGGAGCACAGTTCCTAAGGACTATTGCTGGTATTCCGTCCGGGCCGCTTGCCTTCCTACAATCCAGTTCACGTAGAATGCGTTGAATAGTGCGCGGACGAAATCTCACATCCCGCATCGAAGACCGTACCGGCGAGATCACAGGTGGCTCCAAAAGGCCGGGATCGAGGTTTGAATTCGTGGAAAATAAATTCGCGAACTCATAAGCTTTATCCTTTGAATTCGTGACTAACGTCACGCTGTCTATCACCAACGGAGGGAAAGAGGAGGGTGCGAAGTTGCCGCTGACAGCTTTTGCCATTGACCAGAAGGAGCGCAAACCAGTTGGGCACCGAAGAAGTTTCTTGATCACCATATCGTTGTGAGCCTTCTTCGTGGTATCAATCGCCTGGTTGCACGCGTTTCTGATTCTAACAAAATTCGTTCTGCTAACATTGGTGGGATTGGAGCGCCATTGCTTAAAAGCTCTAGTTTTTGCCGCTGTAATTAGCTCGCATTTTTTATCAAACCACGGTTTATAAGACGAACTTCGTTTGATGGAATGTGGAATATACATCTCCATCCCCAGAAGAATAATCTCTGATACCGACTCCGCGCAAGCGTTAACATCGGAGTTTCCGGAGCATACCGCGGACCATGGAAAGGATGCGAAGAAATCCCGCAAATCGTCCCTGTTAGCAGCCCCATACTTCCATACATGGCGAAGCATCCTATGCCGGTTATTCGCTTGATATGGAAGTGCTTGCGTGACAGATACCAAGCAGTGATCTGAGTTTCCCAGTGACGCAAAAACCTCTACAGTATAAATACTCGGTTCGGATGTCAAAAATAGATCCAGGGTGTTCGCATAATCGCCTTGGGCATCCGGCACTCGCGTTGGCTCCCCCACGAGTTGAGTCAAGTTGTGACTCACAGCAAACATCTCCGCCAGCCTCGTCGGTTCTGATAGAATGTAACAACCAGCCAGAATTGTGCACATTAAAATCGCCAAGGACAACAATGTCATAAGCTGGGTGGTTGATCTGCATCCAGTCGACGACGTGTGAAAGATGTTCGAAAAATGTGGCCGTCCGATCGTCATTCGGGGAGCGGTAAAGACAACAAAGACATTTAACGGAATTCCTCAGCACGACCCTTAACCATATGATGCCCATATTATTGGGTTCCAACGCTTCCATCCGCTGGCAAGCCAGATTGGACCGCGCGAAGACGCAGACTCCACCCTTTAAACGGAATCTGGAATGTAAGTCGTATCCTGAGCAACGAAGATACGTCGAATCAGTTGACGAATCGGCCTGGGTCTCAGTTAGGGCAAGGATATCAGGTTTAGTTGTTTCCAAATATTGGTGGACGGCGTTTACATTCGTATTGGTGAAACCGGTGCCCCTGATGTTACAAAACGCCGTCACCAGTCGAGCGTGGGCAGAGCATCGAGAGCGAGCCCGGTTATGCGATGACGGATCTCTTAAAGTTCCATTATTTATCATGATATCTGCATGATGTTCCCCTTGACATAGTCCCCCCGGAGATCCGAATGGGAGACTAGTTTACCTCCGGAATTCTTTATATCAGAAGGTACCATCATGACTTATCTCCGTGTCAGTCCGGGCCATCAGCCACACATCCGAAACACCATCAAAGATTTCTCTCGGCGATATCGCGGAATGTACAGCGTAACGGGGTGGTATCTCACCTTGGGACCGACTACCACCTAACCACCCTTTTCTCGATCCGGTCCATCAGCCGAAAGATGGCCAGGGATTTCTTCCGACCATTTCACGGAGCCTAAAGCTTGATGGGGTGTTATTTCACCGGGCGCACAGGGCGTTGGGACCCCGGCTACCACTCGGCCTTTAGTCGCCTCTTACGACAAGCCGGCCTAGCTGTGAGTATATTCTAACGTCCTACTCCTACGGTTTTAATAATTCATTTTTTGTTCCGTAAAAAGTGTAAACTGTAGATTTGGGTACAGTGTAAAGAGAAGATTTGGGTAGGTGGAATATATTCATCAAGTTCAGTTGAGCAACGACAATGGTAAAAAAAAGCGTTTCCCCTAAGACTTATAGAAGGTGGCACAAAATTAATCACCCTATGGAAGATTTTATAATTTTTTGCATATGGCGTCGTACGTCAATCATATTTGACATTTGTGAACTAGATGGCTGCAGAATACAAACAGACAAGCAATTGAGGGCGTGTGAATCGTGTGAATTGTTAATCTCAACAACGAAGAGGACGATTTTGTGTCGAAAATCGTCATGAGCGACGAGGCACATTTCTACTTAAGCGGTTACGTCAATAAGTAAAATCTTCGTTTCTGGGGCACTGAAAATCCGCATGTGATGCACGAAGAGCAATTACATCCACTCAAAGCCACTGTGTGGTGCGACGCTCACGCGGGAGGAGTGATTGGGCCGTATTTTTTTGAGGATGCCATCAGCAATACGGTCACTGTTACTGGCGAACGCTACAAAGCCACGATTAACGACTTCTTACTTGATGAATATGTGGTTTCAACAAGACGGTGCCACAATAGATATTGTGAAGAAAGCGTTTCCTGGTCGCGTAATCTACCGTTTTGGCGATTTGGCATAGCCAGCAACTTCGCTCGACTTAACCATCCAAGACTTCTTTTTTTTTTTTGGGCTACTTGCAGTCGCGGGATTATGCCAACAAGCCTCAGACAATCGCAGCCCTTAAGGAAAATATTCGGAAAATCTCGCGAAAAGTTATGGAAAATGCGATAAAAAGGGTACAAATGTGTATCAACACTGGCGGCAGCCACTTGACGGATATCATCTTTTCCGCTTAACAGAAAAAATTGTAAAGGTCCAAAAAAAGATTTCCATCACCTAAAATAATTTTTTTTTATTTAATAAAAAAGTGATTCAAAAATAAAATTGGATGATTAATTTTGCGTCACCCTATATGATGAAATGAGCTCCTCAATAGTATACTGGTTAGTATACCCGCCTGTCACGCGGGAGACCGGGGTTCGATTCCTCGTCGGAGAGCCTCTGGCGCAAGACTAATGACCTTGCCCGGAAAAAAACAAATCATTATGGAAAATTTAACAAGCCTCAGGACTTGCTAAATAAGGCCAAGACCGGTTCTAGGTTGTAGTGCCGATGATGATGATGATATGATGAAATGAATAAATCAGCAAGTTTTTATCTGATTTTAATGATTATCTTTTTCTTAAATACAGATCGATGGTAATTCAGTGTTCAACAGACCTCGTTGTGCTTGACTACATCGTCGATGACCTGGCGATATCGGGAAACTGGTGGAGGTACGTAGTCGGTGCGCCACCATGGGCGCGGGGTTCTACCACGTCCCCACTAATTGTACGTTGTCACACCGATTGTCCGACCGAATATCGCAGCAAAAGAACGAGCGTCCAGGGGAGAAAGAAAATAATACACACTGGGTATCATTTTATTGTTTTTATTGTTTAGAATTTTAACTTTGCATGTCTGTACAATTCACATGTTTAAATGTTTGCTTGTTTGGTTGACTTATTACACATAGAGTTTTACGGATTTCCAGTCAGTGTACACTGTAATTTAGTTTTACTCATATAAGCAACAGTTTAATATACAAAACTTATTTCAAACACTGTTGTTGGATTTAGATGTTAGATTTTGGAACTCGAAACTTATTTCACAATTTTATTGCATTCGGCGACTCCTGGGTGGTACGCGTCCCCGGTGCGCTACGGGGAGCGGAAGAAGAACCGACCGACTCGGTCGGTAGTTGGAAAACGACTCAGCGATGTGCATTCGCTGGTGGCAGAAATTCGGCCGGTGGTGACCTTTCTCTCGAACGCGGCCAAGGGTTCAGAGTGCCTTTTATTAAGCGCCCAGGTCTCGGATCCATACATGAGTACTGGTAAGACCATGGTCTTGTACAGTAGTAGCTTGGATGTTCTGGATAAATTTCGGGATTTAAAGAGCCTTGATAGACCATAATATGCTTAGTTGGATTTAATCAGCCGTTCGCGTATTTCTTCTTCCATATTATTATCAGATGATACTATTGACCCAAGATAGTTAAAGGATTGCACTACTTCAAATTCGTGCTCCACTACCCTGATAGTTTGACCAACGTTAGGTCTTCTCCTCGCAGAAGTTTCCACCATGTACTTAGTTTTTCCCTCATTAATGTGCAGTCCCATTTTTTGTGCCGCCTGCTCGATCTGGGTGAAGGATTCCTGTACCGCCGATTTGGTTCTACCGATGATGTCGATGTCATCTGCCTAGGCAAGTATTTGGCTGGACTTGGTGACAATAGTCCCTCTTGTTGTAACGCCAGAGTCACGGATTGATTTCTCCAATGCCAGGTTGAAAAGGAGGCAAGCCAAACCGCCCCCTTGTCGGAGTCCATTAAAGATGTTTATTGGTTTGGACAGCAATCCCGCTATTTATACTTGACTAGTTACGTTGGTCATGGTCAACCTACAAATTCATATCAATTTGTTTGGAATGCTGAACTCTCTCATGGCATTATATAGTTCTACCCTGGCTATGCTGTCGTAGGCGGCTATAAGCTCTATGAATAGATGATATAATGGAATCTTAAATTCCAGACATTTTTCCATCATCTGCCTAAGGGTGAATATCTGATAAATCGCTGATTTGCCTGGGATGAAGCCACACTGATATTGACGAATGATGACTAGCGTATGGGGTTTTCCGATTTTGTAGGATAGAGGAGAATATCTTATAGGCGGTACTCAGCAATGTTAAACCCCTATAGTTGCTGCACACTGTGATATCTTGATATCTCCCTTCTTACGTATGGGGGAAATTATTCCGCGCCGACAATCTTCTGGCATCCCCTCTTGCGCGATGTAACGCTGTCCCTTCTTGTTTGATCTGCTCAGCTGGTAAGCCGCCATCTCCAGGGGCTTTATTTGATTTGAGCTATTTTATGGCTTTTACTGTTTCCTCAATGCTTGGTGGTGGCAGCATTTAGTTTTATCTCGCATTAGTGGATCGTCCAATTCTTCTGTGTGCTGACCATTTAGCATTTCATTGAAGTGCTCCAGAATGCCTTCAGGACCGGTGATCAGATTACTCTCCTTATCCCTGCAAGTAAGTGCAGCGTGGTGTGTACCGCGTCATACTGCGGATATTTGGTAGAACTATCGCGCCTGGTGCGGACCTCGCTCTCTACTTTTCTCTATTTCACAGACAAGGTATTTTTCCCAGGCACTTTTCTTTTGTCTGTGAAGTCTTGTTTCAGATCTTCTAAGCTCTTTGTATTTCTCCTCGCGCACCCGAGTCCTATGAGACTGCTGCATTGCCCGGTGTGCAGCATTCTTACGTTCAGTCGCTAGTTTGCACTCATCATCAAACCAGTCGTTCCGATCTCTGCGACTACTGCCTAAGATGGAGTTGGCAGTACTAATGACAGTATTCTTAAAGCGTGTCCATTTCTCTTCTACGCCCGGCATTCGGGCCCCAGGACTTACTCTCCCTCCGTCGAGCTCTTCGAGGGCGAGTCTTAAGCATGACCAAAGGTGTTGCTGGTATTCGCATTGCGTAAGGCAGCCGTGTTGATTCGAACCTGATACGCGGATGCAATACGTCTCCGTAAGGCAATCCGCGCTCGGAAAACTGTACCAACAAGATAGTGATCCGAGTCGACGTTGGCACCTCGGTACGTTCGTACCGTCATCAGGCTCGAGGAGTGGAGGCAATCTATCAGCACGTGGTCAATTTGGTTGCGAGTGGCTCCATCAGGTGATACCCAGGTGACTTTGTGGATATCTTTACCCGGAAACCTGGGAACCTGTGAAGTGCCTGAAAACCGGCTCCCGACTTATTTTCACATTCAAATCACCAAGAACGATTTTCACATCGTATCTTGGGCAGGCATTGAGGGCCCGTTCGACGTTCTCATAGTACTCTTCTTTTTCGTCGTCAGGGGACTCCTCTGTAGGTCCGTGAACGTTTATGAGGCTTATGTTCTTAAACTTGCCTCGCACACGAAGAGTGCATAGCCTTTCATTTATTGCATTAAAGCTGATGATGGCAGGCTTCACTAGCATATTCAAGAAGGGGGCGGACAAAGGCTATATAGAGCGATCTGGAAAGGGATTAGAGAATTCTTTCGACCAACGTTTCACAAAACCAAGGACAGATTTGACCTTGAGAATAATGTCATCAACATGTGAGATAAAGTTAAGCTCCCTATCACGTAAGATGCCAAGGTCACGAATCGTTTGTACAGGTGTTATCTGTTGGTTGAGTAAGACATAGAAACGTAGCGAGGAGGGGGGTCGTTTGCGGGAGAAGGTGATTAAGTAACATTTGGGAATATTTAGTTCGAGGCAGTTATTTTGGCACCAATTTGAAAAGCTGTCGAGATCCCTTTGGAGAAGTGAGGAGTCGACAGAAGAGTGGATCATCTTGAAGAGTTTAGTATCGTCCGCGTATAGAAAGATGGAGGAGTGCTTGATACTGGAATCTATACATTTAGTAATTAATAGTAAGAATAAATAGGAGGGATCCAAGATGACTGCCCCAGGGAACCTCTAATGTGGGAAGAAAAGGATTGGTGAGGGTGGATCTAAATCTGACATGATAGGTTCGATCGTTAAGATAGGAAGAAGTTCACTTAATCAGTAGGGGTTCGAAGCCAAGGAAGGATAGCTAAAGAGGATGAAGTTGTGTGAATTTTGGTCGAGGGCCTTGCTGAAATCGGTTATGATTACATCGACTTCGTTGCCGTTCCGTAAGGAACGACTAGATTAGTGGTGGTCGACTTACCGGTAAGGAAACCGTGCTGGTTGGGTGAGATGAAAAACATTAACGACGCATTTGAGGATGTAGCGGTAAACGACCCACTATACCACGTGGGTTTGGAAAACTCCGTTCGGGAGATTTCAGCCTCAAAAATGAACCACGTGGGAAGCCGGAAACGTTAGTTGAGGACGATGTTTTAAAAGCAACGGCGGATGCGGACCCAACGAAATCGGCGTGGGAGATTGCACAATGCACGGGAGTATCCCCAATGACAATAAGTCGACACCTTTCTCTCATAGGAAAGGTAAAGAAATTCGATGAGTGGTGTTACGGACCTCGTGTCCATTTCCTCGCCCAACAGCCACTAATTTCCTCAAATTTCCCCTCTCTACCTGTAAATAAAATAAATATCATCAAGTAGCTAATTTGCATAAACTACTTTATGCAAATTCTACTTGGCAGACAAAATAATAAAAAACGGCGTTGGCGCGCCGAATAAAATATTATAAACGTTATTTAGTAAAATTTAATATCAAGGCCAGAAAAAAATGGAGTTTACATTTTCTGCCAGCAAAAAAAAAGCAAATCAAAGAAAAAAAAAGCATAATAAAATAAAATAAAAATTTATTGGACGTACTCCTATTGCAAGAACTACGGTAACGGTTGGGCATATAGATATCAGAAGTGCGACCGCACCGGATTCCACTGCAATTCATTACAAAAATCAGGATTAATTATTCTCAACATTATCAATATCATCATCAACAGACTAGCCAGCTGTACAGGGGGTCTCAAGGATCAACGTCCCCTACACTCTGAATACCGGTCAACAATCAACGGCCGCTCCACGGTCTTCCCCAAGTAAGTCCCGTTGCATTAGTTTCATGCAAGTGCTTTTTTCATATTGCATAATTAAATTGTTAAATTTATACAACAGTGGGTACCCCATGAACTGAACGAGTCCCAAAAACGACAGCACCCGGAAATCAGCTCATCGCTAGATTAAGAAACCAAACTGAACCGTTTTTGTACCGGATATTCACCTGTGATGAAAAGTAGATTTTGTATGATAACCATAAAAGACCTGGGCAGTGGTTGGATGCAGATGAAAAACCAAAACACACCCCAAGTCCGACCTTGTTAGGAAATCGACATATTGCATACCAAATTGGCTGAAAAGCAACCTGCGTTGGTCAATAGGCACGGCCGATCTTTTTGCATGACAATACTAGACCCAATACCTCACAAGTAACGGTGCAAAATCTGTTGCAGTTGGGATTTGAAATTCGTCCACATCCACCGTACTCTCCTGACTGTTACGGCCACAACGACCCATCCCATAAAACTTACCCCTTTGGAGCCACTCTTCACCACTAACGGCGACACACGCCAAAAACATCCACTTAAAGTATGTGACATTACATTATTGACTAAACGTTCAATTTGCTCACATAAAAAACTTAGACATAATCATCGAACCAAAGGTTCACCACAACAATCCCCTAAAAGCCAAATGTGTAGGCCAGGTGCCGTCTTTCAAACGAAATCGCTGAGGATCATAAAAATGCGCGCCAGCAATTTTATGACCCCTTAGAAAAATGGTTACCTAAAACCACTAAAACAACCAGCGCCAGTTTCCGTTTTAGCCAAACCAAGTTAAAACAAACAACAGGCAATAAAACAAAATGCACTTTCGCCTGGGCGCTATTGATCTTTCTCTCTATCGGTTTCCCGCGGAAAAAATCCTTGCCCATTCGGCTAAAGAAAACAACAGGCGTAATAAAAGCACTATTGATTTTTCTTTACCTCAAAAAGGAATAAAATATTATAAACGAGAAAAAGGCGGGAAAAAGGAGATATCATTTTATCTGCCGGAGGAAGCCAGATTTCGATCCTAAAGAAAGAAAAAATGAGAAAACCACTAACGATGGTTAGGACTACAATTTTGGGCCGAGACAAGGACGAGAACGGACACGAGAGTTGGGTTTTGAGACTAGTCGGGAACGGACACAAGAGTTCTTGGTTGAGGGTTGGTAAGAAGCGAGTATCGTGATGAGGTTGACGAATCGCGTGTCGGGTGATTTAAGATATCGACTTAGTTTCTAGTTGTGATATGTTCAGCTTTTTGATTAAGAGTACGACTTCGTGTTTAAACAACTTCAGGAGCGTTCCGGTGTGTGGTTATTATTGCTATATCTAACATAATAGTTTATGCCAACAATGGTGAAGTAATTTGATTTGAAAATACAAAACATAAAGAAGTGTGCTCTTTTAAATAATCCCTATCTAAAATGTGTCGTTTACATGGCGGCGTAACTGACTAAATAATATGTGTAATAAAAAGGGTGACATACCATATAGTAATAAAGGTAGCTTAGTGTAAATAAATATAAAGCCCTATCTAAAGTGTGTCGTTTACATGGCGGTGCAACTGACTAAATAATATGTGTAATAATAAGGGTAACATACCATATAATAATAAAGGTAGCAGAGTGTAAATAAAAATAAAACAGTGTTTTATTTAAACGGTGAGTGGTTTAAAGAAAGTAAATCTATAAAAACACTACATGATATTTCCTCAACGGACTACCATCTTTTCAGCAATCTGGATTCATTTTTCCGGTAGAAGGTCTTCCGGAACCGAGCAGACGTCATAAAAGGCTTTGAAGATTTCATTGCCCCAAAAGGTCAGCACTTCTACGAAAAAGGAATATTTGACCTTGTATCACGTTGGAAGAATGTCATAGATACCAACGAATACTATTTTGATTGAATAAAAATGTACGGAAAAATAATATTGGGTTTTAAATTTTTACTAAAAAATCGGACATTTCATGTGGTATAACCCAATACAATAATAAGGGTATTGACATTGTTCATACAGATAATACGAAGAATTTCTTGTAAATAATTACATGAAATTACAATTAAGACAAATGCTTCGACTAAATCCATATGCTACAGGTTTTGAAGTATTTCGATGACGTTCCTTTCTCAGCAACGTCAAAACAAATATCTTTTGCTCAGACAATAATACAAGAGATAAGGAAAGAGAAACCAACAATATTTCTAGGGAATTCGCTCTGCCACTGATAAAATTCTGGCATCTTGTTAGAGAAAAGATTATTAAAATCAAATTAAAACCCATCATGCAAGACGAATTATAAGTAAAGCCCTTATTCAACCATAGTACCCGACTGATTTGAACTCCGATGGAATTTGCCGATCTAATAAAAACTCCAAAACTTGACGGCGTGTTACTGCACGACCACCTGCATGCAACAGTTGAAGGCACTTTGTGCATTACAGGTCACCATCTACTCCTCAGCGCTCGTCAGGAAAACAGTCAAGAACTATGGGTAAGTAAATACCTTCCCCTTCGGTGAAATGACTTTCATTGAATATTAATTCAAAGTTGCTACACAAGAACATCGATTGTGTTGAGAAAAAGCCTTTTCTTGTAAACAACGTCGTGGTGGGCGGCATAATAACAATAAAATGTAAAGACTTGCGGGTAATATCATTAGAGATTAAGTACTCGAAAGAATACTTCAATGTGGCTTCGTCACTGGAACAGCTCAGTTCGTTGCAGGATACCGAACTCGATTATCCTTTCTTTTACAGACCGATGTATTCCATATTAGAGGATGGGTTTACAATATTCCGGTAATTTATGTTTATTTGTGGAAACTATTAGTTTGTGTGACTCTTTTGGCTTCTTCAGAACGGAATTAGAATTCGCAAAACTGTTAGCTAGCGACGAATGGCGAATCTCTCATGTAAATAGTGATTTTAACATATGCTCAACATATGGTTCAACTCTGATTGTACCAAAGTCAATAACTGATGAACAAATTTGCCAATCAGCTACCTTCCGGGATGGTGGTCGATTTCCAATCCTGAGTTATAAACATGATAACGGGGTGAGTTGTTTTTGTACGAAAATATGTCTTGTCACTAATGGTTTTTGTTAAGGCCATATTGATGCGGAGTTCCCAGCCAAGTTCCGCACAAGGTATTAAACGATGTCGGGCAGATGAGGCTATTCTTAATGTTTTACTGGGACGAAGTAAAAAGGGTTTTATCGTAGACACATGGGGCAAAGGTAAATCGAACACCGAAACTGACCAGCACTATTCACAATGGAAGAAGGTGAACAGGTCTATAGGAAATATTTCGAACCCTTCATCAATATTGGACAGTTTCACAAAGCTTATTGAAGGTAATGAAATACTTTAGTTGTATTTAAATCTAATATTTTCCGTATGCAGCCTGCAACGACATAAACTGCAGCGTTGACAAATGGTTAACACGCCTAGAAGGCAGCGGTTGGTTGGGAATGGTTTTGAACTCTTTAAACGCTGCCTGTGTTGTGGCGCAGTGTTTAGATCAAGAAGGCAGCCCAGTACTTGTGCATGGCTCAAAAGGACTCGATTCAACTCTTATTGTAACATCTTTAGTACAAATTATTTTGAATCCAGACTGTCGGACAGTTAGAGGGTAATTATATAGTATGTTCATTTGTGGCATGAGTTTATCCTAAAAATAATTGTATAGACTCCAAGCACTTATTGAACGTGAATGGATTCAAGCTGGTCATCCGTTTTCATCCCGGCACAAATATTCTTGCTACACCCCTGCACAGGCTCGTCCCAAAACCTCGGGTGCCACCTTTATCCTTTTTCTCGACTGCATATATCAACTCTATTGTCAATTCCCTTGCAGTTTCGAGTTCAGTACAAATCTATTAATTCTCCTTTTCGAACATAGTTACTTTAGTCAATATGGAACTTTTTTATGTGATTCTGAAAAAGAACGTTTTGAATATAAGGTACACAGCCGCACGACCAGTTTGTGGTCATACTTAAATCGTCCTGATGTGATAAAGGGTCTTTTAAATCCGATGTATGAGCCAAATTCGAGTGTGATTTGGCCATCAGTTGCACCCATTAGTTTGGAATTATGGAACGGTGAGTAATTGAGAGATTATGGTATCCTTCTAAATATGTATATATACACACACATTTGTAGAACTATATTTGCGGTGGATAATGGATCAGCATAACATGACGCATACCATGACACAGATTCAAGAACTGGTTACTTATGAAAAGGAGTTACGAGCAAAGGTAAGTGTGCAATTGGGTAATGTATCCGAAGAAGGCTGGATAGCCATTAAAAAATAACGTCCCATTTTTTGATGTTAGCTTTATGGTACTATCTTAAATCTAATAATCTAATATAATTGTCTTTGGTTCTTTTGTGTAAAATGTAAATCTAATCGAATTCTACCGTAAACCTAAGAATGTTGAATGGTAAACTGGTCCCTGACAATTCGTTCAGCTAATAAAAATATTGTAGCGAGCTTAGGGTTCGCTGGATTAATTATTTTTGAATAAATAAGAGCCGTTAAATTGATTTTTGAATTAATATAACACTTTATTAGTCCGTTAATCACAACCGTCACTTTTACCGTACACAACGATTTCTTGACTTATCGCTTCCGTACTTATCGCGTATTTTCCTTCTTACTTCTAACTTGAGACTTATTCTTCCGCTCTGCGTGCGACGTATTTATACCGTTTTTCCTCATTCTGATTGGGTGTATCGTTTCCGTCCGTTCCATAGTCTTGAATGTTCTATTCCAGTTTTCCAGTACTTCCTATAATAATCTACGACTTTATTTCGGACTTTCTCGAAGATTCCAGTACTGATTGTCATATGCGTCACACTACCCTCCGCCTAGATTAGTTCGTCCCGAACTAAGTTCACTGATCTCCTGGGTTAACAAAAGTAGCCAGTCGGTCACGATGTACCACTTTCATCTTGGCGTTCGGTCTTCGCTGAATCCTATAGACAACGTCGTTAATTCTTGTGAGAATCTTATACGGTCCTTCCCAATGTTGCTGCAACTTCGGAGACCTTCCTTTTTGCCGACGAGGGTTATAAAGCCATACGTTATCGCCTGCATTAAATCCGGATGCGTTGGCTCGAACGTCGTACCTTGTTTTCATCCTGTCACTGGATACCTTGATTTGCTTTCGAACCAAATGATGAATCTCATCGAGGCGATTTCTCCATTCGGCTACGTAGTCTTCGGTCTTATCTATGGCGTCTGGAGGTATTCCGAATCGCAGATCGGCTGGTAATCGTATCTCCCGTCCAAATATAATTTTTGCTGGAGAATGGCCCGTCCTGTCGTGATTAGCCGATCTATAGCTCATGAGAAAGGTTTGTACATATTTGTCCCAATTTCTTTGGTGATCACTAACGACCTTCGATAAATGCTCTTTCATTGTTCGGTTGAACCTTTCGACCATTCCGTCTGACTGCGGATGTAAGGGTGTGGTCCTGGTTTTCCTTACGCCCAGTGCCGCACAGATGCCTTGAAATATCTGTGATTCGAAATTTCGGCCTTGATCGGAATGAAGCTCACAGGGAACTCCATATCTGCTGATCCAATTATTGATTAGCTGCTCAATGACAGTTGTTGCTTCTTGGTTTGGAATTGGAATGACTTCTACCCACTTGCTGAAGTAATCCATGATAACTAACATGTATTTGTTGTTGTCGTTTGTTTTTGGGAATGGTCCTGAGATATCAATCGCAATTCGCTCGAAAGGGGCACCCACGTTGTACTGCTTCATAGCGCTGCTTGGTTTTGCCGTTGGTCCTTTGGTCGCCGTGCAAGTTGTGCACTTCCTACACCAAGACTCGACGTCATCTCTCATGTGAAGCCAGTAAAAACGAGATCGTAATTTTGAAAGTGTCTTATTAACTCCCAAATGTCCACCGGAGGCCCCGTCGTGCGTTTCTGTTAGAACCTCTTTCACTTTTGATGGTGGGACTAGAATCTGCATTCGATGGGATTTTCCGTCCGCGGCTTCCCATTTACGCTTAAGAATACCATCTTCCACCAGCAAGGAATTCCATTGTGCCCAATATGCCTTAAATGTTCCACTCTTGTCGGAAATATTGTTCCAAGTTGGCCGCTCGTTCTTTTCTTTGTATTCCAGAATTAGCGACATATCTTCATCCTGAAGTTGAGCTGCGCGTATAGCCTCATTCGACCACCCATCCAGTACTTCTACTTGTACATTTCGCAGGTCGTACGCCTCTTCTTTCTCTTCCGCTTTATGACAATGTTTAAAATCTGGCTTACATCGTCTTCTTGATAGAACATCTGCGTTATTATGCACCTTCCCTTGCTGAATTGAGCTTATCATTGATACGGGTGCACATTCAGCGGTTAACTCTCCTTTTCTTATTGCGACCGGCTCTTCGGACGCCTTTAGTACTCTGACAGGTACAATGTGTTTCTTCACCTCAGGTTGTTCCGTTGATAGTCTCCTTTTATGACAAGCGCATGAACAACAATTCTCACTCGATGTTTCATTCGTTCGTCGACGTTTCGTACAGTCAACAGAGATGTGGCCGACTCCGCCGCATGTCCAGCACTTCATAACAGGTCTCGGGGTTCTCCGTTGCACATGCCCGATTCTCTGTCAGGAACGTTCCTGGACGGACATTTCTCGGACTCTATATGTACTCCTGGTAGCCAGTTTAGCAGATTCATGTGCCAATGCGAACGCCAGTATTTGTTTAATCGTCTTCTTTCCCGCCAAACGAACGGCCTGTTGCAAGTCCCGATCTTGGAGTGCGTTTATAAATGCATCCATTGCTACCTCGTTCAGAAATTCTTTAGTCATATTTGTATAAGCCAAGTTTGCCAATCGCTCAATGTCTGCCTGCAACTGTTGCAGATTTTCTCCAGGTTTCTGCGTTCTGCTCCTCAGTTGCATGCGGTAGACCTGCTGCATGTGGTTGTCTCCATACCTAGCTTCGAGGCCGTCTCTTATCGCTTGGAAATCTGTTTGCTTCTCTGCTGGTATGGTTTGTAGCAATTCTGCAGCCGCCCCGCGGAGTGACAAGATTAGTGATGTTGACTTTTGCTCATCCGACCACTTATTATAATTGGCCGCCGCGTCAAACTGACGTATAAATACGGAGAAGGGTCCCGTTCCATCAAATGTTGGCGGTTGCATCCTTGTATCTTTGTAGTCATGTTGGTTGCTAGGCGATGTCTTATTTCTCTCAACACACTCAAGTCTCTTTTCGATTCGCATTATTTCTTCGGTGACTTTTAGATCCAGATTTTCTACTTCGTTTCGAATTTCTGACTGGATTTCTTCCTTCAAGTGTTGAAAATTACATTTCATCCACTGTGTTTGAGCATCCAATTTTGCATTCAGATCTGCAGCTTGTGTGTCGAATTTTGAATTTTGGACGTCGAATCTTGAATTTACGGCGTCGAATTTTGAATTAACATCTGCAGCTTGCGCGTCGAATTTTGTCATCATCATCCGGAACATCTCCGAAATGTCTAACAGTGGCGAACTCTTCTCCGGTACATTGCAACCATCTTGACTCGCTGTTTCTTCTCCATCCGGACAGTCTGGACCAATCGTAAAAACATATGTGTCGACATCAATACCCTCTTCCTCCATTGCTGCTTGCAGACGTTGTCGAAGAATTTGCTTCTGTCCTCTGCTATCCAGATTCTGGTCCTCTAGTTCCTTCTTCAACTCAAGAACGCGAAGATCCTCCAAATGTCGATCCGACATAGTCACAACACACTTTCACAGACTTACTCACTTAAACAATAATTAATCCCACTTCTGACACCAATTGTAGCGAGCTTAGGGTTCGCTGGGTTAATTATTTTAAAATAAATAAGAGCCGTTAAATCGATTACTTAACGTTTTCTTTATTATCGCTTCCGTACTTATCGCGTATTTTCCTTCTTACTTCTAACTTGAGACTTATTCTTCCGCTTTTTTTTTTTTTCAAAACTGTATTTATTAACCATAATTAGAATTCGTACATTTAAGTAATACAGTGACTTAAAATTAATTTTGTAACAATTGCTTACATGTAATTATTATAATAATATATACATTTTCCAAACAATATTTTATGGGATACAAGATAGATGTGTGTTTATAAATTTAATAGTATTATCTTCCTGGAAAAGGTCAGAAAACCAGGAATTTGTTTTTTTCAACTTTACCTAATCTAAACTTAATACTAATTATATAAATAACTTAACCTAATTTAGTCTGATTACAGTATGATTTTCATAAAGCCATAAACAAAGTTTTATAATTAATGGGATATATGAATTAAAGGATGTGGAGGGAGGTCAGTTATGGGTTTGAGGAATAGTATTTCTTTCCGGTTGTTCGTTGGAAAAGCGTAGGATGTTGGAAAATGGTTGGACGTTACAGTATTTGAACTGGTTAGGGGTAACTTCGGTGTTGTGGTATATGATCTCGTTTGAATCATTTACCAGTCTGCCTGAGGCGATATTTTTCCGCTCTGCGTGCGACGTATTTATACCGTTTTTCCTCATTCTGATTTGGTGTATCGTTTCCGTCCGTTCCATAGTCTTGAATGTTCTATTCCAGTTTTCCAGTACTTCCTATAATAATCTAGGACTTTATTTCGGACTTTCTCGAAGATTCCAATACTGATTGTCATATGCGTCACAATATGTTAAGTTGCTGATGATGGTTGTGAGCTGATTACGGCCCTGAACGCAAAGGATTGGGTGCCCAACTCGGTGGCATGATTTTAAAATATCCGGTGGATAAACTTCCTTTCAGCGAAATAGTTCGTCTGGTTATTCTATGGCAATTCCAACAGACACACACGAACAGTCGATATAGTGAAAAACGTAGTACCACAAAAACAATCGAAAAATAAATTATCAGAGTCGTACGTTAGATAAATTAACATATTAATTCATACGAATAGCTTAAGTAGAGAAAAAAGTCCAACCTCGTGTACATGTATCCGTGGTTTCATGTGTCGATGCTTTGACATTCACCAGGTCTGTGTGAATTCGAATCACATTTCTTACTATCACTTGCTGAACGTCACTTTCTCTGGAGAATTTCGATGGTGTAGCGCAAGAAGGGCCAATCTCCATAAGCAATCTGCATCAGATTGGCCCTTTTCGCGCTTCGCATCGATCTGTTGGTACGATTTCCTTATTGTAGTCACAGCAGTAGTCATTTGCTTCCAAATATTTTACTTCTGTATTATTCAATTTTTACATCCCGAAACAAAATTCTGTCCTTAATTGGGATCCGGGACATAACACATCGTTGTTAAAATCAAATCACATATTCGAGTGCAGAGTTAGCTAGTTTTTTTTTATGGCGTTAATGACTGCGCCATCGTTAACTATAAATGAAATAATGGATTGGTACCTTTTATGCTCTTCACAACTGCTCATATATTTTTACTACCTGAGGAAGAGTGTAGTATTTGACTCATTTTCGGAGGGGTTTGCTGATTGAATCCGCGCATCTCAGTCAATCGATTTAAAGTTGATTCGTTAAAGGGTATCCTGGTATAGCGGTCCCAAAACGTCGATTTTTTTGTTTATCTTAATCGATAGTATACCACTTGTAGAATATGTTCTTAAAACCCCAAGTATGAATTTATATTTTATTATTATTATTTATTGGGCTGTAGGAACCCGGAAGTTCGTGACCTCACGGACTCGACTCCGCCATCGTTCCCTATCCTGTGCACTCTCCTTTCACACTTGACCATCTGATCCGATCTCCTCAAGGTCAAACCTAACATTGTCCTCCCATCTCCGTCGCGGCCGTCCTACCGGTCTCTTTTCCGTTGGTCTACCATCAAGAGTTCTACGCACGGTCCTATCGTTACCCATTCGCGCTACACGTCCGACCCATCTTAATCTTCGCGACCTGATTACTCTCACTATTGTATGTTTGCGGTATAGCTCTTCCAATTCGTGGTTGTGGAGTTTCCTCCATTGTTCTGCCTCCTCGTCATATTTACCGCAGAAGATACCCCTAATACTTTATTTTCGAATACGCGGAATTTGTTTTCTTCCCGTTTTATGAGAGTCCATGTTTCGCATCCGTATAGAACAATTGGCATGATTATGGTTCTATATACACAGACCTTTATGTTACGTAATAGCAGTTTGGATTTCAGCAATTTGCTGACTGTGTGCCAACTTGCGTTGCCGGAATGCAATCTTTTGTTAATTTCATTCGACGTTTCGTTACTGGCCGTCAGTATCGTTCTCAGATATTTAAATTCTTTAACTTTTTCAAATATCTTGCCTCTGACGTTTATATGTGTTCCCTGAGGGTCCACCTGCTCTCGCCGTAATCATGTATTTTGTTTTGTCTTCATTTATTTCTAGGCCTACTCCTTATACCGCTTCCATGATGATTTCACTGTTTTTAGTTACTTTCTAGATTATCGCCCAGAACGGTGATGTCATCCGCAAAGGCGAGCACTTGTGTGACCCCATTCAGGGCTGATCCGCCCATGTTGTCGTCTTGTACCTTTCTGATAACATAATCGAGCACAAGGTTAAAAAGGCATGGTGAGGCCATCCCCCTGTTTTAGTCCGTCCCGGATTTCAAATCATTCTCAGAGGAGATGGTTGTCTATTCTAACTCGCCCTTAATTTTCGTTCATGCAGATTTAAATGAGAGCGGCATATTTTTTCGGGATTCCCAGCTCAACTATAGTATGGTAGAGTCTTTGTCTTGCAACTGAGTCGTGGGCTTTTTTGAAGTAAACGAACAATTGCTGAACCGTCTCTCCGTATTCCCACTTCTTTTCCAGCAGGTGGCTTATTGAACATTTGGTCGCTTGTTGACCGGTTCCTACGGAATCCGCACTGGTAGTCTCCCAGTATTTCTTCTGCGTACGATGTGATTCTCATCAGTATGACATTTGTTAGTATTTTGTATGTAGTTGGGAGCAATGATATTTCTCTGTAATTTTCGCAGTCAGATCTGTCGCCTTTTTTTCTAAATGGGGACGACTATTGAGGTATTCCATTCTTCCAGAGTGACTTCCTTATCCCATATTGTTTTATTCAGTTAGTGGATCTTTCGAGTGGTTGCTACTCCTCCAAGCTTTACAAGCTCTGCCGGTATGCAGTCGAATTCGAGAGCCTTGTTGAATTGCAATCGATTTATTGCGTCTACAATTTGTAGAGGGATCTGAGCTCGGCTGTATGTACGTCTGGTAGTTGATGGGTGCGCACATTGAGCAGGTTGTCAAAGTACTGCTTCCATCTTGTCACGATATTTTTTGTTTCTGTGACCAGACAACCGTTTGCGTCTCGAATTATTTTGGCTCTTCCTCGGTAGCGATTTTTAATTGAATTTATGCCGGCATACATACCCCTGATATTCTTTGCTCTGGCATTTTCTAGGATTTTTTCGATCCGAGTCTTCTCCCATTCGCGTTTTTTTTTGCGTTTGAAAGGTCTCATTGTCTCTTTCCGAATTGTCGCGTATCTTTCTGCGTTGACTTCATCATATCTTTCTAAGTGGATCGCTCTGAGGCGTTTACGTTGTTCGATCTTCGCCCTGCACTCATCGTCAAACCAATGTTTGGACTTAATTGTTTTCTTAAATCCTAATACCTTTTGGGCTGTTTGTTTGATTGTGTCTCTGATCGATTCCCATTTATTGTCCACATTATTGGCTTCCTCTTCCTCACTCCTCCCATTCTCCAGGATGTTAAATCTATGTGTTAGTTCGTCTTGATATTCAGCCCTTTTGCGCAGGTCTTTCAGTTTATCAATGTCGAAGCTCGTTTCCCGTGATTGCCCATGTGGGATTGCTGCGAGGCGACTCCTGATTTTGCCCATCACTAGAAGATGATCGGAGTCGCACTCTGCTCCTCTATTTGATCTTACGTCAAGGATATTTGAGTTGTGTCTTTTGTCTATGAGGAAGTGGTCTATTTGGTTACGCGTTACACCGTCGCGTGATTACCTTGTTTTTTTTTTTTTTTTTTTCTCGGTGGGAAGGTGAAAATCTTCAAAAGATACCGGCATGTCGGCTTTTTAACGACTAAAACCACCTCCCGCCAGGCTGATATTCCCGTTGATCTCCGCGGAACTTTCTTTTAGATATTCCATCGCGGGGCCGGACGGAGTTTACCTGTTACTCCGCTCGTCACGTCGCAACTGCTGCATCATTTCACAGAGAATACCGTTTGTTACGGACCATGCCTGTTTTGAACTTAACATGTGATATCCATGTGGCTTTATGAATTTGTTTGTGCGTGAACATCGTGATTTTTACTACCAGATCTTTTGACGCTGCGAAGGTGATAATTTGAATTCCATTATCGTTTGAGATGTCGTGTAGGCTTTCTTTACCTATAGTTGGTTGAAAGATATCTTCCTTTCTAATTTTTGCGCTGAGGTCCCCGAGGAGGATTTTAACATCGATTGATGAGATCCTATCAAATACTTCCTCTAGGGTCTCGGTCATTAAAAAATGTCACATCTTTTACATGGGGGGTGATCTGATTGCTTATGATGAAGCCGGTTCCGAGGTTATGCGTATCGGTACCTCCACACGCCAATGTAAACCCATTGGTTTCGATTACTTGATGTGCGAGTCGGACTTCCTGAAGCGCGACGATATTCATTTTATATTGTTTCGCGTTTTCTACGACCGACTATATTGCGTCTGGTCAAGGTCTCTATCAAGCGGGGGGAATACACTCATAAACTAACAAAACCATTTCTTTTTACGGATCATCTAACGTGGCTGTACACTGTGTACTAATCCGACGCCGTGCTTCCTCGACGCGACCGAGGGAAGAGCGTGGAAAGTCTTTTTTCTATATCGTAACATTTAAATTTAAAAACTTAGATATTTCTTTTACACATAATTTTATTTTAAACACCGAAAGTTACACTCTTATTTATTTCTAAATATAATAATATAACTAAAAACCGACCTTCCTGATCGGAAGTCTAATTAATTCCTTTGTACACAAAACAAAACGCGTGCTTCCTCGTTGGAAGTCTGATTATTTTGTCCTTTGACATTATTGATTTCGTATGAACGAAATCTTTCAGTTGCCCCTAGTTACTTAATGGGGGAGATTCATTGTTATTCATTAACCGAAACTATTGCAAACTATGCAGCTGCTTAGGATAACGGAAATTGGATTAACTGTTGTTATGAAATGTATGGCTGGAAATTTGGTATGTGTATGTTATGTTATGTTATGCAAATTTGAGAATTAGGGGGATGATGAATGTATTTCTAATGTAATGGATATGTGGAAATGTGGATATTGATTGAATTATGGATATTGATTGAATTTAATTGTTATTTATTACTGATTAAGAAATGTATTAAAATGAAAAGGGATTTTCTCAATATGCAAATATATTGATACTATGGAACTGGATTGATATGCAAATGTAGGAACTATGTAAATTGAATTGATGGGAAATTGATTTAGGATTAAAAAGATATTAAAGGATAATAAAGTGTATAAATGTATATTTTGGGAAATTAGGTTGAAATGGATATGTTTAGGGTTGAGGTTTGGATTTTGGGAAGACGGTAGGGCTGCGGAGCACTACATCCCACCCTTCTTCGAGAAAGAAAATTATTCTTGAAGAGGATAATTTTCTTTGACTAGGTGAAGCGAGTATTAAATTTGAGACCTTTTTGTCTCTTTTGTTAATATTAAACCATCACTGCTGATGATTTCGTTCATTTACAAAATTTGGGTTTCTTAATATTACCTTATTATTATTTTACAATTTTCTATTCTATTAAAGTTTATTTACAATATTTTTAAATTTTTTTATTTTGATTATTCTACTAAGTTTAAGTTACAATATTTTTACTAAGTTATATTATAATAATTTGAATTAAAAATTTTAAGTTACAATATTTTTCCTAAGTTATATTACAATAATTTAATAATTTTTTCTTTTTCTAAAATGTATTAACACTATTAAAGTTTTCTGGTTTTAATTTAAAGTTTATAATTTAATAAATTCTCTTCCAAAATATTTTATATTAAAATTTTCTATTTTAATAAATTAAATTAATAAATTTCCCTTTTCTAAAATATATTCATCATCATCATCGGCACTACAACCGGGAACCGGTCTTGGCCTTATTTAGCAAGTCCTGAGGCTTGTTAAATTTTCCATAATGATTTATTTTTTCTGGGCAAGGTCATTAGTCTTGCGCTAGGGGCTCCCCGACGGGGTATCGAACCCCGGTCTCCCGGGTGACAGGCGGGTATACTAACCACTATACTATCAAGGAGCCGGAATATTAACATTTTATAATTCTTTAAGATTTATATATTAAAATTCTTTACCATTAAATCTTTTTTTTTCTTTCTCTCTCTCCCTCTTTTTTTTTTTTATTTTTTTTTTATATTTTATATGTTCATTTGGATAACAAAAGAAAAGCCATTAGTTTTGTTTTAATTTTTTCTTTAAATTTATGGAAAATTCTCCATACTCTTTTTGATTCTATTTTTAAGATGATTGTTTTAAATTTGATACGTTGAGTGTATATTTATTTATTCCGAAAACTTTTTGTTTTGTCCTTTTTTTTTAATTGTTTTTCTTCTTTTTTTTTTTTTATTTTATTTATTTATTTAAATTTTTTTTCACACACCACCAAATGTCGTTTATTTTCTGTTTTTTCACTTTCTTTTATTTTTGAAAGGTTTATTTCTTTTTTTTTCCACTTTATTTAAATTTTGAATGTTTTTTTTCCACCAAATGTTATGTTTTTGTTTTGCTCTTTTTTTTCACTTATAATTTTTTTTTTTTTTTTCACCGAATGTTTCTTGTTTTGTTCTTTTTTTTTCACGTATGGTATGTTTTTTTTCACTTTCTTTTATTTTTGAAAGGTTTTTTTTTGCCACTTTATTTTATTTTTGTTTTACTATGTTTTTTTTCTCTATTGTTTTGTTCCAAACACTTTTTTTTTCTTTATTTTATTTTTGAAAATATATATTTTTTTTTCTTTATTTGATTGTTGAAAAAGGTTTAAAAAATATTATTATTATTTCCTTTTTCTATTGTTTTCTTCAAAACACCTTTTTTTCACTTTTTTTTTATTTATTTATTTAATTTTTTTTTCACACTTTTTCCACACACAATGTTGTGAAGATCCATCGGTTGGATCCCACCAAATGTTACGCACCATTGTTCGAAAAACACCGCTGCCACCATTTGTCGTAATCCAACGCCGTGCTTCCTCGACGCGACCGAGGGAAGAGCGTGGAATTTATTTTATATTATTAATTTTCACTTATTTGAATAAAAAAACTGTTCTAAATTTCACGGAACACAAAACGTCCGCACACGTCTGTGTTTATTTATTTTCTTTCTTTTCTTTTTTTTTTACAATTTTAAACCCGACCTTCCTGGCCGGAAGTCTAATTCTTTCTCCTTGACATTTTTGATTTCGTATGAACGAAATCATTCAGTTGTCCCTAGTTACTTATTGGGGGTGATTCATTGTTTTTCGTTACCCGAAACTATTGCAGCTGCTTGGGATAACGGAAATTGTATTAACTGTTGTTATGAAATGTATTTGGCATGTGTATGTTATGTTATGTTATGCAAATTTGAGAATAAGGGTGATAAATGTATTTCTAATGTATGAAGTATTGTATTTCTAATGTAATGGAAATTGAATTGATTAGTATGCAAATGTATGAACTATGGAAATTGAATTGATTATTTGTAAATGTATGAACAATGGAAATTGAATAGATATGCAAATGTGTTTTAGGTAAAAAGATATTAGAGGATATATTTACTATATTAAGTGTATAAACGTATATTATGGGATTTTATGGTTAAATGGATGTTAGGATTGAGGTAAGGATTTTGGGAAGACGGTAGGGCTGCGGAGCACTACAACTGCACACCGCAACATTTTTGATGTCTTTTAGTTATAACTTGCTTGTTTATGCATACAATTTAATGAAAAAATCAATTTGAACACTTCTATGCACGCACAATAAATGCCCACATTTGCAAAAATATGTATTAAATAGTTTTTTCTAAAAAAATAAAGTGGAGGAAATCTTTTTTTTTTTTCTATACCAGGATACCCCGCTAAATCGAACCTCGATAAATCGAAAACACACATCATTGGTCCCTTCAGAAAACCTCTTTATATCGAAGAAAATGAGTGCAATTTGACCCGGTCGTTAAGATTAGAAAGACTTTTCACAAGATTATGAAATACCCTCTATAGATCACAGTGGTGGAAAGCGCCACCTCTATAATATGAAGTTATCCATGTTAATGTGTGTATATGATTTTTTTTTTCGCTCGGGAGGTGGGAATCGTCAAAAGAAAAATGTCTAAAGCTATATAAGTGTTCCATCGCGGGAATGTGTGTTTGTTCGTATTTTTGACTCTTTTTCCAAGGAATTCTATGTTAATTTCTGGCATTATCCGACACGAGTTGTCTTTGATCCTTCGTACAATTTAGCAGCAAAATGAGTTCAAAGCATGTATATCGTCCCATACTGCTCTCAGAAGTAAAAAACAAAATCTTGGTGACCATTGAAGACGAGGAGTAGCTTCAAGATGTATGCAGTTCAAAAGAAGCAAGAGGATCAATGTAAAAAAATTACGAGAGTATTCATCAGACAGGACCTAGGTGGTAATGTTTTTTCTATGATCATTCTTTTGCACTTTTTTTCTTGTAATATCTCAATCAAACAGAAACCACAGATTATTATGCCAAATCATTTTTCCTTACACATGATGTAGATATGAACCCATTTCTTATATTTATTTATCTTATATAATATTTATTCGGTTTTGTGTAATTCTATTTTAAATTGCATAAATAATAAAGCCTCTTTAATTCGAAATCTGAATTTCTTAACTTGTATCAATCAAACTGTTCTTTAACCGAAAACCTCTAAAAATCGAAGTTGTTTTTAGAACTCAATTTATTCAAAGTCGACATAGGTGGAAGTTTAACACTTTAGTATAATATAAAACATATCAAAATGGGGCTCTGATATGGCCAACTATTTCAAACCCCAACTTCATGGGAACAATGAAAATTGAAAGAAAACTATAAACACAACAAATGTACAAAAAATCCAGTAAGCGTAGGTGTGATGAGTCGACACTACCATAAGGAAGAATTCATCTTGAAAACTCAGCAAAAAAAAATACGTAGACGAGTCGGTGAGGTCGTGAACTCTCGGGTTCCTATAGACCAATAAATAGTAGTATAGTAATAGTATACATAACATAAAACAAGTAAAATATAGTAACACTCCTTGTTGTATTTTCTAATCACTTGATAATTTTCTTGTTCTTTCCTCCATTAAGGTTTTGAAGCTCCGAAAACAAGCGACTGATCTAAATCAAGAAGTAGCAGAACTCCTTAAAGACGAAGAAAATTAAAGTTTAAGTCGCTGACTAATTCAAAGACAAGTTGATTAAAATATACTTAAAAAAATCATGTCAATTTTTGACGCATTTACACAATTAATTTGTTAATATCATTGATTATATAATATTATTAACAATATTTGGAGAATCATCTTGTGCCTGCAATTTGTAAGCTACAGAGACTCGTTTTTAAATCAATTATTATGAGCTTTGGCCTATGTATTTTATCGATCTTAACAACATAGCTAAGAACAGAACATACATACAATTTCATGATTATATTTAGAACATATTTACAATATGTATTTTAAAGAAAGGATAAGTTTCTTATTTAGTTCAAACGACACGTTTGACTTTTTTGAGTCTGAGTATGTTAACTTTTAAAACGAAAAGAAAAATCAAAAATAAGTTAAAATTGTATTATCTTACCCTAATTTTTATTTCATCTTTATTACATTCGTTAAAAAAAAAAAAAAGAAGGAATTATGTGCAATGAAATGTTTATACTTCAAATTTTATTGTATACATGTTTTATACATGGTTTTCGTATCATATTTTTTGATTTTGTTCATTATTGTTTTCCTATGCGTTACAACTCCAAAGAAATGGGTAAACGAAAAAGTTATATCGAATATATTATTGTATATTAAAGAGTGTTTTTCTCTACTTAATTATCTACAATACTATCAATGTAATGTGTGCACTGAATCGAGTTTGAAAAATAAATTATTTATAATTCGGATTAATATTTTTAATTTCATATCTACAAGCTACAATATAAGAGAATTAGCTCGACAAGATCATGAAAGTTGATATAATGAACACATGGCGAACTGCACAAATGGGCATTAAGCATACTTTGCCCTATGTACATCTGTTGTGGAGTTCCCTTATTCTAAAAAGAACAAATCTCTCGTGATCTCTGACTCCCGTTGCCGTCAACCATCATGCTTCCTCAGGTTAGATGGAAGAGTGGCGACCGTTGTAGAAGTGTTTATTGTTACTTGGTTGATCCTGACTCCAAAACAGAAAGGCCGTGTTATATATTTTATTTACTGTTTTTCTTATTTAGTAATATAATTAACAAATCATTGGCATAGCAACAAGTGTTAGATTTTGAGTGTCCAACTTATTGAACGCTAAAGTTAAGACATTAAATCAAAATTTATTGATTTATTAATTTGTTGCTGTCCTTGAATGACTGGCCCCATCGAGAGACTCATTGTATTGCTTATTTTATTTATTTAATAAATAGTATTTTAAATGATTGGCGTCCTTATCCAACGGATAAGGATTGGCCATCGATTTTTTATTTATTTTTTTTACTATACTTCTCTCAGGAGAGGTGAACTTGTGGCGGTTCCGCCAAACCCCACTACCTACTTACCTGAAAAACCCCCATAACCACAACCGAGTCTGCATAAGCTTTCGCTAATGCAATTCGCATTAGCATCTTAAATGCTTCACGCATTAAATAGATCAAATCTACAATCTAAAAAGTCCCTGCGAAAGAAAACTTACCTTTCCTGCATTCATTTATTAGAATTCAAAATTCCTCTTAAGAATTCTGTTCCTTCACCAGGGATCATAAATATTGCTCCGTCTATTTTCCAACTTCGCCATGTGCACGATAAATTTCTTTATGTACACATTGGCCGGCGACCTTTTTCTCCCAGCAATAAAATTCTCTGACTCGCACAATGTGCAAACCAAAGCAAATACGCATTCCTCGTCTCTTGGCATCAATTAAATTCAAAGCATAAACAATGCAAATATAGAATCCGTTTCCGACAAACGGATTTCCCTGCATATACAAATGCTAGCAAGGGATTTGTTTCGTCCACCAACCCAACGTCGATAATAGCGACGACGCATCGCGTAAACAATGACTCACATTACCAACGGCGCATTTGGTCATTTCTCCCTTTTGTGTCCGCCTGTCTGCTTCGTTTACCCATCACCCTCGAGCACGTGTAAACCACACAAATCTGAACAACCGCACACATACCACCAAGAGAGACTCTACGTTTCTCTAGTGGTAGGTAAAAACGTTATCCTTATTGGAGAGGATATCTACCACGACACCATAAACTCACCCCAAGAATCGAATCATCGCTGCACGAGATGATTTTCGCTGAGTCCTTTTACATCCGCGGACCAAAACGGTCACGCTTCACTCCCGCTCTCCGCCGGCTGCGGAGACGCGTAAATATACACCCTCGTATATACCTCGGAGTCGAGAGAAGTATTTCAAACCTTTCGGTTTTCAATTGTTTGGCGAGTTAGTGCCGCAGATCGTTTGAGATTGTGAGAAAAAATTAATAAGTGGGAAAAGTAATTTTATTTTAAAACAATTAACTTTAAATTGCTGCTGATCGGTGCACTCTTTGTGCTGGTCCCCATCGTCGTTGCTGATGTCCTCACAAAATGTAATCAATTAAATTCCTTATTCAATAAAGAACCCTACTGTAAATTTTGTCGTGAATATTAAAATAAAATAACTTTCCTGGATGAACACAAGTGTCTTTCGATTAATTACTTCTGGTGGACAGTGTGTTTCCTTTTCCTGTTGCGGAGTTTCGCTCAGTTTGTTTGTGTCCGTCGAACTCATCATGGGGATAGGAGTTAACCAGTGCCAATGTCGGCACACATGCTTCCTCCCCACAAATCTATAGCGCCGACCGTGTTCAGTACGACAATAAAGTATTATTGTAATTATTAGAACGTTTATGATATTATAACTCGTGCTTATGAGGAAGGAAGTGATAACCGCATTGTTATGCAAATCGAATGAGCTGACCAAAGACGGTTCTGGATAGAGGTTTGATAGCTCTTGAAGTAAGTTAGTTGTGGAAAAGTAGTATCAGTAGTAATAGTATTAGTTTTATTTTTTATATGGTTTGTACATTAAATTTTACAATACAATTGACAAATATTATCGACTATAATAATATAAAATAAGACTAGAAGGCATTCAGTGTTGTTATATGATTAAAGTAACAAAACGGAGTTGAATGCCTCTTTATAATGGCAATCAAGTAAAATACCGATTTTTAAGGTGGGGTGGGTATTACTCATAATACAATCATCATCATCATCATCGGCACTACAACCGAGATCCAGTCTTGGCCTTATTTAGCAAGTCTCTCCACCGGTCTCGCTTTCGAGTCGATGTCATCCAGTTTGGCACTCCCAGGCTGTGGGCGTTCTGGTCTAAGCCATCCCTCCACCGCAGGCTAAGTTTGCCGCGCTGTCTCCTTCCATACATCCTGCCGCAAAGGACGTTCCGAGCAAGCTCCTCTTCGTGCATTCGAGCTAGGCGTCCCGCCCACCAGAGTCTACCGAACTCGATTTTTCTTACAACATTAACTTCAAGGTAGATCGTGTACAACTCATGGTTGTCGCGTCTCGGGAATCATCCTCTCTCACATACGCTTCCAACAATTCTCCTTAAGACCTTCTACTCGAACGCAGCTAAGAGTTCATCATCATCATCATCAGCACCACAACCGGGATCCGGTCTTGGCCTTATTTAGCAAGTCTGAGGCTTGTTAAATTTTCCATAATGATTTGTTTTTTCCGGGCAAGGTCATTAGCCTTGCGCCATCGGCTAAGAGTTCCGAGTGCCTTTTATTGAGCACCCATGTCTCGGATCCATACATGAGTACTGGTAAGACCATGGTATTGTACAGTAGTAGCTTGGATGTTCTGGCAAATTTCGGGATTTAAAGAGCCTTGATAGACCATAGTAGGCTTTGTTGGATTTGATCAGCCGTTCACGTATTTCTTCTTTCATATTGTTATCGGCTGATACTATTGACCCAAGGTAGTTAAAGGATTGCACTACTTCAAATTCGTGCTCCACTACCCTGATAGCTTGACCAACGTCGTCTCCTCTTCGCAGAAGTTACCACCATGTACTATGGTTTTTCCCTCATTAATGTGCAGTCCCAGTTTTTGTGCCGCCTGCTCGATCTGGTTGAAAGAGTCCTGTACAGCCGAATCAGATCTACCGATAATGTCGATATCATCCGCATAGCCAGGTTGAAGAAGAGGCAGAACAGACCGTCTCCTGTCGGAGTCCATTAAATATGTTTATTGGTTTGGACAGCAATCCCGCAAATTTTACTTGACTAGTTATGTTGGTCAATGGCGCAAGGCTAATAACCTTGCCCGTAAAAATAAATTATTATGGAAAATTTAACAACCCTCGAGACTTGCTAAATAAGGCCAAGACCGGATCCCGGTTGTGGTGCCTATGATAATGATGATGATAAATTACTTTGGTCATGGTCAGCTTACAAAGTTGTATCAATTTGTTTGGAATGCCGAACTCTCTCATGGCATTATATAGTTCTACCCTGGCTATGCTGTCGTAGGCCGCCATAAAGTCTATGAATAGATGATATAATGGAATCTTAAATTCCAGACATTTTTCCATCATCTGCCTAAGGGTGAATAGGATGAAGCCACACTGATATTGACCAATGATGACTAGCGTATGGGGTTTTCCGATTTTGTTATCTCATAAGCGGTACTCAGCAATGTTATGCTCCTATAGTTGCTGCATACTGTGATATCTCCCTTCTTATGTATGGGACAAATTATTCCACGACGGCAATATTCCGACATCTCCTCTTGCTCCCATACGTGCACCACGATCTCATGAATTCCGTGATGTAACGCTGTACCTCCTTGTTTGATCAGCTCAGCTGGTATGCCATCAGCTCCGGGCGCTTTATTTGATTTGGGCTGTCTTATGGCTTTTAGTGTTTCCTCAACGCTTGGTGACGGCAACATTTAGTCTTGATCTTGCATTGGTGCAGCCTCCATTTCTTCGGTGAGCTGACCATTCAGCAATTCATTGAAGTGCACTTCCCGTCGCTCCAGAATGTCTTCAGGATCGGGAATCACATTACCCTCTTTATCCTTGCAGTAAGTGCAGCGTGGTGAGTCGCGTCATATTGCGGATTATTTGGTAGAACTTCCGCGTCTGGTGCGGGCCTCGTTCTTTACTTTTCTCTATTTCACAGACAAGTTTTTTTTTTCAGGCACTTTTCTTTTGTCTGTGGTGTATTTATTCAGATCTTCTCAGCTTTTTGTATTTCTCCTCGCGTATCCGCGTCCTATGAGACTGCTGTATTCCCCGGTAAGCGGCATGCTTACGTTCAGTCGTTAGATTGCATATATTATCAAACCAGTCGCTCCGATCTCTACGACTACTGCCTAAAATAGAGTTGACAGTACTAATCACAGTATTTTTAAGGCATGTCCATTGCTCATCTACGCCTGGCATTCTGGCCCCAGGACTTACTCTCCCACCATCGAGCTCTAAGAGGGCGAGCCTTAACGCATGACAAAAGGTGTGGCTGGTGTTCTCAATGCGTAAGGCAGCCGTATTGATACAAATCTAATCCGCGGATGCAATACGTGTCCGTGAGGCAATCCGCGCTCGGAAAACTATACCAACAAGATAGTGATCCAAGTCGACTTTGGCAGCTCGGTACGTTCCTACCGTCATCAGGCTCGAGGAGTGGCGGCGATCTATCAACACGTGGTTATGTGGCTCCATCAGGTGATACACACGTGGCTTTGTGGATATCTTTACCCGGAAACCTGGTACTCGCAACGACCCAGTTCTTTGATGCTGTCAGTTCGATGAATCGTAGTCCATTGTCATTAGTGTTCTTATGCCAAGTATGGGAACCTGCGTAGTGCTTGAAAACCGACTCCCGATCTATTTTCACATTCAAATCACCAAGAACGATTTTCACATCGTATCTTGGACAGGCATTGAGGGCCCATTCAACGTTCTCGTGGAGTTCTACTTTTTCGTCGTCAAAGGTCTCCTCTGTAGGTCCGTGAACGTTTGTGAGGCTTATGTTCCTAAACTTGCCTCGCACGCGAAGAGTGCATAGCCTTTCGTGTATTCCATTAAAGCCGATAATGGCAGGCTTCAGTTTTTGGCTGACTAGAAAGCCTACCCCGAGCACATGGTGTTTTGCATGACAGCTGTAATAAATGTCATACCCGTTTCTTAGAATAACACCACTCCCCGTCCATCTTATTTCTTGTAATGCTGTTATGTCAGCCTTATATGCGGACAGGGAGGCTCCTCGGTAGTATAGTGGTTAGTATACCCGCCTGTCACGCGGGAGACCGGGGTTCGATTCCCCGTCGGAGAGCCTCTGGCGCAAGACTAATGACCTTGCCCGGAAAAAACAAATCATTATGGAAAATTTAACAAGCCCAGGGACTTGCTAAATAAGACCAAGACCGGTTCCCGGTCGTAGTGCCGATGATGATGATGAAATGCGGGCAGGGCATCGGCTAGCTGCTGTATAGCTCGAGCTCTGTGTAGTGAGCGGACGTTCCATGAAAAAATTCTTAAATCGTTTAGCCATTTTCGTTTCCGTGGTCGTCGTCGTGTATCCTGTCCATATCCGAGGCTTGTTAAATTTACCGTAATAACTTGCTGAAATGGATTTCTTCCTATCTAAAGGATAGACTTTATTCCGTTCGATCAGGTCCCTGATATCCAACCCCTTCCTTGCTGCCTCTGGGGTCCCCCAAGGTAGCCACCTGGGTTCTCTCCTATTTATGCTTGCCACTAATGACATTGATGAAGTTTTGGCGGATTTTCGTCTTTAGTCGTCGGAGTGTTCCGCCGAACACTGTTCAATACTTACACGGAGCGTAAAACTGCACACAAATAAAACACTGAGATGTGAGTTTTGTCAGGGACAAGTAAGAACGTTTATTTTTCACTTTAAGTTTTACCTACTTAAGAATAGGACCAGCGACAATCTACACTCGAATATTTATATGCCACTCTAGCGTGGTTTATTTGCTGTTACTGTGTTCAATTCGTACTACTCGTATTCACATATACAAATATTTTCCTTTCCTTCGCACGACAACACACGATAATCTAGACACACGTCACTTTCGAATACTCTAGTTTCTTACGCACGACAACACACGTTAATTTTTCTTTTCTAAATTTTGCTGCGTGGACCGACTACCGCGTGGGTTCCTCTCTGTTCGGCCTCCTCGGTGGGGTACGCTGTCCTGCTGCTCGATATAGACTGTCCGTCTGCCCACACAGATATCCAGATTCCCTTATTCCGGCAGCATCCACAAAAGGAAATCTCTCATCCTGTCTGCTAACAGATTTTCCCATCGTATCTGTTAGCAGCGTAAAACTTCCCTTTGCATCTCAAAGGGAGAATTTTCCATCGGATCTGGAAAGGGAGAAAGTCATTGACGCATACATCCTTATATCATTATCACCCTGGCGGTGGTGATCGATGTTCGAATCGACGGTTGTCGATCGTGTGCCGCTTCTATTTGCATAGCACATCTGGCGCGCGGAACGGAGATGATTGTTCGGGCGTACAGCCCGTGGTTGTTGGCCTTTTGTAAACACAACCGAAATCCATTAGATCCTTCTAATGGGTGTGAAATTCTTACAGAGGAATCGTGGGACCGGAGTATTTCCTTTGTTGGCGTTGGTCTTGTAAATCTTCCGAATTATCTTGTTGCGGTAATTACGGTTGTTTACCATTTTTGGCAGCGGACGGGCGATATGCTTTCTTGCATTTAGCTGCCAGCGTATGCATCCGTTGTTATCTATCTACCGAAAATGGTAATTCCTGGTAAACATCGTGCAGATGTTTAAGATGGGAGATCTGTATGCGATGCTTTAGCTGTTGGATTTTTGGGATCTTGCACGGAATTAGAGGTGCTAATTGCCTTTAGCTACCCGAGTATGCCTCCCTGGTTCGGTTAATTTACCGAAAATATAATTCCTTGGAAACATCGTGCAGATGTTTCGGATGGAAGATTTATGGCCTGTAATCTGGGATTGTTTTTGCATACTATGAATGGATGCGTTGACTCGATACTGAAAGTTTTTGAACGTTAAGTTCCCTTTCTTTTTTTTAAGTTGGATTCAACATTGTTGCAGCTTCCTATGCCCTTGTTACAGGTCTGATTAGGAGCTTTGGGGACACGTGTCTGTGGGTCCGTGTAATGGATAAGGTAAGTAAGTTCCTTGAAGGTTTGGAACCTTACCTGGGCGGAATTGTGCGTTCGTAAGACGCTACAAAGTCATTAAGAATTCCAGCTTGTCCCTATACACTGATGACACCAAGATATACAAGATCATCGAGTCACCACTTGATTCTGCACTGCTGCAATCAGACCTTGACAACTTCTCCAGTTGGTGTGACAAAAACTGCTTTGTACTTAACATCGCCAAATGCCAATCTATAACTTTTTTCCGAAAGCGTATTTACTCATCTTACCGGCCCTATACCTTTCATAACCAACCCCTGACCATTGTTTAATGTATTCGAGATCTTGGGATCCTTTGCGACAGGGGGCTTAACTTCCTCTCCCACATAGATGAGACAACCCGGAAAGTCAATTCTGCCCTTGGATTCGTGAAACGATGATCTAAGGAATTCTCTGGCCCATACGTTACTCGATCCCTTTACCTCACCCTCGTCCATCCACTGCTTGAATATGCTACCCTAGCCTTATCACAAGATCCATATCTATAGAATTGAAAGTATTCAACGTCGCTTTCTTCCGTTCGCTCTCCGAGGGCTAGGATGGAAAAACCAATTAATCCTTCCCCTGTACATTAACCGTCGCAAATTAATCAACCTCAGAACCCTTGAGGAGCGCAGGGTCCTGGCTGACATAGTGTTCATTAATCGGGTCCTCTCCGGCTCTGTCGACTGGCCCTAGCATCATCATCGGCACTACAACCGGTATCCGGTCTTGGCCTTATTTAGCAAGTTTCTCCGCCGGTATGCATGTCAACTTGGATTGAACAGGGACAAGGATCGTCCTGGCCTTCGCCGGGTTGAAAGCAATCAGTAACTTTGCCCTGTATGTTCGCTCCCACCCCCCAGAGTGATTCTCAGTCCATTGAAATGCGATAATCTTTCTTAATAGGCTTGTTAAATTTTCCATAATGATTTGTTTTTTTCCGGGCAAGGTCATTAGTCTTGCGCTTACTAGTAATAGAATATTTGTAAAATGTCTCCGGCAACGCTAGTTGGCACGCAATCAGTAAACTGTTGAAATCCAAACTGCTATTACGTAATATAAAGCTCCCTGTCTATAGAATCATAAGTATGCCGATTGTTCTATACGGATACGAAACATGGGCTCTCACAAAAATGGAAGAAAACAAATTCCGCGTATTCGAGAATCAAGTTTTAAGGGGTATCTTTGGCGGTAAATATGACGAGGTGGCAGGACAATGGAGAAAACTCCACAACCACGAATTGGAAGAGATATACCGCAAACCTACAATAGTGAGAGTAATCAGGTCGCGATGTTTTAGCTGACCGGACATGTGACAAGAATGGGCAACGATAGGACCGTGCGTAGAATTCTTGACGGTAGACCAACGGGAAAGAGATCGGCAGGACCGCCGCGACCGAGATCGGAGGACAGTGTTAGGTTTGACCTTGAGGAGATCGGATCGGATGGTCAAGCGTGGAAGGTGCGCACAGGACAGGGAACAATGGCGGAGTCGAGTCGGCGAGGTCATGAACTTCCGGGTTCCTACAGGCCAATAAATAGTATAGTAGTATAATAATATATAGTATTGTAGTATAATAAAATTGCGCAAGACTAATGACCTTGCCCGGAAAAAAAAATCATTATGGAAAATTTAACAAGCCTCAGGACTTGCTAAATAAGGCCAAGACCGGTTCCCGGTTGTAGTGCCGTTGATGATGATGATGATGATGAGTATAATAAAATAATAGTACTAACAATAAGCCAAATATATGAAGGTTCTGCCCTCACCAAATAAATTTAAAAAAAACTTAACCACGTAGATGACTTTATCAAAATTCGTTTTGTTATAGAATGGGAAAACTGTGAAACTCCCTTCTGGCAAAAGCGTTTCCCGAGTGCAACAATCTGTAGCTGTTCAAAAGCATCTCAGGGCGCTGTAGCCCTGCCTTATAAGTTCGCGCTTCCTGAAATAAGTTTATTAAAAAAAGAAGAAATATTCAATAACAATAAAAAAACAGTTGTGTAGTTTTATAACATATATTATTTCCACGTTATCTCACCCATTGTTTTTTGGGATTAAGAAAAATGTTATATATATATGCATGTTAATAAGAAATTGTTCTTTGCGTTACTGTACGTTTTAAGACTTTTAGGTCTAGTATAAGTATTGTAATAAAATAAAATAGAAGTACTTCTATTTGAATCTATTCTCTTGTCCCTATTTACAACATAAATTTCCAAAACGCTAATGTTATACATATATTATCTTATAAGAAAATATAATTAATTTGTACATGTTTTGCATAAATTGCGGAAGAAAATGCATAGCAAAATTTTATTTTCCTTTTTGTTTTTCAACTTTGTTCTTACTCGAACGTATAGATACATTCATATAAAATTATAAAATAAAAAATTAACATTAGTTAAGTTAATAAAAAAAAAAAACGAGTTATTACAACATAATGTATATACAAAATTTATATTAAATATATGTAGAAATGTTGTCTATTTTTTAATTTATTCACAATTCTTAGTCACGTTTTATTTCTTCAAAATGTTTAATACTTAGATACAATGATGTTTAATAGTTATATATTTTGAATGCATTCTTCTTTGCACCAAATATTATTAAGTTCTTACTTCTCAATCTTGCCTGTCTATATTAGTACATGTTTATGTATAACGAAAATAACTTAATGATAACGTTAAAATTATTGTTTTGCGATGGGAAGAATTTTGTATGCGTTTTTTTTCAACTTTGCAAGTTTAATATTCACTTATGATAAGACACTATACTACAAATAAATACTTTCATCTATTCTCATATTTTTTTCTTGTTGTTTTCTTATTGTTACTATTTTTTCATTCGTTTTAATACAAACATATAAAATTATTCATTTTATTTTTAATGCTAATCATTTTTGCATTGTTCTAAAATATATGTGTATAATAATCTGCGTATTCGAGTCAAAATGCTTTTACTTAATTATTGCATAAATGAAAAAGAGTGTTTAAATTACAAATGTTATAAAATATGTGGATATGTTTTCGGTGACACAAATCATGAACAAGCTAGATAAGAGCTGTATTGTTTTATTTTCCATAAACGTTGACCTTGTAGAGCGCTTGTTTAGTTATTCTTATTTACTAAATTTGTGCATTTTTGTTTGTATAATATTACAGTACTTTTTATATAATGTGCAATACTTAGTTTTTTTTTAATTTTTTTTTTTGTGAATTACAAGAATTTCAATATTTGTTAATTTTTTCTTGTTGACTTAAAATTCCTTCCGAAAATATAATTTAGTTTTAGTACCGAAAAGCCAATTGTGTATATAGTTCTGAAATTTAAAGTGATTGCCGAAAATTGCTCAGAATTTCACTGAGAATATTCTAGTCTTTAAATAATGTGTATATCAAAACTATCATTTCCCTTCCTCTACCCCCGAACAAAACACGGTTAAATATTTAAATAAATTGCAAAAGACTACGTATGGCCTTAAAAGCACCGCCTCAGTGTCTGAGAAGGTAAAGTGGGACGAATGTAAGGACGTGAATTTGAGTACCGATTGAATTAGACTCTCTTAGGCATCATTCAGTACCTAACTCAATGGGCATCATGCATTTTCATTGGGGTACTTTTTAAGTGTGCTTTCATTATAATAAAAAGCATTTGCCCAAGGAGATTACAATTACAATTTTTTGTATCAGTTACCAGTGAATTATAAGACAAATACACAGTATTCACGCTTCTAACAAACTGATCGAGCATATTAATAGGTATTTATCTTAGATAGCTTTACTTATTCTGGACGTCGTTACAGTTTGAATTTGATTATATTGTACGGTGTTCAGTATAACTAGTGGGCAATACAAAGCTGAGGAGAGTAGAGCAACTACATGTGTACACGACGTGGTCGGGGCTATGATTATTTAAATTTTACATGTCACTGTAGTTGGTGAGGACGTCGAAACTTAAAAAGTAACCTTCAAATAAAATGGAAATATATTGCGAAAGCACGAAAACAATCGAAACCGATGCCATATACAGGAATAAAATAGATGAACGACTGTAGCTCCATTGCCATCTATACTGATTAACTGTAACCAGGAGTTCAGTTTAGAAGTTATATAATTTGAATCAATATTGTGGAATGGAAATGACGGAGGTGAGTTTGAGATAAACTTATAGTTCACAGTCACATCGTGACAATGGAAACAAGCTGAATTTTGTTTAGTCCTATAATTCACAGTTGGCGCAAGGCTAATAATCTTGCCCGGAAAAACAAATTATTATGGGAAATTTAACGGGCCTCAGACTTGTGAAATAAGGCCAAGGCCGGATCCCGGTTGTAGTGCCGATGATGATTATAATTCACAGTCAATCAAAACAGAGCACTTTTGTGAGCAAAAGAATAAAAGAGAGTTTAATAAATAAATAAAAAAGTTTAATAAAGTGAATATTTTTATCCCACAATATTATTAAAAATGATATCGAATCGAGAACTTTGAAGAAAGGCATTCGACTAAGAGACCGTGGTAGAGCGTAGCGATGAAGCCCTATAGCGTTAAGCAAGGATGGTGAAGATGGTGATTTGAACGCACGATGACACGAATGAGAAGCGAATCATTGAAACACCAAACTAACGGGGCCGCATGTACGGATTCGATCGTTATACTCAAGTACACTCAACTGATGTGGAACTATGTTATTACTATGGTATACGACTCTGACGGATATGCTTTGATTTTTCGACTTGTCTTTCGATGTTGCCCTTCAGTACTTGCTTGTGTACTGTGAGTGTATCTCTTAGAACCCCACAGCCCTCCAGTATATATAAATATGATATAGAACTAGCGGCAGCCCACGTGGAAGTTAAATTAGGCTCGAAACTCTATGGAAATGGATCACTGAACTGGGTATTACTAGAGCGGTCGACAAAGTTGTCATGTTCACGAAATCACGCAAATTGGACAACTGAGTGAAATAATATCAAAGCAGTCCCAAAAGTTGTTATTATCAGGACCGCCAAACTACACAAGTTGGACAACTGACCGGCGCAATGCCAACGGCAGCTTTCAAAGTTGCCAGGTGTTGATTCGCTTAAAACAATACAAAGTAATCTTTTTTTTTTTGTTAATTAGACTTCTCTCGGGTGAGGCGAACCTATAGCGCCGAGTGGGCGCCCGAGATGCCATCAAATGACTGTTGCAGTTCTTTTTGAACAGTTGCAGGTTGTAACTCTCTGGGAACATTCGCGTGGGAAGGGAGTTCCACTGCTTCCCCGCTCTGTAACGGAACGAGTTCTGATGCAGGGATGTTCACCGATTGTTTTGTGGAGCGCATATAAGCCGAATTGCGTGGAACAATACTAAGAATCTCCGAAGAACAGTACCCGTGATAATATCTGTAAAACACACAGAGGTCGGCTGCGCGCCGGGGCGAACATACAGGGCAAAGTCTCTTGCCAAGGGCAGGACGATCCTTGACCCTGTTCAATCCAAGTTGACATGCAGTCTCCCCGTGACACCCCTGGATAGCTACTTTGCCACCCACCAAGTAGTGAACCAATGCATGCAGCGACATGCCGGGAAAAGTTGGCGCAAGGCAAATAACCTTGCCCGGAGAAACAAATTATTATGGACAATTTAAGTCTCGAATAAGGACCGGATACCGGTGGAGAGACTTGCTACATAAGGCCAAGGCCGGGTCCCGGTTGTAGTGCCGATTATGATGATGATGATACGGCTCTGATGCATTGCTTATTCGATGTTTTCATCACTAATTGCTTATGTATTGTGTGTGTATCTGTTAGATAATTCACACCACTCCCTCCACAGCAACTTTGTTACGATCAACGTCGTGTGCGAACGACGGAGCGAGAGAAACTCGGAGCATAAGTCGGGACTGTAATAGTAAAGTCCTGTTTGCCTATGGAGATTATGTGCTGTTTGTACACAGATCACGTCGGGCTTGTTATGTTAAGCAAGTGAAGATGGTGAATTGAACACACGGAGAAATGGATGAAAAGCGAAGCATTGAAACATCAGAGTAAAGGCCGCGTGCACGAATTCCACTTCTGAACTCAAGTACACTCAACTGATGTGCGCTTTTGCTTATTCGATTTTCGTCCGGTTTGCTCTTCACTATTTGCTTGCGTACTGTGTTTGTACCTGTTGAAAATGCCACAGTACTTTCTGGTAGTTTCTCCAAAATTTGGATGACTTTCGCCACCCCTTTAGCCCCTGCGTACGCTTTTGTCATTTCTCATCTTCAATACATTAAAAAAAAAAAACGATCTAAATACAAATGTTCAGCCTTGTACCTTAACACATTATTTCCATTGAACTTCCACATATCCTTGTACCTTAACACATTATTTCCATTGAACTTCCACATATTCGACCATCTACCCATGGCCCCAAAACTAACTCTTCTGTCAGTCGAGTTTTTTCTTACATTTAGAATAATACTAAAGTTATAAGTAAGTCAATGCACCATGAAGTTAAAATGTTGCCACTGGCTCTCCGTCTCTCAACTATATTGGGTAGCGTAAGTTCCAGTTCCAAACCGAATATTTCAATATCATTGGCATGATTTAAGACTTAAGAAGTGTTTATATCTAAGTCTCGACTTTGTTTAAGAATTCACAAAGCCGGAACAATAAATTTGACGTGCGTCACCGCAACTGAATTTGAAACAGGAAAACACTGCGAAGCTTTGTGGTTCAAATCATTATTTTGCAACACATCAATTCTTGCTTTGTAAAATAAATGCCCCTATAGGAAAAACAGATATTTTACCCTAGCCAACAAAACCAGACTTAAACCCAATTGAGGGTTGGCTCTCTTATTTGTAAAATTAAATTGAGAATAATTGGGTCGCGAAGATTGAGACGGGCCGGGCATGTAGCGAGAATGTGTAACGGCAGGACTGTCATAGAATTCTGGGCGGGAGACCAACGGGAGAGAGACCGGTGGGAAGGCCGCGACAATGGGAGGACAATGTAAGGCGCGACCTTGAGGAGATCGGATCAGATGGGCCACCGTGAAAGGAGAACGCACAGAACAGGAAACGATGGCACAGCCGAGTCAGTGAGGCCGGGTTTCTATAGGCCAGTAAATAGTAATAGTATATTTGTAAAATGTCTCCGGCAACGCTAGTTGGCACGCAGTCAGTAAACTGATGAATTCCAAACTGCTATCACGTAACATAAAGCTATGTGTCTACAGAACCATCATCATGCCGATTGTTCTATACGGATGCGAAACATGGGCTCTCACAAAACGGGAAGAAAACAAATTCCGCGTATTCGAGAATAAAGTTTAAAGGGTTATCTTTGGCGGTAAATATGACGAGGTGGCAGGACAATGGAGCAAACTCCACAACCACGAACTGGAAGAGCTATATGGCAAACCTACAATAGTGAGAGTAATCAAGTCGCGAAGATTAAGATGGGCGGGACATGTAGCGCGAATGTGCAACGATAGGACCGTGCGTACAATTCTTGACGGTAAACCAAGGGGAAAGACACCGGTAGGACGGCCGCGACGGAGATGGTAGGACAATGTTAGGTTTGACCTTGAGGAGATCGGATCAGCTGGTCAAGCGTGGAAGGAGAGCGCACAGGACAGGGAACGATGGCGGAGTCGAATCGGTGAGGTCTTGAATTTCCGGGTTCCTACAGGTCAATAAATAATCGATAATAATAATAAAATAATAAATAATATTTGTAAAATGTGCACTGGACGAAAGCCGTTCTGGAGGAAAACACTGAAGATCTTTGTTGTGTAAACATTATTTGTCAACATATCAATCCCGTTTTATAACATAAATGCCATCGTAAGAAAAATAGAGATATTTCACCCTTGCTAACAAGACTTGCTAACAGATTAAACCCGATAAATTTTTTTTTAAAGATCATTATTTGTAAAATTTGCAATGGAGGAATGCCGTAAATTTAAACGAGGCAAAAGGTTCTGGGTAGCATCCTATTGTATAGGAGGAACTTAAAGTGCTTATTTTACGAATAATGAGGGTTAGTTACATTAACAAAATAGTTATTTTTCCACAAAAATACAAGTATTAAAAAAAAATTTTTTTTTTTAGTATTCCTACCCAAGCTCTAGAATATTTCTTTTACGTTTTAAGGGTAATTAATTTTATTTGAAATATTATTCCGTACATTTATTATTGTAGATGACAATGAAGCGGAGGATATATTTTTAATTAAGTAAAGTATATTGTGACTCTATTTCAATTCTGCTCACTGTAATCAATCGTCCTTACAGAACTACAGTAGTACACGAGTATAAATGACACCTTTAAAATCATTGAACTAATTATTGTAGACCATTTAAATAAAGAGGACTGGGCTAACATAATTTATTCCTGAATGCTATTAAAATTACCTAAATTGTGTAATGTGCTCTTTTAAAATAGTAATAAACTATATAGTATGAAATCAAATTCAGTCAATGTATGTCTCACAAGCGTATTTTTTTTAAATAATCTATTACTAATCTCAAGGCGATCACTTTATTTCAGAATCTACACAAAATAGCATACGGTGTTATGCAAGGCTCACATTTTAAAGTTTGCAAGGAGATATGTAGGTTTCTTTTTTATATATAAAAAAATTGTTTGTTTTTCTTCTGACTGATATCCGAAATAAATGTTTACAAGTTAATAAAATATATTAAAAAATGGGAAGCACAAGAGAAAACAATTACGATAAAGTTAACAATGGAATGCATTCGCATAAAAAGCCAAGGGAACGGTAACCCCTTTCGGAAGAACAAGGCATCTAGTTTTAGTCGAGAAAGACGTGATTTATATATATATATATCAATTATATCGTCGGTTAACCAATAAAAGTGTAATTTAATGTAATGTAAAATGTTAATTTTTACCAGGTACCCGACGATATGTAATTATATACAATTATATAGAATTATACACAATTATATATAATTAAACACAGTTATATATAAATATACACAATTATATAATATATAATTATACACGATTATATAATATATAATTATACACGATTATATAATATATAATTATACATAATTATATATAATTAAACACAATTATATATAATTATACACAGTTTATATATAAATATACATAATTATATATAATTAAACACAATTATATATAATTATACACAGTTATATATAAATATACACAATTATATATAATGATACACAATTATATATAGCTAAACACAATTATATATAATTACACACAGTTATATAAATATACACAATTATATATATAATTATACACAAATAAATAATATATAATTATACACACTTATATATAATTAAACATAATTATATATAATTATACACAATTATATATAATTATACACAATTATATATAATTATACACAATTATATATAATTTTAAATAATTAAATATGTCATATATACAAATTAATTAAATAATTTCGCTTTTATCTTACAGTTCTCACCTGGTGATTGCACCATTCAAAGATCAGTCAAAATAAAAAGTTAATGTTTTGATAATTCATTCCAATTCGCCTATGAAGGCGCTAGGCTTCACACTGCCCAAATTGAATGCAATCCTCTTTCACATTCTTAGTATGATCTTTCATTTCTCAATACCTGAGAACCTAGTTTTGCTTTCATATAACAAATGTTTTTTTGATTTATTCACGTACGATTAACAACCAGCACTATAGAACGATTGAAAGTGTTGTCTGCAGACTGCATTGGTTGTATTGACGCCGCTCGAACCATTCGCAGGTAATTGTCGTCGCCTATAGGTGCCACTCGACTTCCATATTTTAGTTCGCGCACAATACCCTGTTTGTAATTACAATGCACAGTATTCAAACTATATGCTATATCAATTAGTTGATGGATAGTGTTCTGGCTGCCTTTGTGTTCCTTGTAGGCATCCTCTGATTTGGCACTTAACAAATGGCAACTGATTGCATTGCTATGTGATTCCAAATCTGATAGATGTGTCATTATTAACGTGTGCAATCTTTGTAAATCACGAGCTGGATCTAGAGCTGTAGCGAATTCCATTTGGAATGGTTCATTGGATACTTTTGTGCAACCCTCTGCATTAGTGTCCATACGTGAACAACAACTCCAGCCGCCGTTAACATACGCACAGGGATGAAAACTCTGCAGACGTTTAGTATTCGTGTGACAAATTTTACTCAATAAATCAATCCATTCCTGCTCCTCAACGCAATTCATTGTTTGTACATAAAGTGGACGATCTTTGCGGATAATCTGAAAATAAAGTAGAACATAAAACCATTCATTTCCATTTCATTTTGTAATCTTATCAAAATGTGGGCTTGTAAATACTCATAATGTCTTTGTCAGGCGTGCGCAATCGTGCCGAAGAACACTTTCATTGTTTAACACCAACTCCTTTTTGGGGCTGGTTTCCCATTGATAGATTTGTCTAGCTTCACAAAAAAGGAGATGTGGAAATTTACCTAAATACCCAGTCTAGCATTGCACGACCTCGTATAATCCAAGTGATATTGTAATATAAGGACCTACAGTATTACGTGTGCGTGGCTGTTAATCCAATTTAGATGCCCCTCCATTGGCTTGCGGGAGGAAGCACTGACGTGCAGATTATTTTAATCAACTGACTTTAATTTGTTTCGAATCTCAATTTCGACGCCAAGTCATGTACAGATGATTAATGAATGGAGGAATCGAGCTGAATGTGACGAATGAATGTGCGCTGATAGTAGTTATAGTTTGTAGATGAATAACCACGTGCGATTACAACAACGTTTCAATGAATGGAGCGAGCTAAGTATGTCAATGGGGGTAACAGGAAACGAAACAGGTAAACACAGAACGTTTCGAGGTCAAGCTATTGGCTGAAGCATGAGTAGAATAAATTAAATGGGAAAAGGGTTGATAGCAAGGCTAAATGGTTTATGTTAGTGTAATACGTAAATGCGTAGGAATTCAGACAGAATCGGTTCTTAAACCCTTTTAGATTGTTGTAGCACATCGTCGGCCACACACACTGAAGGATTTAGGATAATAAAAAAATACATAAAAGAGAAAAAAAAAGTAAACATGGAGGACGGCATTGTTCCACCGCACCTACAAGATAAAAGTGAACAAGTATAACAGGAAATCTAGAAAACGTCACATGAAAGTACTCAAAAAGAAAAAAAAAAATTAATCAACAAAAGTGAGATAAAGACAACACTGGCATGAGATTGGGATATGAAACAGAACTTATTTGTTTCCCACTTAGACAGCCCTATTCAGAATGTCCGTAACCGATCTCATATTTATATACTTATAGATTTAGAAAACAAGCATTGGTCCTCCCCTCTCGATTCAGTTGATTTGATCCAATATTCAAAAGTCCCAAAAGGAATCTTTGGTTATACTTCATAGTTGATTTCAGGAGGACATTGTGGGCATATATATATATATACATATATTTAACTGATAGTTCCGTGCGTCTGTGACCGTTGGACAATATATTTATTTATTCCAGTAAAATTGTGCTAAATTCAACAACCTGGGACAAATTTCAATAGGATTTGAGTTTACATGGGCTGCTATTTCATTCGCAATTTATGTCACATACCAAATGTTGAGAGTATGTTAAGATATTAACACACTATCGGCGGGTAACACCATTCTATTACTTCATTTAATGTATAACATGGACCAAAAATCATTGTTAATTTTTAAAAGTTCCAAGAGTTCATGTAGTAAGAGAAAAGCGTAATAATGTTTAGGAATATTTTATTATTCAGTTTCTTATATAGTAATAATTTTAATTACTCTAATTTTTGTAATGTATGGTATGTGTAAAGAAATAAAACATCTGGGATCTTTTCTCTTTTAAAATACATTTATTGCACCAGGAAATATCGGGTTTTCCAATAGGGACTTGACAACTTTGAATTTAATTTGTGAACGCACCCTTTGACTATTTATCGAACTGTCACTGTCAATTTATTCAGTAAACTCAACATTTTCATCAATGTTAAGTACACGAACGAACAACGTCTGTAAATTATAAAAATTTACTACCGAAAAAAGGTTGTCAAGTTCCTATTGGAAAACCCTTTAATAAACAACGTAGCGTCTTCAAACTTGCAACTTAATCTTTCTAAGGTTGGTACTATCTGCCAGTCATTATATTTTAATAAAAAACTCCATCTATGTGGCAGACCTATTAATTTTGGGACTATCCTCGTATCTGTACGTTTAGTTTTTTATAATTGTAGCTGTTGTATTTGACGTTATTCGTTCGTGTACTTAACATTGATTAAATCTTGAGTTTACTGAATAAATTGACAGTGACAGTTCGATGATTAGTGAAAGGGTGCGTTCACAAATTAAATTCAAAGTTGTCAAGTCGCTATTGGGAAACCCGATACTTGTTTAACAGCCTTCAATAGTGGACGCTCTGCGTGAATTTGTAAACATTAAGAGAATTTAAATAAACAATGTTACAATAAGAAAATTCGGTATATTTTACAAATATGCTTTGACGAAGGTGAAAATATGAATTTGTAAATTTGGAAAAAATGCAAACATAATCACATCCGTTATTGCAATGCCAAACTCAATGATTTGAAATACGAATTACTTCTTTAGCACCGTCGGACTATTTTCTCTTTTCAAAATGTTGGCAAGAGGGGTGGAAGCGAACACACAGGACAAAGTCTCTGGCGAAGGCCAGGACGATACATGTCCCTGTTCAATCCAAGTTGACATGCAGTCTCCACGTGACACCCCTGGATAGCTACTTTGGCACCCGCCAAGTAGTGAACCAATGCATGCAGCGACATCCTGAGAAAGGTTGACGAAAGTCCAATAAATTTGCCCGAAAAAACAAATTATTACGGACAATTTAACAAGGCTCGGATATGGACAGGATACACGATGAAGACCACGGAAACGAAAATGGCTAAATTATTCGAGAATTTTCTCATGGAACGTCCGCTCACTATACAGAGCTCGAACTGCACAGCAGTTAGCCGATGCCCTGACCGAATATAAGGCTGACATACAAGAATTACAAGAAACGCCACCAAGCATTGAGGAAACAGTAAAAGCCATAAGACTGCTCAAATCAAATAAAGCCGCCGGAGTTGATGGCATACCAGCTGAACTGATCAAACAAGTGGGGGCAAGTGTTACATCACGCAATTCATCGATCGTGGTGCATGTGTGGGAGCAAGTGGGATGCCGGAAGATTGTCGTCGCGGATTAATTTGCCCAATACATAAGAAAGGAGATAAAACAATGTGCAGCAACTATAGGATTATAACATTACTGCGTACCGCCCACAAGACACCCTCCTCTATCCTACAAGATCGGATAGCCCCATACGCTAAAGTCATCATTGGTCAATATCAGCGCGGCTTCATCCCAGGCAATTCACCCTTAAGCAGGCGATGGAAAAATGTCTGGAATTTAAGTTCGATTATATCATTTATATATAGACTTTCAGGCCGCCTACGACAGCGTAGCCAGGATAGAACTATATAATGCCATGAGAGAGTTCAGCATTCCAAACAAATTGATATGACTTTGTAGGTTGACCATGACCAACGTAACTAGTCAAGTAATAATAGCAGGATTGCTATCCAAACCAATAAACATCTTTAATGGACTCTGACAGGAGGACGGTCTGTCCTGCCTCCGCTTCAACCTGCTGTTGGAGAAAGCAATCCGCGACTCTAGTATTAGAAATAGGGGGACTATTGTCACCAAGCCCTGACAGATACATGACATCGGCATCGTCGATAGATCCGATTCGGCTGTACAGGACTCCTTCACCCAGATTGAGCAGGCGGCACAAAAACTGGGACTGCACATTAATGCGGGAAAAACTAAATACATGGTGGGAACTTCTGCGAAGAGAAGACCCAACGCTGGTCAAACTCTCAGGGTAGAGGAGCACGTATTTGAAGTAGTGCAATCCTTTAACTACATTGGGTCAATAGTAGCAGCCGATAACAATATGGAACTCGAAATACGTGAACGGCTGATCAAATACAACAAAGCCGACTATGGTATATTAAGGCTCTTTAAATCCCGAAATTTATCCAGAGCATCCAAGCTACTACTGTACAAGATCATGGTCATATCAGTACTCATGTATGGATCCGAGCCCTGGGTGCTCAATAAAAGGCACTCTGAACTCTTAGCCGCGTTAGAGAGGAAGGTTTTAAGGAGAATTGTTGGCCCCGTATGTGAGAGAGGGGCGATTCTGGAGACGCTACAACCATGAGTTGTACGCGATCTACCCTGAAGCTAATGTTGTAAGAAAAATCGAGTTCGGTAGACTCCGGTGGGCGGGACACCTAGCTCCAATGAGCGAAGAAGAGCTTCCCCGGAAAGTCCTTTGTGGCAGGATGTATGTAAGGAGACAGCGCGGCAGACCTTGTCTGCGATAGAGGGATGGCGTAGACCAGGACGCCCAGAGCCTGGGAGTGCCAAACTGGATGACATCGGCTTGAAATCGGGACCGGTGGAGAGATTTGTTAAAGACCGGATCCTAGTTGTAGTGCCGATGATCATGATGATAACATCGGTAAATTGTTTTATAGGCAGTGCTCAAGTCAAACAATTCACCTACAGAGCTTAGATATTCCAACAGCTCCGCCATACAAAGTACGCATTATTCAAAAATGGTTAAAAACTAATCAAAATCAACTTCATTTCAACATCACACACACTGACGAAATTAATAGGTGCACATTTCAAGGGCAAGGTTAGCTCTAAAAAATACTAGAGTTTGCAGGCAATGTGTAATGGTTTTGTGGCATTTCTAACAGATACACACACAATACACAAGCAAATAGTAAAGAACACCAAACGAAAATCCAATAAGAAAATGCATCAGAGCCGTATACCAAAGCGATAACATAACAATGCCACATCAGTTGAGTGTACTTAAGTTTAGAAATCGAATTCGCACACACGGCAGTGGCCTCATGTGTTGAGCATTGGTTCCATTTTTTTGTGATTCTAACCGTCATAGCGCCAGTTCGAATCACACGTTCTTCATTATCGTAGCAAACGCCATAGTTTCATTGGCTGTTTGAAGAATATAAATCAGGTCAAGGGTGACCAAATCCAAAACCGCCGATACGTTTTTTAAGAGATCTCATTTGTCAACACTTTATGTTTAATTTAATAAAATTCATTCATAAATAATGAAACTATGGCATTTTAACTTGGTAACAATTAGTTCAAATGACGCATACTGAATATTGTTCGGGCTATTTATCGGTACATTCAAAAACACATTCAGCAAAGAAAAAATTCTTAAATTATCAGGGGCATACACAAAACCATTAACGTATCACTCACAGTATATGAAGCGAGTTGGAAAGAAGTATGTACCAGCATGGGTACTTGGTTCACTTCTTCCACCATCAGAAATACCGCCGATATCTTGCTCGTGCAGAGCTCACCCGCTAATCGTGATCATGGTGGTATGTGTGCATGGTTCTTTCATGAATGAGAACGAACCTAGAACAAAGAAAGGGCATAAAGTGCATTCATGGGATACGATTTCGGTAAAGCAAATAAAACCGAACTCGTCGGATGCTAATGGGATCTTTGTTGGAAATGTACGTCGCGGCTAAACAAAGAGACGACGATGCGATGTGGAAATGTGGTAATGGGTTTTAGATAGGTTACTGGGAAATGGTGTTTATGGCATCGCTAGTAAGGGTAGGTATTGAATTCCTATTTGCATTTGTTTATGCTGTAGGATTCAATTGATGCCAAGAGACGCGGAATACGTATTTGCTTTGGTCCCTTTGGTGTAAGTCGCCAGCCAATGTGTATGTAGGGAACATTGTTGTACACATGGCGCAGCTGGGAAAATAGACGGCGCAATATTTATGGTCCCGGTCATGACGGTTACATTGTATGCAAACCGAATCATTTTGTATACAGGAATTTGTCTGGTACCGAAGGTGCCGAATTGGTTTGGAATTCCAGATAAGTACAGCAAGAAATCTTACGGAAAATTGTATGCGAAGAGAATGTATGAAAGGTAAGTTTTCTTTGACAGGGACTTTTTAAGATCATAGATTTGATTTATATGATGCGTGAAGGATTTTCAGGTACTAATGCGATTGCATTAGTGAAGTTAGGAAATTGGCTGAATGTTATGGGGGTTTTACGGTAAATAGACAGTGGGGTTGGCCCCTCGATAGTATAGTGGTAAGTATACCCGCCTGTCACCCGGGAGACCGGGGTTCGATTCCCCGTCGGGGAGCCTCTGGCGCAAGACTAATGACCTTGCCCGGAAAAAACAAATCATTATGGAAAATTTAACAAGTCTCAGGACTTGCTAAATAAGGCCAAGAAAGGTTCCCGGTTGTAGTGCCGTTGATGATGATGATGACAGTGGGGTTTGGCGGAACCGCCACAGTCTCATGCGCCGGTGCTTAGATTCCAACCTTTTCGAGCGTGGGTTCGAATCACGTTCTTCGTTGTCATCTCAAATTGCTATATGTCCATAAATTCCAGCAGCTTATAGTATACAACGTCGAGCAGATCTCACTAAAGGCACAAAATGATCTGGTGGTCTGATGGATATTTGACTTTTAGGTTGATGTATGCCGAAGCTTCCCACCGAATTTGAATTGTCGCAATGAACCCATTTGCATTGGCCATCCTAGTGTGATAACGAAAACCCTTCTTTTTTCTATATTTGAAAATGGTTTTAATTATCCATTTTTCTTGGTTTTGGATCACTCCCATGGCTTTTAGGTGTAATGGAATGGCTTGTTGAATCATTCCTAATGCTTCAGAAAGTGTTTCTGGGATTCACTATTCATCTTGGTCGAGGAATACCTTTAATTCTGTATTTGGTGTTCATTATTATTGATGTCAAAGTCAACACCAATATTCACAAGTTGAGATTGACAAAACATGCTTTCCAATAGTCCCAGTTAACATACGGTGATCTTGAGCTGCTTTTTTTTCCAAATGGAAGGCAAAAGTAAATCTTCCCATAAATTACGTTGTTTGGAACCAAAATTTGGTATCTTCGTAGTTAGAAACAAAATTATTTATACTTTATCGAAATAACACATATTGGCAATTAAAATGCAAAATTGGAAAGGAAATATATTTATATCCTAAAAAATTATGTTTATTATGTGATGGCTCTGGTTTCTCTCTGAAGTTAATTTCATCCCTGCAATACACCGAATCAAAGAATAAAGAAGTGTTTGACTTTGTTTGGCTTAAATATCCCAACTAAACGCACAGGAGAAATTTAAAGACAATACATCTTGCAGAAAAAAATGCATCCTAAGCCAAGACTGTTTTCAGCAACCTCCTTTTATTCATTCATAAATCGCTTATGAACACTTATCTTTTGGCACCCAGTTTTCAACTCTTTTTAACGAACAGCAAACGAGTGTGATAAAAAACGAGGATGAATTCCAATTAAAATAATTTGAATAAATTTCATGCGTTCCCCTTAGAGTGGATTTTTTTTGTTTTGCTGAATATAAAACGATAGCCTCACCTACGTGCGCAGAAACGAGTTCCATACACGGCATCACGTACCGGACTCAATGAAAGAAAAAAGGTATAAATAAGACGAAAACCCAGAAAAGGGGAGTGCAACAAAACACGAACAAAGTGTACAAGACACCGGAAACGCAGAACTACGAATACATGACGTGTTTTTTCCTTTTACTCACTACAGCATCGTCAACCCAGTCGGTCGAGTTTGGCCGTTAATGTATGCTCTACATACATCTTCGCTGTGACCATCATTATCGTAAGTTGTCTTCATCGTTCAAACGTAAACAAGCGCGGAAGACGGTGAAGATGACATCCTTCCCATCTTGCACACTCTTAAGTAAGAACCAGAAGCTTCACTCGGTTTTGTGATCAAGAAACAAAGCCCCTGGAGATTGTAGATCGACCGGATGGATGGTGTCAAATCTGCATAATAAATGGATAGAAATGTTGGTGGAACACAATAGCCAACAGTATAAGGTATATCAATTAAATGTGGTACCTTCGCATTACTAACATTTGCATACAAAAACTAAAAAAAAAAAAAAAAAAAAAACGATGTGAAGCACCACAGAAAGTAACTTTCTCTGTTCGCGTGCACTTGTACATCAGTATTTACATTGCGAAAACGAGGAATCCATCAATCAACGAAAGTTGCGGTTTCTAAGAAGTCTCCCTTTTCAAAGAACAAAGGCTCCAGGGCAAGGTAATATAATTCCACACAACAAACAAGAAAAACGAAACTATGCGATCTACCGAAGTCCCCTCCGTGGTTGCAGATAGTGGTTACACAACTTGTTGCTCTTCTTCTGGTTACCATCGATCTTTGCTTCAAAAGTGGTATTAAAAAACAAGAAAAAAACGTATCAAGGGCCGACAGCTCGCACAGGAAATAATTATAATCCAAGTGGAAACAGAGTGGAGAAGAGGTGCCCAATCAAACCTTTGTTTCAATTCTTCCTCTTTTTTCCTTTTGGTTCGCACAGGTTTATAACACAGAAATCAACCAACCAATAAAACTGACAAACAGACATGAGTATACACATTATACACCAAAGATCGTAACATATTAAGAGGATAAAGGGCTTCTCTCTAATTACCTGAAAACTGTTTTGCATTTTAAAGCTTCGGTCATTTAATGGCTCAACTCCCAGAATCTCAGATAATGGAATATCACAGATGGGTGGTTTCCCCTTGGACTTAGCATAGCTAAGTGAGTGTGTTGTTAGCTTAAAGTAACGATGCTTAAGTTGACTGCGGCCGAAACGTTTTCTTGTATGAGGATGTTTTGTCATCATTCTGAAATTATGGTAAAGAAACGAAGAACAATTCATTAGACTTTTGTAGCACTAGAATAACGTCGGTATAGAAATAACACCAGGAAACGACTTAATAGATATGTTACTACCGCTTACCCTTTGCTGTATATCGATCAATAGATATGAAAGCATGGGAAGAAAGAAAATAAATTTTATAAATTTATCTACATAAATACATGACTACACTGATATCATATAACTGTTAACATTATTTCAACGAAAAGTATTAAAAGATTGTAATTAAAGTCTAATCTATAAATTCCCCTTTTTAAAACTATATTTAATTATTATTATAGTAGTTTGGGGAAAAGGAAATGAAAAAAGATGGCTGAAGCGGTATGCAGATCAAACAAATGCAGATTTGAGCTAGTTGGAATAATTAATTCCGTACTTAAAAACATTCGTTGTCAGTTTTTTGATTGCTCGATTAAGATGTCAGTTATTGAGGATAAAATATAGATATTAACAATAAGAAAATTCGGTATATTTTACAAATGTGCTTTGATGAAGGTGGAAATTTGAGCCCTGCCCCTGAAAGTGTAAATGGTGTTTATGGTCCCGACATTGTCACAGCTAATTATACAATTTGGGTTTTACCAGCTCCATTTCGCTATTTTCGACACCAAAAATCCTCTACCCACAAAAACCCCTGTGACAGCGATACAATTTGTTTTTCATAACAGTACGTAGTAACCCAGCTACTCTAATGGTAGTAGTGTGGCGGTTCCCATAAACGCCACTACTCACCTTCACAAATCAGCAAAAAGCTTCCAGTCCGGAAGCTCCCATAACCCCATTGTTCTTTGCTAATGCAATGGCGTTAGCACCTGCGCTTCAATCACCACGCCTACCTGAAACATTTCCTTTCTCAAGGGCATTCTCCATGCATCAACGCATCAATAAAATTCTCCTAAAGGAATTCTCAAGCATCCATAATTCATATGCATTTTCCTAGAAGCATTCCTTAAAGGTCAAGCATTATGCCTGAAAGAAAACAATTCGGTTACCGTACCATGTAACCATCATAATCAGGGATGATTATCCTTGCGTCACCTATTCCTAGCCTCACCATGTGTACAACAATGTTCCCCACATACACATTGGCTGGCGACTCTTTTGTCCAAAGACAATGGAACTCCAAGCAGCTTATTGTCGCAGCTGCAGACAATTAGCGCAATAGCCGCTAAAACCAAATTCTTCAGCACGCATCATGTGCAAACAAAAGAACTCTGTTCTTCCGCTGGCATTCTGGCGATACGATAAACAATCCAAATTGTTTGACGTATCCCAAATGCATTTCACACCTAATGAGTTGCAGCTTATTTATTTAGCTGACCCTCATTACAGACCGATACCTTAGGTCGCTTTGTGGCGTTTCGAACAGATACACACACAATACACAAGAAAATAGTGAAGAACACCGAACGAAAATCGAAAAAGAAAATGCATCAGAGCCGTATACCATAGCGATAACATAACAAATCCACATCAGTCGAATGTATTTGAGTTTAGAAATCGAATTCATACACACGCCAGTGGCCTGATGGGTTGCGCTTTGGTTCAATTTTTGGTGATTCTAACTGTCATAGCGTCAGTTCGAATCACACGTTCTTCACTATCATCCCAAACGCTATAGCTTCTCCCTTTGTTCTTTTTCCCTCGTTGTAGGTTTCGTTTATCCTTTGCTGAAATGCATCGATAAACACAGTGATCTGTACGATCACACATACACACCACTGCGTACAGAGATCGCCGTCCATTGGTCACTGGCAGTAAAGAAAGAGTGCATTTCCTTGGTGGCCACACCCTAAAGAGAAAATGTTTTCTTTCCCCTCCGAATCTCACCCTTAACTGAGGATTGAAAACAGGTCGGAGTTCTTTCCTCGGTGCGTCGTCTTTCGTCCTTCAGTGCGCACACATTAATTCTTTGATTCTTATTATCCCCCGTAGGGTGTGCACCGGAGTCTGCACCCCCGCGGGACGTGTTCCTTACGCCGCGCCGTCGAGTTTGTGATTCAATGTAAAAGACCTCCTTACAATCTATAACAAAAAGTATTCGGTGTCGAATCAATCGAATAAAAACAAATAATGTGACCCAAGGTAGTTAAATGATTGCACTACTTCAAATCCGTGCTCCGCTACCCTGATAGTTTGACCAACGTCAGGTCTCCTCTTCGCAGAAGTTGCCACCATGTACTTAGGTTTTTCCGACATTAATGTGCAGTCCCAGTTTGTGTAACGCCTGCTTGATCTGGGTAAAGGAGTCCTGTACAGTCGAATCGAATCTACCGATGATGTCGATGTCACCTGCGAAGCCAAGTATCTGGCAGGACTTGGTGACAATAGTCCCTCTAGTTGTAACGCCAGAGTCACGGATTGCTTTCTCCAACGCCAAGTTGAAAAGGAGGCAGGCCAGTCCGTCCCCTTGCCGGAGTCCATTAAAGTGTTTATTGGTTTGGACAGCAATCCCGATATTTTTACTTGTTACGTTGGTCATGGTCAACCTACAAAGTCGTATAAATTTGTTTGGAATGCCGATCTCTCTCATGGCATTATATAGTTCTACCCTGGCTATGCTGTCGTAGGCGGCCTTAAACTCTATGAATAGATGAGATATGGAATCTTAAATTCCAGAAATTTTTCCATCATCTGCCTAAGGGTGAATATCTGATCAATCGCTGATTTGCCTGGGATAAAGCCACACTGATATTGACCAATGATGACTTTAGCGTATGGGGCTATCCGATCTTGTAGGATAGAGGAGAGTGCCTTGTAGGCGATACTCAGCAATGGTATACCCCTATAGTTGCTGCACACTGGTTTATCTCCCTTCTTATGTATGGGGCAAATTAATCCGCGACACATGCACCACGATCTCATGAATTGCGTGATGTAACGCTGTACCTCCTTGTTTGATCAGCTCAGCTGGTATGCCACCAACTCCGACGGCTTTATTTGATTGGACCTGTCTTATGGCTTTTACTGTTTCCTCAACGCTTGGTGACGGCAACATTTGGTCTTGATCTTGCATTGGTGGAGCCTCCAATTCTTCTGTGAGCCGACCATTTAGCAATTCATTGAAGGTCACTTCCCATCGCTCCAGAATACCTTCAGGATAGGTGATCAGATTACCCTCTTTATCCTTGCAGTAAGTGCAGCGTCATGTGTACAGCGTCATACTGCAGATTATTTGGAAGAACTTGCGCGTCTGGTGCGGACCTCGCTCTCTCTTTTTCTCTATTTCACAGACAAGTTTTTTTGCCAGGCATTTTTCTTTTGCCTGTGGAATCTTTTTTCTGATCTTCTGAGCTCTTTGTGTTTCTCCTCGCGTATCCGCGTCCTATGAGACTGCTATATTCCCCGGCATGCAGTATTCTTACGTTCAGTGGTTAGTTTGCACTCATCATCAAACCAGTCGCTCCGATCTCTACGACTACTGCCTAAGATGGAGTTGGTAGTACTAATGACAGTATTCTTAAGATATGTCAACTTTTCTTGTATGCCTGGCCCCAGGACTTACTTTCCCTCCGTCGAGCTCGCCAAGGGCGAGTCTTAACGCAGACCAAAGGTGTTGTGTTATCAATGCGTAAGGCAGCCGTGTTGATTCGAAACTGATCCGCGGATGCAATACGTCTCCGTAAGGCAATCCGCACTCGGACTACTATACCAACAAGATAGTGATCCGAGTCGACGTTGGCACCTCAGTACGTTCGTGCCGTCATCAGGCTCGAGGAGTGGCGGCGATCTATCAACACGTGGTCAATTTCGTTGCGAGTGGTACTCGCAACGACCCAATTGTTTGATGCTGCCAGTTCGATGACTCGTAGTCCATTGTGATTAGTGTTCTCAAGTAATCTGTGGGAACCTGTGTAGTGCCTGAAAACCGACTCCCGACCTATTTTCGCATTCAAATCACCAAGAAAGATTTTCACATCGTATCTGCGGCAGGTATTAAGGGCCCGTTCGACGTTCTCGTAAAATTCTTCTTATTCGTCGTCAAGGGTGTCATCTGTAGGTCTGTGAACGTTTGTGAGGTTTATTTTCTTAAACTTACCTCGCACGCGAAGAGTGCAGAGCCTTTCGTTTATTCCATTAAAGCCGATAATGTCTGGCTTCAGTTTTTGGCTGACTAGAAAGCCTACCCCGAGCACATAGTGTTTTACATGACAGCTGTAATAAATGTCATACTCGTCTGTTTGAATAACACCACTCCACGTCCATCTTATTTCTTGTAATTCTGTTATGTCAGCCTTATATTCGGTCAGGGCATCGGCTAGCTGCTTTGCAGCTCGAGCTCTGTATAATTTTTAGCCGAACCACACGAATGTGGAATGTTCTGCCTGATCATGTGTTTCCTGGTCGTTATGATGTCCAGACATTCAAGACCAATATACATCTCGAGCTCGGTATAGTGAGCGGACGTTCCATGAGAAAATTCTCAAATCGTTTAGCCATTTTTGTTTCCGTGGTCGTCGTCGTGTATCCGGTCCATATCCCCGAGGCTCGTTAAAATGCCCATAATCATTTGTTTCCGGACAAGGTTATTAGCCTTGCGCCAACCTTTCTAAGGATGTCGCTACTTGCATTGGTTCACTACTTGGCGAGTGCCAAAGTAGCTATCCAGGGGTGTCACGTGGAGACTGCATGTCTTGGATTGAACAGGGACAAGGATCGTCCTGGCCTTTTTTCTGGAGCACAGTTTTAAGGGACTATAGCTGGTATTTGATCCGGGCTGGTTGCTTTCTTACAGTCTAGTTCACGAAGAATGCGTTAACTAGCTCGTGGGCAGATCTTTACATTCGGCATTGAAGACTGCACCGGCGTGATAATAGAAGGCCCCAAAAGACCAGCATTGAGGGTGGAATTCGTGGAAAATAAATTCACGAACATATTGGCTCTATCCTTTGAATCCGTGATTAATGCCCTGCTGCCCATTGCTGGCGGAGGAAAAGAGGAAGAAGCGAAGTTACTGCCGATAGACTTTGCTATTGACCAGAAGGGATGTGACCCAGTTCAATCCTTTACTTCCCACGCCAGGGGTTCCCCAGGACAGTCATCTTAGACCCCTCCTATTCATTCTTACTATTAACGATATAGACTTCAGTTCACGTTTACTTCACTGTTCGTTGAGTATGCAGTATAAAAGGAGCGCATAGCGGGCACTCGCTCTTTCTGTTCGAGTGAATGGAAAGCTATCCCGAACCTAAAACACTGCTGCAGTGGTACCACAGGGCTCCATTCTAGGCCCCATCTTATTTAATATCTACACCTCAGATATTCCTCGCCCTGTGGACAGGAGAGTAAACCAGATATGCTATGCGGATGACGTCCTAGTGTACACGTCATCTAAAAGCCCAAAAACAAACCGCAACAAACCAACTCAACCGTCATCTAGACGAACTGTATTAGTACTACAGTCGATGGAAAATTCGACTTAACCCATACAAAGCATAGCTATAATTCTGAGTAGTAAACACTCCCAACCTACTTTTCGATATCTACAGAATATGCGAATATAAATAGGAGGTACTACGATTAGACCACAGGACAGGATGAAATATCTTGGGGTCATCTATATCCCAAAAATGAATTTCATCAAACCACATTCTTTAAAGGGGGCTCGGTCGGTCTAAGCAACTGCACAACGTCTTGAGGTGAAGCAACAAAGTTGACACCAAATTTAAGCTTCTCTGCTATAAGCAGCTAATCCGACATGGAATATCGTGCGCCTTTCCCATATGGTCCTGCATATCTTCGGCTCAAATGGAAAGACTTCGAGTTTTCGAAAGAAAACTCCTCAGAAGATGCACCAACCACTCTAGAAGGCCTGACGGTCGCCATTACCCGAACTCTCACCTATACGAAGGTGCCTCCATTATCCCTATCGACGAATACTTGCTACAATTAGCATATAAGTACCTCGAAAGCATTCAGAACAGCGAGAATCCACTTGTACAGAAGTCTTGCGTTGTTGACCCTTCTCTCTCTCGATCTCTTCGGATCAGACCACCACAATTTCTCCTTCAGTACAAAACTAAAGAAAGCACCCTTAGCACCATAGGGTCTACTGCTGATACACTATAAATACGCATGCACAGTACCCCTTTCTTTTTAGATATCTCGAGACCGAGCCCAACATCCTCACGGATGTGGGTGATTCTGGTTATCGTAAGAGGGCAAGGGCATGGACACGAGGTCCGTAAGAACAGGTAGGGCATGGGAGTATTTCAGAATGGATTGGGTCTTTGAGCGAAGATATATATCCGCTCAAGGAGAACATCAACAGTTATCTAATACCGTCTTAGGGCACATTGCATCATCCAAAGAGCTTCCCCCTAATCGCATCAACTAATAAAATGGGGTTGTGGCGTTTCTAACAGATACACACACAATACACAAGCAAATAGTAAAGAACGACGAAGGAAAATCAAATAAGAAAAAGCATCAGCCGTATACCAAGCAATAACATAGCAATACCACATCAGTTGAGTGTATTTGAGTTTAAAACTGATGCTTCAATGCTTCGCTTCTCACTCATCTCATCGCGTGTTCAGTTTATCTTGTACACTATCCTTGCTAAACGCGATAATAGGTGGCCCCGACGTGATCTGCGTACAAATAGCACACACTCTCCCATAGTAAAACAGGACTTTACTACTGCGGCCCCGACTTCTGCACAGAGTACCGGCACACTCGCCAGCATTGACGTTGTCTCGCTCGCTCATCGCTCCGTCGTTCGCACACGAAGTTACTGGGAACGGAGTAGTGTGGCGTTTCTAACAGATACACACACAATACAGAAGCAAATAATGAAGAACACCAAAAGAAAATCGAATAGGAAAAAGCATCAGCCGTATACCAAGCAATAACATAGCAATTCCACATCAGTTGAGTGTATTTGAGTTTAAAAATCGAATTCGTACACGCGGCAGGTATTTGAACGGTTGGTTTTATTTTTAGTGATATCAACCGTCATAGCGTCAGTTCGAATCATACGTTCTTCACTATCGTCGCAAAACGCTATAAGGGCTTATATCAAGTCAGCACAAATTTTCATGTGCCATAAATAATTACATATGTATAAGTAAACAATGCTTGAGATGCGAGGCACTTGGTTTCGAATCTGTTTTGGAACTGCCGGGTTAATTCAGAATCAGCACAAACAACGGTCGGTTATCTAACGACCACTCAGAGAGTGCGTGTTGTCGTGGACAGATTGAATTCTCGAAAACTTTGTTAAAAAACCATATTCATTTTCTAATAAATTGCATCATCATACGAAATTCATTGGGGTTTTCCAATAGGGACTTGACAACTTTGAATTTAATTTGTGAACACACCCTTTCATCGAACTGTCACTGTCAATTTATTCAGTAAACTCAACATTGTCATCGTGGTCAAGTACGCGAACGAACAACGTCTACAAATTACAAAAATTTACTACCGAAATTTGGAGACGGTGACCGCAACTTTGAGAGCATTAACTCCAATTTTCGGTCGTAATTGTCGGCCTAGTCGACAGGCAATAACAAGTTTAGTACAAAAATTTGAGTCTACATATTCGTTGTGTGATGTTGCCGTGCCAGTGAGACCACGGGTTGGTCGAAGTGTCGAAAATATCGCTGCCGCTCAGGCGTCCGTAGCAAACGATCCAAATCAGTCAATTCCACGGCGTTCTCAAGAATTGGGCATCGCCCAGACCATTTTATGGCGAATTTTGCGTAAGGATTTTGGTTTACACCCATACAAGATCAAGCTGACTTAAGAATTGAAGCCGATGGACCATTTGAAGTGGCGTACGTTCTCCGATTGGGCTCTGGAAAAGATGCGCCAAAGATGATGAATTTCATCGCAAAATCATCTTCAGTGACGAAGCTCATTTTTGGCTCAATGGGTTCGTCAATAAGCAAAACATGCGTTATTGGTCGGGTGAAAATCCACATGTGCTTCATTAATCACCACTTCATCCACAAAAAATAACTGGTGCGGTTTGCATGCCGACGGCGTCATTGGGCCATCTTTTTTCGTCGACGATAACGCTCGTCACGTTACTGTGAATGGCCATCGTTATCGCGCCATGATTACCGATTATTTTTGGCCCGAATTGGAAGATATGAACTTGGGCGACATGTGGTTTAACAGGACGGTGCCACAGGCCACACAGCACACGACACAATCGATTTATTGAAGAGTAAGTTTGATGAGCGTGTTATCTCAAGAAATGGGCCAGTCGGTTGGCCGCCTCGTTCGTACGATTTAACGCCTCTAGAATATTTTCTTTGGGGCTACATCAAGTCATTGGTCTATGCCAACAAGCCGACTCAGAGCCAACATTGAACGCGAATAGCGGCCGTTACGGCCGAAATGTGTGGCCGAGTCATTGAAAATTGGGTCCAGCGAATCGACCGCTGCAAACGTGCCCGTGGTGGTCATATGAACGAAGTCGAGTTCGATTCATAAATGTTTTTATTGTACTTCAAGCCGATAATAAAGTTATTGAAATATCTCAAATGGTTTGCGTTTTATTTAAAAAAAAAAAAAAAAGTTGTCAAGTCCCTATTGGAAAACCCGATATTTGGAAGACTTTCAATTAGTAGGCTGTTTTAATAAAATGTATTTGTTTTGTGCAACGCATCAACCGCAGTCCACATTCAGTGTTAGCGATTCGCATCCGAACGGCTAAATTCTCCACTACCAAGGTGATATCACTTTCCTCTTCAATGATTACATGCTACAGTTTCAAGATACAGTATAGTGTGAACCTTCTTGTGCGTAAATCCTGTTCTTTCTCCTTCGCATGAAAATTACGAAAGCAACCTTGCCAACAACGATAACATTTTTAATACGAGGGCAGTATATAAGTCAGTGACTTGTGGCGGGGAAGTATGGTGCGCAGGCGTACGACGCTGATTCACTTCCTTCCGCCATCGTCACTGTAAGGTTCCACCAAATGAAAACCAGAACTCAGACACTGTTCGCGGATGAAACACTGGAGAGGTACCGACTATCCAAGCAACGATCACCAGGAAGAGGAAAAACCACAAATAAAACGCACAGATTTAATGTTCGAATGACTCTTTCTTTATTGTTCTTTATCTTCAAGAACTTTGCTCTGAGCAACCGGAGGAGGGAATTATTCATCATCATCATCGGCACTACAACCGGGAGGCGGTCTTGGCCTTATTTAGCAAGTCCTGAGCCTTGTTGAATTTTCAATAATGATTTGTTTTTTTTTTTTTCGGGCAAGGTCATTAGTCTTGTGCCAGAGGCTCCCCGACGGGGAATCCAACCCCGGTCTCCCGCGTGACAGGCGGGTATACTAACCACTACACTATCGAGGAGCCGGAAGGTGTTATTACTTATAACAAAATAAACAGGCGTTAACGTTTAAGAACAGTTGATAACTTGAGACAATTTTGTATGCACTTGAGGAGTGATTCGTTATGAGGTGTTAGTTTAATTTAATTGTTCTATACGGAACACTATGCTAATCAAATACATTTTTGTAGAACGCGACTCTCGACTCACTAAACTCGACACTCTATTAAACTATGTTATAATGGTAAGTACGCACCCCCCGTACGCACGATACGAGGAGTGAATCGCGAGTTTAGGTGCGCACCGTTTGATGGTTGTGATGAGACTCCGCGATATTAAGTCGCTGTCAAAAGAATCTTTGGATGTATCTACTTTATGTATGTGATAACCAGATCTCATAAAGGAGCTCGTCATCGTACACATGTATATGTGTACGTCCGTTCTTTTCATAGATCAAAGCCATGATGAAGAACCTGAAACACAAAGAAACGGAAAAGGATCGTAGAGATCTTTGTTTATGTGAGAAGGTTACTGGGAAACGGATCTAGAACTATGTAGGATAAAAGATATTTATGACTTGTGAGTTCAACTGAGTAATCAAATTGCAACTCATTAAATGGTAGATGCGTCTGTGATACTTGGTGATTGGATTGTTTGTGTATCGCCAGAATGCCTGCTGGTAGACCGCGTTCTTTTGTTTGCACTTAGTGCATTGGTAAGGCATTAGTCTCAACGTAGATGGTGCTAATTACATGCATCTGCGTTGGGCTGTTTATCGCTGGCTAAAAGGGGTTATAGAATTTAAAATAATAGTGGAGAAGAACGTGTGATTCGAACTGACGCTATGACAGTTTGAATCACAAAAAAATTCAACCTAAGCGTTACCCATCAGGCTACTGGCCGATTTTAGAATTTAATTTTTTTTTTAAACTCGACTATACTCCACTGATGTGAATTGTTATGTTATCGCTAGGTATACGGCTCTGATGTATTTTCTTATTCGATTTTCGTTCGGTGTTCTTCACTATTTTGCTTGTGAATTGTGTGTATCTGTTAGAGATGCCACAGGGTCGCCAACCAATGTGTGTGTAGGTAGTTTTTTGTACACACATCGAGGCTGGGAAAATAGACGGCGCAATATTTATGATCCCTGTCATGAAGGTTACATTGTATGTAAACCGAATCATTTGTTTACAAGAATTCGTCTAGGGGAATTTGTCTGGCAACGTAGATGCCGAAATTGGTTTGGACTTCCTGATAAACTAATAAAGAAATCTTACAGAGAATTGGTATGCGAAGAGAATGCATGAAAGGTAAGTTTTCTTTACAGGGACTTAAAGATCATAGATTTGATCTCTTTAATGCGTGAAGCATTTTCAGGTGCCTAATGCGATTGCATTGGCGAAAACGTATGCTTATAATGGGGGTTTTTAGGTAAGTGTACCGTGGGGTTTGGCGGCACCGCCACAACTTTTTGAATTGTCCGCGTAGTAACTTTAAATGCAACACTGCTCCTGTGATCTATAAATAAACTACTGTCAAAGTTTGAGTAAGCTGCGTCATTTAGTTTGTGTTTGACAGCCATCTGACAGCAGACAACCTCGTGAATTTCGAAAAGTGAATTTCGTGTGCTGATTAAGCATAATCAAGCAAAATCTATTATTTGGACTACGAATTACTATCCCACCCAGCATATTCTCCAGGTTTAGCCCCCTGCAACAATTTCCTGTTTCCAAACCTGAAGAAATGACTGGGCGGTAAGAGATTCGAGTCAAATGAAGAGGTCATCACAGAAACTAACACCTTTTAAGGGCATTGGGGAAACCTATTATTTGGAAGGAATAAAAAAATTGGAAAAACGCAGGACTAAATGTATAGAGCTAAAAGTAGACACTAAATGTATAGAGCTAAAAGTATAGTGGAGAACTAAAATGCATATTTGTCGAAAAAAATATCTTTTATTCAAAAAGTCACCGACTTATCATACTGCCCTCGTAACATCACCCCCTCCTGTTCATCCTTAACGTTTTATTATATTGTCTGGTCTATCTCGGTGAATTGATCACTGCATTAACAAAACACACAAGAAAAATATCGCTTATTTTGTGACGCAAAAACATGTAAATTGCTTCTATTTCGCTTTCAATGGCAACCATTTTCTTCTTCACCTTTTTAGGGAGAATGACCTCTGCACTGTAGAAATATCAGTACAGATCTCTTACCATAACAAACATTCAAAGGTCGAACGCCTAAATGGTTCATGGATATAGGTATAGCCCGAGGATAGAGACAACTGTGAAGGATACGTGTGTACTTTTCCTTGTCTTTAATTTTTTCTTCTTTCTAAATTGCAGTCAATGCAATCTGTGTGCGCTTGTGAAGTAACAAGCAATTATTTATAATAAACCATCAGCAATAGGATCCCGCGAATTACAACGAAATAACATGTGAAAAAAAATTAAAAATGGCTGACCACGATCTTGACATAAGACGCGAAATGTAAAATAAACATGAGTTTCTTTAATGAACCCATGATCATCCGAGTTCCAATGCACCCAAGACAGATGGTCACAAAATATTTTCTATGAACAAGTTAGCAACATATGAAACGTAGGCGAACAGTTGCCACAACATGCAGATTAGTTGACTGTTGTTGGATTTCAAAAAAGAATCACATCCTTCTTATCCCAAATATTTTCCACGAGATACCACCAATACGAATGCGATCAAAATTACCTGAGTTATTGTCAGATCACCCATTAGTTTACAATAGACTCTTTAAATGACAGCCACCCACCTAAGCAGCGAGCAAACGATCATGCACCTGTATCTCTGTCTTCTATAACACTCACTATCTAGCGCAAGATCGATCACATTGACCGATTCAGGGGGGACTATCACATAAAGTGGACTCCTGGACACAATATGCTTTTCCCACATGTGAATATACTCACGTGTGGCCCACGCACATCCGCTTGGTTATGAATTTCATATTGATGATGGGCTTTCTTCTTCGTCTTTCTTCTTCTTTTTTGAATTAAGAATCCGGAACGAGTTATAGAGAATTAATTTGTTGAAAACATCAGTGGGACAAACAAGCGTGGGCTAAGAGAGAGTATAACGCACCAACCAAATAAAGCTCGGTAAACCAACAGAAAAATATTGTGTGAGCGCTGAACACCATTCAATAGAATCAGTTTTCCATAAGGAAAGGCGTAAATTTATTGAAGAAACAGCAGGAACTGTAGGCAGTATATTGTGGACACATACAATATGCTAGTCACTGTGATAATATAGATTGAATTTACAACTTACCCTTCTTTTAATAATACTGGCTCCAGAATTGTTTGCTCCCCATCAGCAGGTTGATCGCCCACAGTTGATATGACTTCTAGAAAATGCTTTACAGCCTCTAAATGTTTTTCTGTACAGAATTTCTTATACAATTCTCCTGTGTATTCCTCTTTGCATGGTTTATGCGACGATCTGGCACTAACTAGATTACCCAAAGATTGTATAGTCTTTGATATAAGTGTTAATGTTCGACTTGTTTGGAAATCCTGTGAAATAAATTGGAAAATGATTTTAGAATAATACCCTTAGTCGATTGAATTGCTGCCACTCACCACTGGTTCTGTAGTTAAATCAAATAACTTTGGTCCGAGGATAGCTGCAGCAAAAAACCGTAGAAATATGAATCCCGAAACAACTGAGTAGCGCACTTCACGATTATAAGGAAAATGCTTCGCAGCGCACTCTTTGAGATCGTGGAATATCTGACACAGTACTGCAGGACATTTAACTGCGCTTTGCGTTATAGCATCAAATACTCGTTCTACGTATTCCTGTAGATTAATTAGATTTGAATCGACCGCTCCCTTGTCCTTAACTTTAGTTGGATCTATTTCACATGGTTTCTTTTCTTGAAGTATCTGTTCAAGTACTGGACGTAAGGTATTATGTAAGTAACGCAAGCCGGAAAGACGCATTGCTTCATCCATCATCTTTGATACCAGAGTATTCCCTCGAAAGATCGTCGTTGGATCAGTTAGATTTGATATTTCATGATCGGCAAGGATCTTGATCATTGGTGCTATTTTTCCTGTGTACGTGAATAATCGTACAATTGGCTCGGCGACATCTGCTTTACATGAAACTACTTCACCAAGTATTGATACTGCACTTATGGTTACCGGCCTCTGGTCTAGACTCTCGAGTAGTAAATTCATTAGACTATCATATGTGGCCAAGGGGAATACATGGTCGGAGGTATATACCAAATTGAGGCGTAGAGATCCAAGAGAATTATCACAATTTTCTCCACTTAATCTTGTGCCAGGAGGTGTGGCGCAAGAACGTGTCGGCCCTGTATGATTTGTGCGAGGTTGCAAATAGTACCATGCATTTTGTTGTATGGCTACTTGTTGTTGTTTATTACGTAATGGAACTTTTATCTCACCAAGAAATACTTTATCGCTCATTCCAGCCGCATCATGCCACATTGTTACACAAATTTCACAAAGATCAGCACCACCAAGTGGATAGATGGTGTATGCCTTATTAGAGGACTCGTGCTTTGAGTCGTGATCGATCGTCATATCGAAAAGCATTACCTCATCAAATTGAGGATTTATTGTTTTTTTCCGTGTCTTTGTCCTTTTGACTACTTGCCTTTTATTCGAATACGTCGCTGTAAATACCACATATGGATCACAAGCACCATTCTTTTTAGCTAGTTGTGCGCATTCGTGGACCCGCACAGATACTCTACCTCTTCTTGAAAAATAGTTCGTTCTAGATTTTACGCTTGTTCTTTGTGTATCGCGGCTTAGTAAATCGTTATTGTCTTTGTAATCATTTCCTGCACTGCTACCAACATTACCACTACCACCGCCACTCAAATCGATATGATCATAAGAAAGATCTTCAAATTGAATCTCTAGGTGGGCCATACCTTGTACTTCGGAATCAGCATCAACTGGTCGCAAAGAGAACCAGTGATCTTTGTGATTGTACGTTTGTAGTTCTTCGCGACGAATCGCAATTTTTCCAATTGGTTTATCTTGTTTCAAATGACGATCCCGGTCCCAGACGTACACTGATAAATAGCGGAATCGTCGTGGAATCTTAAAGTAATATTCTTCGCCAAAGAACGGGCTCAACGTTCGTTCAATCGTAGGTGTTCGACATATTTCTTCTTGATCGAGGGCTACTGTGCAATAAACATCGCGATTGCCGGATGCACTGCAACTACTACTAGCACCATTGTTACGGCTGCTTAAATTCTTCGCTTCACCTGTACGGAATTGAAGAAAACAAATGGCATTAAATAAATTTAGTGTGAAGAAAGAAAATGCTGGTTTTGAATGTAGTTAAAAAAGTATCCGTTCAGTAATTTATTTCATTATACCGATATGAAGTCAATTATTTGCGTAATGCGACAGCAGGACATCACGTACAGTACTACATGTAGTAGGCTTTTTGAAACTTGGTAATTTAAGACTTTACTGGCGCCGTTTCTATTCTGCGTGATCAGTCAGATCTTCTGTACGGTGAACTGAGCGGCATTACAAGTGAAATAGTAGACGGATTACATCTGAGGGATACGCATCAATTTCTTTTTACAGAAAACGTATGTCATCGTATTTGTTTTAGGGACTAGTATGAATTAATGGTTTAAAAACGCCAATTGTTAAGAATTCTTTTCTCAGCTCTCTTACTAGATAATACCTTGAAACTTTTTTGAAAACAATTTTACATTCTTCGAGAGTAGGATTTCGCTTATTGGGTCCTCGAAAAGATGAAGTGACGGGCTTCATACCAATCCGCAGGGTCCGTTTGGTTGTGGAGAGAAACTTAAGGTTATAAACTCTGGAATAAAGATATTGTGACGCATATGACAATCAGCTGTGATATCTGGCAAGTCTCCAAAAAAACTACTAGAATATTCTAGAAAGTACTGGAAAACCGGAGACTATGAGCAGTAGAAAATTGGAGGCTATGGAACGGACGGAAACGAAACGCCGAATCAGAATGAGGAAAAACGGTATAAATACGTCGCTAGCAGATCAAGGAGGGAAGTAAGCAGTGAGGAAGCGATAAGTAAAGAAGCGATAGGAATTAAACGATAAGTCAACAGAGAAAGAAGTCACCGAATTATTAGCGAAATATCAAAGAACGGTTGTTATTAACAAACTAATAAAGTGTTTACAAAGAAAATCGATTTAACGGCTCTTATTTATTAAAATAATTAATCCAGCGAACCCTAAGCTCGCAACAATTGGTGTCAGAAGTGGTATTAATTATTGGTGAAGTAAATAAGTCTGTGAAAGTGTGTTGTGACGATGTCAGATCGACATTTGGAGGATCTGTGGGGGTTCTCTAACCTTACGCAAGAACCACCCACAATTCCAAACCCAACTCCCTTTGCAAACCTGCAAACATTTCCTTCTTCAAGGACATTTAATGTGCATTACCTAAAATTCCCTGCAAATAATTCTTACCATTCATGCATCCAATGTTTATAGTTTATACTATTAAGAATATGCTGTCCAAAGGAAATTTTAAAATTTCAATAATTGGTGAGGTTACAGCTGCTTTAGTGACGCGACAACTAAGCTGGTCCAGCCGGAACGAATCGAACAATAGACGGTACATACTCCCCAACTGCCTGCGCGCTCGAGGTCCCTCCATACAAACCCTTTGTCTCGGAAAAATGACTTTGAAATGAATTATAACGGTATTCTGTGATGTTTTTTTTTTTTATTATGTCACTTAAAGCTACTACACCCTGAAAATTTTAAACGCGTTTTTCTCGAAACCACTTTTTTCAAGTCTATTGACACGATATCTTAAGTTCTAATGAATCGATTGACTTGAAATTCGGTACAATGTGGGGTTCTTCATGGCGTCCGAAGAACCATCCATCGCTTTACCCAACCAATTACACGTTCCTGCACCTATTTAAGCATTCCTGAAATATAAGTTCATGACAAGATTACCATCTTGCCATGACATCAAACTTTCACCAGCATCCAACGCATCATAAACCAAGAAAGCTAATTTGGCTACCTCATCAGGTAACCAGCATCGATTCATGCATAGGCCAATGCTCTATGCGAAGAAGCATTTCCTCTTACATGTGCATGACGTGTTTATTCCCATCACCGCTGAACCATCGGTCGATTGTAAAATCAACAACCTACAGCGCAACCATTGCTAGCCGCCTATAGGAATTTCAGGGTTGTTTTAACACAAACAACACATCCGACAAATCGGCCGATGGGAAGTCGGCAATCTGCCTACATTATAATTGATGCGTATATGACCTGAAATGCAATTTGGTTGTCCTTTCAGATAACCGACATAAACATGGAACATGTCAATATGCAGAGACGAGGAGCATTTCCTCACATGCTTCATGACATGTTCACCCTTGTCACCGACCGATCTTTAGATAGACAAATCCCAGAGTAGCCATAGCTACCTTCCTACTATCGATCGAGTGTTGTTTTGAGTAAACATGCACTCGACCCAGCGACCGACGATATGCTACACTCAAGGAACTATCAAATGACGCTATACATAAACAATATGTATACAATATAATGGGATAAACAAAACATTGCCCTCATAACCATGTCCCTCGTTACTTTTTAAGTAAACACTATCCCATCTACCCTGTGCCTAGCCAGTGTCGGCAAAGGCTCTATTGACTTAACGTCAATCATGAAACCTATCTCTATCGGGCGGCGGCAATATGCCCGGTCCATACATCGATCAACATGTTTGACCTGTGGCATATGTGTTTTTCCTTTCCTTCGCCCAAGGCATGTCATTGTCTTGCCTTCCAAGGTAAAGACATCCAATGTTTCTGGACGATGTCATGAGAACCTTCCAATGGAATGCAAAAAGTTTTTCATTGGTCGTTGGGGCGAAGGAAAGATTGTTTCCCCTGCGATGATGTGCATGGAAACTCATGGTGATCCCCGAATCAGGGTCAATGTTGTTGTTGTTGTTGAATAACGCATTTATTGTACAATAATTTAACAAATGTTGACTTAGGACTAAAATGCTAAATCATATTTTACAATCTTTTCTTATTGTTAAAATAATTTACTGGCTCTACGCGAGCACTCTAAATTACACGATACAGTTTTGTGTAATGCCTTTCGGCGTACAATAATATTTTTATATTTTTATATTTTTATATATTTTCTATTACCTGAATATTTTAGAAGACGAAGTTCTCTCTCTGTATGGTTTTTTTTTTTTTTTTTGTTTATATAAATAATATATGGTAAAAGGTTTACAAAAAGAAAAAAAAATTAATAACAAAAAAACAAAAAATGTTAACATAAAGAGATTTTAAAACGAAAAGGAATCTAAATGAAAAATGGAAATGAAAAGGAAGAATAAATAAATATGAAAAGGGAAATGAGGAATGGGAAGGGAAGGCGTAGCGTCTGGAGATTTTACTATATTTGGGGATATTAAATCCTTTCTTCATTGTCAATCCACCACCAGTTGGGATGGGATCGGTCATTTATAGATTTATCTCGATCGCCTATTGCCATGCTAAATCGCAAGTGAACTGCAGCATTTGATATATCACTGTTATAAAGAATCCGTTTGTCCCTGGCACCACGAAAAGCGTGGTAAATAATAGGGACTCCGTGCTTGTTTTGGATAAGACCTTTTCTATCCAATAGAGGGAACGCTTCTGGTGGGATAAACCCGTTTTGGAGTGTATTCTCCAGGTATATGTCATTGGGGTAGTATGCTCCCGAGATAAGATTATTTTCGCTGCACATTGCCCTTGCAGTGTGACCACGAATAATTTTGATAATGAAATTGTCTATCCTATTCAGTCCTGATTTGTCATACAGTGTCTTATTAGGATAGAATTTCCTGTATTGAGACTCGGGTGTTCTATGTAATCCGAGGCAGGAACGCAAGCACTGCCTCTCGAACATGCGAAACTTTTCCATGTAGGATGGGGAAACGTTGAACCATACCGGGCAACCATACACTAATATTGGACGGATAAATGCTGTGTACGCCGGGTCAATGTCGCCCAGTACCGGAGAGTCAGATTTTTACCGCCCATCGGAGCAGACATTTTTCAAAGTCGTCGCGATCAGAGTTGAAGGGAGTTTGTCTTTTGTTATTAATCGTTCGACAGCCAGGAGTTCGAGTGTGTTCACACGAAGGAGTCAGATACTCCACTTCAAATAATTAACTGTAACTGAACAAAACATAAATTTGGATATTGGGCAATTTACATGTGAAATCTACTTCAACTAATTAAACTGTGTATCTGTGAGATATGTTCACCACTATTCAATAAAAATAAAGAACTAATATTCAACACGACAACTTCACCACCGTTTCATTGTTTTGACACTTTTCCTTCATAGCTCTCTTGTGTGTTTGGTGATTGCTTTTCCAGCAGTGGGTGTTTAGCTGAATCCGCGACCGTGCAGGTGCACAAGTTGAAACGACCCCACACACACCTTCTTGATATAACGCTCTAAAGTCCCTACCAAGCTTTAAAAAAAGAATTTACAATTTTTTAAAAAACTAATAACCAGAAAAAAATAATGAGAAAAATCAAAAAAGAATTTCAGTCGATATTTTGCGAAAAAAAATTTTTTTTTTATTTCTTCGAGGTAGGGACGATTACAACACCTTCACCTTTTGGCTTTATTTTTTCAGATAATTAGAAGAGTCCAAATCATGTCAATCAGGACGCACGCTTTTGTTTCAACCCCCCACTTCACCACCCAAGAATTTTGGAAACTTTCGACATTTTTGTTTTTTATTTTGTTATGTTATAAATAAATATTGCGCAAAAATCCGATAATAAAAATATTTATCTTTTTTTTAACACAATTCTAAAAAAAAACATTCAAATTCGGCCCTCTACACCAGAATACCCCCTTAATTCTTTGCTAATAATTATTGAACTATTTATCGGACCCAATTCGTATTACATTTAGATTAAATTCCAATACATCAACATACAACCTCAGTGCAATTACACGTTTAGCAACTTAATACTTAGTGATTCATGCTTCCACGCCGGAAACTACATTATATCCTGTTCCTGTCCAGGTGTTTTCATCAGCGCCCCTGTTATCTGTTTCCGCCGAGTAAACATGATTTTAATGTCCATTTGCTTGACAAGATAAGATTAGAAGGGCTCTCACCCAGTTTGCTATTTTTATTCGTCTGAAGCCTCCAGAAATTTGAACGGAAACAGATCGTCTGTGTTCTGCCATTTGTCTTATCAACTATCATTAAAATTGTTGTTATTTCGTATATTTCACAATTTGCATTGTAAACATTGTTCCCGTTTCGCTTTATTAAATTGATGTTAAGTCTTCTATGTATATTTGCGTAATTTGGCGGCACCTGAATGGCTAATGAAGTAAACGTGCCGAACACTATTTAACGTATAAAATGGATGTAAGATACCATTAGAGAAAATTTAAACAATAACAGGAAGCTTAAGTACAGAAGAGCAAGAAAAATAAAAGATGAAAAAACATATTATAAGCGCGAACATGTCGGATATACATCAACAGAACTGCAGGATCTTTTCTGGATCGCTCGTATTTTGCAAGTCAGTCGGTTTGCGATATGAAAAAGATAAATTACCAGTCGACCATCACATAACTAAAACGAAGGAAGTTCGCATAATAAAAAAAAAAGAGTAAAAAAACAGAAGAAACCAGAATGGATCGTGTTTATATCAACAAAATATCTCGCACACAGTTACTATCCACCTCTCATCATCTTCATCCTGCCTCGGCACCATCACCGGAAATCTGTTTACTGATCTGAGCCCGTCAGACTTGTGTGTTTTAATTTCGTGGAAATATGTATTTTATTGCGAACCATTTATGAATGTTTTGCTTGCATCCGCTCGTAAACTCTACAACGGGTGCGGTAAGTAATGGCTCAAGTCGAGCCACTAAAAGTTTTGCTGGAAGACCACTGAAATGGCATCAGAACGCAAAGAGGAAATGAACATTTGCTGTGCACACGATCGCGTAGGTGTATCCAGTGTACCTCTCAAGCATCAACAATTTTTCTTTTGGGGTGAAATCGTGGCGAACGTCAGTTCGAGCAGGGTAAAGTGTGTGATATCAAACATTTTAAGTAGACCTTGAAATATATTGTTCACGTTTTTACTCAACTTTGGTATTTGGTCACCTTATTATTTAAATACCCCCGCTTGGTAGAAACCTTGACGTGGTGCGGGGGCTTAAACTACGATGAATCGCTCAGGCTATGCTGACGGAAGCATACGCTTCCAGTAGGGCCACCCATGTCAGACAGGCTAGCGAGGAGTAACACACAAAGATCTACCGCCCCTAATCCAGGGTGTTACGCGTCACCGTGCCCATTGGATGGTTTGCAGCCAGGGGTATACCGGCTGTATTATAACGGCGCCTCTCTGACACCGGGTCGAATCAGAGCAGTAAGCAGACCTTACCATATCAAAGAGGGGCTCTGATATGGCGGACCATTTGAAACCCCAGAGTGATCCAATGAAATGAATGATCAATACACAAAAAACAATCTCACAAAAAACCCGGTAGGCGTAGGTGTGATGAGCCAACACTACCATAAGGGAACAAATCATCAGGAAAACACCGACTCGGCAAAAAGAAGACGTAGGGAAAAACGGAAAAAGCGGGACATACGCGTCGGGACGTGGAATGTTCGAACGTTATATAAACCAGGCGCGATACAGACGGTCGTAGAAAACGCAAAACAATATAAAATGGACATCGTCGCGCTCCAGGAAGTTCGACTCCCACATCAAGTAATCGAAACCAACGGGTTTACACTGGTGTGTGGAGGTACCGATACACATAACCTCGGAACTGGCTTCATCATAAGCAAGAAGATTACGCCCCATGTAAAAGATGTGCAATTCATTAATGACCGAATGTCTGTGCTAAAAATACAGGGCCGATGGTACAATTATGTATTTATAAACGTACACGCCCCAACAGAATCTGCGGACGAAGAAACGAAGGACACGTTCTACGAGACCCTAGAGGATGTATTTCATGGGATCTCATCATTCGATGTTAAAATCCTCCTCGGGGACCTCAATGCGAAAATTGGAAAGGAAGATATCTTCCAACCAACTATAGGTAAAGAAAGCCTACACGACGTGTCAAATGATAATGGAATTCGAATTATCACGTTCGCAGCGTCAAAAGATCTGTTAGTAAAAAGCACGATGTTCAAGCACAAGGAAATTCATAAAGCCACATGGATATCACCCGACGGCGTAACGCGTAACCAAATAGACCACTTCCTCATAGACAAAAGACACCACTCGAATATCCTTGACGTAAGAGCATATAGAGGAGCAGATTGCGACTCCGATCATCTTCTAGTGATTGGCAAAATCAGGAGTCGCCTCGCAGCAATCCCACATGGGCAGTCACGGGAGACAAGCAAAAAGTTCGACACTGATAAACTGAAAGACCTACGCAAAAGGGCTGAATATCAAGACGAGCTAACGAATAGATTTAGCATTCTAGAGAATGTGAGCAGTGAGGAAGAGGAAGCTAATAGTGTGAACACTAAATGGACATCGATCAGAGACACAATCAAACTAACAGCCCAAAAGGTATTAGGATTTAAGAAAACAATTAAGTCCAAACCTTGGTTTGACGATGAGTGCAGGGCGAAGATCGAAGAACGTAAACGCCTCAGAGTGATCCACTTAGAAAGATATGATGAAGTCAACGCAGAAAGATACGCGACAATTCGGAGAGAGACAATGAGGCTCTTCAAACGCAAAAAACGCGAATGGGAGAAGACTAGGATCGAAAAAATCCTAGAAAATTCTAGGGCAAAGAACATCAGAGGTATGTATGTCGGCATAAATTCAATTAGAAATGGCTACCGAGGAAGAGCCAAAATAATTCGAGACGCAAACGGCTGTCTGGTCACAGAAACAAACAATGTCGTGACAAGATGGAAGCAGTACTTTGAAAACCTGCTCAATGTACGCACCCATCAACCACAGATAAATGTACCAAGCGTACATACAGCTGAGCCTCAGATCCCAGAGCCGTCTCTCAACGAAGTTGTAGACGCAATAAATCGATTGAAAATCAACAAGGCTCCCGGAGTCGACTGCATACCGGCAGAGCTTGTGAAGCATGGAGGAGAGGCAACCGCTCGAAAGATCCACCAGCTCATCCAAACAATATGGGATAAGGAAGTCACTCCGGAAGAATGGAAAACCTCAATAGTCATCCCCATTTTCAAAAAAGGCGACAGATCTGACTGTGAAAACTACAGAGGAATATCATTCCTCCCAACCGCATACAAAATATTAACAAATGTCATTCTGGCGAGAATCACACCTTACGCAGAAGAGATACTGGGAGACTACCAATGTGGATTCCGTAGGAACCGGTCAACAAGCGACCAAATGTTCACAATAAGACAACTGCTGGAAAAGAAGTGGGAATACGGAGAGACGGTTCACCAACTGTTCGTTGACTTCAAAAAAGCCTACGACTCAGTCGCAAGGCAGAGACTCTACCATATTCTAGTTGAGCTGGGAGTCCCAAAAAAATATGCCGCCCTCATTCAAATTTGCACGAACGAAAACAAAGGGCGAGTTAGAATAGAAAACCACCTCTCAGAACCATTTGAAATCCGGGACGGACTAAAGCAGGGAGATGGTCTATCACCGTGTCTGTTTAACCTTGTGCTCGAGTATGTCATCAGAAAGGTACAAGACGACAACATGGCCGGATCATCCCTGAACGGGGTCACACAAGTGCTCGCATATGCGGATGACATCGCCGTTCTGGGCGATAATCTAGAGACTGTTAGTAAAAACTGTGAAATCATCATGCAAGCGGCAGAAGAGGTGGGCCTAGAAATAAATGAAGACAAAACAAAATACATGATTACGGCGAGAGCAGGTGGGTCTCAGAGAACACATATAAACGTCAGAGGTAAGATCTTTGAAAAAGTTAAAGAATTTAAATATCTGGGAACGATACTGACGGCCAGTAACGAAATGTCGAAGGAAATTAACAAGAGACTGCATTCCGGCAACACGAGTTGGCACGCAGTCAGTAAACTGCTGAAATCCAGACTGATATCACGTAACATAAAGCTCCGTGTCTATAGAACCATAATCATGCCAATTGTTCTATATGGATGCGAAACATGGGCTCTCACAAAACGGGAAGAAAACAAATTCCGTCTATTCGAGAATAAAGTTTTGAGAGGCATCTTTGGAGGTAAATATGACGAGGAGGCAGGACAATGGAGGAGACTCCATAACCACGAATTGGAAGAACTATATCGCAAACCTACAATAGTGAGAGTAATCAAGTCGCGAAGATTAAGATGGGCCGGACACGTGGCGCGAATGGGGAACGATAGGACCGTGCATAGAATTCTTGACGGTAGACCAACGGGAAAGAGACCGGTAGGACGGCCGCGACGGAGATGGGAGGACAATGTTAGGTTTGACCTTGAGGAGATCGGATCGAATGGTGAAGCGTGGAAGGAGAGTGCCCAGGACAGGGAAGGATGGCGAAGCCGAGTCGGTGAGGTCATGAACTTCCGGGTTCCTACAGGCCAATAAATAATAATATTATTTAAATAGGACTCACGCACGGTGTAAATTCCAGCTGTCCAGAAAGTTTTACAGCACTCGGTATATGTGATTGTGGTATCTACGGAAACTAATGTTCAATGACCAAGTTGTCTAATGTTGGTCAAATGGTTTTAAGGTGACAGCTGTCTGCGAGTTTTTTATTTTCACACAAAACGCGTACACCAAAGATATTTTAGGGATCCCCTGAAACATCAAGCAATTCTAATAGAATATTAGTTTTGAATGCCTGAGTATTCCAATTATGGGAAAACATGAGCAAGCAGAGCATTTCACAATCGCGACGTTCGGCTAAAGAACGATCACTGTGTTTATCTGAGCAACAGTAATGCTCTTGATAGGAAATAGCAGGAAAAAGCCCTGGAGAGGGGAGGAGCGACTATAACATGGGTGGAGAACAAAGGAGGTAAGCAGCGATCAAGAACAACAACACGTTCGAACAAAGGCGAAAAAGGGTGATGGTTCTTAAAAGCGACGAAGTGGTTTTTTATTCTACTACGCCATCGACCCGAATCGAACCGTAGCCAGTCGAATTCAACCGCTACGGACGCGTCAGAGACGCCAAAACAGGGGCATTGGCCACAGAAGAACGGTGAATGGTGCACATTTCGCAGGCGACACAACCACACGGAGGCAGTGTGTCGACAAAAAGCAAAATGGGAAACGATGGTAAACTCCCAGAGGTCGGGTCGACATTCCCCGACCCGACCGAACTAAAGAAATCTGTCCCCGGCCACTACCAACAAACGTTCCAATTGTCCAGCACACATTAGACATTGGATGTAGAAGCACTACACGTCTAATAGTGGACACAGGTGCGGAGATCAGCCTTCTTAAGCTGAAGGCACTCCAAAATGGAGCAAAATTGGACAGCAAAAAGGCAACTACTCTCCAAACGCTTTTTGGAAAGGGAAAGTCTAGGGGCTTTTGTAAGGGGTATTCAAATTGCCCCGACAAATTGCCTGTAGCTTTCAGGTAATATACTCCCTACTGGGATTGTCGACAGGCGGGTTGTTGAGGAACGTGTAGCGGTTCCGCCAAATCCCACGGTTCCCCTTCCTGATCCCCCCCCCCCCCCCCCCCCCCCCCCCCCCCATAATCATCACCCAAGACGCATAAGTCTTCGCCAATGCATTCGCATTCGGCACCTAAACATGCTTCACGCATTTTATAGATCAAATCTATGATCATTAAGTCCCTGTAAAGAAAACTTACCGTCATGCGTTCTTTCGCATACCACTGCTCATTAAGATTTCTTTATTAGCTTACCAGGAATTTCCAATCAATTTCGGCATCTACGTCGCCAGTCAAATTTCCTTGGATGAATTCCGGTAAACAAAATAATCCGGTTTACATACATTGTAACCTTCATGACAGAGATCATAAATACTGCGCCGTCTATTTTCCCAACGTCGCGAAGTAAATTTCCTTACGTACACATCGGCCGGCGCCCTTTTTCTTCCAGCAATAAAATTTTCTAACTCGCACCATGTGCAAATCGAAGATTGCTGTTCCTACATAGGTTCCTGCGATACCATAGACGATTCATATCGTTTGTGGTATGCGAATCACATTTTCTATTTAATGAGCGGCTGCTATTTATCTAGCCGACCCTCATTACCGAACTATGCATCAGGTCATATTTCCTTTGTTTAATTCGCCGAATGTTTTCCCTCACGACTAGATGCATAAACAAATACAAAGCCATTAGCATCCGACGAGATGCGATTCGTTTGTTTCAACAAACACACATCTCTTGGATGCCCATTATGCCCCGTCCTTGAGTTTCAGGTTTATTCCTATGTCCTTGTGTATGAAAAAAAAAAACCAATGTGATCTTCACTCACACATATACATTCATTGCCAAGTCTGTCATGCTAACTCCCGCTGTCCGGTGGGCACGGAGACGCGTACATACCGAATACACCCCCGAGTCGAAAGTCCGAGTTAAGTCAAGAAAGCGCGTATCGGATAGAGAAGTTTTTATTGATTCCTCAATTTTTATTGTATTTTTGTTAGTTTTGACATAGTGAGTCCAATGTATATTGAACGTAGGCTACATCCGCGTCAGTTTTTATAAAATTGTAGAACCGAAAGTGAACCCTAAATAACAATAAAAGGGAACCTCTCCAGAATAAATAATAGTATGTTTTAATTGCCATCTGCGGACAGTTTTTTTTCCCCTTTGCATTCGGTTGTGGCCAAACGTTGAGGTGTCGCTGAATTGGATTCGTTCTTTTAATCAACGTTCGAACTCGGTGGAACATTTAGTGGAAGTAGTGGGTGGATGGTAGAATCCGCGTTCATGCCGACGCCAAGACCATTCTCCCCACAAACGAATTCCTGTCTAAGAACTGTAAAGTCAATGGACCCGGGAATTGTTTAGAATTCTCCCAAACAAAAGTAAATCCGGTAAGCTTTTCCGTTGAATTTACAAAACATAGGAAGCGGTTGCCAGGACATAACATATTGACAGTGCAGGTCGGTGGGGTGTGGTCGCTAAGTACAGACTTAACCACTTTGGGTGCGTCTGTTGGCTTTTGTGATTTTACCCACATCGTCCCACGTGTGACCCTTTCGGCCACAAAACTCACAACAACATCGAATGCTGTACACTCGACGATTCGACGCTGTTGCTTGTTTCGACGTAGATGGTCGTTCTTGCCATTGATACGCGGCATTCACGGGTGACTTCCGTTGGTTCTGCGACCTTGGTTGTGTAGGTTCGGGATTATCCGCCTTTATTTGTGTACTTAGTGTCCGACAGTCTTGGGCATCGTGCCCATATCGATCACACTTCGTACACTTTGGTGTGTTTCGACGTCGAAGGCATTCGTCGTACAAATGCTCTTTCCTATGGCAGAACGTGCAAGTCATGCGTGCAATCCATTGGTGTGGTGTACGTTTGTCCCTGCTTTGACTAGAGGAGTGTAATAATCACCTCCGCCTCCTTGAAGGTGCCGTGCTACCGCGGGCTTCTTTGGTTTAGACCCTGTTGGTCTTCTGGAGGAATACGGTGGTGTTCCTGACATAAACGGGCTTTTCCCAGGTTGTGGGTGTGTAACAGGGTGAGATCTTTCTGGGAACCTAGTGTTAGAATTCCTATTATGTGCCCCTACTACCTGAGACGCATCGTTTGTAGGCCTATTTTGTCTTTGCCTCGATTCCTGGGGGTTTGGTCGAGTATCCCCGTAGGTCCTATCTGAAACCCTATTTGTTTCCTCTAGGGGATCCTGTTCATCCTCCCAATCGTAAAATGGATTGTTTTTTAGTATGGGCCTATTTGATGAGGTGGGGGCATGGTATGTGTCGTTCCTTTCAGGTGAAGGTGACTGGTTAGGATACCTCGTTGGTATCCTTTGATGTAGAAATTCGCTTATTCATAATTGTTATCCATCGGTTTTACACAGTAATTTGCACAAAGTGTAATATTTATATTCTTGCATTCAAATTATTATTATTATTATTAATTTTTGTTTTTGTTTTTTTTTTTTGAAAAGTGCTGGTGTGACCCAACCGGATTGCCAAGCGTAGCCAAATTTAATCAAACCCGTTGAAGGATTGGAGCGAAACAGGGGACAGCTATAAAAACAAAGTAAAAATCATTGAAGTTCGCCATATGTTCAAAAGACACCAACGTGAAGTAATGTTGTAAACAATTAAAACATCGAAGCACAAAATAAATTGATAAAAGGAAAATTTAACGAAGTAAATTAGATTATAATCAACACCCGAATTAGAAGAACAAATAAAGTAATTAAAGACATCAAAGATCAACTCAAATTTTAATTTAATCCTTCGGGAAGGCATTTCAACCATCTATACAGTCCACAAACAGCTCTACATCACAGTAACTCAATATTTTCAACATTATCTGTGTTTATCTGAACTTATCGTCGATACCATAGGTAAGTTGTGGCGGTTCCACGAACCGCACAAATCACCATAGGCTGAGATGTCTTCGCTCCACCAAGGAACATACTCACCTATGGCAAAACTTCACGTGCCCACAGACACGTGTCCCCAAAGTCCACCGTTTCACCTGACCAAAGGTGACATTCATACCGCTGTCAACAACCCCACGTATCCACAGATACGTGGGCCACAAGTCCGGACAATTCTCCTACGCCAGCACGGCGATCGAAGGACACGACCCAGCACAGAAATTGTGTATCGATCCATCAACTGGATAAACACAAACGGTTGGCACAGCTGCGCCAGATGTCGACAAACATCACATCCCCGGCGAGAAGCCAATTTTCGGAAAACAATCCGTCGGCAAAACCTTTGTCCCTGCTGCAATGCACTTCGCCTAAACAAAGGCCGTTACGCAGCAACAGCAATTAACGAAAACGCCGTTCTCACGGGGCAAAGTAAACACGATCCCAGGATCGCGTAAAGTAAACCACGCATTCGATTGTTTGCATAAGCAACGCTACAGAAGTGTGAAAATTCTGATGAACCCACAGACGACAACCCCCGCATCTGTATGTGTGAGCGCGATCTTCCCTGGTGGAGAGATTCTCGATTAAGAGCAAGTCACCACCCAGGGAAAGCGAAAGGAGAAAGAAAACGATGGGGTGAATAGAATCATCCCCAGAGAAGAAACGACAGTCGACATTAGAGAATCCTCACGAGGAGGTTAATCCGTGCCGCGCGACAAACCGAGAAACAAACTGTTCGACCTGAAGTTTAAACCTTTCAAATACGCGAGTGAACCTGAAAAGATCCTAAACGTATATACTCACGTTCAACGCACAGCAATTCAACGCGCGCAGGCCTGTGATCCTCACTAAAGACATCGGAAATTTGTTTACCGATTAACTACATTGTGCTCTGAAATAATTAAGTTACGCGCGGACAGTAAATACGAAGACTGAGGCGGTTACCCTCATCGTGACACTCTCGTGGTATTATCGTCATCATCATCATCGGCACTACAACCGGGAACCGGTCTTGGCCTTATTTAGCAAGTCCTGAGGCTTGTTAAATTTTCCAAAATGATTTATTTTTTCTGGGCAAGGTCATTAGTCTTGCGCCAGGGGGTCCCCGACGGGGAAACGAACCCCGGTCTCCTGGGTGACAGGCGGGTATACTAACCACTATACTATCGAGGAGCCGTGGTATTATAACGTGTGCAATTTTAATTCACCACTTTGGTAGTTGTGCTGGAAACACAAAGTGAATGGCTATGTGCGATAAAGAGGATTAAATAAGGATATTTTCAAATATTAATTTAACTTTAACTCTCGGAAATTTTTCCTCGACTGAAGGCAGTTTGGTGATACGTGGGCTAGAGAATTTAAAAGTGAGCGAGAACGTATCGAAAACACAAGTCATGATCGACGCCCAAGGACAAGTCGTGCAGATGACAACATCCGCGCCATTCGAGAGCTTATTGAAAGTGATCGCTGCTTAACTGTTGGAGAAATGTTATCAGAAGTGGGTATCAGCTATGGAAGTGTTCAATCCATTATCACTGATGATCTTAGTTTCATAAAATTACTGGTCGATGGGTTCCGAGGTTATCGATCGTAAATCAAAAACGGGTCAGGTCGGAGATCAGTGAAAGACTTCTGGATCGATTTCGACTTTCGAGTTTTTTTTTTAAGCGTATCATCACATGTGATGAGTGCTGGGTACATCATTATACTCCTGAGACGAAAATGTCAAGTATGAAGTGGGGAAGGGGGGATGAAGGCTGCCCAGTGAAAACTACTCTAGTTTCTCAGCCCGAAAAGTTCTTGCAACGATTTTTTTCGACTCAAAGGAAGTTTTAATGATTGATTTTTTTCCTGAACAACGAATAGTAAATGCAGCTTACTACTGTCAGTTATTACAGTCGGCAAGAACCGCATATCATGACAAAAAACGAGGTATACCCATTTGAGATGTCGCCCTTTTTCGTGACAACCCCAAGCCTCACACCGCGTCCTTGACAAGGCATACATTGGAAGAAATGGGCTGGGAAACCCTCAAACACCCTTCTTATAGCCCAGACTTGTCTCCGTTTGATTATTTTTTGTTCGCACCCTTGAAGGAATAACTTGGGAGGAAATAAATTCGAAAGTAATGAAAAAGTCGAGGAGCACGTGTGCAATTGGCTAACAACTCGCTCTAAGTCTTTCTACGAACATGAGATAATAAAGCTACCAAATCGGTGGCAAAAGTGTGCAGATCTCGCAGGAGACTATTGTAAAGTGTTGATACACTAATTATACAGTGTGTAACATTATTCAATAACTGTATAAAAAGAAATTGGCGTTTATGTTTGATTCGCCCTCGTATTTTAATGTGATGTGGGTAAAAAAAGGAATTCGCTAAAGGAAATAACGGGAGGTCAGTAGAGAGGTGGACCGCGGTAGAAACCTGTGACGTTGCAGTTTCTGTAAGATTATGGAATTCTTAGTTCTTAATTCTTAGTACCCCCTCATTGGCAGACTTAAAATCATGCTCGCGGACGCAGGCTTAATTTAAAACACACTTGAAATAAGGATTTTCCATCTCACAGCCTGTTTGATATCCTTTTTTAAGCTATACTTGAAATATTTGGTAAAATTAACTTTACCGTGTTTTGTTGAATCAAACTTTTTGTTCAATACTAGTAAGCTATGTAATTAATAGAACTTTCTTCAGTTCGCTTGCGACATTTCCGTCCTACATACTGGCAATTATCTAAAATGATGGTTTCCTCTGAAACATCGGAAAAGTACAACCGTTAACTTCATTACATTCCTAGACCGTGTTCCAAATATCTACAAAGACCATTTCTTAATTAATTAAGACCTCATTTCCAATTTTGTTTGCAGTTGGCTCTTCCACCTCTCATTAAGTCAAAGTTGTAAACGTGTGTAATCTAACAGTATGCAGAAAAATTGTAACATCTTTTCTATACGACATAATTCTGAGAAAAATGTCCGCGTTGTTTTTATATTGTTAGGAGTTAGTTGCAAAGCTGGAAACCAGTTTTCACTTGGTTCTACTATACTATGGACTTATGAGGTCGATACGACGCAATATTTGCAACATAATTACTGGAAAAACCTGAAGAAAGGGAACACATAGACCTACCGTCTAACAGAGAGTGTGGAGCGGGGGTTTCATTGTAAAAATTAAAAATAAAACAAAAGGAAAGAGAAAAAAGAAGAAGAAAAACAGTCAATTAAGTGCGCATATGAAAGCCTTAGAAAGCGCACACAAGTAACTCACTATTAAATGCTCGCGCTTAATACAATTAACCGACCAGCCAAGTCCAGGCAACTAACGACAACCTCTTGCGGTTGAGCTACTAATAATTCCAATTACTTGAATGCCTCAAGCGGTCGACTAATTGCTCGGTTACGCATGCTTCTCCTATGATTCCTTCTCATAGCGTACATTAATAGTAGTCTCATTCTAAATGACCTTTGGTTCAGGGCTCCATTCGGGTCTAGCAAAACGACAACTAGGTTTTTCTCTTTACCTTTTTTCATCATTTTCTAACAGCCGGTCTGTTGATGTGTCTTGTAACTGGTTCATCCTTCTTTTTCTTCTTTAATGACGTAAGTCTATTTTTGGGGATTGCGTTGAGACATAGATTTTGAACGAGAAAGATGTTTACCTAATAGAGACAAGAAATAATAAGACCAAAAATCGAGACGATTGCCGGATGGGCAGATGGAAAATAGGCTAGTGTGGGCTTATGGGAGACTGTTGGTGCTCTGCCGGCATGTGATCAAACAATTTGAAATGTTGAAGGGTTCGACCAAGATGTTCGGAGATGACTACGTAAAGCTATGGAAAAGTATCAAATCAAAATCTTGGTAAAAGTTTGTTATATACATAGCGGAAGCAAAAGCTGATGATGTGTTAAGTAATATAAACAAAGAATGGGTCATTATTAAAATGTGATCAATATCTTGAAATATAATATTATCCTAATTCTAATTCAAGTCTGATCTCAAATACATAGGGATTGTTTTCATACCTAAATATCGGATTCTTAGTATAAAACATTATGAACTTTATTGGAACGACAACGTGGTTTAAAAATCTGCATTCCTTACTGACTTATATACGGTGGTGGAAAAAATAATAGCAACAAGTTTGTTCTTCGACATTAATCGTTAAGAAAAAATAAGAATTAAAAATATACGAATAGATTTGGTGCACTGTAATACATAAAAGAAATACTAAATTTTTAATAAAAAAAAGCGAGAAATAGTGAAAAAAAAAATTGATTCCGGTTTTACTTAGATTTGCCTGGGAAAAATAATAGAAACAAATTATTTTTTTGTTTGTGGTTTGTGAAGGATTAATTTACAGTAAAAGTGTTTCATATTCTAGCTAGCTTAGGGTTCGCTGGATTAATTATTTTTAAGAAATAACAGTCGTTAAATCGATTTTGAATTAATGTAACACTTTATTAGTCCGTTAATAACAACCGTTACTTTATATTTCGCTTCTTTATTTATCGCGCCTTTGACTGCTTACTTCACTGCTTCTTCTCCCTTCTTGATCTGCGTGCGACGTATTTATACCGTTTTTCCTCCATCTGATTCGGTGTTTCGTTTCCGTCCGTTCCATAGCCTCGAATTTTCTATTGTTCATAGTCCCCAGTTTTCCAGTACTTTCTAGAATATTCTAGTACTTTGTTTCGGACTTTCTAGAATATTCTAGTACTGATTGTCATATGCGTCACAATATCCTTTTAATACTTCGTTGTTGCGCCTTTGTTTTTAATGACTACTTCGCATTTTCGTCCCATGGAATTGACTAGTATGGTACAATTCATCTTTTATTTTGGGCTAAAGTTCTTCCTTATTTTTGGCTTGGCAGTCTCCGATCTTGCGCTTAAGAATGCCCCATAGATGTCCTGTTGGGTTAAGTTCAGGGGACTGCGATGGCCATTCCATAACATCGTCTTTGTTTTGAAGAAACCATTCTTTAGCCAATTGTGAGGTGTGCTTGGGTCATTATCCTGCATAAACTCCCATTTAATAGGCATGTCTGTGGGGTAAGGGTCGTGACGCCTACATGGGCGAGAGTTCTACTGACAACCTGTGGGGATTAGAAGTATTATGCCATACATGGGCACACGGTTCACTCCTATCCCCATCCGACTGTCACTAAAAGTTTCGACAATGTCCCGCCAAACACTGTCAAAAAACTGTTCACAGAAAACACTGCACGTCGTACAAATAAAACACTCGGTTTTCCATTGTTATTGGTTTTATGTAAGATTTTTTGTATGTTGTTGATGAATGTATGTTTAATTTTATTGTACTTGGATGGGGGCATCAGCGGCGACGATGGGGTCTAGTGCAAAGAGTGCACCGATCAACAGCAATTTAGAGTTCATTATTTTAACATACAGTTACTTTACTCACTATTAAATTATTATTAATATAAACTTGATATTGGTGAAGACTCCCGGACGCACACTCGACTCGACATATTGTTTTCGCGTGTCTGTCGCGCTACAGACAGCGGGAGTTATCTGACCAGCGTGGTCGAAGGATGGTAAAGGACTCAACGATATTTAATCGTTGATCAAGGGAAATTTGGTCAGTGAAACAGGCTCTCTTAATTTAGGGGTGCGTTCTCCTATACCAAGAGAGACGTAAAGTCTCTTTTTGGAGTAACCAAAACGATCTCATAGAGGAGATCTTCACTATACACACGTGTGTGTGTACGTCGGTTCCTTTCATGGATCAAAGCCATGATTCAGAACCTGATACACAAAGGAAGGGAAAGGGATCGTCAGATCTTTGTTTATATGGAAAGGTTACTGGGAAACGGATCCAGAACTATGTAGGATAAAAGAGATTTATGACCTGTGTCTATGCTGTGGTGCGGATGCGTAGGTAAATGTATCGCCATTAGGAAGAAGCGCTAATGGTTTTTCTATTTACACAATGGGAAATGTGTTAATGGCATCGCTAGTAAGGGTAGGTATTGAATTCCTATTTGCATTTAAATATGCTGTCGAATTTAATTGATGCAAGAGACGCGGAATGCGTATTTGCTTTGGCCCCAAGGGTGTAAGTCGCCAGCCAATGTGTATGTAGGGAACATTGCTGTTCACATGGCGCGGCTGGAAAAATAGACAGCGCAATATTTATGATTTCTGTCATGATGGTTTCATTATATGTAAACCAAATCAACTTGTTTTCAGGTTCTTGGTTTGAGATTCCTGATAAGGTAAGAAAGACATCTTACAGAGAATTGGTATGCTAAGAGAATGCATGAAAGGTAAGTTTTCTTTACAGGGACTTAAAGATCATAGATTTGATCTCTTAAATGCGTGAAGCATTTTAGATGCTAATGCGATTGCATTAGCGAAAGCTTATGCAGACTGGGGTGTATGGGTGGGGGTTTTTCAGGAAGGTGAACCGTGGGATTTGGCGGAACCGCCACAAACTCACTCGCTGCTAAAGTTCCATCACATACAACCGAACGAAACGCATAAACACGAACCTCAACAACGCACCGTCCACCAAAGGAGAGAGGAAAAAAAATACTGCTGTTTTTTCTGATCTATTTTACAGAGTCTATTCTTGTTTGGTAATACATGATCTTTTAATTTAGATTAACAATTTACTGAGGTGTATTTTTGTTTGATAACACATGATCTTTTAATTTCGATTAACAATTTATTGAGGACTCGTCACCACAGGCACTTTAATTCATTGTTCATAAAATTATTAATGACTAGACACAACAGGCACTTTACTACTTGATGGTGAAATTATTAACGACTCGACACAAGAGTCCGACTCCGAGTAAACGCGTCCCCGCGCGCACCGGGGAGCGAAGGAAGGGACGACCAGCTCGATCGGAGGATGGGTAAAGACTCAGCCATGTCAATTCGCTGGCAAAGGAAATTCGGCCAGTGGTATTGGCTCCCTTAGTTAAGGGTGCGTTTCCTATTCCAAGAAGAACGTGAAGTCTCTCTTTGGGCGTAGGTAACCGGATCTCATAGCGAAGATCTGTGGCGGTTCCATAAAACCCCACGGCTCACTTACCTGAAAAACCCCCCATACCCGCAACTCAACTCCCATTGTCTCCCGCCAATGCAATCGTATTGGCACCTGAAAATATTTCCTTTTCCAAGGACATTAATGCATACAAGCATTACTTAGAATTCCAAAAAAGAATTGCGTCTACAAAGGCATTCATACATTATCAATGCATCTCTGCATTAGCGACCCAAGAAACCGAATTTCCAAGTAGTGTAGATTTTCACACTATAGTTCGATCCTGTCGTCGCCATAGATGGTATACACAACCGTCATTGTGTACCCATCTAAATTACTTTCCGAAGACTTGCAACTATTGATTCAATTGCAAGCACTTCTCGTGGAAGTATTTCTTTGTTTGAATCTTTAAACGATCACCAACGCCACGTTTTGCAAAAGAATCCGATTCTCCCAGTCGGCAGAGAGACGATATACGATCTCTATTGTATGAAATATCGCAATCCCTTTTAACATCTAATGAGTGGCTGCTATTTAGACAGCTGACCCTCATTACCGAAAGATGCTTTAGGTCGTTTCCCCTTTGTTCTTTTTTTTCTCGTTTCAGGTTCTGTTTATCCTTGAATAAACGCATCGATGAACACGGTGATGTGTACAAACACACATCTACACCACCGCGTCCCCGAGATCGCCTGCCATTGGTCACTGGTCAAAGGAAATCGCTGAAAAAGGAAAAAACCACCAAGGAAATTTCATTTCCTTTTCACCACACCACCAAACTCACCCCAAACGAGGATTGAATCACCGAGTCGTATTCCAACCACCGATCAGTGCGCGTCGTTATTCATCCTGGTAGAGCGCGCACGGGGGTGCGCACATCCCCGAGCGTTAATAATAGTCGAGTCGAATCGTGAGTCAATTGCGCCAATAATTTTAAAGTAACTATAACTGTTTTTACATAAAATAAAAAAGCGGTGATCACCAGCCACAAAACAAGTGTTTTATTTTCCTCTCCTTGGCGGATAGTTTCATTATTTAATGTGTCAACAAGTGGAAGACTTCAAATCGTGACAATGTGTTTTAACTTTATGTAAAGATGGTGTTTTGACGTGCACTGTTCACATTCATATAAATTAATAAATAAAAACAATTCGAATTCGTTAATCGACTGTGTGCTTTTATTCTGTTGTTGTGTCCAGCGAACTCATGATGGAGAATCTTCGTACAACCTGTGCCAACGCCGGCACCAAGACGAAGATTTACTCCACAGATCGTAGTGGTACGCATGTATGTGTGAACATTGGTTCTTTCATGGGACAAGGCCATGAGAACGAATCGGAAAAATCGAAAGGGATAATGGGCATCAATGAGATGTGAGTTCGGCTAAGTAAATAAGCCGGATCTCATTGGGTGCTAATTGGATTTCTGTTTGCTCATGCCACGAGGTCATGAGAAGCAGATCCAAAAATACTGGAAGACAAAGAGATCGTGTAGATCATTGTCTAAGATGTGCATTGCAGCTGTATTCATAGACCGCAATGCATCGTGGACATGGTGCTAATTGGTTTTAGCATATTGTCTGAGAATTGGTGTTTATGGCATCGCTGCCAAGGGTAAGTAAACAAATCCATTTGCTTATACTAAAGGATTTGGTTTATGCCTTTAGACGCAAGATGCGTGTATTTGCTTTTGTCCCTTGGACAAAGGTCGGCAGCCAATGTGTAAGTAAGGGAATTTATCGTACACATGGTTTGGCTGGGAATAGGCGACGCAATGTTTATTATCCCTAGAAATGTGGTTACATTATGTGTGAACCAAATTGCTTCTTTGCAGGAATTCCTCTAGGGAAAATGCTTATGGTAAGATTGGGATTTGGATTTATGATCCGATAAGATATATATAATTCTTGCAGGGAATTTAAAATGCGAATTGATGCATGAAGGTAAGAATTCTTTTCCATTAAATAAATACATACTTTTAGATAAATACATTGGATAAACTTGATGCGTGAAGCATTTACAGGTGCTAATGCGATTGCATTAGCGAGGACTATGGAAATTGGGTTGTAGTTATGGGGGGTTCTTCGGGTAAATAGACAGTGACGTTTGGCGGAACCCCCACATGTCCTCTTCAGAAAATGGTAGCATAATGGTGTTTAAGATTTCTACATAATCTTTAGCACAAATTTTGTCCTTTATAAGAAAAATTGGACCAACACCAGATGCTGAAAAGCACCCCCAAATCATTAAACTGCCTCCACCATGTTTCACTGCCTTTTTCATATACTTTGGATCGAACTCTGAGTTCATTGGTGGTTTGACGTACATTTTGCCATCGGAACCAAACAAAATAATCTTGGTTTCATCCGACCATAAGATGTTATTCCAATTCGCACGGTGGAGGTGTTTTTTGGCAAAAACGAGCTTTATATTTTTCTTTATCAAGTATGGAACTTTTCTGGGACTTCTTCCAGGAAGACCCGCTTCTATTAGTCTGTTTATAATTGTACGACTCGTGCAGGGTGCGTATAAGTCATTTTTTAATTCCGTTGACGAAAAAAACGGCTTGTTCTTGGATAGTCGGATTAGCAGTTTGTCGAATCGTGAGGTTGTTTTTCTTTTTCTGCCTCTGGTTTGCATTTTGGGACCTGAATGAAGAGCTGTGAATATTTTTTTTCTTAGAGCACTTCATTAGCTTAGCTATTTCATCGATTGTTTTCCCGTCATTTCTTAATTTTTTTATCAATTCACGATCGGAACTTGTGCAATGTACTCCACGGCCCATTTTCACAATATTTTATTTTTATTGTTTTTTTTTTCTAACAAACACTAAAACACAAGTCTAACAAATTTACGAAGATTTCAATAAAGACGAAGCAGTAGTTTACTTCACAATCACGATTGAAGACTATGGTGATGGTTTGTTTCTATTATTTTTTCCAGTCAAAACATCCCTTTCGCTTGCATTTTTTACTACAAGGCAAAAACAAAAAACTGATAAGAGGAGCAAATTGATGCACCATATCAAAGTACTGTTAGGTACGGTTCGGGTATAGAATTGGTGTCAAAGAAAACCAAATTGTACGCAGTTACTGATTGTTGATCGTTATCTAAACCTTTGTTTCTATTATTTTTTCCACCACTGTATATATTATACTGCTTATTGTTAGTACGCTTCACATTCCTGGGGGTTCAAGTAATCAGGCAACATGCATGGTACCATCTGACCACCCTAAACATAAATATTTATTACCTTAATAAATACAATATAATATAACTTTAATTTGAAAGTAATTTTAGTCCAACTCCTTCTAGCTTAACATAAATTGGTGCTTAAATCCAATCCAGCCAAAAACAAGTAGTTAAACATTAGCTACCCTGTGCCACTTAATTATTAAATAAAAACCCAAACCAACTGCTTGGGTTACAATAACGAGCTTTGTTAAGCATCATTATTTTAAATCGCATAACGATGAACACCAATTCAAAACCAATGACATCACAGCCCACGTAGTTCCAAAGCCTCCTGAGATTTCAAGTTCTGTAACAATTCACACACCAATAATTCGAAATCAATATAGTTTTATTAATAAATGAAGAATACATCGATAAGGCATAAAATGAATGTGTTGACACTTTTATAACCGCTTATACGAGTAAACCATGACGAAATAAATGTAATATTTTACCGTGGAATTGGTCTTTTAATTAATGTGTAGGCATGAAATTATGTGTATACGAATGGGACGATACAAATATTACAAATTTAGGAGAATTGCTGTTAATTGACCTAATGGACTTGCAAAACAGTTTGCATTGCCAGTATTGATACTTTGGATGTTCCATAATAGATTTAAAAGGACAATTTTAACATAATTGCAATAGTTATTGTCTTTAAAGATTGCCGCAACAATAAAAACTGGTTTGAACAATTTAAAACGAAATGGGGGACAAATACGTCTAGTCATTGTGTCATTGTAGTATCCAAAATGTGATCATTGTATTCTATAACACAGAAGATAGATTTGATGAAGCTCCACACAGGGTAGCAAAGCTGAGACCGACTTCAAGAAAGTCGCTGTTGTGCGTTTAGTGAGATTACTCACGTAAAACAAAAAAAAAAAAAACGGGTGGCGGGAGGCCGATTTAAACGAGACATGGATAAATGTGTCCTTCATCTTGTCTTCGGCTTCTGGTCATCTTGCCGCTTTAATGGCTGAATTGGTAAGGAGGTTTTCTTTAATTGTGCAAACCTAGGTTCAAACGACAACTCTTGCTATTGTGCCTATTAGGCACAATTATTGGGTGGTAGGTAGGGTTCCGAACCCCATCCGCCCGGTAAAATACCACCCTATTAAGCTATAGGCTTCGTGAAATGGATGGGAGAAATCCTTGAGCATCTTTCGGAGCTTGACTGATGGACCAGGTCGAGAAAAAATAGCATCCCAGGGCGCTGACTCAGGGCTATATGTTCGCCTTTCCTGGGAGAAGTAAAATAAAAAATAAAATAATAAAACAGAATCACCCACATCCGTGAGGATGTTGGGGCTCGGTCTCAAAGTATCTGAAAAGAAAAGGGGGAGGTGTCTAAGGGCAGTGTGTACAGGGGTTTTTTTTTTTACATTTATGGTATATTTTACAACTAGTATTTAAGAGTTTTAGGACAGCAATTCCTTTACAACTATAATCTTAAATCTTTATAATGACAATCATGTGTACAGGGTTTGTTCAAATGTTCTCTAACTATTGGATTGTACCACATGAAATGTCCGATTTTCGCTCAGTCGGAAATAAGAAGTTCTCGAGTGAACATCTGTGCTGCTGCAATCAGACCATGACAACTTCTCCCATTGATGTGACAAAAATTGGTTTATACTTAACATCACCAAATGCCAATCATAAATTAATATTTGAGACAATTTAAATGTAAGGTTGTTTAAAGGTTTTCTTCTTCATAGTTTACGTTAGCTTGCGCCTTGATTTTTTTGCGTTTCGACTCCGGACAGAACCGTCTTCAGACTCAGACGCGTCTTCCTCGGGAATCGTCGTCAACGCTGACTTCGGTGATACGGTCATTTCTTTTGCCCGTTTTCTCGTTCTCACACCACTCTCTGTTGAACTTGCGACGCTGATTATATCGTCCTCAATACTTTCTTTTGCGGCAGAGCTCCTCGTCACTCGCCGAGAATTAGACGACAGATGGCTTATACAAGAAGAGTTGGATTCAACATCACTATCCCTAAGAGCTGATTTTGGTGAATTTTCAATTTGAGAATTCATAGATGCACGACGAGCTTTTCCTATGGAAAGCGACGTACTAGGACTCTTTGCTAAAGTAGCAGATTTTTCTAGCATTGCTAATTCATCATCATCATCGGCACTACAACCTAGAACCGGTCTTGGCCTTATTTAGCAAGTCCTGAGGCTTGTTAAATTTTCCATAATGATTTGTTTTTTTCCGGGCAAGGTCATTAGTCTTGCGCCAGAGGCTCCCCGACGAGGAATCGAACCCCGGTCTCCCGCGTGACAGGCGGGTATACTAACCAGTATACTATTGAGGAGCTGCATTGCTAATTGGTGTCGCGTTAATCTACGCGAAGATGCGTAGTCAGGATTTTCTTCAGATGGCTCTTGTCGCGACTGATCTAGTGGACTTATTTCTTCACTTTGCTCCCTTTTAGATATCGATCTCCTTCGAGGAGTTTTCACTACAGATTTTGTGGGGGAAGGCATATCAATTATTGATTTTTGAGGCGTCTTCGTCGTGTGACTTATATCTCTCTCGGATGATTATTTTGAGCGTCCTCTTCGTGGCGTTTCAGAATTATCCACTGATTTATTACTTGATATGGATGATAATCGGGATCGTTTTGGACGAGTACTTGGACTGTCCGACTCCTGGTCGAGTGATTCTAGACGGGATCTCAAACGTGTTAGTACACCAGGAGAACTCAATCTCTCTGACTGTTCTAAATATAAAGTTGTTTCTAATTGATTTGATGATATAGGAACTGACGATCCTCTAGTTTGTCTGCGACGGATGATTGAATCAGTGTCTATAGATGCAGATCCCGACCTTCGTGTTCGAACAGATTTAATTTGAACAACTTCTTCAACTGCTACATCATCAGATTTGATTGCGGCAGCTGTTGAAGGCACTGCCACTGCGCTAAACTTTTCTTATAACCTTATCTCGTAAGCGTATTCACTCATCCTCACGTTCGTATACCCTTCATAACCAACCCCTGACCATTGTTCAATGTATTCGAGATTTTGGGATCATTTGCGTCAGGGAGATTAATTTCCTCTCTCACATTGGTGAGACGATCAGGAAAGCCAATTCTGTCCTCGAATTCGTGAAAGAATGGTCTAAGGAATTCTCGGATCCATACGTTACTCGATCCCTTTATCTTACCTTCGTTCGTCCACTGCTTGAATATGCTAGCCAGGTATGGTCTACTTATCACAAGATCCCTATCCGTAGAATCGAAAGTATTCAACGTCGCGACCTTCGGTTCGCCCTCCTAGGGCTAAGATAGGAAAACCCCTTAATCCAGCCCCCGTACATTAACCGTCTCAAATTAATAAATTCCAATTCCACCTTGGTCTTTCTCGGACCACTCTAACCATAGTCTCAGGACCGCCTCCTAAAGCATTCTCACCACCAATCATAAGCGGCGCTTCTTACACTACCTGACCCCACCTCCCACCCCTACTCCTGCCTTCTTTGTCCTGGTGACCTTAGGTTATGCTTAGTTAAGTTAGTTCTTACGCTCCTTAGTTTTTAAATTATATATACTTTAGTTGAACGGCGAAAAGCTAATAAAAATAAATTATCATGGAAAGTAAAATAAGGCCAAGACCGGATCCCGGTTGTAGTGCCGATGATAATGATGATACTTTAGTTGTAGGTACTTATGTTGCTTGAATTAAGCCAATAAATGGAGTGGTAGCCCCACCAAGCTATCGTTGCCATCACTTTCAACGAGGGGTTATCAGGTTTATGTTTTATCTACTATTCACCAGGAATAACGGTTGGACGTACTTTCTCCAACTTTTATATGAAATCGGACGCCAATCCCATCAAGGCCCCTGACCGCTCCATTTTCGAGATTGAGAAAAAGGGTAGATGCAACCTTACATCGTCGAGACAAGAGCTGGAGGACCAGAACGCGACTTTGGAAGGGCCATTATACGGTGCTGGGATAGAAGAGTAAAGGTAAAAAAATTATTATGGACCATATTATTGTGATTTCAAAAAGTTATAAGGTTTTTAAACTTTAAATGCGTTTTTCTCGAAACCATGTTTTTGAAATCGGTACACGGCAGAACTAGAAGAGGTTTCATCCGATTGACTTGAAATTTAAACTGTGGCTTCTTCTCACGATTATCTAGTGAAGTACATACGAATTTAACGATCGGCGCAAGGCTAATAACCTTGCCCGTAAAAATAAATTATTATGGAAAATTTAACAAGTCTCGAAACTTGTTAAATAAGGCCAAGACTGGATCCCGGTTGTAGTGCCAATGATGATGATATAAGAAAAAAAAATAGAAAAAAATATTCGAAAACGAAATTTCGGTATTCATTCGCCATTTTGTGAAAAAAAAGTTGTATAGCTAAGATCGTGTGTTCTTCACTAGCAAAACTCATGTAGTTCACAAAAAAAAAAATGTTTATGCTTCCAGATGGTGATCCAAGGGTCTTCACTGCGTGCCGCGGAGCTACTTTTTTAAATGTTGGTTTTAGTTTATTGACCAACCGGCCCTGTGAGTAGGGCGTTAGAATACACTCACAGCCAGGCCGGCTTGTCGTAAGGCCGAGTGGTAGCCGGGGTCCCAGCGCCCTGTGCGCCCGGTGAAATACCACCCCATCAAGCTTTAGGCTCCGTGCAATGGTCGGAAGAAATCCCCGGCCGTCTTTCGGAGCTTGGCTGATGGACCGGTTCGAGAAAAGATTGGTTGGGTGGTAGTCGGTCCCAAGGTGAGATACCACCCGTCACACTGTACATTCCGCGATATCGCCGAGAGAAATCTTCGACGGTGTTTCAGATGTGTGGCTCCTGGCCCGGACTGACACGGGGATAAGTAATGATGGTACCTTCTGATATAAAGAATTTCGGAGGTAAACTAGTCTCCCATTCGGATCTCCGGGGGGACTATGTCAGGGGGAACATCATCCAGATATCATGATAAATAATGGAACTTTGAGAGGTTCGCCATTACATAACCGGGCTCGACCTCAATGCTCTGCCCACGGTCGACTGGTAACGGCATTTTGTAACATCAGGGGCATCGGTTTCACCAATACGAATGTAAACGCCGTCCACCAATATTTGTAAACAACGAAACCTGATATCCTTGCCCTAGCTGAGACCCAGGTCGATTCGTCAACTGATTCGACATATCTTCGTTGCTCAGGATACAACTTACACTCGAGATTTCGTTTTAAGGGCGGAGTCTTCGTCTTCACGCGGTCTAATCTGGCTTGCCAGAGGATGGAGGCGTTGGAACCCAATAATATGGACATCATATGGCTGAGGGTCGTGCTGAGGAATTCCGTTAATTTTCTTTGTTGTCTTTACCGCTCCCCGAATGACGATCGACCGGCGACATTTTCCGAACATCTTTCACATACCTTCGACTGGATACAGATCAACCACCCAGCTTCTGAAATTGCTGTCCTTGGCGATTTTAATGTGCACAATTTCGGCTGATTGTTACATTCTATCAGAACCGATGACGCTGGGAGGCTGGCGGAGATATTGGCTGTGAGCCACAACTTGACTCAACTCGTGGGGGAGTCAACGCGAGTGCCGGATGCCCGAGGCGATTATGCGAACACCCTGGATGTGTTTTTGACATCCGAACCGAGTATTTATACCGTAGAGGTTTCTGCGCCACTGGGAAACTCAGATCACTGCTTGGTATCTGTCGCGCAAGCACTTGCATATCAAGCGAATAACCGGCCTAGGCAGTTTCGCCATGTATGGAATTATGGGGCTGCTAACTGGGACGATTTGCGGGATTTCTTCGCATCCTTTCCATGGTCCGAGGTGTGCTTCGGAAACTCCGATGTTAACGCTTGCGCGGAGTCGGTATCAGAGATTATTCTTCTGGGGATGGAGATGTATATTCCACATTCCATTAAATGAAGTTCGTCTGATAAACCTTGGTTTGATACCTGATTACAGCCGCAAAAATAGAGCTTGGCGCTCCAATCCCCCCGATGTTAACAGAACGAATTTTGTTAGAATCAGAAACGCGTGCAACCAGGCGATTGATACCGCGAAGAAGGCACACAACGACAGGGTGATCAATAAGCTCCTTCGGTGCCCAACTGGTTCGCGTTCCTTCTGGTCAGTGGGAAAAGCTGTTAGCGGTAACTTCACATCCTCCTCTTTCCCTCCGTTGGTGACGGACAGCCGGACGTTAGTCACGAATTCAAAGGATAAAGATAATGTGTTCGCGAATTTATTTTCCGCGAATTCAAACCTCGATCCCGGCCTTTTGGAGCCACCTGTGATCTCGCCGGTACGGTCTTCCATGCGGGATGTGAGATTTCATCCGCGCACTATTCAATGCATTCTACGTGAACTGGATAAGGTAACCGGCCCGGACGGAATACCAGCAATAGTCCTTAAGAACTGTGCTTCAGAACTATCGCCAATTCTTGGCAGACTCTTCCGCCTATCTTATGCATGGAGGACCTCTCCTGCCTGCAGGAAAATCGCTCGAGTACAGCCAATACCAAAGACGGGAAAAAGTGTCTCCCACAAAATTACCGTCCGATAGCATTACTGTCTATTTTATCTAAGGTAATGGAAAAAGTCATCAATACAGTACAGGGTAAATATTGGGAGTGCAACGGACTTCTGAATGATCGTCAATATGGATTCCGTGGCAGGCGGTCCACTGGAGACTTTGGGACACTTATAACCGATATATGGACATCTGCGATTGAACAGCATGGTGAGTCAAGGGCGGTCGCATTGGATATCTCCAAGGCTTTTGACCGCGTCTGGCACGGAGCATTGCTGAGCAAAATTCGTTCATATGGACTTTTCCAACAGCTTTGCCACTGGACGAGGAGCTTCCTCGAGAATCGATCGATCCGGGTTGTTGTGGACGGTGAGTGTTCGGATCTGTATCCTGTTAATTCGGGGGTGCCTCAAGGTTCTATTTTGGCTCGAACCTTGTTTTTGCTTCACATAAATGATTTGTTGGAGGCAACGGATAACAAAGTGTTCAGTTTTGCGGATGATAGTGCGCTTGTTTCCTTCTTTTCGCGTGTTCGGTCGATTGGTGATTCTGCGTCCCATCAGCAGAGATGTAGACAGATTGAAACTCTAAATCAAGATCTAGATAGGGTCCTGCAGTGGGGAAGGGCCAATCTCGTCGACTTCAATGCAGCGAAGACACAATATACAACATTCACAAAGAAAAGTGGATCATCGGTTCCCTCGAGGCTAGGGAAAGTTTGAAGTTGGTCGGCGACACGGTCTGTGGGAATGTATCATGGCATAAACACGTGTCGAGTATCGCCAGGTCAGCCTCAGGAAAACTGAGCTATCTTTATAGAGCCAAGAAATATTTTACTCCGGCCCAACTTCTTCTTCTATATAAATCCCAAATTAGACCCGCGCTCGAATATTGGTCTCATGTTTGGAGCTCGGCTCCTAAACATACCCTCGACCTACTTGAGAGCATACAGAGACGAGCGACCCGCTTGATCGGGGACTCGGCGCTGACGTCGGGACTACAATCGCTATCTCATCAAAGGCGCGTAGCCGATCTCTGTCTGTTTTACAGATATTATCACGGTTGCTGTTCTTCGGAGATTCTTGGTATTGTTCCGCGCAATGCGGCTTATATGCGCTCCATAAGACAATCCAACGGATCGCACCAGCTTGTGGTTTATCTCCCGACGGCGCGAACATCCCTGCATCAAAACTTGTTCCGTTACAGAGCGGGGAAGCTGTGGAACTCCCTTCCCACGCGAGTGTTCCCGGATCGTTACAACCTGCAACTGTTCAAAAAGAACTGCAACAGTTATGTGGTGGCATCTCGGGGCGCCCACTCGGCGCCATAGGTTCGCCTCTCCCGAGAGAAGTTTAGTATAAAAAAAAAAAAAAAAAAAAAAAAAAACCGCCATTTTGCAAATTTATGCCAATTCTTTTTTCATATTCCTGAAGAGTTGCTTCATCGATTCATATATTTGTTTGATTGTTTAAAAAAATCATTAAAAAAATGAAAAAAAGTTTTTTGTTGGGCTCCAAACAGACATAACCCCTCAAGGTAAATATAGGGTGGGCCATAAATGTTTTCAAATGGTAACACTTGATTTCTTAAAAACCTTTAGAGGGGGGGACGCGTGGTGGCGGGGACGATGTCATTTAAAAAAAATAAATTTCAATAAACGTTTATTTCTATTCATGTTTCAAATATGCAAAAATGCATGGCCCACCCTTTAGAATAACTTAGTTAGACGGACAATTGAGTCGACTGTAGAATGAACCTAGCACACGGTAAGTTTCACCAACTGAGCTAGAATTTTCGGAGTAAATTTGGACAATTTGCCAGAGTTGTTCCGGCGTAGATCTATTTATGGTGAAATTCCAAATCAATCAGATGAATTGCCTGTCACTGAAAGCCAAATTAACAGTCAAAAAATCACTATTTACATTCGCCTATGGTTCATTTATAAAAGAGGAGCAAAAAAAAGGTTTTTTCAATTGAATGGGACAACAAAACATAATAAAGGAGGAACAAAACTACAAAGAGTGTTGTCTATTAAGACAGTGTCTTCCGTGATGGGTAATCCCATCTATTGAAACATGAACTGTTAGTCAAACAGTATTCCACAAAGATGTGAGCACCAGCAATGTGAACCTCGCCTTCTTCAGAATAATCTGCAAATGCGTGGAACAATGAATCAGACCTGTGGTTATGCGATGAAATTTAGAAGTTTCCCTCATTAAATGACGTCAATTTCATTTCAACAGTGCCATGATTCACATCTGAAGCGTACAACGGGTATGCTTACCGAATGGAATGGATTGTCGGGAGGTGAGTCAAGATTGTTCATATCTTAGTTTGTTAGACAAACGTGAATTATTACAACAAACAACTAGGTTGTAAATGTAAAAATAATGGGAGCAAGATCTCTGATGTAAATGGGGTACAGTAAGAATAATCTCCCCTCTTTTATTATTAGTCCGTGTCTTCTTTATTGTTTTATATTTTTTAGTAGCAAACCAAGTAATAAAGTACAGGATTCGTTATCAGATGAAGTTTTAAAGAGATCGTCACCAGACACACCTCTGCTATAATTTTTCTTAAGTCATTATCTGTAAAAGCAGATATAATTTTTATTATTTTTCACAAAGAAAAACTATTTGTAATACCAAATTACTGTATATTGTACAATTTATTACATTTCGTTGTACAATAGTTAACGCTTTACACTCGAGGCCTTTTCTGCTTGCGCGAACCAGCAACTCGTGACGACTTCGGCCAAATTAGGGAAACATTTTACAAGTACTTTAAAATCATTTACAAACAAGCAAACGTATACAAATAATATGATTTCACCGATTTATTTATTTTTATATCGAAAAGAAGCCGTACCAGCGTCATTCGAATTGACACTTCAAATTAGCTGGGCGCCGTATCGGCGCCGCTCGAGTGCAAAGGATTGACTCCTAACGTTTGGGGTTTTAGTGGTCAAACAAGATTAATCTTAAACAAGTAGCCTGCAATCTCATTACGAAAGAAAAAAGATCATCAATAGTCTTTTTTATTTAAGTAACTTCACTCTCTACAACAAACCTCAAGCAAATCATGCTTACATAAAATAAATGAAGGGCATACATCCGGAAATAACTTTTCCCAAATAGTTTCTTTCCCACCAAATTCGTGTTTTCGAATATACAAGTGTCGATTAGTGTAAAAAGTAAAATAACATACCAAAGCCATCAACGACATCAGCTGTAAAACTACCGGAAATTGAAACAACCAACATCATTTCCGTTTACAACTTTATTACCTCCTGTAAAGCGATCGTTCCAAGAATTTAAGACGCCAACAACATTTTACGACACGAAATACCTGACAGCTCATACTCACAGGATGTAGTCTACTCCAAACAAGGCGTTAAAGATCAATACACACACACAGGAGTACGCATTGCCAACGACTGGATACACGCCACCGGAAATGCAAGGACATTGTCCTTCGTACACGAAACATCTGTCGGTACACATATGACCAGATACATTCCTGGCATGCATGAGAGCACAAAGAATTTAATGAAGTCGGGGTTGGTATCCTGGACATGGAGGACACTAGAATTAATGAATTTATTTATAATAGAAAACCAGGATGTGGTTAATGTTAAGAAGATCGACTTGGTCAGGATTTTATTGTATTATGAGGAACATAAGTCAATGAAAATTTTGGACGTTATGAAGAAAACAGTAAGAGGTATCAGATAATTCTTGTGAGTTTGGCGGGGGGTATTTGTTCTATGTGTTTCAGTTGTGTTTCATGACCATCTGTCTGGAGGACATTGATTTCTATTTAGAGTTGATTTTGATAAGATTCTTCAATCGTATTTTCAGGGCATCAACACATTTCTCTCTTTGTTTTTGGTTGAACGTATAAGGATGAACTCTAGAGTTAGGAAAGGTATAAAAGTGTCTTCCATACCCAGGGCGCTACGAAAAAAAAAAAACTGAATTCATCAAATGTCACACGTTAGATAGGAGTTTGGTGTTCTAATAGCCCCGCAGCGCTCAGAAGAGACATTAAACTATAAAAAATGCAATCACATTCATTTAATATATTTGGGGAGGTGAGAGCGAACATCGGCGCAAGGCTAATAACCTTGCCCGGAAAAACAAATTATTATGGACAATTTAACATGTCTCGGATATGGACCGGATACCAGTGAAGAGACTTGCTAATTAAGGCCAAGACCGAGTCCTGGTTGTAGTGCTGATGATGATGTTGGTGAGATCGAACATACAGGGCAAAGTCTCTGCTTTCAACTCGGCGAAGGCCAGAACGATCCTTGTCCCTGTTCAATCCAAGTTGACATGCAGTCTCCATGTGACACCCCTGGGTAGCTACTTTGGCACCCCCCAAGTAGTGAACCAATGCATGCAGCGACATCCTGAGAAAGGTTGGCGCAAGGCTAATAACCTTGCCCGGAAAACAAATTATTATGGACAATTTAACAAGTCTCGGATAAGGATCGGATATCGGTGGAGAGACTTGCCAAATAGGGCCAAGACCGGATCCCGGTTATAGTGCCGATGATGGTGATGAAGATATTTGAAAAACTTAAAGAATTTAAATATTGACGGCCACTAAGAAATGTCGAAGGAAATTACCAAAAGACTGCATTCCGGCAGCGCTAGTTGGTACACAGTCAGTAAACTGTTGAAATCCAAACTGCTATCACGTAATATAAAGCTCCGTGTTTATAGAAACATAATAATACCGATTGTTCTATACGGATTCGAAACATGGGATCCCACAAAACGGGAAGAAAACGAATTCTGCGTATTCGAGCTAAAAATTTTAACGAGTATCTTTTGCGGTAAATATGACGAAGAGGCGGGACAATGGAGAAAACTCCACAACCACGAATTGGAAGAGCTATACCGCAAACCTACAATAGTGAGAGTAATCAGGTCGCGAAGATTTAGCTGGGCCGGACATGTGTCGCGAATGGGCAACGATAGGACTGTGGCGTTTCTAACAGATACACACACAATACACAAGCAAATAGTGAAGAATACCGAACGAAAATCGGATCTGATGGTCAAGCGTGGAAGGAGAGTGCACAGGACAGGGAACGATGGCGCAGACTAGTCGGCGAGGTCATGAACTTCTCGGCTCCTATAGGCCAATAAATAGTAATAGTAATAAAAAAATTTAGTGACAATAATTGCTGACACGCCTTGTAACGTGACCGTCTCAAGAAAAGAGGTACCTTACTGTCGGTGTAGTTGGAGCCCCTACTAGAATCATTCACACAGCGAAACCTCATATCTTTGCCCTAACCGAGACCCAGGTCGATTTGTCAACTGATTCGACAGATGTTCGGTGCTCAGGATACGACTTATATTCGAGATTCCGTTTTAATGGCGGAGTCTACTTCTTCACGAGGTTCGATCTGGCTTGCTAGAGGTTGGAGGCGTTGGAACCCAATAACATGGACATCATATGGTTGAGGGTCGTGCTGAAGAATTCTGTTAAATTTCTTTGTTGTCTTTACCGCTCTCCGAATGACGACGACCGGCGACATTTTTTGAACGTCTTTCACGTACTGTCGACTGGATACAGATCAACCATCCAGCTTCCGAAAGTGTATCCTTGGCGATTTTAATGTACATAAGTCCGGCTGGTTGGTACATTCTAACAGAACCGACGAGGCTGGAAGGCTGGCGGAGATGTTCGCTCTTAGCGGCAATTTGACTCAGCCCGCGGAGGAACCTACACGAGTGCCGGATACCCGAGATAATTATGCGAACACCCTGAATCTGTTTCTGATATCCGAGTCGAGCATTTATACTGTGAAGGTTGTTGCGCCACTAGGAAACTCAAAACACTGCTTGGTATCGGTAGCGCATCCACTTGCATTTCAAGCGAATAACCGACCTAAGCAACTTCGCCATGTATGGAGGTATGGGGCTGCCAATTGGGACGATTTGCGAGATTTCTTCGCAGCCTTTCCGTGGTCGGAGGTGTGCTTTGGAGAATCCGATGTTAACGGAGTGGGTCACAGAGATAATTCTCCTCGGGATGGAGACCTACATTCCGCATTCCATCAAACGAAGTTCATCTGATAAACCTTGGTTCGATAAAAAATGCGAGCAGATTACAGCGCCAAAAATAGAGCTTTTAAACAATGGCGTTCTAATCCAACCGAGATGAACAGAACCAATTTTGTTAGAATCAGAAATGCATGCAACCAGGCATTTGATACCGCGAAGAAGGCTTACAATGACAGTGACCAATAAACTCCCTCAGAGTCCGACTGGTTCATATCCCTTCCGGTCAATTGCAAAGGCTGTCAGCAGTAACGTCGCTTCCTCCTCTTTCTCTCCGTTGCTGACAGACAGCAGGACGTTAGTCACAAATTCAAAGGATAAAGCTAATGTGTTTGCGAATTTATTTTCCGCGAATTCAAACCTCGACCCCGGTCTTTTGGAGTCAGGTGTGATCGTGCCGGTACGGTCTTCTATGCGGGATGTGAGATTCCACCCGCGTACTATTCAACGCATTCTACGTGGACTGGACTGAAAGAACGCAACCGACCCGGACGGAATACCAGCAATAGTCCTTAAGAACTATCACCGGTTCTTGGCCGACTCTTTCTATTAACTTATGCACATAGGGCATTTCCTACCTGCTGGAAAATCGCTCCATTTCAGCCAATCCCAAAAAAGGGAAAAACGTGTCTCCTTCAAAATTACCGACCGACAGCATTACTGTCTTTTTTATCTAAATTGATGGAAAAGGTCATCAATGCCGAGTTAATTAAGTCTTTGGAGTGCAACGGATTTCTGAATTATCGTCAATACGGATTCCGTGGCAGGCGGTTCACCTATTGATACTTATAACCGATATATGGTTATCTGCGATTGAGCGGCATGGTGGGTCAAGGGCGGTCGCATTGGATATCTCCAATGCTTTTGACCGCGTCTGGCACGAGGCTTTGTAGCGATTCTAACAGACACACACAAATTCACAAGCAAAAATAGTGAAGAACACGAACGAAAAAATCGAATAAGAAAAATACATCAGAACCGTATACCAAGCGATAAAATAAAAATAATTCACACCAGTGGAATATAGTCGAGTTTGGAAATCAAATTCTAAACACGGTCAGTAGTCTGATGCTTCACTGCTTCGCTTTTCAACCGTTTCATCGTGTGTTCAATTCACCTTCTTCACTATCCTTGCTTAACGCTATAGCTTTGCTAAGCAAACTTCGTTCATACGGACTTTCCCAGCAGCTTCGGTACTGGACGAAGAGGTTCCACAAACATCGATCGATGCGGGTTGTTGTGGACGGCGAGTGTTCGGTATTCTGTTAATTCCGGGGTGCCTCAAAGTTATATTTTGGCTCCAACTTTGTTTTTGCTTCACATAAATTATTTGTTGAAGTCAACGGATAACAGGGTGTTCCGTTTTGCGGATGATAGTGCGCTTGCTTCCTCTTTTTCGAGTGATCGGAAAGGACAAATTAAGAAGGCGGGAGGTGGGGGCACAGATCGACTCTCTGAATCAGGATCTGGATAAGGTGTTGTAGTGGGGAAAGGCCAATTTCGTCGACTTAAATGCAACGAAGATACAGTGTACAACATTCACAAAAATTCACAACAAGTAGATCATCGGATACCATAGCTGATGATGAATGGTCAGATCAACTCTTTGAATCGGGACCTGGATAAGGTCCTGCAATGGGGAAAGGCCAATCTCATTGACTGCAATGCAACGAAGACACAATATACAGCATTCACAAGGAAAAGTGGATCACCGGTTCTACAGCTGATGATGAATGGCTAGGCCCTTGAATCTAGGGGAAAGCTTGAAACTGCTCGGCGTCACGGGGTTTGGGAATGTATCGTAGCATATACACGTGTCGAACATCGCGAGCACCGCCTCAGGAAAACTGAGCTATCTCTTTAGAGCCAAGAAATATTTTACTCTGGCTCAACTTCTTCTCCTGTATAAATCCCAAGTTAGACCCGCGCTCGAATATTGCTCTCGTGTTTGGAGGGCTGCTCCTAAACACACCCTCGACCTACTTGAGAGCATACAGAGACGAGCGATCCGCCTGATCGGGGACTCGGCGCTGACATCGGGACTATAGTCGCTATCACATCAAAGGCGCGTAGCCGACCTCTGTCTGTTTTACAGATATTATCACGGATACTGTTCTTCGGAAATTCATGGTATTGTTCCACGCAATTCGGTTTGTATGCGCTCCACAAGACAATCCGACGGATCGCACCCGTTTGTGGTTCATCTCCCGAGGGAGCGAACATCCCAGCATCAGAACTCGATTCGTTACAGAGCGGGAAGGCTGTGGAATTCCCTCCCCGCGCGAGTGTCCCCGGAGCGTTACAACCTGCAACTGTTGAAAAAGAACTGCAACAGTTGTGGTGGCATCTCGGGGCACCCACTCGGCGCTATAGGTTCGCCTCTCCCGAGAGAAGTCGAATAAAAAAAAAATTTTTTTTCTTTTAAAACCTTCAATGACTTCTTTCTTTATAAAATGCGCTCACAAAGCAGATTTTTTTATATAGGAGTACAGTGATACATTGAGCATTGACAATGCAAATGAATAGTGTTTTTTGTATTTCTATTCTAAATAAAAAAAAAAAACCAAAAAGAAAAAGTTCACACAAAGGGGGTTTTGAAGCACTGTTAAATATCAAGGAACATTACGAGCGAAAAGATTTTCTGTACATTCTTTTAACGCAAAATGTACCACCCCCAAATATTTTCCTTCCTATTGTTACTTCTTCCAGTTACCTAATTTTACACCTATCCTTTTTTACAAACTAACATTGCCGATGAAGTACCGGCGATGGCCGTTGTCAGAACAAATCAAGTGTCACGATGCCACGAGAGCCAGATACATCATGTTGTTTGAAGTCAAATCTATTCCCAGACAATTCGATCAAAACGAATGCCTCCAATGAAGTTAGAACAGTCTACCAATTTATATGCTCGTTTTGAACGAGCAATCCTAAAAATACAAATACGAATACCAACTCCTATTGATTTTCTGGAGTAGGTTTCGTTTACACAAATTTGCATATGATATCCTTCTCCGACAATTCATGCCAAAGAAAAGAATCCTATTGACACGGAACATTTTCTGCGTTCTATTGGCGAGGTCTCACGTTTGTATTGAAAAAGAAAAGCCGAAAGAGAAGGGTGATTTGCGTGCAATGGATGGAGTTCGCAAGGGAAGAATCTCCCCTTATGAATATTACAATCACAGAGTTAGAAAGGCATCAAGAAATACAACTGACTGTAGATGGGGAAAGTAGGACTTGAAAAACAAGTGGAATTTCATCTATCCCACTCAGATAAAATTGTGAATTGTTGATCCAACGTGATACTATAATTAGATATGTGTGGGTGGTTTTACACAGGATAAATTTCCCTGTTCCAAGCACAGCACCATTTTGAAACCGGATGATAAATCAATAATGGAAATAGATCAGATTATTTCTTTATAAAAATATTGCGCGTAGAATGGATTTGTTTCAGTTGTAAATCTGGGGTATACATTTCGTTTGTTCTGGTTTCTACATATTAACTATTAATCATTGTTGTTTTTACGTTGCGTCAGTGTTTTATTGGAAGTAGTATACTCGAAATTTGATACTATAGAAGCAACGTGGTGCTATGTTTAATGTATTTTAATTTACCTAGAAAGTTTTTGTACACTACACGCTCGCAGAATGAATCGCGAAGTAGCTCTAAAGGCCAAGACCTAGTGCGAGTGCAAGAAGAGGGACGATAAGGAAAGAACGAGTCGATGTACGTTGATCTCGGATGCCTGGAGATTAAAATGACGAGTTGACCAATGCCTTGGATAATATCTATATAAAACAGATTAGATACGATTGTGGGTATTTAAAGACTTACGCCCTGATTTCCGGTTAGTTTCACCGTTCATTTTTGCCAAACTTTCTGAAATGCTTTGAAGATATCCAGTGAAATCACAAGAATAGTACATTGGGTGACTCCTGTTTCTAATAATATCGGGTTTTCCAATAGGGACTTGACAACTTTGAATTTAATTTGTGAACGCACCCTTTCACTAATCATCGAACTGTCACTGTCAATTTATTTAGTAAACCGAACATTTTCATCATGGTTAAGTACACGAACGAACAACGTCTGCAAATTATAAAAATTTACTACCGAACAAAGTTTGTCAAGTCTCTATTAGAAAACCCTAGGGTTATACAATATGCACTTGACAACTTTGAATTTAATTTGTGAACGCACCCTTTCACTAATAATCGAACTGTCACTGCCAATTTATTCAGTAAACTCAACATTTTCATCGTGGTTAAGTACACGAACAAACAACGTCTGCAAATTATAAAAATTTACTACCGAAAAAAAGTTGTCAAGTCCCTATTGGACAATATAGGGTTGACTGAATTACACCTAAACAACTGAATAACAAATATTTAAAAAAAAAAAAAAAAACAAAACATAAAGCTTAAAAATACAAATTTCTCAATGCTTGGGAGCTCCACCCTCTTGTCTTTTATAAATATAGGAAGTCCTTATTGGAGAACCCATTATATGCCATTAGATTACCTTTTTGCTGCGAATGAGCATTTCTAACTGGGTCGATTGTTTAAAATTTTCAGTTTTCGCAATATTGCTGCCGCAGTTACCCACGATAAAATAAAAGGGAGGGAAATAAATTATTGGGGGCTCCTCGATAGTAAAATGGTTAGTATACCCGCCTGTCACGCGGGAGACCGGGGTTCGATTCCCCCTCGGGGAGCCTCTGGCGCAAGACTGATGACTTTGCCCGGAAAAAAAAAACGAATCATTATGGAAAATTCAACAAGCCTCAGAACTTGCTAAATAAGGCCAAGGCCGGTTCCCGGTTGTAGTGCCGAATGATGATGATGATGAAATAAATTATTGCTCCTTTTGGGAATTATTTGAACATCCACTGATTTCTCTTTTTTTGAGAAACTGTTGAATGGGATGGATTGAAGAGCCTCCACAACATCTTTTTAATATTATGATAACGATTCCATATTTCTAGGGCGACTATAATCACATTTGGGTCGACCCTCACCTCTTTCTTTCTATCTTTAGTTCCTATTTTTTCTAATACCCCCGTACTCACTAACCCTCCTTGGCTTTCGTGATCGCTCTGAATTTTTTTATACCATAAGGGTAGGTTCTCTAGGGTGGATCATCATCAGCACTACAACCGGGATCCGGTCTTGGCCTTATTTAGCAAGTCTCTCCACCGGTCCCGATTACAAGCCGATGTCATCCAGTTTGCCACTCCCAGGCTCTGGACGCTCTGGTCTACACTATCCCTCCATCGCAGACAAGGTCTGCCGCGCTGTCTCCTTCCATACATCCTGCCACAAAAGAACTTTCCGCACAGGCCGCTCTTCGCTCATTCGAGCTAGGTGTCTCGCCCACCAGAGTCTATCGGGCTTGATTTTTCTTACATTATCTTCAAGGCAGATCGCGTACAACTCATGGTTGTAGCGTCTCCGGAATCATCGGAGACGCTACAGCTCTAGAGTGGATAACATACATTATTAAAAATAATATCAAGTTGGCAAGGATGAAATTTGTAGTTAATAATATTGTGACGCATATAACAATCAGTACTAGAATATTCCAGAAAGTCCAAAACAAAGTACTAGAATATTCTAGAAAGTACTGGAAAACTGGAGACTATGAGCAGTAGCAAATTCGAGGCTATGGAACGGACGGAAACGAAACGCCGAATCAGAATGAGGAAAAACGGTGTAAATACGTCGCACACATTTATTGAAATAATTAATCCAGTGAACCCTAACCTCGCTACAATATTTAATATTGATAGTGTGGAATGGAAATGACAGAGGCGAATTTGAGATAAACTTATAGCTCACAGTCACATTGCGACAATTGAGACAGGTCGGATTTTGTTTAGTCTTATAGTTCACAGTCACATCGCGACAATGGAGACAGGCCGAATTTTGTTTAGTCTTATAATTCACAGTCAATCAGACCAGGACACTCTTGATAGGTATATGTGAAAATAAAAAGACAGCTTGTGATTAATTGTCAGCTCAAAGTAATCGTTAGTTCTAAGATTTATTAATTAATAAAGTGAATATTTTTATACTCGTTATACTCTATAGGGGCTCGCCTGGGAATTTAACGAAGGAATAAAGACGACAGCGAAGAAATAAAGACGGCAACGAAGGAAGAAAGACGACGACGAAGGCAAAAGACGCCAAAGAAAGACTAAAGACGACGACAAAGGGATAAAAAAAAAACGAATAAAGACAACAAGATAGCTTACAACCTCAAAAGGATAAATCAACCATGCCTGAAACGAGCGATTCCACAGTTACCGAATTGCGACAAAATGATAAAATGTGTGGATTAGCCATCGGCTGTACGAAAGCCGAGATAATCGCCCGAGTAGTCGAACATGTTCCAACGGGCAATTGAATGAGACTCACCAACGAGGAGGAAAACCAGGATATCGCATCTGACACAAGACTCCGCAATTATGCAGAAAACACCGAAGACAAGAATCCCCCCATCGGATTATAATGATGATGATGATAGTGACTGTTAAATGGTATTTGTTGTGTTCTTGGTTAAAAAGTCGCGGATAATGGTAGCTTTTTGAGACTGCCCGTTATCACTGTCCCAAAGCCACGAGTTGCTTTCCCACAAAGCGAGTCACTACATCTAATAATAATAATAATAACCTTGCCCGGAAAAACAAATTATTATGGAAAATTTAACAAGTCTCGGGACTTGCTAAAAAAGGCCAAGACCGGATTCCGGTTGTAGTGCCGAATGATGATGATGAGTCACCATATCCACTGAATTTGGATCCTTAGAATTTCTTTCTGTTTAATCATTTCAAAACTTCATCATAAGCAAGTAGATTACGCCCCATGTAAAAGATGTGCAATTTATTAATGACCGAATGGCGGTGCTAAAAATGCAGGGACGATGGTACAATTATGTATTTATAAACATGCACGCCCCAACAGAATCTACGGACGAAGAAACGAAGCACACGTTCTACGAGGCCCTAGAGGAAGTATTTGATGGGATCTCATCATTCGATGTTAAAATCCTCCTCGGGGATCTCAATGCAAAAATTGGAAAGGAAGCCATCTTCCAACCAACTTAGGTGAAGAGAGCCTACACGACGTTGCAAATGATAATGGAATTCGAATTATTACGTTCGCAGCGTCAAAAGTTCTGGTAGTGAAAAGCACGATGTTCAAGCACAAGCAAATCCATAAAGCCACATGGATATCACCCGACGGCGTAACGCGTAACCAAATAGATCACTTCCTCATAGACAAAAGACACCACTCGAATATCCTTGACGTAAGATCATATAGAGGAGCAGATTGCGACTCCGATTATTTTCTAGTGATGGGTAAAATTAGATGTCGGCTCGCAGCAAACCCGGATGGGCAGTCACGGGAAACGAGCAAAAAGTTCGCCACTGATAAACTAAACAACCTGCGCAAAAGGGCTGCATATCAAGACGAACTAACGAATAGATTTAGCATCCTACAGAATGGGAGCAGTAAGGAAGAGGAAGCCAATAATGTGGACAATAAATGGGAATCGATCAGAGACACAATCAAAGAAACAGCCCAAAAGGTATTAGGATTTAAGAAAACAATTAAGTCCAAACATTGGTTTGACGATGAGTGCAGGGCGAAGATCGAAGAACGTAAATGACTTCGAGTAATCCACTTAGAAAGATATGATGAATTCAACGCAGAAAGATACGCGCCAATTCGGAAAGGGACAATGAGACTCTTCAAACGCAAAAAATGCGAATGGGAGAAGGCTCGGATCGAAAAAATCCTAGAAAATGCCAGAGCAAAGAACATCAGAGGTATCTATGCCGACATAAATTCAATTAGAAATGGCTACCGACGGAGAGCCTAAATAATTCGAGACACAAACGGTTGTCTGGTCACAGAAACAAACAATATCGTCACAAGACGGAAGCAGTACTTTGAAAACCTGCTCAATATGCACACCCATCAACCACAAATAAACGCACCAGATGTACATACAGCCGAGCTTCAGATCCCTCTTTCGACGTAGTTGTAGACGCAATAAATCGATTAAAAAACAACAAGGCTCCCGGAGTCGAGTGCATACAGGCAGAGCTTATGAGGTATGGAGGAGAGGCAACCGCTCGAAAGATCTACCAACTGGATAAAACAATATGGGATAAGGAAGACATTCCGGAAGAATGGAAAACCTCAATCATTATCATCATCATCGGCACTACAACCGGGTACCGGTCATGGCCTTATTTAGCAAGTCCTGAGGCTTGTTAAATTTTCCATAATGATTTGTTTTTCTGGCAAGGTTATTAGCCTTGCGCCAGAGGCTCCCCGACGGGGAATCGAACCCCGGTCTCCCCCGTGACAGGCGGGGATACTAACCATTATACTATCGAGGAGCCCAAGGAAAACCTCAATCGTCATCCCAATTTTCAAAAAAGGCGACAGATCTGACTGCGGAAATTACAGGAATAACATTGCTCCCAACCACATACAAAGTACTAACAAATGTCATGCTGGCGAGAATCACACCGTACGCAGAAGAAATACTGGAGGACTACCAATGCGGATTCCGTAGGAACCAGTCAACAATCGACCAAATGTTCACAGTTAGGCAACTGCTGGAATAGAATTGGGAATACGGAGAGACGGTTCACCAACTGTTCGTTGACTTCAAAAATACCTACGACTCAGTCGCAGGGCAAAAACTCTTCCATCTTGTAGTTGAGCTGGGAATCCCAAAAAAAAAAAATGCCACCCTCGTTCAAATTTGCATGAACCAGAACAGAGGGCGTGTTAGAATAGAAAACCACCTCTCAGAAGCATTTGAAATCCGGGACGGACTAAAACAGGGGGATGGCCTCTCACCATGTCTTTTTAACCTTGTGCTCGAGTATGTCATTAGGAAGGTACAGGGTGGCAACATGGCCGGATCATCTCCGAACGGGATCACACAAGTACTCGCATATGCGGATGACATCGCCGTTCCGGGCGATAATATAGAAACTGTAAGTAAAAACAGTGAAATCATCATGGAAGCCACAGAAGGGATAGGCCTAGAAATAAATAAAGACATATCAAAATATATGATTACGGCGAGAGCAGGTGGACCTCAGGGAACACACATAAACGTCAGGGGCAGGTTATTTGAAAAGGGGGTTGGGAACGAACATACAGGGCAAAGTCTCTGCTTTCAACCCGGCGAAGGCCAGGACGATCCTTGTCCCTGTTCAATCCAAGTTGATAGGCAGTCTACACGTGACATCTCTGGGTAGCTACTTTGGCGCCCGCTAAGTAGTGAACCAACGAATGCAGCGACATCCTGAGAAAGGTTGGCACAAGGCTAATAACTTTGCCCAGAAAAACAAATTCGTATGGAAAATTTAACAAGCCTCGGGACTTGCTATATAAGGCCAAGACCGGATCCTGGGTCTAGTGCCGATGATGATGATGATGGACAATTTAACAAGCCTCGGATAAGGGTCGGAGACCAGTGATGAGACTTGCTAAATAAGGCCAAGACCGGATCCCGCTTGTAGTGCCGATGATGGTGATGAAGATATTTGAAAAAGTTAAAGAACTTAAATATCTGGTAACAATATTGGCGGCCAGTAACGAAATGTCGAAGGAAATTAAGAAAAGACTGCAGCATTCCGGCAACGCTAGTTGGCATACAGTCAGTAAACTGCTGAAATCCAAACTGGTGTCACGTAATATAAAGCACCGTGTCTATAGAACCATAATCATGCCGATTGCTCTATACGGATGCGAAACATGGGGTCTCACAAAACGGGAAGAAAACAAATTCCGCGTATTCGAGAATAAAGTTTTAAGGGGTATCTTTGGCGGTAAATATGAGGAGGTGGCAGGACAATGGAGAAAACTCCACAACCACGAATTGGAAGAGCTATACCGCAAACGTACAGTAGTGAGAGTAATCAGGTCGCGAAGATTTAGCTGGGCCGGACATGTGGCGCGAATGGGCAACGATAGGACCATGCGTAGAATTCTTGACGGTAGACCAACGGGAAAGAGACCGGCAGGACGACCGCGACGGAGATGAGAGGGTTTGACCTTGAGGAGATCGGAGCAGATGGTCAAGGGTGGAAGGAGTGTGCACAGGACAGGGAACAATGCCGGAGTCGAGTCGGTGAGGTCTTGAAGTTCCGAGGTCCCACAGACCAATAAATAGTATAGTAATAGTAGTAATATGGCGCAAGGCTAATAACCTTGCCCGTAAAAATAAATTATTTTGGAAAATGTAACATGCCCCGAGACTTGTTAAATAAGGCCAAGACCGGATCCTTGTTGCAGTGCTGATAATGATGATGATGACGGGGAGGCAGGACAATGGAGGAAACTCCACAACCACGAATTGGAAGAACTATACCCCAAACCTACAATAGTGAGAGTATAATTCAATATATATTTTATAATTCCTGTTAATATACGATGACTTTCGGCCTGGAACTGATTTTTCATCTTTACATACATTTGGCTTTTAATTATCTTATATGAATGTCTTTACTTATGGTATATTTTGTTATAGTGAAAGAAATCTTGTTATACAGCATTGTTATGCAATATAATAATTCTGATAGCTGAAGGTTCGGCGCGAGGCCAATAACCTTGCCCGTAAAAATAAATTATTATGGAAAATTTAACAAGCCTCGAGACTTGCTAAATAATGCCAAGACCGGATCCCGGTTGTAGTGCCGATGATGATGATAGCTGAAGGTATTGAATGTTTAACCCCAAATTATTATTAGGTTCATTTAAGAACAAACCAAAGTACTTTATTAAAATCAAAACCACAACAACTACTCCTTCACGACACACCAAATAAAGCCAAAGTCTCTCCAATAAAATACAAGTTCGGTAGCTTGGCATTTTATTTTATATCTAGAGGAGTTCGTCCCCTGCAAGCTTTACCAGGCATTTTTCTTACGAGTTATCACTGATGTGCAAGCCACGACAGTCAAGAGATAACCAAGGACATTTCATGAAAAATTTGACATTTATATCGTTTATCATGCCCCAAATGTTATGGAGCATGTGGTGGTTTATATTTAGATATGCTGTCGAACATATTGTGGAACATTTTGTCAACCATACCGGGTGTACCGGTGTGAAGCGAGCGTCAAGATACAAATGTATCGAAAGGGGAACGTTTGTTGTGAGCGAGCCCATATATATTTTTTATTTGGTTGCTATGACATCTGGTAAACATATTTAGTATGCATCAAGTCATTGTACAAACAAGATCATTTTTTTAATCCTGTTAAAAATGTCGAATTTTGTACCAGAAAATGATGATTTGCGGAAAGCATTAATTTTTTGTTTTCATTTGAAAAAGAGTGCTGCAGAGTCGCATCGAATGCTTGTCGAGGCTTATGGTGATCATGCTCTATCGGAAGCAACATGCAAAAGATAGTTTAAGCGGTTCAGAGGTAATGATTTTGATGTGCGAAATGAAGAAGTGGAAAGCCACCTAAAAAGTTTGAAGACGCCGAATTGTAAGGAATATTGGATCAAGATGACACTTTAAATCAAAAACAAATGGCACAAATGTTAAATATTGCACAACAAACAATTTCTGGCCGTTTAAAAGCTATAGGAAGGATCCAAAAGTGTGGAAACTGGGTGCCACATGAATTGAATGGCAGACAAGATGGAAAAGCGAAACACCACATGTGAAACGTTGCTTCTACAACACGAAAGGAAATCAGTATTGCATCGAATTGCGACTGGTGATGAAAAATGGATTTATTTTAAAAATCCTAAACGCAAAAAATCATGGGTACATCCAGGAGAAGCGTCAATATCGACTGCAAAGCCTGATCGGTTCGGAAAAAAGGCATTGCTCTGTGTTTGGTTGGACCAGAAGGGGGTGGTGTATCATGAGCTTCTAAAACTTGGCGAAACTGTTGATGCGCAACGCTACCGACAACAAATGATCAATTTGAACCATGTATAGGTCGAAAAACGACCAGAATGGGCCACAAGACACGGAAAGGTAATTTTGTTGCATGATAATGCCCCGAGTCATACAGCAAAACCCGTTAAAGAAACAATAAAAGCTCTCGGCTGGGAAAGGTTACCCCACCCGCCGTATTCACCAGACTTGGCTTCTTCCGACTACCATTTGTTTTCATCGATGGGACACGGATTGGCTGAGCAGCATTTCAATTATTACGAAGAAGTCGAAAATTGGGTCTCCGAATGATTTGGCTCAAAAGGCGACCGGTTTTATTGGCGTGGTATCCACAAATTGCCAGAAAGGTGGTCGAAATATGTAGAAAGCAATGGCCAATACTTCGAATAAAATGTTTTTTACTTAAAAAAAAAAAAAACACTCATACCGGTACACCTGGTATTTTGGAACGTTGTCAAACATATTGTGGGACATGTCATCAAACATCAAACCTACAACAGTGAGAGTAATCAGGTCGTGAAGATTAAGATGGGCCGGGCATGTGGCGCGAATGGACAACGATAGGACCGTGCGTGTTAAGTGTGTCAGTGACATCATAGACAAAGATGATGTACATGAGGTCATTGATGCACTCAAATCAAAAAACACCATCCGATTATAAACTCAAATAACCCCCAGAACGATAATGCACACTTCATCGCAATCGGTGAACCACATAAAGAAATTAATTGCATATATTCCACAATTGCCCAATAATGCAACGATTAACAAATCACGGAAAAGCAATTAATTGCATACGAAGCACTAAAGAAATAATTGGGTGGATTCGCTATTGCGGATATTGAACTATGGCGCTAATCGATGAAGAAATATCGGCTGACGCCGCAGTACAAAGCAATTGCGAATTGAAAGTTAAAATACGGAAATTAGGTCAATGCGAAGGGTAAATTGCATTATCATCATCGGGAGGTGTTGACCCCGAGGTGACGAGTTTTGATTAGGAACAAGTTAGCGGCAGTTGGTAGTTAGTGATAGAAGCGTCAGTCGGTGGTTGATTATAGTGAACGGATGGCAAAGCCGAAATAGATAGAATAGTTTCCCGAAAAGTATGCAAGGTAGTCGCGGAAAATTTTTTGTAATGGAAATAGGAAAGTGAATTTAGAAATTAAAGTACGAAGAGAAATTGTATTTAACCCTTTGCACTCGAGAGGTGACTCTCGCTCACCACTTGGTTTGCTGCGGTAACTCGATGCGCGGCAGTAACTGTTTACGTTTAGTTTCTTCGACGCGGGTTCCTACGCTCTTTCTGTATAATCTTATGAAGTGTAAGAAATTATGTTTATAAAGGTGTAAAGATATATAAAATGTTAAAATATAAAAATTTTATACATTAATTTGTGTGTAATGATTTTAAGTTACTGGTAAGAAATGCGTCAAAAAGGCTGCGAAACGTCTCGAGTTGCTGGTGCGCCGCGCGAAAAAGGCCCCGAGTGCAAAGGGTTAATATAAAAGAAAAAAAAAAAGAATATCTAAACAATACGTGGAGTGAAGTTGTAAACGGAATAGAATAAGAAAAGGAAAACTAAAATGTGGATGTAATAGCGGAAAGAAAAAGGAAAGTGAATTTTGAAGACGCCATAACCTTGCCAGCCGACTGTTGCGTTTTTCCACGCTTTGGGGCGGGTTCATCGTGTGCAGTCCACTCGGATGGCTGTCGATTGGACTTCGGAGTGAAATGATGGAGCCATGTTTCATCCATTGTCACATATCGACGCAAAAACTCGGGTTTATTACGCTTGATCATCTCCAAACACTGCTCCGAATCATCAACTCGTCGTTGTTTTTGGTCAAAAGTGAGCTCGCGCGGCACCCACTTTGCCCAGAGCTTTCTCATACCCAAATATTCGTGAATGATATGAGGTACACGTTCAGTTGATATCTTTAGAGTGCCTGCTATTTCATTCAATTTCAATTTACTGTCATTCAAAATCATTTTGTGGATTTTTCTAATGTTTTCGTCGGTAACAACCTCTTTTGGCCGTCCACTGTGTTCACCGTCGTCGGTGCTCATTTCAGCACGTCTAAACTTAGCATACCAATCCTTGATGGTTGATTTTCCTGGGGCGGTGTCTGGAAACTCGTCATCAAGCCAAGTTTTTGCTTCAACTGTATTTTTGCCCTTCAAAAAGCAATATTTTATCAACACGCGAGATTCCTTTTTATCCATTTTTTTCACAATAACAGAAGTTGCTTCACTCAAAATGCTGTAATTCACAAACTAATGATCCGACATCTGTCAAATTTATACACGCGTCTTTTGAAGGGTTAACTACAAATCATATGGATTTAATTCTAGTGCCGCCATCTATGTGTCAGGCCGGGGACTTTTCAATTGACCTGTTATGATGCATTGAAAGAAATGGAAAAAATTGACCGAGCTTATAAGTTAAATGTTGAAATGGCAATACAGCGGTATCCAGCAATCGTAAAAGATTCAGCATTGATCGTTACAGCATTACCACCAACCCAAGTATCCGGAGAGGTTATTTTCCGCCCTTAAAATTCTGAATTCTGATTTGAGAGCCTCTACGAATACAGATTTAATAAAGGCAATGTTGTTTTAAAGAATAAATTCTAATAACTAATTATTAAAGTTTGATCTTGTTTTATTTTTATCCATATAACACGAAAAAGTGGCTATATGCAAAGGTAAGAAACAACCTGATAAAATTGAGATTTTTTGAGTCGGAGTCGGAGTCGCGGAAACGTGGAGTCGGAGATGTGTTGTTGTTAAATATAGGAATCGGAGTCGTGTTATTTTCTTTCGACTCCACAGCCCTGCCTTTAACGGAACAATATCAATTTTGATGAATAAAATTGTATTTTGGATTTTCTGAATAGATTTTCGAAACTTTTTGGCTTCTTCACCGGCAACCAGCAATTTTGGTATGGACTTATAAACAACTGCATGAAACCACAGGTCATGTTTGAAAAACTCTTCCGTGCGCGAGAGTGCTCGCGTAGAGCCAGCAAGATAATGTAGGAATGATATTTGTAAAATAGAAGTTAGCGTTTAGTCTTAAGTAATATCTGTAATTGAATTGTTAAATAAATGTGGAGATAAAACACAAACCCTATCACAAGATAATTTCATTGACGAAATACCTGAACCTGGTAAACCAACTGGACGGGTGAATTATCTAGCAAATTTTGAATGTGTGCTTTCGCCCAACATGGCACACCAACCCTCGGTCCAAGAGATTTCACAAAATTCCCATTCATACTTGCGCCCACCACAGCTCTTAAGTACCTTATCTATCGAATTAAAATAAAGAAAAAAAAACAGCAGTCAGCCATTGGACGTGAAAAAAGTAGGAAGGTTCGTCACCTAGACGTTGGAGCAATAATAACATTGTGGAGAAGGTTTTTCTTATGAATGAGTCTAGTTGTTGTTTTTTATAGTCTGGACAGGCTGTTTACACACCCCAAACCATTCACAATCTGCACATGAGCCAAGGTGTTCGTTTTCTGGGGTGCGTTTTTTTTGCCTGGCAATTTGCTGACCGTATTTTCGATCTTTGCTTCTTTTATTTCGCTCTCGTTGGTGTAACTCATTTCCGTAGTGTTGGTTGTGGAGCGAGAAAATTGGAGCAAAAGAAAGCAAAAAAAAAATAACAAGGAAGACCGAAATGAATAAAACCGATAACTTTTGCTGCTTTCAATATCAACCCGCCAGCCAGTCAGTGGGGGTGACATGGTGTCAGATACCATTCATAAAACCAATGCCCACCAGCCTACCTGATACACTACTACCAACCGACTTTCATTCATAATCATACATAAACAAACTGTCTGTATGGGAATTTCTTTAGGTTCAGCTGGGGGCGCGCACACACGCGCATGTACCCACAAATTACTTGTTTTTAAACCATCGCCACACCAGCAACAGCAGCAGTTGAGCCAGAGTTGGTATCACGAGGAATTTTTTTTTCTCCTCTTGTATCGCCTTTTTTTAAGGTTATAAACGCCAAAATCGGCTCAAAAATGCATTTCCTTGAACTGGTCCTGGCGTTGGGTACATCTCAGCACTGCCACAATGAATTCACGGGTGTCGCAATAATACACCAACACTTGAGAGGAAATTTCATTCATTTCCAATGGAAAAAAACACTTTTTATTGACACCTGTTTAGGGTTTTCAATAGGATCTGAAATTTTTTTAAAGTACTCCAAACAAGCGTTTGCAGTTATTCTTCCACCAAACATCACAACAAGTTATCGCAGATAGATGGTACGCGACGTCCGAACGCAATTACACGCGAAATCTGGTAATAGTTTTGAGCTCGGAATAGTGCCGATTGATTGCGGCTTAAATTGAATACTTTTTCACTAATTTACATACCTATTTTCACTCTTAATTGCTCCTCGATCCGAACTTTGCGTGTGTCGTCGGCCATGTTGAACCCATAACTAGTAGGGTCGTCTCTTTCGTCAGATGTATAACGTTTCTTCTTTAGATGCATTTCGATGGTGTGGAAAGAGATGTTCGTCAGATGTGTCGACCTCGATATTGCCCAAGTGCGACCGAGATGGGAGGACTTGAGCTTATTCTTCCTAATTCCCAAGGTGAGGAAATGGGCGACGAAAAAAAACAATAATATTCTGTTTAATGTTGCACAAACGCACACACACGCGTGCACGCTTCACGCATACGCCAGTAATAACTCAACGGAAGGAGCTTCACAATGCGAGACAAGAAATCCTTCAACCAAATATATTTATCCTTCCTGGAAAGGTTTTTTCCTTTTTTTCTTTTTTCTTTTTTTTTGCTATTTTCTTCACTGTGCTACATAAAATTCCGTTCACTTCTTTTTTCATTCATCAATTACACGTCACGATTTCCTGTATTTAATCGACACTAAAACCGTTTATTTATCTAGATACAATTTAATGCAATTTTAGGGTTTTTTTTGGAAAACCAGGGAAAGTACTGGGAAAATGGGATTTTCGGCATTTTAAGGTCCACCGAGTATGTTGGCCTTCGTAAATTTGAAGAGTATTGGCACACTTGCCTTGCGAAACGGCGCGCGCAAAGGAACCGCGCCGGAAGACGTCTCACGTTATACTACGCTGTCTGACAGTGTGGCTACGGGTAATTTGGCCGTTGGTTGTTCAACGTGGTTGTTGTTGTTGTGCTGTGTTGTGTACCTATAGTTTCGGCAAGGGGAGATTGTATGAATGAAAAATTCAATGAATAGGCAGCACACACATAGAAGAGCTAGATGCGTGCCGCCAGAGGAAATGGGGAAATGTTATCTACAACGGATTGGACGTGTGCGGAACTGAGAGCCAAATGTAAACGACAGCGAGGTAAAACGAGATGGCCGCAAAAGTGCTGATGTTTTGCAAGGGAAATGGCAACAGAGCTGGGGTAATAAGTTAACAGCTCGAATTGCTGAGATGCGGCGAGGTGAAAACATTGGTGGAGTTGTGCAATTTGTTGAGAGGACCACCTGCGAAAATGTATCTGCTTTATAGAATTTTCACATGCATTTTTGATTGCTTGTTATTATATTACGGGGTATGTTGATGGGTGCTTAAAAATCTCTTTGACTTCTCGTTCACAGCTTGTGTTTTGAAAAACAATGTTGGGCACTTTTCCGTAGTATAGGCACAAACCCACAAGGGGAAGTAATGTTACCAGTGGGAAACACTAGATGGAGGAATTTACTTTATTTACATTCCAAAGAATTTGCTCTAAAGTGAAGTTTTGTCGTGGAGGTTTGGCCGTGGAGACATATGCGGATGTGTTTTCAAAGCGACTGGTCGAGTAAAAAATTCAAACAGGTGGTGAAATTCAAATTGAGAAAGTATGAGGAGAGGGATTTAACTAAACACATACGTCATTGTTTTCTTTTTATTGGCTACCCCAGCGGATCTTGTCTTTCAAAGTTACTTTAGATTTTTTTAGTTTTTATTTTTTAAACCACATTTATTTTCCTAATTCTTTTTACATGTATAATATTAGAGGGTAAATGTTTGTTGCGGATTGGCAATTAAATGTGCTGGAATGTACTGGAGAAATCTAGTACATTCGCTGTGTATGCCAGTTACGCAGCAGCTGGCACCAGCTGGCCGATTGTCACCATCGATGACGTCATGGCGCCCCTTTTTGAATTGGCAGTTACGCCCAACGAGTCAGTCTGCAATCAACCTTCATCGAATAAACACCATCGGTTCTCGGCCAATCAACAATATAATCAATTAATAAAGCTATTCTCAACTACAGTTTTGCCTTTCTTGTGGTTCTGTCTCCTACGACAGAGTTTTATCGGTTTACACACGTACTACTTAGAGTTATCATCAACATGTTAAACCCTCTTTTACAATCACAGTCCTTAAATTAACTTAATGGCTCTATGCGAGCTCTCTAAATTACATATTACAAATTAAGTTACTTCAGGTCCTTGCCTTTTCATTTCAGTTTTTCAATATTTTTTATTTCCTTTTTGTTTTTTCTTAGATTCTAAATTACAAGTTCGACTTAAATGCTAGCATAATTTTCATGTACTATAACCAAGATTGGGAGGTGGTCTATACACCACAATGCCATCGGCGTAAGCGATGACATGGCTGAGAGAACCCACTAGATTGCTAGTGTAAATGTTAAATAGAGTGGCAGAATTCACTGCTCCCTGCTGCAAACTGTTTTTGATGAGTAACGTCTTGTTGGATGTTATATCTCCATTTCATTTCACGACAAACTGTTTACCCATCATCATATCTTAGATAATGTATAGGGTTTTCCAATAGGGACTTGACAACTTTTTTTCGGTAGTAAATGTTTATAATTTGCAGACGTTGTTCGTACGTGTACTTAACTATACTGAAAATGTTGAGTTTACTGAATAAATTGACAGTGACAGTTCGATGATTAGTGAAAGGGTGCGTTCACAAACTAAATTCAAAGTTGTGAAGTCCCTATTGTATAACCCTATATAACAAATATGGGGGGATGGGGGCGAACATATAGTGCAAAGTCTCTGATTGCTTTCAACCCGGCGAAGGCCAGGACGATCCTTGCCCCTTGTTAGGTTGAAGTGGTACGCGTTTCGTTGGCCGCCGATGGACGGTCACAACGAACAATGGCTGTCGCAAAGGAGAGAGAGCAGTGTCCAGGAGCGGTGAGCTGCATTCAAGAAGATAGCCGAGATCCTTCCTTTGTTCTACGTCGGTTGTTGGGTTGGCTGCGCAACACAACACACGTATCGAAAGCAAACCTCGGTGATGCAAATTACGAGAGGAAAAGTCACTAGAAACAGTTCGGTATCAGTTGTTTAATTGACTGCACACACAACACATGTATCGAAAGCAAAAGGCTGCTAATGTAAATTACAAAAGTAAGAGTCAATGGAAACAGTGATGAGGAAAGGCAAAATAAACGTTGTGATCTCGAACGCTGGACTTCTTGGCGGTGTGTACGCGTTTGCGGTTGAATGCAGACTGACTCATCGCGCATAACTGCCAATTCAAAAAGCGACGCTATGACCTCATCGTGGTGACAATCGGCCAGTTGGTGCCAGCTGCTGCGCAACTGGTATACACTGCGAATGTACTAGATTTCTCCAGTACATCCCAGTACATTCAATTGCCAATCCGCAACATTCCGCCCGCCTTCGCCAATCATTGGCGAATCATTTTGTTCCAGGGGACGGTGGCTAGGGGCCTGGAGTGTGCGGTCTGCTGGTGGCGGTTGGTCTTGGTCGGCTGTCCACTTTCACGTGGATGATCCGTTGATAGGGGGCCGCCCGCCCTGAGGAGCGCTGGAGGCTTGAGGGTCTGTGATGGCCCGTATGGTCGATGGCGTCAGGAACCTCTTTCCCATCGCTGATGTCCGTTGCCTTTTGTGGTCGCGGGGCCGACCAGTTGATCTGGGTTAGAGTTGTAAGGTCGCAACCCACGATCAATGACCACGTGATGACTGGTGATGGGTCTCGCTATGTCGAGGCCAGTGGTGGTGCAAGGTGGTGCGCCCGTTGGCGCCCGTCCGAAGTTAGTAACCGGCGGGATGCGGCCGCTGCCGTGTGAGGCTGTCGCGTGGAGTGTGGTGCGATGTCGTCCCTGGCACTGTCCGCGTGTCCTTTCGTAATGGCAGTCACGGGCCAAGTGCCGTCCGGAGTCGTTGGGGTGCAGCCTCTGTTGATGCCCTGAGAGGCGTGCTTTCTTGTTGGGGTTCGGGGGACCGCTGGTTGCTGGGGAGCGCCGCCCACCAAGCGGGGCATTGCGCGCTCCTGGTCCTGTTTTGGTGGCTGCACGTGGCAGCGGTTGGCCTGGGTAGTTTTGGACCCGGGCAGGAGCTTGACCACGTGGTGTCCTGGGTGTGGTGGGATACCTTGAAGTGTTCGAGTGGGTAGGCTCCTGGTTCCTCGATTGCCTCTTGCCCCTGCAATGGTTCAGCGGGTGGGGGGTATGTCTTGTAGTTGGGTCGCGCAAGTGATCGGTGGCTGGTAGTTGCATGGGCCTCGTAGGTGGCCCCTGGGGCCGCCGCCGGCGAGACCTCCTTTTGGTCTTCTGATGGGAGCTGCGATCATCAGTCGTAGGGTCGGCCAGTTCCTCTGGGTCGGAGTTGTAAATTCGCAACCCACGAGGACTGGCCATATGATGGCTGGTGACAGGCCTTGTCACCTTTAGGCTTGATGATATGGCGGGTGCTGCGCCTGTTAGCACCCATCCCAGTTCAGTGGCCTGCGCGACGAGGCCGGAACGTTGGTCCTTCCTGAGACCTTCGACGATGATGTTGGGGTATATGTCTGCCCCAAGGATGATGTCCACCTTCTCGGCGGAGGCGATGTTCGGATCTGCAAGTCAACACCGCAGGTGGGGACGGATGATGCTTGGCGTCGGAGGTTTAACCTTCGGGCGAGTGATGACGAAATGAAGGTGCCGCTGGAGCAGGGGTCCAGCAGAGCACGGACTTCAATCCTTCGTTGGTTTTCCGACGTCACGATGACTTTTGCTGTTGGCAGCAACGCGGAATGCTGTGAAGGGGTGCTGATTGTATGTGTGCAGGCCCCTTCATGATGGTCGATCCGGAGGGCGGATCCTTTGGCTCTTTGCGGCGGTGATGTTGTCCCGTCGATGGCGGTAGACCGGACATGCAGCAGGCTGTGATGTCGCCGCTGGCATCCACGGCACGTCTTGCTGGAGTGGCAGTCGCGTAGGCGGTGGTGACCCAAGCAATTGACGCATAATTTCCGTTCGTGTGCGAAGGACTTCCGACGGCCAGGTGTGAGTGATCGGAAGCCCTCGCAAGTGTAAATGGTGTGTGAGGCCCCGCAGAATGTGCAAGAGCCCCGTTGCTTTACGGGTGTCGGCGGTGTTTTGTGCATCGGGACACCGGGCTGGTTAGTCATCGGGCCGGCTACTGTTGCTGGAACAGTCGAAGGCGGTTTTGTGGGAGGCATTGGCGTTGGATCTGACACGGATCTTACGTGCGCCGTGCCCACAGCTTGCTCCGGGGTCCATGTGAAGGTAGCCAGTCCCTCTGGGTCAGAGTTGTAAATTCGCAACCCACGAGGAACGGCCATGTCATGTTGTGCCCCACAATGCGTGCGGGCCACGTCTTGTTGAATAGGTTAGGCTTTGGGCAGGTGGCACTCTGGTCGGCGGCCTGCTCACTCTTATCCACTGTTCTGGGGTGCGGTTCTCTTTGCTGGAACATGTCGACCGTTGGCAGCTGCACTGGGGGCAGCTCGCTAGGGTGGAGACGATTGGCGCTGTTGGCCATGGTTGGGGAGGCTGAATCGAGAGCGTGTTGGGCCTCGAGGAGCTTCGTCTGTTACTCGAGGTATATTTCTTCGCTCTCGCCGACGAAGTCCTCCGCGAAGTACTGAAGCTGTTGGTACTTAGGGGGCGCCATGTAAATGACTTGGTTATGCCGCCTGCGGATGGCTTCTCATTCGATGTGGAGGTCTCGTTTTGTGGTTTCGATTGCTTTCGGACTTGGTTGTCCCTTGTCCTGCAGGTTGAGGAAGGTGCAGGAGATGCGACCCTGTGCCGCGAACTGAGCGGCGATGAGTTCTTCACACGGCATTTGCTCATCGATAAGTTGGTTCGCGGGAACAGAGGTTTCCGATGATTTTTTATCTTTTCCGACCGAGGAATGTCGCCGGTCGAGATCTTTAGTGTTCCGCCGACCGAGGAATGCCGTCGGGACTTCGGTGTCCCTACGGGGGGAATTTTCCGGCTGCATCATCCGTGATGACGATCCGGGTGGGGCCCGGGCGGCATGCGCATGTCAGGTGTTGGTGGAGTTTCCGGGCACCGTAGAGGTGGTCGGAACATCATTGGCGGCGAAAGACTTGGTGCACCAGTCCGAGGAGCATCGTTACCAGGTTTCGGCGTCGAAACACTTTCCCCGTCACCGGTTTCATTCGATGTATCACTTTCTTCCTGCTTGTCACTCTCACTGTGGTTAGGCTTAGGGTCCTGTTCCTTTCACCGTTTCCTTTGAGCACTCTCTGTTCCCTTCAGGGATTCACCAGCATTTTGTCCGGATATTGCCAGCCTTCGCTGCTGCACTGGGCGCAGCTTCGGTAGATCGGCTTCTACCTTTGCCTGTTTTTTTCACATATTTTTGTTGCTAAGTCCTTTTGACTCAATCCTTTCCCTTGACGTTCCTGTTGAATGATCTTGCCGACTTCTAAAGGTATTTTTTCATGTTTAAGTTCTTCAGTTTCCCTGTCCAATTTAGCCGTGTTGTTAGTGTTGATGTGCTGCTTATTAGTACCGGCACCAAGTTTCTGTTGAGTATCCGCTTGAACGCCCTGACGACGTGCCTGATTAATAGCACTTTTTGTTTTGAGGGCAGGTGATTTCGGAGCCCGTTTACGTAAAACCGTAACTGTGTCCCAGTCAGACATCTTGTGCTTTTTTCACACACGGTTGGATTGAAAATTAAATTGATACTTCAGCCAATGTTGCTGCTTGCTTGATTATGAATAACAGATACAAAACGTTTAGTAATACCTTCAGATCCTACAGATATTATGATTTCTTGAATGTTGCACCTTCAGTTCGTTGATGTGTCGAGGTGACTGGCAGTTGTCAATATAGTTGCAGTGTCTATCTGTAGTGTGTTGTGGTTTTGGCGCTCTTTTGGCGTGTGTACCTGTCACAGGTATGTTGTGCCACGGGCGGCGATGGTGTAGATCCAAATCGGCACTGGATCCATTTCGAAGGACCAGAAAATGTTGTAACAGAAGCGGCCGATGTAGCGGTCGCGTCCAGGAGAAAAGCGTTCCAAGAGTGGTGGTTGATAGAGATTAGTAGGCAGGGTCCAGGAACGGTGCGCTGCATCCAAGAGCGTGATCGATAAAAATAAGTGGGCTGCACACACAGCACATGTATCGAAAGCAAAAGGCTGCTAATGTAAATTACAAAAGGAAGAGTCAATAGAAACAGTGATGAGGAAAGGCAAAATCAACGTTGTAATCTCAAACGCTGGACTTCTTGGCGGTGTGTACGCGTTTGCGGTTGAATGCAGACTGACTCATTGGGCATAACTGTCAATTCAAAAAGCGACGCTATGACTTCATCGTGGTGGCAATCGGCCAGTTGGTGCCAGCTGCTGCGCAACTGGTATACACTGCGAATGTACTAGATTTCTCCAGTACATTCCAGCACATTCAATTGCCAATCCGCAACACCCCTGTTCAAGCCATGTTGTCGTCTTGTGCCTTCCTGATGGCATAGTTACTTTGGCACCCGCCAAGTAGTTAGCCAATGCATGCAGCGACATCCTGAGAAAGGTTGGCGGAAGGCTAATAACCATGCCCGTAAAAACAAAATTATTATGAAAAATTTAGGAAGCCTCGGATATGAACCGGATACAGGACGACGACCACGGAAACGAAAATGGGTAAATGATTTAAGTGTAGTATTCCAGAATATTACTGTCCTTATAACTATTAAGTTAAATACTGAGTCTCATTATTTATCTAACACATCCTTAAAACATTCTCCTTACATATCTAACATTCTCATTTAATACATATCATAAATAATTATCCACAATATTCTATATCAAGTCAGTTCCAGTACATTTCATAACATGCCCCTTTTTTCATTTGAAACATGGCTCTTTGATTTTCCTTCAAGGTTTATTCAAAATTTAAAAGTCACAGTAGAGTAAGTAATACTTTGATAAAATTGATTTTGTTCATATTATAATTTACAGTAGATTAGAACTCCAAGTTCTATAAGAAGAGGGAAAATTTTATTGTAAAGTCAGTTTGAGAAATACACAGTTTGAGTTTGAATTTGAGAAGATTAAGTAAAGTTGAGGAAGTTTAAAGTGAATTGTAACATAAAGTTAGTTGTTGAGAAATAAGTGAGTCGAGAAGGAGTTGAGAAATAAAGAAGTTGTTATAGAAATAAAGAATTGTGAATAAAGAAATTATTAAATTCGCAAAGAGAAATATAAGAAGAAGAATTTTAATTCGAAATATCGGACTGAAGTTTGATAATCTAAATAAAAGGTCCACGCTCTTCCCTCAACCGAGGAAGCACGGCGTCCCGGACCTATAACATAAGAATTTTCTCATGGAACGTCCGCTCATTGTACAGAGCTCGAGCTGCACAGCAGCTGCTCGATGCCCTGTCCGAATATAAGGCTGACATATCAGCATTGCAAGAAATAAGATGGACGGGGAGTGGTGTTATTCAAAGTTTTGAGAATTTTCTCTCACTATACAGAGCTCGAGATGTATATTGGTCTTGAATGTCTGGACATGACAACGACCAGGAAACACATGATCAGGCAGAACATTTCACATTCGTGTGGTTCGGCTAAAAACTATACAGAGCTCGAGCTGCACAGCAGCTAGCCGATGCCCTGGCCGAATATAAGGCTGACATAACAGAATTACAAGAAATAAGATGGACGTGGAGTGGTGTTATTCAAAGAAACGAGTATGACATTTATTACAGCTGTCATGCAAAACACCATGTGCTCGGGGTAGGGTTTCTAGTCAGCCAAAAACTGAAGCCTGCCATTATCGGCTTTAATGGAATACACGAAAGGCTATACACTCTTCGCGTGCGAGGCAAGTTTAAGAACATTAAGAATTAAGTCTCCTGACGACGAATAGGAAGAATACTACGAGAACGTCGAACGGGACCTTAATACCTGCCCAAAATACATGAAAATCGTTCTTGGTGATTTGAATGCTGAAAATAGGTCGGGAGCAGATTTGTAGGGACTACGCAGGTTCCCATAGAGGGGATCAGAACACTAATGACAACGGACTACGAGTCATCGAACTGACAGCATCAAAAACACTTCGTCGTTGTAAGTACCAGGTTTCTGCGTAAAGGTATCCACAATGCCACCTGGGTATCACCTGATGGAGCCACTCGCAACCAAATTGACCACGTGTTGATAGATCGCCGCCACTTCTCGAGCCTGATGACAGTACGAACGTACCGAGGTGCCAACGTCGACCCGGATCACTATCTTGTTGGTACAGTTTTCCGAGCGCGGGTTGCCTTACGGAGACGTATTGCATCCCCGGATCATGCTCGAATCAATACGGCTGCCTTACGCAATGAGAATACCAGTGTGGTATTTAGTATTCTTACCACTTGATTTGTAGGGTTATATTGGGTGTTCCTGTTGCCATTTGTGGTGTTACTTCTATTTACCCCTTGGTGGGTGTTAACTATGTAGTATGTCGTTGATAACCGTTAATGGTACTCCACTTCTGCTACTAATCGTGATGTCCGATTCAGTCGCCAATTTCCGTTTTAACGGTCAAACGGCTTTCTGACTTATTTAGGTAGTGGTTTCTTCGTGGATACCGTTGGCCGTGGTTGCGAGTCACCGCTGTGGTCCTCTATCACCTGTGAAAGAGGCGTTAGCTGTTCACCGTTTACCTGTGAATAGGATTCCTCGAAAAGACTAAATTGTGGCTATCTCCGCAGGAACGACAAACAAGAAACAGGTTAACCTCTCGTCCAGCAAGATTTATTTTCAGTCTTCGCCCAATTACAAATTGGTGAATTTTTTTGATTTACACACTCCGTGACATATATACATATAGTGGCACTCTCGGACTTTTAGCATGTCTTTCCTTATCGCGGAAACGTCCTCATCGCGTCGTGCAATTTCTAAACTTTTTACTTTTTCAATTTTCTTTCAGACAGCGCGCACCAGTTCTATCGTACTTTTCTTCGTTTTTCTTCTTTTCCTCTGTCAAGACAACCCCCGCTAGTCTCTCCGAATCTCCTCCCACTCCGAAAAGGAATCCACCTTCCACACGATCCACAATCGAACAAATGTATGTTCGTACATTCAACATGTGGATTGTGTGCTTTTTCACTACCTTACCACATAGATTGTATATTAAAATAAAATAAACGATGGCAATGGCGGAAGCCACACATAACACTAGTAACACCTTTGGTCATGCGTCAAGACTCGCTCTCGAAGGGCTCGACGGAGGGAGAGTAAGTCATGGGACCAGAATGCCGCGCGTAGAAGAGAAATGGACACGCCTTAAGAATACTGTCATTAGTACTGCCAACTCCATCTTAGGCAGTAGTCGTAGAGATCGGAGTGACTGGTTTGATGATGAGTGTAAACAAGCGACTGGACGTAAGAATGCTGCATGCCGGAGAATGAAGCAGTCTCATAGAACGCGGGTACACGAGGAGAAATACAAAGAGCTCAGAAGATATGAAAGGAGACTCCACAGACAAAAGAAAAGTGCCTGTGAAATAGAGAAAAGTAGAGAGCGAGGTCCACACCAGGCGCGGAAGTTCTACCAAATAATCCGCAGTATGACGCGGTACACATCACACTCCACGTACAGCAAGGATAAAGAGTGTAATCTGATCACCGATCCTGAAGGCATTCTGAAGCGATGGGAAGTGCACTTCAATGAATTGCTAAATGGTCAACTCATAGAAGAATTGGAGGCTCCACCAATGCTACTGTCACCAAGCATTAAAGGAAGCATTAAAAGCCATAAGATAGCTCAAATCAAATAAAGCCCCCGGAACTGATGGAATACCAACTGAGCTGATCAAACAAGGAGGGACAGCGTTATATCACGCAATTCATGAGATCGTGGTGCACGTATGGGAGCAAGAGGAGATGCCGGAAGATTGGCGTCGTGGTATAATTTGCTCCATACATAAAAAGGGAGATATCACACTGTGCAGCAACTATAGGGGTATAACATTGCTAAGTACCGCCTAAAAGATACTCTCCACTATCTTACAAGATCGGATAGCCCCATACACTAAAGCCATCATTGGTCAATATCAGTGTGGCTTCAGCCCAGCCAAATCAGCGATTGCTCAGATATTCACCCTTAGGCAGGCGATGGAAAAATGTTAGGAATTTAAGATTCCATTATATCATCTATTTATATACTTTAAGGCCGCCTATGACAGCATAGCCGGGGTCGAACTATTTATGCCATGAGAGAGTTCGGCATTCCAAACAAATTGATACGACTTTGTAGGTTGAACAAGACCAACGTACCTAGTCAAGTAAAAATAGCTTTTTTTTCTATCTGCCAACTTTACTTTTACTTTTGGTATTTAGGACGACCTATAAAGTTATCAGAATTGCCTGTATTCTTGCAGAGGATGTAGGATAACTTATTTTTATCCAGGAGCTCTTCCTTGCCCAAATCACTACACATAATACTAATTTTGGTATTATTGATGTGATTGATTTTAAAGTTCTTGCATTTTTTTTTACTAACGCGCGGGGATTTTGAAGTACCCTTAAATGTCAAAGCACAGTGCGAGCAGATGGAATGGAAGTGGATAAGGAAAGGGGGTGTCGATGTATATTGGCCTTTAATGTCCGGACATCACAACGACGAGGAAACACATGAGCAGGTAGAGCATTCCACATTCGTGTGGTTCGGCTACAGAATGACTCTATGTTTATTTGGGGGCCTGAAGTTCATTTTCAACGTGAATTGATGCGCATTCACAAATTGATGTGTGTTGCGGGAAAATGTCTGAGGAGGCGGGACACACTCAGCAAGTTCAGTTGGGCAACGATTATGGTAATACCTATAGAAACGAGATAGGCATGATATGCTGCGCCTATGTTCTAATGACGGAATTAAACGACTTACAGCTGAGTCCCCAATAAGTTTTTGCTCGTTTTTGCATCCTATCGAGCACTTGTAGTGCAGTTTTGGGTGCACCTGACCAAATATGGGAGTTGAATTCCATTTTGGGACGAATATACGCCTTGTAAATAGTGGTCAGGTTGGATGGAGTGAAGAATTTTTTACATCACGTAAGGAACTCAATACATTTGGGGGGAATTTTCGCAGTTTCGGATATGTGGTCGTTCTAATTAAGGGTCGAATTAATTGACTGTCGAGAATTGATAATTCTTTAGCTTCGTCTATGCAAGATGGAAGGTAAATATTGTAAATAATGACTAGGTTGGATGGAGTGAAGCATTTTTTGCATCTCTTAAGGAATCCCGAACATTTGGCCTTAGCATTCGCAGCATCAAATATGTGATCATTCCAATTAAGAGTGGAATTAATTTGAGTGGCGAGGATTGATAGTTACTTGGCTTCGTCGATGCTGTTCCGTTCATCGAAAGTATATTTAGTTTGGGCTTCAATCTTGAGGACAAGTGGCAGCACTGAGTTTTTGGGCCATTGAATTCTACTCGGTTAGATAATCCCCATTGATATATCTTGTTGAAGTCGGAATTCAATGTATCAAGCATAAACTGCTGGTTGGTAATGACGTTCGAAGAGTTTGTTAGTTTCTTGGCTTCGTCGATGGAGTTGCGTTCATCGACAGTATATTTACTTTGGGCTTCGCCCTTGACGACAAGACGCCGTTTTTAAGCCATTAAATTGGTATATCTTGTTGAGATCGGAATTCAATGTATTAAGCATATTCGGTTGATTTGCAATGAGGTCCCAAGAATTTGGTCGCGCGTGTTCATATGAGTATGAGAAAATCAACGTGCTATCGTCAGCAAACATTGTAAATTGGGTTATGGGTAATGGACAGGGGATCATTTATAAAGATCAGGAAGAGAGTCGGTGAGAGTACTGAACTGGGGAACATCATCATCATCATCATCGGCACTACAACCGGGATCCGGTCTTGGCCTTATTTAACAAATCTCTCCACCGGACCCGATTTCGAGCCTATGTCATCCAGTTTCGCACTCCCGGGTTCTGAGCGTCGTAGTCTACGCCATCCCTCCATCACAGACAAGGTCTGCCGCGCTGTCGCCTTCCATACATTTTGCCACAGAGGTCTTTCCGGGCAGGCTCCTCTTCGCTCATTCGAGCTAGGTGTGCTGCCCACCGGAGTCTACCGAGCTGGATTTGTGGCGGTGCCGCCAAACCCCACGGTACACTTACCTAAAAAACCCCATAACCTCATCCCAAGTCGCATACGTTTTTGCTAATGTATTAAGCACCTGAAAATACTTCACGAATTAATTAGACCAAAGCTATAATCGTAAAGTTATTATAATAAGTTAAATATGTAATGTGAATTGGGTAATATAGGGATTGATGGTTAAGGAAGTAGGTTGGCGTGGGATGTGGTCAGTTAGAGGTCTCGGGTGCGGTAACACCTTCCGGTTGTTCGTTAAAACGCAGAATGTTGAAGAATGGTTGTATGTTACAGTATTTGAACTGATTTGGTGGCAGCTCGGTGTTATGGTACTGTGGCGGTTCTGCCAAACCCCTCGGTACACTTACCTAAAAACCCCTATAACCCCATCCCAAGCCGCATACGTTTTGCTAATGCAATCGCATTAAGCACCTGAAAATGCTTCACGCATTAATTAGATCAAAGCTATACTCGTAAAGTCCCTGTAAAGAAAACTTACCTTTTCATGTATCTCTTCGCATACAATTTTCCGTAAGATTTCTTTCTTTGCTTATCTGGAATTCCCAACTAATTCGGCACCTTCGGTACCGGACAAATTCCCGTAAACAAAATGCTTCGGTTTGCATACAATGTAACCGTCATGACAGGGATCATAAATATTGCGCCGTCTATTTTCCAACTACGCCATGTGTACGATAAATTTCTTTGCGTACACATTTGCGGGCGACCTTTTTCTCCCAGCAATAAAATTCTCTAACTCGCACCATGTGCAAACAGAAGAACGCTGTTCCTACATAGGTTTCCTGCGATCCCATAAACAATTCATATCGTTTGTGGTATCCGAAAGACATTTTTTTCATTTAATGAGCGGCTGCCATTTATTTAGCTGACCCTCATTATCGAACGATGCATAAGCAAACACATTAGCATCCGACGAGATTCGATTTTTTTACACACATCTCGTGGATGCCCATTATGCCTCTTCTTTGTGTCCCACGTTCGTTCTAATGGTTTTGATCCTTGAAAAGAACTGACGTACACCCATACATGTGTGCCATGACAATCTCCTCTAATGAGATCCGGTTACACTGCAAGTAAAGTAAATGCATCCAAAAATTCTTTTGACAGCGACTTAATATCGCTGAGTCTCATTCCATCACCAGACCGAGCCGGTCGGGTCTCCACTACGCTATCTTAGCGCTCGGTACGCGTAAATACGATGGGGCACCTTTTTACCCCTGCGAGTCGTGTGTGTGCGAAATGGCAAACGCCAATATCCCCCGTCCTGCCTGTGAATGTGACATTTAAAATCGCGTTAAGTTAAATAACTCCCGATTATGAGTAAAGTGTTATTTCGGTAACAAGTTTGATGTGTAGGCTGATAAAGTGTGATGTCTACATCAGCGAAGTCATTAATTGTGCTTATTTTTAAAGTTGTTTGTTTTGCGCCAAACCATTAAAGGAAATAAAGTGACGATCTAATTAATAGCTTAAATCAGTGCGTTTGACTTTCTTTCCTGGTATACGTCTTGCTCTGTGGATTGGAACTTTTACTCAACAGGTGAACTATCTTTCAGCGGAACTTTTAGTGACGGTGGAAGCGAGGTAGAACTCTAGCCGGTGCGGCGTCGCGACCTCGTAACCCCACCAATTTTTCTTACAATTAGCTTCAAGGTAAATTGCGTACAACTTATGGTTGTACCGTCCCCGGAATTGTCCTCCCCCACATACGGGGCCAACAATTCTCCTTAAGACTCTCCTCTCGAACGCGGCTAAGAGTTGAGAGTGCCTTTTATTGAGCACCCAGGTCTCGCATACATAAATGAGTACTGGTAAGACCATGGTCTTGTACAGTAGTAGCTTGGATGTTCTGGATAAATTTTGGGATTTAAAGAGCCTTGATAGACCATAGTATGCTTTGTTGGATTTGATCAGCCGTTCACGTATTTCTTCTTTCATATTGTTATCGGCTGATACTATTGACCCAAGGTAGTTAAAGGATTGCACTACTTCAAATTCGTGGCCTACTACCCTGATAGTTTGACCACCGTTTGTTCTTCTCTTCGCAGAAGTTGTCACCATGTACTTAGTTTTCCCCTCATTAATGTGCAGTCCCAGTTTTTGTGCCGCCTGCTCGATCTGGGTGAGGGAGTCCTGTGCACCCGATTCGGATCTACCGATGATGTCGATGTCATTTGCATAGGCAAGTTTCTGCCTGGACTTGGAGACAATAGTCCCTCTAGTTGTGACGCCAGAGTCACGGATTGCTTTCTCCAACGCCAGGTTGAAGAGGAGGCAGACCAGACCGCCCCCTTGTCGGAGTCCATTAAAGATGTTTATTGGTTTGGACAGCAATCCCACTATTTTTACTTGACTAGTTACGTTGGTCATATTCAACCTACAAAGTCGTATCAATTTGTTTGGAATGCCGAACTCTCTCATGGCATTATATAGTTCGACCCTGGCTATGCTGTCATAGGCGGCCTTAAAGTCTATAAATAGATGATATGTTATAATGGAATCATAAATTCCTAACATTTTTCCATCGCCTGCCTAAGGGTGAATATCTGAGCAATCGCTGATTTGGCTGGGCTGAAGCCACAGTGATATTGACCAATGATGGCTTTAGTGTATGGGGCTATCCGATCTTGTAAGATAGTGGAGAGTATCTTATAGGAGGTACTTAGCAATGTTATACCCCTATATTTGCTGCACAGTGTGATATCTCCCTTTTTATGTATGGAGAAAATTGTACCACGACGGCAATCTTCCGGGATCTCCTCTTGCTCCCATACATGCACCACGATCTCATGAATTACGTGATGTAACGCTGTCCCTCCTTGTTTGACCAGCTCACCTGGTAGCCATCAGTTCCGGGGGCTTTATTTGATTTGAGCTGTCTAATGGCTTTTAATATTTCCTCAATGCTTGATGGCGGCAGCATTTGGTCTTGATCTTGCATTGGTGGAGCCCCCAATTCTTCTGTGAGCTGACCATTTAGCAATTCATTGAAGTGCACTTCCCATCGTCCCAGAATGCCTTCAGGATCGGTGATCAGATTACCCTCTTTATCCTTGCAGTAAGTCCAGCGTGGTGTGTACCGCGTCATACTGCGGATTATTTGGTAGAACTTCCGCGCTTGGTGCGGACCTCGCTCTCTACTTTTCTCTATTTCACAGACAAGGTTTTTTTCCCAGGCACTTTTCTTTTGTCTGTGAAGCCTTTTTTCAGATCTTCTGAGCTCTTTGTATTTCTCCTCGCGTACCCGCGTCCTATGAAACTGCTGCATTACCCGGTATACAGCATTCTTACGTTCAGTCGCTAGTTTATACTCATCATCAAACCAGTCGCTCCGATCTCTGCGACTACTGCCTAAGATGAAGTTGGCAGTACTAATGACAGTATTCTTAAGGCGTGTCCATTTCTCTTCTACGCCCGACATTGTGACCCCAGGTCTTACTCTCCCTCCGTCGAGCTCTTCGAGGGCGAGTCTTAACGCATGACAAAAGGTGTTACTGGTATTTTCATTGCGTAAGGTAGCCGTGTTGATTCGAATCCGATCCGCGGATGCAATACCTCTACACGTGGTCAATTTGGTTGCGAGTGGCTCCATCAGGTGATACCCAGGTGGTTTTGTGGATATCTGTACGCGGAAACCTGTTACTTGCAACGACCAAGTTTTTTGATGCTGCCAGTTCGATGACTCGTAGTCTATTGTCATTAGTGTTCTCATGAAAACTTTGGGAACCTGCGTAGTGCCTGGAGAACACCTGCATTAATTTGATGGGAGACAGATTTAACACCGTCAAACACCGCTTGAATTGAACGGTCAGAAAGATAGTTTCTTATTCATCGGATCAGGGAATTGTCTACTTCATAGGAATGCAATCTTGACAAAAGGGCTGGATGCCAAACTCTGTCGAAGTCTTTTGAAATATCCAATGCGACTACCTTGCTTTCACCGACGTAGTGGATGGAATGGCTGCACTTTCCGGTAAGGTACGCCATCAGATCTCCTGTGGACCTGTTGCTACGAAAGCCATATCGGCGGTCATTGAGGAGCTCATTTGATTCCAGATATTTCGAAAGTTGACGGTTGATAAGAGATTCCATTACCTTGGAGAGAATAAAAGTTAATGCTATGGGTCGCTAAGAAGAGAAGGACGATTTGTCACCCTTTTTGGGAATTGGCCGATTACTCAGATATGAAGAAATCCGCTTTATCAATACGGGTTTAAGTCGAAGGAGTATAGTTCGAAAAATATCAGTTTGTTTGAAAAGTATTTAGATTTTATCGAAGGCTTTACTAAAATAGTAGTAACAACGTCGACTTCTTTGCCGTGCCCTAGGTCTAAGAGTGTGTGGGAAGTAAATTCAACTAAGTTAGTGGTGGTAGATCTATCACCAAGAAAGGCGTGTTGCCGGGGTAAAATTAAGGATTTGCAGTGGAAGCAGTGGTACAGATAGCTTTCAAAAAACTTTGGGGATGTGGGAAAGTTTGGCGATGGGGTGGAAGTTTGGGATATCGACGTTGGGTCCCTTTTTATGCACGGGGTCATAAACGAGGTTTTCCAAATAGAAGAGAACTCCAAGGTAGTGAGGAGGTAGATGTTTTTGGCCTAGAATATGGAATGTAAAGGGAAATTGATTTAAAAATGTTCGTGTAAAGATTGGTGGCAGGATCTTCTACCGTCAGATGACCTAGATTGAATGGAATTTTGTTGAGATATTCGTTACTATGGCGAAAGTTCGCTTTCTGGAAGACAAATGAGTAAAGGTCACTGGGTGGGATGGGCTAGACCTCGGAAAAAAGACAGGGTAAGACGCGAGTGGTGATTGTCGATGGCAGATAGAATAGGGGGAGAGAGGGATGCTAAGAAATTAATAGGGTCCATCGTGAATATAAGGTCTAGTTGTTTGGCCATGTTTGCGACATTACTAACTTGATATAGGCTTGTATTAGTTAGATGACCGATGAAAAGGCATTACGTGGCACTGGACGAGGTGGTGGTATAGAAGGAATGGTCATCTGATAGAGTCCATTGTAGATGTGGGAAATTAAAGTCGCCAAAAACAACGACATCGTCCCGAGAGTCGCTTATCTATATAATGTGGTCGATTGCTTCAATTGCTAGCTTATACGATTCAGTGGGCTGCAATGACAAAATGTTGAAGCAGATGTCGTATATTGATTTGCGGGGTAGTTTTATTTTGACAGAGACATAATCGAGATTGGACGAGAAGAATATGGCGACGAGGATTGAGTCAAAAATACGACCGCTTCGGCCAATCACTCCCACTCAACTCTCTCTCCTTTTCGACCGAAGAATAGTTTTATTTTTTCACGTTTACCCGAGTTAACATTCTATTTCCTTTTTTTTCCACTGATTTCACAAAAAATCCTTTGCGTTAGGATATCTTTTGTGAGCCAGCGGACATTTTGTTTTATCCTACGGTTTGATCGATATGAAACCCTTAAACATTACTTGGCGTTTCCAGTAATGTTTAGGATTGGTAATTACCATTTCTTGTGTTATTGTATTTAACTAGACAACGGTGCCAAATATATTTTTGTATATCTTCATGGTATTGTTGTCCAGCGAATCTATTGATAGGTGCCGTCCTTTCTTCCGTTTAGGAGATGTTTCCTTAATTGCGAGTAGGATTAAAAGATACGGTGCCGCCCTAATTCACAGAGGTACGTCTGGACTCTATGGTTTTATTTTCTAGCGATGCGGGTAAAGAATTTTTTCTTTCTTAACATCAATCTATCTGAAGTGGATTCGCATTATGTGGTCCGAAATATAGTGGGGCTTGGCCCTATATGTGCGTTCGGGTGGGTGGTTCTGGTACGTAACATACTTTCCCCCTTTACAAAATTAGTATTATTTTTTGAAGAGGAATGATACGCCTTGGGTGTAGATGGGATATGTGTGTTCTGGTGGGTGGTTCTGGTGTGTAACAACTTCATTAAAGGAAATCGAATTCAATAATCATTTCTAATTTTTTCCAATCGGTTTATTAGTACAATGCTATGGCCTAAAATATATGAGAAACGCTGAAATAATGTTCTCTATCACCATGCAAAAATATAAATAGTCAAATATCGAGTTTTTGTTATTGATTTCATACAAATCCCACTTTTGCCAGAAAAGCAAGATGTTGATGAAGAAAATCTATCGATAAATATTGTCGATATGAGAAATTGAGTGAAGGTAGTATATCGCCCAAAATTATTTTTTTTACATTTTTACTTGGATTTTTTCTAGGAGAATCTCGGGGACGAAGGTGTCAGCTAATGTAGGAAATCGTGATATGTGTTTTCTAGGACGATGGTTTGAAGGTTTCTTACTTAGCAATGGTACTCTCTTGGTTTGTGTTCTTCCGGGCAAACATTTATGTTGCAGCCCTCGGAATTCCCCCATTGTCGGTAACATAATAAAGAAAGATATAAACGACTTAGTTGCCGTTAATTATAAAAGGCAACGTGCTATCAGTTCCATTGAAGAAAACAAACCCGCAGCATCCATTTTTTCCATAGTCCATAAAAAAAAATTTGCATTGCCAGTTGTGGCTATTTCCTATATTCTTCAATACTATCCAGTCATCTGTATTTTAATCATTCTCAAGTTGATGCCCAACATGGGAGTTAAAAGGTTCGAACTTTAAACTGAGAGGATTCAGTATTTAAATGCTTAACCTCAGTGATCAGTATCTTAACCTTGCTAGATCTATTTCATCCTTCCCTGTAACATATGTTTGACTAATGAATATGCCCTCCGCTCAAGTTACCTTCTTTACAAACTTCCACTCGCACTCTTACTAATGAGAACTCATTTCCACCTATGCCCAGATGAACCCGATTCAGTTGGAGATACGATTTTGCAACGAAAACACATATTTGTCACTGAGGTCTATTATGAAAATGCAGGTTCTCTGCAAACGTATTTTTCTTCCAAACTGTCGTTGTACTCTCATTGCAATTAGACATGCAAGAAGAAGTTGTGTGAACTCCACCGCGAGCAACATTTAAGGTTTCCACTCTCGTTTGCTAGGTTCATGGCGTCTTGTATCCCGGAGATAAATGGTTTGTTTCCGCTCCCAACGGAGAACTTGCACTTAGATGGGTGTTGCTTCGTCTCCGCTGGTCATTTCCTCCCCAGGCGGTCAACGTCAGCCGCCCCCTATGGTGCAGTGAAGTGGCTCCAAACACATACCACTTAGCACCAGTCTTATATTGCAGCACACTTGATGGGGCACCATATTTTGCCTTTCCATCAGATTCAGTAACTGTCTTCATTGTCGTCTCTTGTGATTAACTGTGGCAATGGCAGCAGCCACAGAAGCTGAAGACGGTACTTGAAAAACGCTCAGCTAGGTAACACATGCTACTTCGAACAGGTGAGTCGTCTTCAAGTTGGTTGGTGATTTCGTGCATTTAATTATGCGGCACACAGCAACCTGTGGTCTTTGTTAACTAGTGGCGGAAACTGAGGGCTAATAGGTCTGGAGGGCCAGAAGGTTGCCATTGTATTACATTTTGTTTCATCTACTGAATCTGTGGATTCCATGTTGCCTTTGTTACAGCTTTATTGTTGTGTGTGGCATTTTTGATGCGTCTTGAGATGTGCCTGCGTTTTCAGCTATGACTCAAAGAATTTTGATTGTTTTTATTCTATTGTTTGAATTGTTGAATTCGCACGGTGTGTAATTGTGTTGTAGATGCTTTGAAGACGACCTACTTCGCAAAGAAACAGAGCAGATAAGATGTAAATTTGTTAATCAAGTTGTAACGCCATTGGAGATCTCATTGTTCTAGGTAATACTTTAATGTTATCACCAATTAAAAGCACTCTTAGACGTGCTATGTCGAAATTCACCACCAATAGTGAAAGCGTATTGTTTTATTGTGGGAATATACATATAGTCTCTCAAATGCTTTTCTAAGCGGTGAGATAAAAGGTCGCGGGGTATGAAATAAGAAGAAGTGATCAAAGAGAATGTTTCACGCCCACGCAGTTTGGTTGAAGAACGACTTTTTGTGTTTGTCAGTTGAAATTTAACATTTAACATAACCCATGCAGACTCTTTCATTTATTGTGTATTGTGGAAAAAATTTGCACGATTAATGAAAGTAGGAATACTTATATAAAAGAGGCAGGCAGCAGACGCTGCGTCTGTGTTCCAGTAACAGAATTGGTTCGTCTGAGCCGTTTATAAGTTTCACTACTCGACTCCGTATTTTATCAAGCAAGTGCAGTGTTGTTTTTGAACTTCTGATTAAATAAGTAAAATATATTTCAGTTTGAATGAATTTTAGTCTCTGATGAGATGAATATACACTATACACATTTTAGCTAGGTTGGATAGTGTACACTTCTGAGGAAACACTAGATGTGTCGGTGCACTTTTCGTAGCTTCAATTTAAGGGCCGAGTTAATTTGAGTAAGGTGATGTAAGTACCATTGGCCAATGACTTTTTTTGTGTCAAGCCTATCGAGCGAGCTAATGAAATAACAGGACTAGAGATGCAATTCCGTTACGGTGTTTCCCCATCTATCTCACCACAGTCCAAATATTTTTTCATTGAGTGAAGTCCAGGTTGTTACTGATCAATATATTAGATATTTCGATCTATGTTTTTTTTTATTTTTTTTGTTTTCGGTTGAAAGGTGGAAATCTTCAAAAGATACCTCTGGACCGATCCAGAGGCATGCCGGATTTTTACCGACTAAAACCACCTTCCGCCAGGCACATATTCCCGTTGATCCCCGCGGAACTTTCTTTTAGATATTCCATCGCGGGCGGGACGGAGTTTACCTGTTACTCCTGTAATGAAGTTTTTACCACTTTCGTATAATCACCACACACCCTTTAAGTAAAACAATCTTTTTCTTTTCTTTAACTTAATTTATTTTGTCACTGAGTTTATGTGTTTATTATTTGTAGTACTTTAACTTTATACACCAACTTTAACGTCATTTATTTAGACTCGCACACACGTCACGGACCGTTCCCGTCATTTTTCCAAAAAACCACTTTGTCAAGTCTCGCCGTCTCGGTCGAGATTCAAAAACCAACTCTCGAAATCAAACTTACGTCCGTTCTGGACTTGACCCGAAACACAACTCTCGATGTCCATTTTTCCATCGGACGAAAACTTTTCTTATCCTGCAGATAAAGGATTTTTCTTTCTTTGTCTTTCCCAAATTTGGGATCGAAAAAGGGAAACACAAAAGAACAATCAACAAAGGATCTTGCCGAAGAGCATTTACGATCCTTTGTGTCGGTCGGCGATAAACGTACATGTAGTTCGTTTTATGGCGCGAGTTGTTTTTTTTTAACTTCGTTGGGTTAAAACGGAAAACGACGCTGATTGTCTTAATGGTTTTGTGTAACCATATTTCTAGATGCTTATAAAATCGCTGGCGCACATTTTATGCTTCTCGATGATTTTGTTTGAAGAAAGACATCTGCTCCGCACATTTGGATCTTAGGGGATTTTTATGGCGAACCTGTGGTTCGATTATCCTATCTAAGTTTTGAATGTGAGCAAATTGAACGTTTAGTTCAATTTGTTTGAAAATGCATTGATTAGAGCAAATTGAACGTTTAGTTCAATTTGTTTGGTGTTGCATTAATGTGGGACCATTTGATGCAAGGAGTAATGCTTTGGTTTGGGGAGTGTCTCATCAATTAGTGATGGAGATTGGCTTCAAAGGAATAAGTACTATGGGATGGGTGGTTGTGGCCGTAACAATCCTCCCCCCTTTATAAAATAAGTATTATTCTTTGAAGAGGAAATAATACTCCTTGGGCGCCTATAGGAACGTGAGTGGTGTAGTGTGGCGGTTATAAAATTTTATTTATCTTTTTGTCTCTTCAATCTTTTATCTGTGCATTTCTTGTATTTCATTTTGTTAAATTGAGTTTGGACTATTTTTCCTTGTGGTTTACAAGTTATTTTGCATATTTTAATTTAATCAATTTAAGTTCATTCATACTCTTGTACGGGTGTGTATTTCTTATACTAATATAGTAATATTTGTTTTAGATTAGTTGTAATCTTGAAAAAAATGATTTTAAATTCTAAATATAACATTAATCAGAAAATGAACTTATTGTTTCACAAATCCATTAAAAAAGTTTATATTTTCTGTTTCCGTTTAGTTAAATGTATTTTGTAATTCCTAAACATATGTGTTTCGTATGTTAGTTTATATTGTTCGAGTCTTTGGTTTCTTGTCTTCTATTTTATTGTAGTATTCATGATGGTTGAGTTTCATTATAATTTGCCGTATAATAGAGAATGTTTACATTGATGAATATATAAATATTGCCATTAGTATCCAGTACATGTGTATCTAGATTTCCAAATCTTTTCATCATCTCATTTAAAAGGTAAAATCTCTTATAATATTTTCTGTATTTTGGACATATAAATTACATGTTTTATTATTTTTTCTTTAATTTATTCGCTTACACATTCTAAGTTTGATGAGTTGATCACGTGGATCTTGTTATTAATATTAATTTTCTTGTTTCGTATACCCCTATTATAATTTTTTCGTCTTAATCCTAAAATAAAAAAAATTTTGATTATAACTTTATAGCTTCTCTTTGTCTTCTCTTTTATTCTATTTAGTTTACATTTGTTTTTATGTGCCCCTTTTCGTATTTTGAATTTTACTTATAATTCTCTTTCTTGTGGAAAACTTAGCATAAAATTAATAATTTTTGACATTTACTTCTGTCATCTATTTTTGTCCATATCGTTATTTCATTTTAATATTGGCTATGTAAACAAAGAAATCTTCAATTTACAAAACACCCTGGGAATAACAATTGTTTCGGGTTGGTAGTGGGAAGAAGGTTGGGGCTAGGTTGAGGGTGGGGTCTTTAAAAATACGGTTTTAGCTTATTGTTGTGAACCACAATGGATCTTCGTCCCATTTTGATGGCCGTATTGCCTGCGCCCTTTATAGCTATGACTGGGAAGGGTCCCTTCCAAATAGATGTCATTTTGCCCTTACGATTTTCGTTTTTCATCAACACCTTGTTTCCCACATGAAACGATTGTGGTTTCGTTTCACTTCCGGAGCAGGTGGTCGCCTTTAGTGAACGACATTCCTCACACTGCTTTTTATGTCTCCTAATATCGGATAGCATGGCTGGCCACCAGTACCTTTGTCGTATTTTATTATACGATTTAATGATGCTCTGATGTCCACCGGAAGGGGAGTTGTGATACACCCTGAGTAAAGTTGCAATCTCATTGGGGTTCGTAATTTTTTCGGGTGTTTCGGGCTTCTGCAATAACTTTTTGTTTTGCTTATTTTGTGAGCGGGGGAGCGAGTTTGATAGATTTGGTGATAGAATGTCCGTTATTCGATCAATACCTCTATCATGACCACTTAACTCTTTGGGGTTCCTCTTTTTGTAGTTAGAATTTAACCTGAAAGATTTCCACTTATCTTGGGCTTGCTCTTGTTTTCTTTTATAGTATTTATTTTCAGGTGCCCTTTTCTCAACCGTTGAGAATTTGATCGGCACACTAAATACCGTTGGATTCATTTCCGTTCGAGGAAATGTGATGCACTGTTTGGGGCCTTCCACATTGCAATTTATCGACAGGAAGTCGTTTCCAAGTAGTCCGTCTTCTGGTAGATCGGGCATACTGCCCACTACTTGAAATTTGCATGGGAGTTTAGCCCTATCACTCAGTTGGAAGTTCACCTTGCAGCTTCCCAAGGTTCGGATACTTCCAAACGGCATCTGTAAGGTGCAAGCTTCTCGCCGATTAATCTTAACGTCTGATTCCTTGAGGCTACTTTTGGTGATCAGACTTATTTCAGCGCCAGTGTCCACTACTAGAGTTGTGTTTTTCTTATGACCTACATCTATTGGTAGCTGGACAGTTGGCACGCTGGTTATTGGCGAGCATGGAGTTCTAATATGGTAGCTCCTTTTTGCCACGGAGTGTTTTGGCCTACTTCTTTCTTGTTCTGAAGGGGGAGAATTTTTAAAAAATTGGCATTGAATTCGCGATTCCCATTTCAGCTTTTGCTGACAGGAACCTAGGTTGTGGCCCTGCTGGCCACAGAAGTCGCAAATCTGCCTTATATGCAAAATTCTATTTCCCTCCCTTAATCGCCAGTAATCACGGATATCGTGATTTATTTGCTGACAGTGTGTACAAAAGGGTGTGTTTTTCCGTTTTACACACTCTTCATAGGTATGCCCCTGTTTCTGGCAGTAACTGCAAGTTATTTTGATGATATGGGCATCCTGTGTAATGGGTTGTGTGTAGGGAACTATTTTGGGTTCAGGGGAATTAGGAATAATCTCTATTACTTGAGGACCCACTTCTGTATGTGTACTTGAGTTAAATATCTGTGGAGAAGAATGGTATATCGGTGAAGATTCCGAAGACGAGAGTGAGTTCGACTGAGGTTTTTCGAGTTCTTCCAAATCTAACGTCCTTTGCATTAGAGTGTCAAGGGGTTCCCCGTCCATTATTAATAAAAATTGACGGTAGTATGGATTTAAGAGTCCACTTCTATACACACTCCTGGCAAAGTCGTCTAGCTGTATTTTTATACCCTCGGCGGACGCGGAGCCATATCTCTTCTCCGCTGCCAGTGTGCATCTTTCCAAGGTTTGCTTCAAACGTATTTGGAACAAGATGACTGCTTCCGCTGGGTTCTGTTTGGTAGCCAGTAGTTTATTGACCAAATCTTGGTAGCTTTCTACTGGCTGGTAAACTCTCCTCAGTAGATCTTCTGCTTCTTCAAAAGATGAAAACGGAGTGGACGCGAACAATGCAGATGCTTCTCCTCGCAACCTAGTAGGGAATATCTGCAGGAAAACATTGCGCTCTTCCACTGGGAGACAATTTAAAACCCTCCTACTACAATCTAAAAATGTATGGAGTTCGGCACCTAAATGTGGGTTACGTTCCCCTGAGAGGGTGGGAATTAGTTGTACTGACAACTTTGCCACCTTTGTATAGTCTACAGCCATATTTTAGATATAACTGGACTTAATTTGGGGTTAAAATGAAAAGAGAAAGGAAAAAGGCACTCTACCGATTCATAAATTAAATTAGTAAAGTTCCTGAAAGAGAAAGTAGGAGACAAGGACAACCACAACTCCAAAGGTGTTCGCAATATTTATTAATATATAATGAATGTACTTAATTAAATTTCTGGGGACATTTCATGTGCGTTTAATGTGTCTTGTATATGTCCGAGTGGAAATACTTCCCAATTGTTAAAAAAATTTCACTAAAACGACCGCGAAGTGTGGAGAAATATGGACACAGATTTTAAAACCGATTGTAGATTTTTATTTTTTGTTGATATCTTATTATCTTGAAGTGAAACTACTTCCCAAAAAGTACGATCACCCAATGTGGACAAAATAGATACGAGAGATATATGAACTATAACAGAGTGATAATCGTTTTTGTGGTATTATTCTTTGTGGATGAATTAGGTTATTGTTAGTTCACTTTAAAAAGGGATTATAATTAAATACCACGTAAATGAAATTTTAATATGTGTGAAATGTAACTTATTATTTAGTTTCTTTTAATATAAATATTAGGGAAGAGCAATAATATAAAAGAAAACGGTAACTTATCGTATAAATGTTGCTCCTATTGTAACTGCTGATGTCCTTTGGTGGTCCGCTGCTGTTGCTTTATCTGCTTCCTATTGTTGACGTTGTGATTTATTATTATCTTTGTTTTTGTTTATTGATTTTTAAGTTTGATCGTTTTTTTGTTTCACTGCGTCTTTTCGTTTTTTATATGTTTCTATTAGTGTCTCTTATTATGGTGGTTCCTTTTTGTGGACAGTGTTTTGTTTAGGTGTTGATTTTTGTTAATTTGTCTGTGGTTTTAATTAATTTATTCGGTGAACTTTTTGTTTTGTCACTTGTATTTAGTTTAATTTGGGGTTTTTGTTTACGTTTTGTCTTTGGTGGTACACTTCATTTTAAGTTGTTTTGTTCCAATCACTCACTTATTTATTTAGTTCTTAATTTTTTAGATTTTCGTTTATTTGTTTCTAAGTTCTTTTCCTATTCGGGCTTTTCAAGCGCTTACGAGTTTACGATACTCAGGCTTCCTCGAATCCTACCGGCTGCGCCATTTGTAATGAAGTTTTTACCACTTTCGTATAATCACCACACACCCTTTAAGTAAAACAATCTTTTTCTTTTCTTTAACTTAATTTATTTTGTCACTGAGTTTATGTGTTTATTATTTGTAGTACTTTAACTTTATACACCAACTTTAACGTCATTTATTTAGACTCGCACACACGTCACGGACCGTTCCCGTCATTTTTCCAAAAAACCACTTTGTCAAGTCTCGCCGTCTCGGTCGAGATTCAAAAACCAACTCTCGAAATCAAACTTACGTCCGTTCTGGACTTGACCCGAAACACAACTCTCGATGTCCATTTTTCCATCGGACGAAAACTTTTCTTATCCTGCAGATAAAGGATTTTTCTTTCTTTGTCTTTCCCAAATTTGGGATCGAAAAAGGGAAACACAAAAGAACAATCAACAAAGGATCTTGCCGAAGAGCATTTACGATCCTTTGTGTCGGTCGGCGATAAACGTACATGTAGTTCGTTTTATGGCGCGAGTTGTTTTTTTTTAACTTCGTTGGGTTAAAACGGAAAACGACGCTGATTGTCTTAATGGTTTTGTGTAACCATATTTCTAGATGCTTATAAAATCGCTGGCGCACATTTTATGCTTCTCGATGATTTTGTTTGAAGAAAGACATCTGCTCCGCACATTTGGATCTTAGGGGATTTTTATGGCGAACCTGTGGTTCGATTATCCTATCTAAGTTTTGAATGTGAGCAAATTGAACGTTTGGTTCAATTTGTTTGGTATTGCATTAATGTGGGACCATTTGATGCATGGAGTAATGCTTTGGTTTGGGGAGTGTCTCATCAATTAGTGATGGAGATTGGCTTCAAAGGAATAAGTACTATGGGATGGGTGGTTGTGGCCGTAACACTCCGCTCGTCGTGTCGCAACTGTTGCATCATGTCACATAGAATATCATTTGCTACGTACCATGCCTGTTTTGAACTCAGCATGTATTCTACTACTCCTGTCGGGGTAACTTGTGGCGGTTGCGCCAAACCCCACTGTCTACTTACCGTAAAACCCTCATAACATTCAGTCAATTTCCTAACTTCACTAATGCGATCGCATTAGTACCTGAAAATGCTTCACGCATTATATAGATCAAATCTTAAAGTCCCTGGAAAAGAAAACTTACCTTTTCATGCATCTCTTCGCATACAATTCCCCGTAGGATTTCTTTCTTACCTTATTAGGAATCTCAAACCAATTCGGCACCTTTAGTGCCAAGCAAATCTCCCTAGACGAATTCCTGAAAACAAAAGGATTTGAATTACATACTATGTAACCTTCGCCAGGGACCATAAACATTGCGCTGTCTATTTTTCAGCTTCGCCATGTGTATGATAAATCTCTTAACGTACACATTGGCCGGCGACCTTTTCTTCCAGCAATAAAATACCAGCAGCTGCATTCAATTAACGCAATCGACGCTGAAGCCAATTTCCCTACTCGCACCATGTGCAAACAAAAGCAAATACACGCATCTAGCGTCTAGTGCCATAAAACGAATTTCCTCGCATGTGATCATGTATACAATTCGATCCCTTTAGCATCACCAGCGATACACATTTCCCATTGTGTAAATAGAAAAACCATTAGCAGTTCTTCCTAATGGCTATACATTTACTTACGTATACCATTGCACTGAAAGAGTGCATTTCCTTGGTGGTCGCACCCTTAAGAGAAAAGTTTTTCTCTCTCTTCTCTGGTTTTCTTAACCCTAACCTAGGATGGAATTCATGTCAGAATTCTAGCCTCGTTAAGTCATTTCCCATCCGCTGACCGCCACGGTCACGCGTCACTCCCGCTCTCCGCCATCGCGGAGACGCGTAATTACATACCCGAATATACCCGATGTCGCGAAAGTAACACCCCCTCGAGTGTATTATTGAATCGTGCGAGTCGCCTGTGCGGATAAAAATTGCATTTCATTGTCCGGACCAAGAGAAAGAGGTTATTTAAGTCAGTGTTAACCAAAGTAGTCGTTAAATAAAGAAACAAACAATAACTTAATTTAAAGTGGTGATCACCAAACAACACTAGTGTTTTATTTCTCTCGGCCTACTTCCTGTGTTGGTGTTCTCTTTGCTTCGGCGGAATCGTGTAGTGCTCGTCGGAACAATTAATTATGATGGAGGAGGAAGTGAATCTAGTGCCCGTGACTGGTACCATACTTCCTCCCCACAAACTGTCCGTCACATATGTCTCTCCAAAATCGTTCGTGCGGTCTCGAATCTCACACCCTCCTTTGGTGGAAGAATCCCACCTTCGTTGCCATTCTCTTAGGCTTGAAAGCTCTAATTGTGACCGCATTCGCCGACGATTCTCTTGGGAGATGCAATGCAGCGTTTTCTTTAGCTGTAATGTCGAATGGTGTCCTCCCAGCCAAAACATTTATAGCATCTTCGGATACCGTTCGGAATGCACAACATACTCTTAGTGATGCCAGCATGTGTGCGGAGTTCACTCCCCTCATGTACGACTTATACTGTGCAGCTCCAGCCCATATGTGAGCTGCATACATTATAATGGAGGTGTTGACACTGGTTATGTGTTTTTTTATGTGGGGCCGGGGTCCTCCAACATTGGGTAGCTGTCTCGTCAAAACTTTGCATACTCTTGCCGTTTTTTCACTCGTTTTCCTCAGGTGTTCCTTAAAGGCCAACCTGTTGTCGAGTATAACACCAAGATATTTAATATAGGGACCGGATCTGATTATTTGTCCTTCTATTTCCAAATTAGGGTGTTCAGCTTTCTTATGGCTGGTTATTAAAACTCCTTCCGTCTTATGTGCGGCTAGTTTCAGTCCGGCCATATCTAGCCAGCATTAAATGCTCTGGATTGCTATTACTATTATTATTTATTGGCCTGTAGGAACCCGAAAGTTCATGACCTCACCGACTCGACTCCGCCATTGTTCCCTGGCGCGTGCGCTCTCCTTCCACGTTCGACCATCCGATCCGATCTCCTCGAGGTCCAACCTAACATTGTCCTCCCATCTCCATAGCGGCCGCCCTGTCGGTCTGTTTCCCGTTGGCTTACCGTCAAGAATTCTATGCACGGCCCTATCGTTGCCCATTCGCGCCACGTGTCCGGCCCATCTTAACCTTCGCGACTTGATTGCTTTCACTATTGTAGGTTTGCCATATAGCTCTTCCAATTCGTGGTTGTGGAGTTTCCTCCATTGTCCTGCCTCCTCGTCGTATTTACCGCCGAAGATACCCCTCAAAACTTTATTCTCGAATACGCGGAATTTGTTTTCTTCCCGTTTTGTGAGACCCCATGTTTCGCATCCGTATAGATCAATCGGTATGATTATGGTTCTATAGACACGGAGCTTTATATTACGTGATAGCAGTTTGGATTTCAGCAGTTTACTGACTGCGTGCCAACTAGCGTTGCCGGAGTGTAGTCTTTTGTTAATTTCCTTCGACATTTCGTTACTGGCCGTCAGTATTGTTCCCAGGTATTTAAATTCTTTGACATTTTCAAATATCTTGCCCCTGATGTTTATTTGTGTTCTCTGAGGTCCACCTGTTCTCGCCATAATCATGTATTTTGTTTTGTCTTCATTTATTTCTAGACCCACCTCTTCTGCCGCTTGCAGGATGATTTCACTGTTTTTACTTACAGTTTCTAAATTATCGCCTAAAACGGCGATGTCATCCGCATATGCGAGCGCTTGTGTGACCCCGTTCAGGGATGATCCGGCCATGTTGTCGTCTTGTACCTTCCTGATGACATACTCGAGGACAAGGTTAAAAAGACATGGTGAGAGGCCATCCCCCTGTTGTAGTCCGTCCCGAATTTCGAATGGTTCTCAGAGGTGGTTTTCTATTCTACTTCGCCCTTAATTTTCGTTCATGCGAATTTAAATGAGGGTGGCATATTTTTTCGGGATTCCCAGCTCAACTACAATATGGTAAAGTCTTTGCCCTGCGAATGAGTCGTGGGCTTTTTTGAAGCCAACGAACAGTTGGTGAACCATCTCTCCGTATTCCCACTTCTTTTCCTGTAGTTGCCTTATTGTGAACATTTCGTCGCTCGTTGAACGGTTCCTTCGGAATCCGCATTGGTAGTCTCCCGATATTTCTTCTGCGTACGGTGTGATTCTCGCCAATATGAAATTTGTTAGTATTTTGTATGTGGTTGGGAGCAATGATATTCCTCTGTAATTTTCGCAGTCAGATCTGTCACTTTTGTTGAAAAGGGGACGACTATTGAGGTTTTCCATTCTTTCGGAATGACTTCCTTATCCCATATTGTTTTAATCAGTTGGTGGATCTTTCGAGCGGTTGCCTCTCCTCCATGCTTCACAAGCTCTGCCGGTATGCAGTTGACTCCGGGAGCCTTGTTGTTTTTCAATCGGTTTATTGCGTCTACGACTTCGTCGAAAGAGGGCTCTGAGATTTGAGGCTCGGCTGTATGTACGTCTCGTGCGTTTATATGTGGTTGATGCGTTTATTTGTGGTTGAGCAGGTTTTCACAGTACTGCTCCCATCTTGTCACGATATTGTTTGTTTCTGTCACCAGGCAGCCGTTTGTGTCTCGAATTATTTTGGCTCTCACTCGGTAGCCATTTCTAATTGAATTTATGCCGGCATACATATGTGGTTGTATTGTACTAGTACGTCTACAAGGACGCAGGTTCAGTAGCAACACCACAGTCTGAATTCTCCACAAAAACGCCGGCACCAAGAACAACGATAAATAAAAGACACTGGCGGATTTACGTTGACAAATGTTTTATTTCAGTAAGACAATTTATTTTCACACTTCAAATTAGCACCAGTGACATTCTACACGTAATTAATATGTTAGTTGGACGTTTCCACAGCGTTAATAGATAGATGTTATTGAGTTCATCTTTCACTTAAGGTGATCACATATGTATTCTCGTTTCCTAGTTCCCTTGGTTAGATTGCAATACATGTGTTGAAAAAGTCGTGCGACACAAAAGGTTATCTTTACGCAACACTGAACAAACTCGGGACAACACTATAACGCAACTCGATCTTAATATCACGCAAGTTGGAATTGACAATGGTATAACTAGACTCGATCTTAATATCACTGTAAATTTGAATTGACAAATTAACACCTACTCGATTGCGTTCTCTATGTGACCACTACTCCAAGACTCTGAAATCTGACTAATCCCATTGGAAGTCATCAAAAGGAAAGGAACCCCGAAAGAAACTGGAAAGGAGGCGGAGTTACACGATTAACTTGAAGTAGTTAATCGTGATTGGACCGGACGGGGTAGTCATACATTATGCATGTGTGGGTATGCCATGCATACGATCGTTCGGCGACCGTGTGGATGGCGGCACATCGCTAGTGCATTTTCTAAGAATGTAAATACTAGCATCTGGGGTGTGAAAGACCCAAACCGATGATTTGGTCATCCTAATGGAAGGCCATAAATCATCATTTCGGTTGCCGATGATTAAACATTGCAACGAACATAGGGTGCAGCCATTGCCAGATGTTGAAAGTAAACATTTTGGCTGCATCATGATCGTTGCTTGATTACGGTCTCCGAACGTGGGGACCGATAATTGGAAGCCAGCGATTGCTGGTAATCAGGGACATGTTTGGTTTGCGTCAGCAGAAACCTTGTCGGCGGTAGCAAATCAATAGGGGCAAATAGCCGAATGCATGTTATGCCGAGGGTAAACAAATACAACGAGTCACAAGGAACTCTTGTTGATTGTTGTTTCCATAGCTTAAGGCTATGGAAACGAGATGCCCTGGCAGAATGTATGCCTAAAGATAGGATTTCAGATGCCATGGCAATGTGATGATTTTGCCGTGGACTTATGCTTTTTTTTAGGAAATGATGTACGCCTCGGGGGTGAATTTTCGATGCCACGGTAAGGTGATAAGCTTTGCCGTGGGCTTAATGTTTCTTAGGGAATGATGTACGTCTCGGGGGTGAATTTTCGATGCCACGGTAAGGTGATAAGCTTTGCCGTGGGCTTAATGTTTTTTAGGAAATAATGTCTGGCCGTGGGTGAGTTTTCGATGCCACGGCAAGGTGATAAGCTTTGCCGTGGGTTTAATATTTTCAGTGGTGATGCTGGAGAAAAAGGGGTTTGGAAGGAAAACCCCTACAGACTAAGTAAGCTGCCTAACAGAAATTCAAAACAGTTATCCGATTGGGTAACCGTATTAATTCCAGCGATTTGGCTGGGGGTAAATGCCGTAGCAAGGTTACGCGACCTTGCTGAAGTTCGACCGAGAGGTAAGTCGTTCGCATGGAATAGTGGGGATCGAGCGATGCATGGCTCTTCGGGCCCTGAAAAGCCCCACATCACTCCCTCCCCAGTGACGTAGTCACGAAACAGGTAAGGCAGGTTAGGGGGTGGTTAGTTGGTTATGGGCGCGCGTATGAGCGCGAGTACGGGGAGGTTGTGCTGGTGGAGTAGGAGCGGTGTCAGTAGCTGGAGGTGATTCTGGAGCGGAAGCTTCCAGAAAACAGGGCTTAAGCCTTTCGACGCTGACCGTGGATCGCTTGCCTCTAATGTCGATCTCGAAGACGCGGTCACTGATGCGGCGGAAGACTTTGAATGGGCCATCATAAGGTGGGTCGAGGGGTTTTTTGACCTTATCCACCCTGACAAAGACGTGCGTGCAGCTGTGCAGTTCAGGGTGGACGAAAAGTTTTTTGGAGCCGTGCCTGGTTACAGGGGTTGCCCTAACCTTACGTAGCAGGTCACGGAGATGTCCCAATTCGCGAAGTTGGTCACGCGGTGTTTCGCCATTCAGGAAAAGTTCTCCTGGAAGAAGGAGGTTGGTACCATAGGTAAGCTCTGCTGCCGAAGCACCTAGGTCCTCCTTAATACTTGTCCTCAGGCCGAGGAGGACGGTTGGAAGGGCGTCAAACCATTGTGTGTCATTATGACACATGAGTGAGGCTTTAAGAGATCTATGCCAGCGCTCTATCATCCCATTTGATTGCGGGTGGTAGGCGGTGGTACGACTTCTTTGGCAGCCGAGAAGATTTGTTAGCTGCCTAAAAATTGTCGCCTCAAATTGTCGACCTCGGTCCGAAGTTATGGTGGTTGGTACACCGAAGCGTGTGACCCAAGTTGAATAAAAGGCCTTGGCGACTGATTCGGCAGTAACTGCCCGGAGAGGTGTCGCCTCTGGCCATCGCGTGCAGCGATCCATCATAGTGAGGATATAAGAAAATCCTCTTGATGGAGTAAGCGGTCCCACTATGTCTATGTGGACATGGGCGAAGCGTGCCGTGGGAAGCTTGAATTGCGCTGGCTCCAGTACATTATGCCGCGCTACTTTGCAGCGCTGGCACTGGAGACAAGCACGGGCCCAACCGGTGAGATCTTTATTCATCCGGGGCCAAATGAATTTGCGACGGACAGCAGCGGCTGTTGCTCGGCCGCTGGGGTGGGCTGGGTTGTGGTAAACCTGGAACACGCCCTTACGAAGTTTCTCGGGAATGTAAGGTCTAGCGGTTCCAGTGGAGACATCACACCAGATTTCGCCCAAAGGGTCGCGAAGGGTAATTTTTTTAAGCTCTAGTGCCGTATCGGCAGTTAGGAGGGACTTGAGCTGTTCGTCCTCCTCTTGAGCTAGGGCAAGATCAGCGTTATTCAAGGCGGTACGCAAATGAATCGTATCGATTCGAGAAAGGGCGTCCGCCGTGACATTCTGTTTACCGGAGATATGCCTTATCTCCGTAGAATATTGCCCAATGAGGTCTAATTGACGCTCTTGTCGGGGGGAGGCATTTCCCGACTTCTTCCGGAACGCATAGACCAATGGCTTGTGGTCTGTTAAAATTGAGAGCGAACGTCCTTCTATCATATGACGGAAGTACTTAACAGCGCTGTAGATCGCGAGCAATTCACGGTCGTAGGCGCTGTAACGTCGCTCAGTGGGACTCAGCTTCCTTGAAAAGAAACCAAGTGGTTCCGGACGGCCTTCAATGTCCTGTTCAAGGACGGCTCCGATTGCGGTATCCGATGCATCGCATTGGATAGAAAGTGCCGCTCCCTCGAGAGGGTATCGGAGTAAGGTGGCATTTGCCAATTGTTCTTTGGACAGTTGGAATGCTCGATCTGAGACTTCTGTCCAATTAATGGGGCGCTTATCATTGCGCTTAGCTCCTTTCAAAAATTCATTTAAGGGAGCTTGAATCTGGGCGGCATTCTTCAGGGTTGGGCGGTAAAAGTTAAGCATGCCCAGAAATCGACGCAGCTCACTTACGTTAGTAGGCCTGGGATACTTCATGAGGGCCTCCACACGGTCTGGAAGTGGGCGAATGCCCTGGTTGTCAACGACATAACCCAGATAGGTGATTTGCTCCTTGGCGTATTGACACTTATCTGGGTTGATGACAAGACCGAATTCGCGGAGGCGCTCTAGGACCTGACGTAAGTGGCGCTTATGTTCGGCGTGGTCTTTGGAGGCGATGAGAATGTCGTCAAGATAAGCATGGCAGCAATTAAGACCACGTAAAGCCGTGTCGATATACCGCTGGAATGTCTGTGCGGCATTCCTGAGGCCGAAAGTCATCACTTTGAACTCGAAGAGTCCGAAAGGTGTAATGACTGCGGTCTTGGGGATGTCTTCTGGTGCCACCGGAATTTGGTGGTATGCCCTGGTGAGATCCAGGGTAGTGAAGACATTGCACCCTCGTAACTTGTACGAAAAATCGTAGAGGTGTGCAATTGGGTATCTGTCCGGGACAGTTGCTGCGTTCAACAGCCTATAATCGCCACATGGGCGCCACTCACCAGAACGTTTCTTCACTAAGTGGAGTGGGCTTGCCCAGGGACTGTCCGACGGTTGGCAGATACCTAGTTCGATCATATGCTCGAACTCCGCGCGCGCCGCACGTAATTTTTCCGGAGCCAGTCGACGTGGACGCTGGCTCACAGGGGGACCACGTGTTTCTATATGATGAAACACCGTGGCTTTATGTCGGCGCTGGTTAGGTAGAGGAATTGTTGTACTCACAAATTCCTGTACCATAACCTGGAATGGGTCTATGCACTCTGTGGCCCCTGAAGTTGCCGCTGGTGATGCCGTCATGGGCAAGGGGGGTGCGGTTGGAGCCACAAGTCTGTTATGGGTCGAATCGACCAACAGATTATGTGCACCTAATAGGTCGGAACCTATCAGGGGTTCGTTAACGTCCGCAATGACGAAACGCCAAGTGATCGGACGACAAAGACCCAATTGCAGTGTCAGCTTTTTACGTCCGTACGTAAGTATCGGCGTATTATTTGCAGCTGACAATTTAAGTGCGGCTGGCACGCGGTTACGCGGAGCAAACGATCGCGGGAGGACTGAAATATCGGCGCCGGTGTCGACAGTAAAAGCGATATTCAGTTTTGAATCCCGGATGGTTAAGCGACTTATCGTATGGGTGCCGGCCGATTGCGCGAGGGTGTCGGTCGGCAAAACTAGTTTAAAGAGCGCCTCTGGTTGGTGGAAGGTTGCGTCCAACCACAAGGCGCTTTGCAATTGAATGCGCGATCACCATATCGTTGGTGATTGGCGCACCAAGGCAGGGTAACGGCATTATCAGGTATATTCTGCCTATTAGTATTGCCGTTACGGGGAGGTCGAGCCGGAGCTCGCTGAGAATTGGCCCGGTGAGGGCCATTTTGGGTGGGATTGGCCCTCTGTGGGGCATTTAGGGAGAAATTTTGCCGATTAATAGGACGGCTCGGCATGGCTCGATTCTGGGCGCTTCGAGGATTGTTCCTCACCTCCGCGCGCAATTGAGTTATCTCGCGGAGGAGTGAGGTTTGGAGCGCCCGAAGGTCAGCAGGAGTTAGTTGAGTGGGTGAACTTCTTTGGTTGAATGCGCTGGGGCCTGCCTCTGGATTCCCCTGAGGGAAATTGGTTGAGGCGGGCCTTCTAAGAGGTAATTGGGTTTGAGGAGGATCGAGGGTTGGGACCAATTGAGGGGCTGAGAAAGGCAGACGGGTGTGCCGTGCAGGCTGGGCGGCGTGTTGAGAAACCGCCGCTACTTGGTACGCAGGAGGCTCAGAATATTGATCTGAGCTTTCCATAATTGCGTCCGCAATTTTGGATAAATAGCCCAAACTCTGATTGGGTTGGGCTATAAGTGCCGAGCGGGCATGTTGGGGAAGACACCTCAAAAAGTGAGGCTTTATTAGGTCGTCCCCAATCCTGGTCCCCGCTATAGAGCGTAAATGGGTCAGGAAAAGAGATGGTCTCATCCCAGAAAGGTTGGTTACGGCGGCTAAACGTTGTTGCCGCGCGCTTCCAGGCTCATTCAATGCGTCGAGCAGAGCTTCACGCATGTTGCTATATGGGTTGCGGCCGGCCGACCTTATTATGTGTGCAACATGCGGTCGTTGAGTGCGGTCAAGCACTTTCAACAGCTCAACTGCACGAAGTTGTTCGTCGTGCAAGGCTGAGGCCTGGAAGATGCGGTCTGCCACTGCAAACCAAAGGTCTGGGTCCTCCTCATCGAAGGGGGGAAGTCCTATATTAGGGTGACGAGTCCCATTCCCGAGGCTGGAAGCATCGTGGAATTCTTGGGACTCTGGAGGTCTTTGGGGTTGTTGTGAGGTGCTGGCACCAGTTGTGGGCATTAAAATGCCGGAATTTGCCAAAGGGCCGATACCAGGGGCGTTGGAAGAGGTTGGGAGAGCGTTAGAAGATTGGGGTCGGTTCACGACGCTGGGGGCAACCGGGGGTGCCAGGGGGGTAGATTGTACGGGCAAGTCTAGGTCATCACCGACTTGCTCAGTGGGGAAATCGACGCTGGAGGCGTCGTGGAATTCGAGGGGCTCGGATTGTTCCTGAGCCTTTCTGGCCATGGTGTTTCGGGTGTTGACCATTGTAGGTTATATGACGCGAAACTGGAGCTAAAGGCGTAAGAGGACGCGAAGAAAGGTGAAAGGAGGCCAAGTAAAAGAGTCAAAAGAGGACGCGAGGAGTTGGGGAAAGAGGCCAATGGGTGAAAAGAAGTCGCAGGGAGTTGAGAGAACCACGGATGTCCTAAAACAATGGTTTTCCCTAACCAAAATAAGCCGAGCGAAGGTCGGAAGTGGAGTCCCAGGGAGTCGAGAGACGTCGACGAGTCAATGCAAGTCACTGAGAGTTGAGAGTAGTCGATTGGTCGCGAATAATGTTGTGCGAGATTGTACCCGGAAGGGGTTTACAACCTTTATTATATTTGTTAATTTATTCTTCGGATTGCTTTTCCTCAATATATATGTTTTACAATAAAAAAAAACGAAAAATTCGACAATCAAATTTTAGAGGTATAATTTTCTAATGAGACCTCGTAGTGTCGTTGCCAAGGGTTGCACGTGAATCAATACCCTGAAGGGGTTTACAAATGTTTAACTAGAATACTTTAACTGTTTTTTTAATTTGGTATGCTGTACTCATAAGTCATAAGATTCTGCCGCAACTTTTTATTCAGTTGGTTTTGAGGTTTTGACGACTAATGCTAGTTTAATGCACAGAATATTAAATTCACAAAAGAAAAACGGAAATTTAGGCAAACAAAGAAAGGGTGGGTGTAACTACGTATGTATTTTAACGAGTGTGTGTGTTTTTTTATGTCACTTTAATTAAAGATTAGAAATTTTATTGATAAAAGGTAATAAAATGTTAAAAGGAGGTGATTTTGCTTCATTTGGTTAATTAACGTGTTGATTGTTATTTCGGAGAAATGTATTCTCATTTCAAATACGTGTTTGATTAAGATTAAGGAAATAGAACTGTAAGGGGAAAATTGTAATTGTGTAATCTTACTACTGTATTCACGAATCTTATTAAAAATAACGACTCACACCAATATTTGTTCTGTTTTTAAACAATACAGAACTCGCTATGATAATGTTATGGCACACAATATTTATGGAAAACAAATTTTGTTTGCGCATATAATGTATTATCCGGCAAAGCCTCTGATGTATTGACTTATTACATGTTTTTGGTAGGCTTTTGCTCTATTGAAAACTTTAAGCTATTTATTTTTACGTTAATCATTAATTCACAATTTATCGTCTGTTCACTTTTTCGTTCTTTACTATATAAAAATGAGATTCCTATATGTACATAAAGGATCTTATGCGAGTATATGTATAATAATTAACCGATGGAATTATGTTTCAATAATTTCAAGTCTATGTACAGAAAAAGTTATATGACTATTATTAAAAGGAACATAATACGCACTTGTATGCAATTTTAATTCGTTTAAAGTTTTGTAAAAATATTATTATTATTCGGTAGTGAACTTTTTCATATTTTTGTCTAAATGTTGGTGTATGGGTGTATTATAATTTCAGAGGTGCATTTATGTGATGACGATTTCGAAAGTAACAAAGTGCAAAATTACTGATTTCGTAACAAAATATTCGTTTTCACAAATGCTAGACATACAAATAAGAAGACGAAAAGGTACTTATCTTATTGTTGAATGGTAGTGTCTGATGATGTTGTTCCGGTCTGGTGGAGGTGGGTTGCTTGTTACTTGTCCGAAGATGTTGGATACCGGAGCGTTGGGGACTGGTTAGCTCTGCAAACAGATGTGGTGGTGATGTTTCGCCAGGTGCTGTTGATGGGCTGGCGTTGGGGCGTACCCTTTAATTGTCTTTTTCGGCACTGAGTTAGTCACTGGCACAAAAGGTTTCGTGAATGTTCTCTCACTGTTAAATTAAATGTGTCCACGAGCGATAATTCGCGGGAATTTAAACTTCAAACACGATTTGCACCAAGTAGCTACCGTTTGTATCTGACTCCGGGTCAGAAGTTGAAAGGTTGTGCAATTTTAATTTTCACCTTAAGGTCACTAAGTAGCACGTACAACGTATGCTCAGGCGCGTGTTCGCGAGTCGCGGTCACCAATGTGGTTGTATTGTACTAGTACGTCTACAAGGACGCAGGTTCAGTAGCAACACCACAGTCTGAATTCTCCACAAAAACGCCGGCACCAAGAACAACGATAAATAAAAGACACTGGCGGATTTACGTTGACAAATGTTTTATTTCAGTAAGACAATTTATTTTCACACTTCAAATTAGCACCAGTGACATTCTACACGTAATTAATATGTTAGTTGGACGTTTCCACAGCGTTAATAGATAGATGTTATTGAGTTCATCTTTCACTTAAGGTGATCACATATGTATTCTCGTTTCCTAGTTCCCTTGGTTAGATCGCAATACATGTGTTGAAAAAGTCGTGCGACACAAAAGGTTATCTTTACGCAACACTGAACAAACTCGGGACAACACTATAACGCAACTCGATCTTAATATCACGCAAGTTGGAATTGACAATGGTATAACTAGACTCGATCTTAATATCACTGTAAATTTGAATTGACAAATTAACACCTACTCGATTGCGTTCTCTATGTGACCACTACTCCAAGACTCTGAAATCTGACTAATCCCATTGGAAGTCATCAAAAGGAAAGGAACCCCGAAAGAAACTGGAAAGGAGGCGGAGTTACACGATTAACTTGAAGTAGTTAATCGTGATTGGACCGGACGGGGTAGTCATACATTATGCATGTGTGGGTATGCCATGCATACGATCGTTCGGCGACCGTGTGGATGGCGGCACATCGCTAGTGCATTTTCTAAGAATGTAAATACTAGCATCTGGGGTGTGAAAGACCCAAACCGATGATTTGGTCATCCTAATGGAAGGCCATAAATCATCATTTCGGTTGCCGATGATTAAACATTGCAACGAACATAGGGTGCAGCCATTGCCAGATGTTGAAAGTAAACATTTTGGCTGCATCATGATCGTTGCTTGATTACGGTCTCCGAACGTGGGGACCGATAATTGGAAGCCAGCGATTGCTGGTAATCAGGGACATGTTTGGTTTGCGTCAGCAGAAACCTTGTCGGCGGTAGCAAATCAATAGGGGCAAATAGCCGAATGCATGTTATGCCGAGGGTAAACAAATACAACGAGTCACAAGGAACTCTTGTTGATTGTTGTTTCCATAGCTTAAGGCTATGGAAACGAGATGCCCTGGCAGAATGTATGCCTAAAGATAGGATTTCAGATGCCATGGCAATGTGATGATTTTGCCGTGGACTTATGCTTATTTTAGGAAATGATGTACGCCTCGGGGGTGAATTTTCGATGCCACGGTAAGGTGATAAGCTTTGCCGTGGGCTTAATGTTTCTTAGGGAATGATGTACGTCTCGGGGGTGAATTTTCGATGCCACGGTAAGGTGATAAGCTTTGCCGTGGGCTTAATGTTTTTTAGGAAATAATGTCTGGCCGTGGGTGAGTTTTCGATGCCACGGCAAGGTGATAAGCTTTGCCGTGGGTTTAATATTTTCAGTGGTGATGCTGGAGAAAAAGGGGTTTGGAAGGAAAACCCCTACAGACTAAGTAAGCTGCCTAACAGAAATTCAAAACAGTTATCCGATTGGGTAACCGTATTAATTCCAGCGATTTGGCTGGGGGTAAATGCCGTAGCAAGGTTACGCGACCTTGCTGAAGTTCGACCGAGAGGTAAGTCGTTCGCATGGAATAGTGGGGATCGAGCGATGCATGGCTCTTCGGGCCCTGAAAAGCCCCACACATACCTTTGATTTTCTTTGCTCTGGCATTTTCAAGGATTTTTTCGATCCTAGTCTTCTCCCATTTGCGTTTTTTGCGTTTGAAAAGTCTCGTTGTCTCTTTCCGAATTGTCGCGTATCTTTCTGCGTTGACTTCACCATATCCTTTTAAATGGATCACTCTGAGGCGTTTACGTTGATCGATCTTTGCCCTGCACTCATCGTCAAACCAAGGTTTGGACTTAATTGTTTTCTTAAATCCTAATACCTTTTGGGCGGTTTGTTTGTATTCCGCCCCTTCAGACATTTCCCCGCGATACCCGTCAATCTGTGAGTGCGCATCAGTTCACGTTGAAAGTGGACTTCAAGCGCACTAATAAACATAGAGAGTCATTCTTTAGCCGAACCACACGAATGTGGAATGTTCTGCCTGATCATGTGTTTCCTGGCCGTTGTGATGTCCAGACATTTAAGACCAATATACATCGACACCTCCTTTCCTTATCCACTTCCTCTCCATCCGCTCGCACTGTGCTCTGACATTTAAGGGTACTTCAAAATCCCCTTTTGTGCGCGCGTTAGTGTAAAAAAAAACAAAAAAAAATACCTTAGGGCTGTTTGTTTGATTGTGTCTCTGATCGATGCGCATTTAGTGCCCAGATTATTGGTTTCCTCTTCCTCACTACTCGCATTCTCTAGGATGCTAAATCTATTCGTTAGTTCGTCTTGATATTCAGCACTTTTGCATAGGTCTTTTAGTTTATCATTGTAGAACCTTTTGCTCGTCTCCCGTGATTGCCCAAGTGGGTTTGCTGCGAGCAATTTTGCCCATCACTAGAAGGTGATCGGAGTCGCAATCTGCTCCTCTATATGACCTTACGTCAAGGATATTCGAGTGGTATCTTTTGCCTATGAGGAAGTGGTCTATCCATGTGGCTTTATGGATTTGCTTGTGCTTGAACATCGTGCTTTTCACTACCAGAACTTTTGACGCTGCGAACGTGATAATTCGAATTCCATTATCATTTGCAACGTCGTGTAGGCTCTCTTCACCTAAGTTGGTTGGAAGATGTCTTCCTTTCCAATTTTCCCATTGAGATCCCCGAGGAGGATTTTAACATCGAATGATGAGATCCCATCGAATACTTCCTCTAGGGTCTCGTAGAACGTGTCCTTCGTTTCTTCGTCCGTAGATTCTGTAGGGGCGTGTACGTTTATAAATACCTAATTGTACCATGGTCCCTGTATTTTTAGCACCGACATTCGGTCATTAATAAATTGCACATCTTTTACATGAGGCGCAATCTTCTTGCTTATGATGAAGCCAGTCCCGAGGTTATGTGTATCGGTACCTTCACACGCCAGTGCAAACCCGTTGGTTTGGATTACTTCATGTGGGAGTCGAACTTCCTGAAGCGTGACGATGTCCATTTTATATTGTTTCGCGTTTTCTACGACCGTCTGTATCCCGCCTGGATTATACAACCAACAACGTCCCGACGCGTATATCCCGCTTTTTCCGTTTTTCCCTACGTCTTCCTCTTGCTGAGTCGGTGTTTTCTTGATGATTTGTTCCCTTATGGTAGTGTCGGCTCATCAAACCTACGCCTACCGGGTTTTTATTGTTTTTTGTATATCGATTATTAATTTTTGTTCCCACGAGTCTTGGGGTTTCAAATAGTCCGCCACATCAGAGCCCCTCTTTGATATGGTAAGGGATTACGGGTGGTAGATCTTTGTGTGTTACTCATCGTCAGGCTGTCTGACATGGGTGGTCCTACTGGAAGCGTATGCTTCCGCCAGCATAGCCTGAGTGATTCATTGTAGTTTAAGCCTCCGCGCCACGTCAAGGTTTCTACCAAGCGGGGAGCTCTGGATTGTTTGGTAGCAAATATTCTCCAGTTCATGTAGATGTTTGGCTACGGCCACTATTTCCAAATCATCTTCGTACCCAATGATTCTAAGCCCCTCCGGTGCATTGACCCTGAGCACATTATCATACATTATATTCCATAACAGCGGACCTAATACAGACCCCTGAGGTACACCCACTGTTATTTTATATTCCTGGGGGCCCTCATCTATGTCATAGAGCAGTCTTCTATCCGAGATATAGTTTGCTAGTATACGCACCAAGTGGGGTGAGACTTATAGATCGCCCAACGCTTCTAGAATCCGATTCCAGTTCACCGAGTTAAAAGCATTTTTAACATCTAGTGTCACCACCGCGCAATATTTTTTCGTACCTCCTAGCCATCGTGTTCCAGCTATCGCATTGTGAGCGATGTCGCACACCACAGATAGTGCCTTACCGGTTGTTCTACATTTTCGGAACCCATACTGCCGTTCAGAGACCCCCGATGTCCCCTCAGTGAATTGCTCCAGGCGAGTGGCAATTACTCGCTCAAGCAGTTTCCCTGTTGTGTCCAGCATGCACAATGGGTGGTACGAAGACGGCGCTTCTAGATTCTTGACTCCTTTTGGTATAAGTACAAGCCGCTGTTTTTTTTTCATCGTTTAGAAAATTGTCCTGTTTGAAGGCAGGTTGTTGAGAGACTACTGAAGACGTTTTTGTTAAAACAGTCTTCACTACAGCGTTAGATATACCATCCAGTCCCGGTTTTCTTTCTTTTTTTTTTTTGACAACCCTTACAGCCAAGAGCACGTCTTCGGTGATCACGGCAGGTATTTATTCCATGTGATGTGATACTCCACTCCTCTTGCACTCTCAACACCTCATCACACTGCGGGAAGAGGACAGCAACGATTCTGGTCATGTTACTTTTACTTTTTTGCATTTGACTACTGTTGACGTGTAATCTTTTCATGACTACCCTGTAAGCGCTGCCCCATGGGTTCGTATTTAATTCATCCCTTAAGGAGCAGAACGCATCATATTTACTATTGGGGATCACGTTCCTCAACTTTCCGTTTGTTGACGAATTCCGCATGTGTTACGGTTTCTTGCTCCTTGTTGCAACGTCGCAACCTGATGCGCTCGGATCGCACATGAGCGATTTCTGGGTTCGACCAATACACTGTTTTGATAGCCCCTGTTGGGTGTCTTTGTCGTGACATAGAAGCATAGCATGCGGTAGTTAGCCACTTCATGACTTTTCCAGCCTGCCTCTTCCCATCGGCCTCTACATCAAACTGTTCGATTTGGTCTTCTAGTATATAATCGAGCAGTTCCGCATCGAGTTCTTTCTCTTTTCACCCTTTTTTCTGGGCTTTCTTTGCCAATTTTCCAGTGATGGATCCCGTGTGTGGTAATATTTCGTACATCACGGCTTGGTGGTCACTATGGGTGAAGGTGTCTAAAACTCGCCACTCCATACTTCTTGCCGACGTGGGGCTGGCAAATGTGATGTCGTTTTTGGACCGGCCTCTCTCGTTTATGAAGGTGTCATCAACACTATCATTAAGTAACACCACATCTATGACTGCGAAGGTTTCAAGTAATGCCTGGCCTCTACTGTTCGTCCTGGTGCTTCCCCATTCTACTGCCCAAGAGTTGAAATCTCCAGCAACTATAAGAGGGCTCTTATCTCTAGCTTCTTGTGTTATCCCATCCAAAAAGCATTTGAAATGTTCTATTTCCCACCTTGGCGGAGCGTAACAACAGTAGAAATGAATTCCTCTGATCCTCGCATAGGCGAATCCTTCTAGCCGCTGGGCACTTCTGCATTCCATGGGGGAATTTCCAGTTGTCCAGGTGGCCGCTGTTCGGCTGCTGTCTTCCTCTCATGTAACTGTACCAGTGCCAGGCGTCTTGTACGGCTCATTGATGAGTACCACGTCTGCACCATATTCCTTAACCGTTTGTGAGACCAGATCTTGTGCGGCTCCACAATGGTGTAAGTTACTTTGAATGCACTTAAACCTGTCCATTTTTATTCAGGAGATTGGACATCGCGTTTTTAAATGCTCGGCATTTGTAACTCCCTGTTGAGTGGTGGTTACCGCCTCGCATTTCGATATATCTGGATATAGCTAATTGTAGTTGTTATCACATCGTGGCATAGTCACATATACATGATATAATATCGGCTACCAGCTTCTTTGTTTAACTCGGATTGTATAAAATATAATGTTACTCCTTTGAAGAACATCCTTTACTGTAGTTAGTGACGCGTCAAATAAACAACAAATTAGCGTCACGTCGCCATAAAAACAAATAAATATACAAATCAATCATTGGAGACGTGTTGCGATAACAATCGAAAAGAGGACGTACATGGGTTCGAGGATCATATAAGGAGGTCTTATAGCGTTTGTGTTGATAGTGATGAGCGTGTGATTCGAGCCGACGCTATGACGGCTGGAATCACTAAAAGATAGAACCAATGCTCAACATATCAACACATCAAACCAATGCCGCATGTACGAATTGTTCGCTATTCTCAAGTACACTTAACTGATGTTGAATGGCTATGGTGTACGAATCGGATTACTTGGTTTTCTTCCGGCATTGTTCTTCGCTATTTGCTTGTGTTGTGGGTGTTATGTGTGTATCTGTTAGAAATGCCAGTCTTTTTTAAAAAATAGTCAATTTCTCGACAGAGATCGTTGCAATAAGTCCGAACATATTAAGCTTATTAAATAATAAATAATAGGTGTGACATTAGAAACTCGGCTCTGAAGTTGGCTGTGTTAAAAACATACTTAAACGCATCCAAATAGCTCAGCATTTTGTATATATGTAGCTTAGTGATTGTTGCTTTCATAACTAAATTTTAGTCATTTACAAGCTGTCATTGCGTGTGTATCAGTTGTATAAGAGATGGATGTCGTCGGGCTTTAATAACGCCATGGCATTCTATTTTGTTTTCAAACGAATAAAAATGCTGCTTAAGCTATGGAATTGATTAATTCGACTTTGGGGGAACATTCTGTCAGTCATCATCATCATCGGCACTAAAGCCGGGGTCCGGTTTTGGCCTTATTTAGCAAGTCTCTTCACCGGTCCCGATTTCGAGCCGATGTCATCCAGTTTGGCACTCCCAGGTTCTGGGCATGCTGGTCTACGCCATCCCTCCATCGCAGACAAGGTCTACCGCGTCGTCGCCTTCCATACATCCTGCCACAAAGAACTTTCCGGGTAGGCTTCTGTTCGCTCATTCGAGCTAGGTGTCCCGCCCACCGGGGTCTACCAAGCTTAATTTTTCTTACAACATTAGCTTCAAGGTAGATCGCGTACAACTCATGGTTGTACCGTCTCCCTCATTTACGGGGTCAACAATTCGTCTTAAGTCCTTCCTCTCGAACCTGGCTAAGAGTTCAGGGTGCCTTTTATTGAGGACCTAGGTCTCGGATACGGGATTTAAAGAGCCTTGATAGACCATACTAGACTTTGTTGGATTTGATCAGCCGCTTGCGTTTTCCTTCATCTATATTGTTATTGGCTGATACTATTGAACCAAGGTAGATAAAGGATTGCAGTACTTCAAGTTCGTGCTCCGCTACCCTGAGAGTTGCCACCATGTACTTAGTTTTCCCCTCATTAATGTGCAGTCCCAGGCTTTGTGCCGCCTGCTCGATCTGGGTGAAGGAGTCCTGTACAGCCGAATCGGATCTACCGATGATATCGATGCCATCTGCATAGGAAAGTATCTGGCTGGACTTGGTGACAATAGTCCCTCTAGTTGTAACGCCAGAGTCACGGATTGCTTTCACCAACGCCAGGTTGAAGAGGAGGCAGGCCAGACCGTCCCCTTGTCGGAGTCCGTTAAATATATTTATTGGTTTGGACAGCAATCCCGCTATTTTTACATCGTCATGCACAACCTACAAAGTCGTATCAATTTTTTGGAATGCCGAACTCTGTCATGGCATTATATAGTTCTACCCTGGCTATGCTGTCGTAGGCGGCCTTAAAGTCTATAAACAGATGGCATAACGGGGCTTTAAATTGTAGACATTTTGCCATCTCCTGCCTAAGGGTGAATATCTGATCAATCGCTGATTTGCCTGGGATAAAGCCACACTGATATTGACCAATGACGTCTTCAGCGTATGGGGCTATCCGATCTTGTAGGATAGTGGAGAGTATCTTATAGGCGGTACTCAGCAATGTTATACCCCTATAGTTGCTGCACACTGTGATATCACCCTTCTTATGTATGGGGCAAATTATCTTCTCCAATCTTCCGGGATTTGCTCTTGATTCCATACGTGTATCACGAATTGCCTGATGTAACGCCGTCCCTCTTTGTTTGATCAGCTCAGCTGGTATGCCATCAGCTCCGGAGGCTTTATTTGATTTGAGCTGTCTTATGGCTTTTAATATTTCCTCAATGTATGGTGACGGCAGCATTTGCTCTTGATCTTGCATTGGTGGAGCCTCCAATTCTTCTGTGAGCTGACCATTTAGCAATTCATTGAAGTGCACTTCCCATCGCTCCAGAATGCCTTCAGGATCGGTGATCAGATGACCCTCTTTATCCTTGCAGTAAGTGCAGCGTGGTGTGTACAGGGTCATACTACGAATTATTTGGTAGAAATTCCGCGCCTGTTGCGGATCTCGCTCTCTACTTTGCTCTATTTGACAGACAGGTTTATTTTTCCCATGCACTTTTCTTTTGTTTGTGGCCTTTTTTCTGATCTTTTGAGCTTTTTGTATTTCTCCTCGTGTACCCGCGTCCTATGAGACTCCTCCATTCTCCGGTATGCAGCATTCTTACGTTCAGTCGCTTGTTTATATTCATTATCAAACCAGTCGCTCCGATCTCTACGACTACTGCCTAAGATGGAGTTGGCAGTACTAATAACAGTATTCTTAAGGCGTGTCCATTTCTCTTCTACGCCCGGCATTCTGGCCCCAGGTCTTACTCTCCCTCCGTCGAGCTCTTCGAGGGCGAGTCTTAACGCATGACAAAAAGTGTTACTGGTATTTTCATTGCGTAAGGCAGCCGTGTTGATTCGAACCTGATCCGCGGATGTAATACGTAGGCAATCTGCGCTCGGAAAACTATACCAACAAGATAGTAATCCGAGTCGACGTTCAGGCTCGGGGAGTGGCGGCGTTCTATCAACACGTGTTCAATTTCGTTACGAGTGGCTGATACCTAGGAGGCCTTGTAGATGTCTTTACGTGGAAATCTGGTACTCGCAACGCCCAAGTTCTTTGATGCTGCCAGTTCGATGACTCGTGGTCCATTAGTGTTCTCATGTAAACTGTGGGAACCTGGGCAGTGCCCGAAAACCGATTCCCGACCTATTTTCGCATTGAAATCACCAAGAACGATTTTCACATCGTAGCTTCAGCAGGCATTGAGGGCCGATTAGTAGTTTTCGTAGAATTCTTCTTTTTCGTTGTCAGGGGACACCTCTGTAGGTCCGTGAACGTTTATGAGGCTTATGTTTTTAAACTTACCTCGCACGTGAAGAGTGCATGGCCTTTCATCTATTGCATTAAAGCCGATAATGCATTAAAGCCGATAATGGCTGACTAGAAAGACTACCCGGAGAACATGGTGTTTTCCATGACAGCTGTCATGCTGTCTTTCTGTGAGTCATTCAACAGTAAAAAAGTGGTTTGCAAGATTTCTTGAAGGAAATTTCAGTCTTGAGGATGCTTCATGTCCAGGCGCAGTACAAACATTTGACGATGAAGAACTTCAAGTTTTACTGGATGAAAATCCATGCCAAACTCAAGAAGAGCTTGCAGAACAGTCCTTTTGTTTTTACTTTTTTATGTTTTATTTCACTTCTTCTTTGTTAGTGGCCAGGGTTTCTGTTCAAATTGTACGGATTCCGTAGTATGAATTGATAGTTATGTTATTCAGTTAGTTGAAAAAGGAAATACACATGTTTCACATTTTATTCCAATTGTAATTATTTTTGCGATTTACAATTTATTACTTTTGATAAAGACTAAGATCTGGCTTGTATCACGACGACTTTTAAAAACAAACCGCCATTTCCAATTCACAACTGAGAAAGCATCAATCGTTCATTCCTGTCCTTATATTTGAGGACAGAAATTTGTCCCCACCTTATAGTTTATCGATCTGTCGAAATTGGTTTGGCTCTCGCGAACCTGACCCTTTTTCGCGAATTCAGGTGTTCGGTACGTAAGGTAACGGCAACTGTACCTGGTTGTGTGTGAACAGTTTTCAAAGGCTCTCGTTAAGAGAATTTTGTAATTCGTTTTGATTTAAGAATTACGAAAATGCGAGATAGGGGATGAAAAGGGTGGAAAATGTTTGTATGTAATACAATGGAAAATTTTGACCATGAGAACTCTTTTTGGGATAGGATTGTATTTTGTTAGGGGAAAATATTAGAACTAGAAAATGTGTTGAAGTGTAGGACAATGCTGTTTTTGGATATGATATGTGTATTTTATGGGATAGAGACGCGAATTTGTGTATTGATTTAGATGGAAAGGGGGGGGGGGGGGGGGTGGTGGTAATTAAGATTGTTAATTATGTAACAAGATACAGAAAGAAGGAAAATGGGTTCCTCATAAACTAGCCGAAAGAAACAAAATCGAAGAATTGACATTTGCATGCCGTGCCGGTGGATAACAACAGTGCGCTATTCTTGCCTTCTCGATATAAAGGAAAGAATTTTTTGCATAAAATCGGTACGGATGATGAAACGTGAATGTTGTATACGAGAATCCTAAACGCAGAAAAGCATGGGTTGATCCAGGCCAGCCATCAATACCAGTTCCAGAATCGAATATGTATGCCAGAAAGTGTTACGCCGTGTCTGGTGGGATGGAAAGGATTCATTTACTAAGAGCTTCTGGAACCTGGTCAAAACGTTATATTTCGGGATGTTGTCAGTTTCATTGATCGAATTAAGTGATGATGTAGTAGAAAAAGAGGCTATTTATAGACAAACGAATGCCCAAAGTGACGTTGCTGCATGACAATGCTCGTCCACATACAGCAAAACCAGCGCTGTATAATAGAGAGGTTGTTTATATTATATTTTACTTTATTATTATTTTTTATATTATTTTATTTTTTGGTTTTTATTTTATTTTAATTGTTCTAAAATATAAACATATATTGTTGTTAATATATATATATATATATATATATATATATATATATATAAACATTTTTTCAATAAAATATTACCAAATAAAAGTTCAAAACAAAAGAATAAAAAGATGTAAACAATTATTAAAAACAAAAATTAAAACTAAAATAATTATACTTAATATGAGAGATGAGAAACGGGGCCTTGCATCTAAAAGTCATGCTATATTTGGGGATGTGTAGTCCTTTTTGGTCACAAATCCACCACCAGATTGGATGGAATCGGTCTTTTATTGATTTATCTTTTTCACTGATCACCATGGTAAAAACGTAAGTGATTTGAAATTGTTGAAGAGTAGCAGAGACGAAGGGAGGATAGCACGTGGTTGGATGGACGTGCCCTGTAGCGGCTAGTTGATAAAGGAGAGTGATGAGTGGAATACGGGATTCTCAGCCAGCTTCCGAGCACCGTTGTTGTCGTTGAATAACTTTAACTTGTCTGGTATGGCGAATCCCAGTTGACTAATCAGTCTTCGTAGATGTATGGCCTCTTTCGCCGCATAGGATATAGTCGTATACTCTGCTTCTGTGGGTGATAGCGCGGTGGTTCTTTGTTTACGCGATTCCCATGAGACGGGTGTGCCGTTAAGAGTAAAGGCATACCCAGTGTACGATCTCCTGTCGTCCGGGCAGTTGGCCCAGTCCGCATCGGCGCATCCGGTGAGACATTTCCCGCTCGTTTTATAGGATAACCCAATGTTCGCCGTGCCTTTCAGGTAGCGTAAGACACGTTTGGCGGCTTTCCAGTGATGCTCATCGAAACAGCTGTCGTATTGGCTCAATATGCTCACGGTAAAGGCTATATCTGGTCTTGTGCATACTGCCAGGTGCATACTCTCAAAACGGTAGGTTTCTGTCGGGTTCCTCCTTCCCTTTCTGTAGTATGGTGCCCCTGTCCAGACGTGTACTCACGGGCTTCGAGTCGCTCATGTTGAAACGGTCTAGGACTTCGGATATGTATTTGGTTTGAGTCACCCGCAGTTCTTCCTTGTCTCGATGAAATTCGATTCCAAGACAATGCCTTATTTCGCCGAGGTCCTTTGTGTTAAATGTTTTTGAAAGCTGCTTCGATAGTTCCTCGATCTTTGCTGTGCTTTGTGAGGAAACTAAAATGTCATCCACGTATACGGTGATCAGTAGTATGTCCTTTCTTTTTCCTTCAAAAAATATGCAAGGATGGGCAGTTGTTGTGCTCCGCGCCGTGCTTTGACCGTAGACCCGAGAGAGGAGCGCGGAGTTGTCGAATGAGTGAAAATAATAGACAAAGGCGAGGTGTTTGGTTAAACAATCCCGGTAAGCTTTATTGTTATTTATTTAAATTTAAAAGAGTGACTTTTATACTATTGATCGGCCAGGTTGAAACAGTCCCGGTAAGCTTTATTGTTATTTATTTAAAATTAAAAGAATGATTTTTATACTGTGTGTGAACATTTTGTTTTGTTTATGTGCTTATTTTTATATTTACATTTTATTTACATTTTTGTATTCTATTTAGTCATACATAATTGTTTTTGAGGTTTCACATTTTACGCATACACGTATATATAAAGTTTGGGTTAAAAGGAGAAATCTATTTGTTTTAAGCTTTTCCCTAAACTTGTGGAAGATTTTCCATACTTTAGTAGGGTTGGGTTGTGTAATAAATTTCAAAATCTGTGTAGTGAAACGACCGAAGGGAGACGTTTCGAAAGATGGGGGTTTAGTGATAGCTTTTGAGAGATCAGTCTTTGCTTTATTTCTGAAAAGGATTCTATTTATTTTGTTGTCTTTATGTTTTATTATGGAGCTTACTATGAGCTTATGTATATTTTTTGACTGCAAACGTTTGGCATACGAGTTGTTTGCAAGAATTTGTTGATTCTCAGGCTTTTGCTTTGATGGGATCCTTAGTTCCGCAGTCTTATGTTCTGCTGGGATTCTTTGTTCTGCAGTCTGACGCTCTGCTGGGACTTTTTGTTCCTCAGTTTGACGTTCTGCTGCGACTCTTTGTTCCGCAGTCTGACGTTCTGCTGGGACTCTTTGTTCCGCAGTCGGACGCTCTGCTGGGACTCTCTGTTCCTCAGACTGACGCTCTGCTGGGACTCTTTGTTCCGCAGTCTGACGCTCTGCTGGGACTCTTGGTTCCACAGTCTTGCATTTGGCTGAGATTGTTTGTTCCTCGGGCTTACATTTTGCTGGGAGTTCTGGCTCCTCAGGCTTACGGTTTGCCGGTGTTATTTGTTTCTCGAGCTTAGGTACTTTGTTATTAGAAGTTGGGGGATGTGAAAATATGGAAATGTAGGGAGCTGTTGGGATAATTGGCTTAGAGACCTTGGTTAAATCATCGGATCCGGCCCGTAGACAAACGGATTTTGATGTAGTATTGTGGGTACGATCTTTGACTTCTACTTCCTTTATTTGGAGAGCAGTTAGATCGTCCTGTCTCTGGTTTGTATCCCTAGCTTCGGTCGATATTTCATCTATCTTTCCCGCAAGTTGCTTTTGACTGTCGATTTTTAATAGCTGTACGTTGCTTATTTTATTTATTACTCCACTTCTCCAGGCGTTTGCGGTAGAAGTGGGCTGAGTTCTTGGGACAGTTTTGTTTAATGGAGAGCTGTTTTGATTATTTAATTGCGACAGTCTCTTTTTGCATTCCTCCTGGGAATGATTGAATTTGTTGCAGTACCTGCATTGGAGGCGTTCAACCTCTGCTTTAATTTGGGGGTTGGGTTGTAAGGGTTTATTGTTGCGGTAGCATTCCTCGGACGTGTGTCCAGGCCTATTACACGATTGGCAAATTTTTGGTCGGCTGAAATTCGTATAAGCGGAAAAATTTGCTGGAGTGTTGTTGTTTCTTAGTCGAGGGGCCTGCTCGAGAGCGTGATTAATAGCTGCTCTGAGACTTGGGGCACCTTGTGCTTTAACCAAGAGTTTTAGGTGTGGATCAGTAAGTCCGTCTTCGAATGTGTGTAGGGCGAGTTTATTATTTTCATATATATATATGTTCGCACCGCAGGTTCGACAGTGCTTTCAAACGTGGAGCTGTTCAACAGGTGCAGGAGGTGTGTGAGTCTGTTTCCAAACTCCTCCAAGCCTCCCTTGCTTCCCTGTTTGGCTGTTACCAGATCGTTTTGCGCCAGCGACCTAGAGGGGAGAATTTTAAATTCTTCCTTTAATTCCGCAGCAAGATCATTCCAGTTTGAAATGACCTTGTATCGGATGTGGTTGTATGCTGGCCCTCGCAGTCTGGTTTTTACTACGCTTAGAAAGAAAGCTGACTGTCGTCCTGTGCCTGCGAAAAAATTGTATCTCCACAAGAGATAAAATTATATGCTCGTCCGGGTTACCGCTGAATACCGGCACCAGACCTATGATGTCTTTCAGCCCGATAGTGACTTCCATTATGATCGTTTTTTATTCCGCGCGTTAATTTTGCGTTTTATTTGAAAGATAGATCTTCCCAAATGTGAGTGGAGCGAACCTATAAGGAATCCAAAATGCCAATGAGAGGCAGAAAACCCAAGTAAATATTGATCATCTTAAAACACCAAGGGTAATTTAGAGGAAAAGGGGGACAAAAGGATCAGCAGCAGACGAGGTATGCGCGTGTTTAAACCTACCTCGGGAGGATAAAGAATTTTTCCAACTTATTTGTTCATGGAGAAAGCTCATTTTGAAATATATGTATGAATAGATATATATATATGTGTGTGCAAATATGTGGTTGTGTATTATTATATTATGATATGATAAGTGTTTAAAATTTTTTGCCTTGGGATGCTTGTGTCCCTTAAAATATTTGATTAAGATTTTCCCGTTTGAAAGAAAGAGAGAGGGAAAAAATTTAGAAGGTATTTAAATTTTGTCTTGGGGTTTTATGTTTCTATTTGCCCCCCTTAATTTATAAATTTTCATTCGGGATTTACTATTAAAAGGTTGGAATCAGTCCCGGGATTTTTCCTTTTATCCATTTCGATAATAATGAGACAAATTTAAAATTAATTCAAGCGTTTTCATGCGTTGCCTTTGTAATATTAAGAGAAAGCTTGTTTAGTATGTTGAGGTCCGGACGCCGTGCTTCCTCGGTTGAGGGAAGAGCGGGGACCTTTTATTTCTTTTTATTCTTCTCCCAGCGAAGATTTATTAATACACTTTTTTCTATATTCACTAGTCCTTTTATAGATTGGCGAAATTTAATTAACCAATTTTTTCTCCTTTCTTGTATACCACTCCGACAAAACCGGTTGCAACGCACTGAATTAGTGATAACTAGATCCAATTTTCACTGCATATTAACTTTTTTTTCTGGTTTTATTTAAATTTGTCTACATATGAAAGTTTTAATTAAAATGTTTAAAATTTAACTCTTTTCATTATTTTCATCTGGTTTCATTTTATTTTCACTTTTTTTTCGAACTCAACTCGTTCGGAACTCAATTTTTCTCTATCTATTTTTTCTTTTTGACTTTTCACATTCAATTCGAACGAAAATCCAAGTTGCTATGTTTTCAATAAATAAAAAGGTGCAGGTTATTAAGTGTGCTGTAACTGGTAATATTGTGAATGTTTGTGAATGGTATGTATTAAGTGAGAATGTAATATATGTTAAGTGAAGTTTTTAAGGATGTGTTAGGAGATTCAGTGTTAAATTTAATAAGGGTAGTATTCTGGAATACAACATCCCACCCTTCTTCGAGAAAGAAAATTATCCTTGAAGAGAATAATTTTCTATTAACTATATATTAAATTAAGATTAATTAAAAACTTGGATTTTCGTTCAATTACATTACAAAGGTTTTCAAAATTAATCTTTCATCAAAGGTTACAATAATCAAAAAGTTCTTAATACTAGAAAATTAATCTATTTACATTATATATTAACTAAATTTTTCCAATACTAAAAAAGTTCTTAACACTAGAAAAATAGTCCAAAATAGTCTATTTACATTATATATTAACTAAATTTAAATATTTCTCCTTGGAAGCTTTTCTTTTCTTATCTAAAAATCATTATTACTTATTATATTAAATATATAATATTAATATTATTGTTTCAAAATTCTCATTTCCGTATATATATTAATTCCAAAATTTCTAATATATATATTACCAATAACATTTTCTTTCTTTCCTTTTCCGTTCGAATATATATTAATTCTAAAATTTCCAATATATATTACCTCTAAAATTTTCTTTCTTTCGTCCCCCTCATTAACTTTTTTTTTTTTTTTTGACTTCAGGATCAACCCTTAAGTTGTCGCTCGCTGAAGGAATTCCCCACGCATTGCTATGGCGAAAAATGCTGAGGGGTGCATCTAGAAGAATAGGTGTGATAACTCCATTTATGCTGTGGAGCTATTCCAGTGGCATATCCCACCGCTGCCACCAGTGTTGAGGTCCGGACGCCGTGCTTCCTCGGTTGAGGGAAGAGCGGGGACCTTTTATTTCTTTTTATTCTTCTCCCAGCGAAGATTTATTAATACACTTTTTTCTATATTCACTAGTCCTTTTATAGATTGGCGAAATTTAATTAACCAATTTTTTCTCCTTTCTTGTATACCACTCCGACAAAACCGGTTGCAACGCACTGAATTAGTGATAACTAGATCCAATTTTCACTGCATATTAACTTTTTTTTCTGGTTTTATTTAAATTTGTCTACATATGAAAGTTTTAATTAAAATGTTTAAAATTTAACTCTTTTCATTATTTTCATCTGGTTTCATTTTATTTTCACTTTTTTTTCGAACTCAACTCGTTCGGAACTCAATTTTTCTCTATCTATTTTTTCTTTTTGACTTTTCACATTCAATTCGAACGAAAATCCAAGTTGCTATGTTTTCAATAAATAAAAAGGTGCAGGTTATTAAGTGTGCTGTAACTGGTAATATTGTGAATGTTTGTGAATGGTATGTATTAAGTGAGAATGTAATATATGTTAAGTGAAGTTTTTAAGGATGTGTTAGGAGATTCAGTGTTAAATTTAATAAGGGTAGTATTCTGGAATACAACATCCCACCCTTCTTCGAGAAAGAAAATTATCCTTGAAGAGAATAATTTTCTATTAACTATATATTAAATTAAGATTAATTAAAAACTTGGATTTTCGTTCAATTACATTACAAAGGTTTTCAAAATTAATCTTTCATCAAAGGTTACAATAATCAAAAAGTTCTTAATACTAGAAAATTAATCTATTTACATTATATATTAACTAAATTTTTCCAATACTAAAAAAGTTCTTAACACTAGAAAAATAGTCCAAAATAGTCTATTTACATTATATATTAACTAAATTTAAATATTTCTCCTTGGAAGCTTTTCTTTTCTTATCTAAAAATCATTATTACTTATTATATTAAATATATAATATTAATATTATTGTTTCAAAATTCTCATTTCCGTATATATATTAATTCCAAAATTTCTAATATATATATTACCAATAACATTTTCTTTCTTTCCTTTTCCGTTCGAATATATATTAATTCTAAAATTTCCAATATATATTACCTCTAAAATTTTCTTTCTTTCGTCCCCCTCATTAACTTTTTTTTTTTTTTTTTGACTTCAGGATCAACCCTTAAGTTGTCGCTCGCTGAAGGAATTCCCCACGCATTGCTATGGCGAAAAATGCTGAGGGGTGCATCTAGAAGAATAGGTGTGATAACTCCATTTATGCTGTGGAGCTATTCCAGTGGCATATCCCACCGCTGCCACCAGTGTTGAGGTCCGGACGCCGTGCTTCCTCGGTTGAGGGAAGAGCGGGGACCTTTTATTTCTTTTTATTCTTCTCCCAGCGAAGATTTATTAATACACTTTTTTCTATATTCACTAGTCCTTTTATAGATTGGCGAAATTTAATTAACCAATTTTTTCTCCTTTCTTGTATACCACTCCGACAAAACCGGTTGCAACGCACTGAATTAGTGATAACTAGATCCAATTTTCACTGCATATTAACTTTTTTTTCTGGTTTTATTTAAATTTGTCTACATATGAAAGTTTTAATTAAAATGTTTAAAATTTAACTCTTTTCATTATTTTCATCTGGTTTCATTTTATTTTCACTTTTTTTTCGAACTCAACTCGTTCGGAACTGAATTTTTCTCTATCTATTTTTTCTTTTTGACTTTTCACATTCAATTCGAACGAAAATCCAAGTTGCTATGTTTTCAATAAATAAAAAGGTGCAGGTTATTAAGTGTGCTGTAACTGGTAATATTGTGAATGTTTGTGAATGGTATGTATTAAGTGAGAATGTAATATATGTTAAGTGAAGTTTTTAAGGATGTGTTAGGAGATTCAGTGTTAAATTTAATAAGGGTAGTATTCTGGAATACAACAAGTATCTGGGTTTTTTTTTGCGTGTGTTTCTTTGTTTATTCATTATGTTTTCTATTTTTATTTCTTTTTCGGGAATTAACCGAATGAATTTTATATTTTCTCTGAAAAGTTTGTGGTTGTTTTATTATTCTTTGTTTTTCTTTAGTTTTCTATTGTCCCATTGTAGGTGAAATATGTGATATAATGTTTTATATAAATGTGTAGATGCAATGTTAATAATAATATATTAAAGGTGTACAGTATTTATTTTGTTTTTTCTCTTTTTAAAAATGTTGTTTCATATCGTTATTTGAATTTCCTACATGTATATTTTTGTTTCGCCTTTTGTTATATAGAGTTTTAGCGCGATTTAGAAACAATTCCGTAGTTGGTAAGTAAATATTGATTGAAGAAAAAAATTAAAAATAAGAATACCTGGTGTTGCTGAGCTGTTGTATTTGGTATATGTTTATTTTTTTTTTGCTGGGGCCTTTTGGTTTTTCCTTTGGGGTGGTGTTTTGCGTTGTCTGCTGCCAGGTAGGCTTCACGCCCTAGAGTTGAGTGGTCCGCCCTGAAAAAAAAAAATTGTGGCGAGAAGGCCGAATTTAGCGAGACAAGGACATATGTGTCCTTCATGTTGCCTCTGACTTCTGGTCATCTTGCGATAACCAGAATCACCCACATCCGTGAGGATGTTGGGCTCGGTCTCGCGATCTCTGAAAAGAAAAGAGAAAAAGGGGGGGTATCCAAGGATAGTGTGGACAGTGTTAGTCCGGGTGTTCTCTAACTACTTTTATAGAGGGATGGTGGGAAAGAAATTGTACAAGACCGGTAGGTCTTGGGTGCGGTAGTAAACGCAGATCACGTCTTTGGCGTCTGATAATCTGCGCTTTGGTCGGTGTGTATGTTTGTGTTTGTGCCGTCTTGTAATGTGCGTTCGTGTGTGTGGTTTGTTAATAGTATGGGATGGGTCTAGGAATCCTCTATTATAGAGGGGAATGTTGTTGGGAAGGGTGCTTTCTTCAGTTTTGTACTGAAGAAGAAATTGTGGAGGTTTGATCCGAAGAGATCGAGAGAGAGAAGGGTCAAGAACGCAAGAGTCCCGTACAATTAGGTTCTCGCTGTTCTGATTGTTTTCGAGGTACTTATATGCTAATTGAAGCAAGTACTCGCCGATAAGGGTAATGGAGGCGCCTTCGTATAGGTGAGAGTTGGGGTAATGACGACCGTCAGGCCTTCTAGAATGATTGGTGCATCTTCTGAGGAGTTTCCCTTCGAAAACCCGAAGTCTTTCCATTTGGGCCGAAGATATGCAGGACCATATGGGAAAGGCGTACGATATTCCAGATCGGATTAGCTGCTTATAGCAGAGAAGCTTAACTTTGGTGTCAACTTTGTGCCTCCATTTCAAAATATTGTGCAGTTGCTTAGACCGACCGAGGCCCCTTTGGAGAATGTGGGTCACATGTTTGATGAAATTCATTTTTGGGGTATAAGTGACCCCAAGATATTTCATCTTGTCCTGTGGTCTAATCGTAGTATCTCTCATTTTTATTCGAATATTCTGTGAATATCGAGAAGCAGGTTGGGAGTGTTTACTACTCAAAATTATGGCTACTGCTTTGGATGGATTAAGTCGGATTTTCCATCGACTGTAATACTGATACAGTTCGTCCAAGTGACGGTTGAGTCGATTTGTTGCGAGGTTAGGGCCTTTGGTTGACGTGTACACCAGGACGTCATCCGCGTAGCATATCTGATTTACTCTCCCGTCCACAGGGCAGGGGATATCGGAGGTGTAAATATTGAATAAGATGGGGCCTAGAATGGAGCCCTGTGATACGCCTGCAGCGGTGTGAAAAGTTCGGGAAAGCTTTCCATTCACTCTAACTTGGAAGGTTCTGTTTCGAACGAACTGGTAGATGATACTACATAGCGTTCTACTGAGGCCAGTATTTAATAGTAGCAATGGTTAGCGCGTTCGGCTGTTAACCGAAAGGTTGGTGGTTCGAGCTCACCCGGGGGCGTAAACGGAACATGTTCGATAATCTTTAGTGGTCCGCCCTGGTCTTTGCGGCAGGCTTTCATATAATTATTTTTTTCACTTTTGTTTTATATTATATTTTGTTCCTTTAACTTTTGGTTTCTGTTTTTTTTTGTCTTGGCGTATGTTTCAGAATCACCGTTTTTGTTATGGAAGGGTAAATTGAAAGAAAAAGTTAATATATCGTCGTTGGCGTTTAAGTAGTCGTGATGGAAAATTTTATGCTCTTTGTCCAATGTGGGCTGTTTTATTGTGCTTTGTAACTAATAAATTTTCAGTTTATGGTTTCAGTTATTATTGTTTAATATACGAGTATGGTATAGTATTACAAGTTCTCACACTAATTTCACTGTGTTAATTGTTATTTAACTTTGGTCTTTTGGGGTGGGTTTTGGGTGCTTTGAACTGTCATTGTCGATACCGCGAAGTTCACTTGAAGGGTTTTTTTTGATTAGAAAACCGCTGGATGATCCATGTGCAAATTCTACGTTATTGTTTGAAGGCTGCTTCTTCTGGAGCAAGTCTCTGGGTTTTAGTTTTCTTCTGTCACCCGATCAATTCACCCGATTGTAAAATGACACACTGATTATTGTATAAAACATTTTATGAAATAGTTGTAGTTATATTATTAACAAAAGTCACTGGTTTGGTAGTATTTTACCACAAAAAGGTCCAACTTGATAAAATCACAAACACGCGACCGTAGTATGTAGATCTGTATTTGGTTTTTTTTTTGTAAGGGGTGATTTAATGTTCAAATCCCACGCGCTGCCACCATAAATTTGTTGTGCTCCGCGCCGTGCTTTGACGGTAGACCCGAGAGAAGAGCGCGGAGTTGTCGAATGAGTGAAAATAATAGACAAAGGCGAGGTGTTTGGTTAAACAATCCCGGTAAGCTTTATTGTTATTTATTTAAATTTAAAAGAGTGACTTTTATACTATTGATCGGCCAGGTTGAAACAGTCCCGGTAAGCTTTATTGTTATTTATTTAAAATTAAAAGAATGATTTTTATACTGTGTGTGAACATTTTGTGTTGTTTATGTGCTTATTTTTATATTTACATTTTATTTACATTTTTGTATTCTATTTAGTCATACATAATTGTTTTTGAGGTTTCACATTTTACGCATACACGTATATATAAAGTTTGGGTTAAAAGGAGAAATCTATTTGTTTTAAGCTTTTCCCTAAACTTGTGGAAGATTTTCCATACTTTAGTAGGGTTGGGTTGTGTAATAAATTTCAAAATCTGTGTAGTGAAACGACCGAAGGGAGACGTTTCGAAAGATGGGGGTTTAGTGATAGCTTTTGAGAGATCAGTCTTTGCTTTATTTCTGAAAAGGATTCTATTTATTTCGTTGTCTTTATGTTTTATTATGGAGCTTACTATGAGCTTATGTATATTTTTTGACTGCAAACGTTTGGCATACGAGTTGTTTGCAAGAATTTGTTGATTCTCAGGCTTTTGCTTTGATGGGATCCTTAGTTCCGCAGTCTTATGTTCTGCTGGGATACTTTGTTCTGCAGTCTGACGCTCTGCTGGGACTTTTTGTTCCTCAGTCTGACGTTCTGCTGGGACTCTTTGTTCCGCAGTCGGACGCTCTGCTGGGACTCTCTGTTCCTCAGGCTGACGCTCTGCTGGGACTCTTTGTTCCGCAGTATGACGCTCTGCTGAGACTCTTGGTTCCACAGTCTTGCATTTGGCTGAGATTGTTTGTTCCTCGGGCTTACATTTTGCTGGGAGTTCTGGCTCCTCAGGCTTACGTTCTGCCGGTGTTATTTGTTTCTCGAGCTTAGGTACTTTGTTATTAGAAGTTGGGGGATGTGAAAATATGGAAATGTAGGGAGCTGTTGGGATATTTGGTTTAGAGACCTTGGTTAAATCATCGGATCCGGCCCGTAGACAAACGGATTTTGATGTAGTATTGTGGGTACGATGTTTGATTTCTACTTCCTTTATTTGGAGAGCAGTTAGATCGTCCTGTCTCTGGTTTGTATCCCTAGCTTCGGTCGATATTTCATCTATCTTTCCCGCAAGTTGCTTTTGACTGTCGATTTTTAATATCTGTACGTTGCTTATTTTATTTATTACTCCACTTCTCCAGGCGTTTGCGGTAGAAGTGGGCTGAGTTCTTGGGACAGTTTTGTTTAATGGAGAGCTGTTTTGATTATTTAATTGCGACAATCTCTTTTTGCATTCCTTCTGGGAATGGTTGAATTTGTTGCAGTACCTGCATTGGAGGCGTTCAACCTCTGCTTTAATTTGGGGGTTGGGTTGTAAGGGTTTATTGTTGCGGTAGCATTCCTCGGACGTGTGTCCAGGCCTATTACACGATTGGCAAATTTTTGGTCGGCTGAAATTCGTATAAGCGGAAAAATTTGCTGGAGTGTTGTTGTTTCTTAGCCGAGGGACCTGCTCGAGAGCGTGATTAATAGCTGCTCTGAGACTTGGGGCACCTCGTGCTTTAACCAAGAGTTTTAGGTGTGGATCAGTAAGTCCGTCTTCGAATGTGTGTAGGGCGAGTTTATTATTTTCATATATATATATGTTCGCACCGCAGGTTCGACAGTGCTTTCAAACGTGGAGCTGTTCAACAGGTGCAGGAGGTGTGTGAGTCTGTTTCCAAACTCCTCCAAGCCTCCCTTGCTTCCCTGTTTGGCTGTTACCAGATCGTTTTGCGCCAGCGACCTAGAGGGGAGAATTTTAAATTCTTCCTTTAATTCCGCAGCAAGATCATTCCAGTTTGAAATGACCTTGTATCGGATGTGGTTGTATGCTGGCCCTCGCAGTCTGGTTTTTACTACGCTTAGAAAGAAAGCTGACTGTCGTCCTGTGCCTGCGAAAAAATTGTATCTCCACAAGAGATAAAATTATATAGCTCGTCCGGGTTACCGCTGAATACCGGCACCAGACCTATGATGTCTTTCAGCGCGACAGTGACTTCCATTATGATCGTTTTTTATTCCGCGCGTTAATTTTGCGTTTTATTTGAAAGATAGATCTTCCCAAATGTGAGTGGAGCGAACCTATAAGGAATCCAAAATGCCAATGAGAGGCAGAAAACCCAAGTAAATATTGATCATCTTAAAACACCAAGGGTAATTTAGAGGAAAAGGGGGACAAAAGGATCAGCAGCAGACGAGGTATGCGCGTGTTTAAACCTACCTCGGGAGTATAAAGAATTTTTCCAACTTATTTGTTCATGGAGAAAGCTCATTTTGAAATATATGTATGAATAGATATATATATGTGTGTGCAAATATGTGGTTGTGTATTATTATATTATGATATGATGTGTTTAAAAGTTTTTGCCTTGGGATGCTTGTGTCCCTTAAAATATTTGATTAAGATTTTCCCGTTTGAAAGAAAGAGAGAGGGAAAAAATTTAGAAGGTATTTAAATTTTGTCTTGGGGTTTTATGTTTCTATTTGCCCCCCTTAATTTATAAATTTTCATTCGGGATTTACTATTAAAAGGTTGGAATCAGTCCCGGGATTTTTCCTTTTATCCATTTCGATAATAATGAGACAAATTTAAAATTAATTCAAGCGTTTTCATGCGTTGCCTTTGTAATATTAAGAGAAAGCTTGTTTAGTATCTGGGTTTTTTTTTGCGTGTGTTTCTTTGTTTATTCATTATGTTTTCTATTTTTATTTCTTTTTCGGGAATTAACCGAATGAATTTTATATTTTCTGTGAAAAGTTTGTGGTTGTTTTATTATTCTTTGTTTTTCTTTAGTTTTCTATTGTCCCATTGTAGGTGAAATATGTGATATAATGTTTTATATAAATGTGTAGATGCAATGTTAATAATAATATATTAAAGGTGTACAGTATTTATTTTGTTTTTTCTCTTTTTAAAAATGTTGTTTCATATCGTTATTTGAATTTCCTACATGTATATTTTTGTTTCGCCTTTTGTTATATAGAGTTTTAGCGCGATTTAGAAACAATTCCGTAGTTGGTAAGTAAATATTGATTGAAGAAAAAAAAAATTAAAAATAAGAATACCTGGTGTTGCTGCGCTGTTGGGTGCGTTGCTGCATTTGGTGTCGTCGGTATTTGGTATATGTTTATTTTTTTTGCTGGGGCCTTTTGGTTTTTCCTTTGGGGTGGTGTTTTGCGTTGTTTGCTGCCAGGTAGGCTTCACGCCCTAGAGTTGAGTGGTCCGCCCTGGTCTTTGCGGCAGGCTTTTATATAATTTTTTTTTTTCACTTTTGTTTTATATTATATTTTGTTCCTTTAACTTTTGGTTTCTGTTTTTTTTTGTCTTGGCGTATGTTTCAGAATCACCGTTTTTGTTATGGAAGGGTAAATTGAAAGAAAAAGTTAATATATCGTCGTTGGCGTTTAAGTAGTCGTGATGGAAAATGTTATGCTCTCTGTCCAATGTGGGCTGTTTTATTGTGCTTTGTAACTAATAAATTTTCAGTTTATGGTTTCAGTTATTATTGTTTAATACACGAGTATGGTATAGTATTACAAGTTCTCACACTAATTTCACTGTGTTAATTGTTATTTAACTTTGGTCTTTTGGGGTGGGTTTTGGGTGCTTTGAACTGTCATTGTCGATACCGCGAAGTTCACTTGAAGATGTTTTTTTGATTAGAAAACCGCTGGATGATCCATGTGCAAATTCTACGTTATTGTTTGAAGGCTGCTTCTTCTGGAGCAAGTCTCTGGGTTTTAGTTTTCTTCTGTCACCCGATCAATTCACCCGATTGTAAAATGACACACTGATTATTGTATACAACTTTTTATGAAATAGTTGTAGTTATATTATTAACGAAAGTCACTGGTTTGGTAGTATTTTACCACAAAAAGGTCCAATTTGATAAAATCACAAACACGCGACCGTAGTATGGAGATCTGTATTTGGTTTTTTTTTGTAAGGGGTGATTTAATGTTCAAATCCCACGCGCTGCCACCATAAATTTGTTGTGCTCCGCGCCGTGCTTTGACGGTAGACCCGAGAGAGGAGCGCGGAGTTGTCGAATGAGTGAAAATAATAGACAAAGGCGAGGTGTTTGGTTAAACAATCCCGGTCAGCTTTATTGTTATTTATTTAAATTTAAAAGAGTGACTTTTATACTATTGATCGGCCAGGTTGAAACAGTCCCGGTAAGCTTTATTGTTATTTATTTAAAATTAAAAGAATGATTTTTATACTATTGATTGGCCAGCGGTTCGGGCTTTGAAGAGAGACTGAATCCCGAAATTGAAAAGCACTGCCCTTTTATAGTTTTTGCAGTTGACTTTCGTCAACTGTTTTATTGTCGAAATTCCCAGAAGCACACATAATGACTTTGTGCGTTTCAATTTGAGTTGTGTTCTGGGAATTTGTTAGAGGCTTTAGTTGGATGGGTTCTAGGAAGGGAATCATGAAATGCGTTTTGAATTTAACATTTCATGATGTTAAGGTTTTTAGGAATTGAGTCAATGTATGATGTATTAACTTTTGGTTAAATTTGTTGTACATGTGACTCAATATGGAATTTGGATGTGTTATGTGGAATTGAATCAATGTGCGACAATTGACTTTTGGTTTAATTTATCGCTCATTGATTCAATATGAAATTTGGGATTTGCGTTATGGGATTGTTCGGTGATATTGGGGATTTAGATAGGGGTAGCGATTTAGGATCGCTACACAGTGGACTGCTTGAGACCGAGGCGTTTCAGCTCGCAGCTCAGCTTCGTGTGCCACTGTCGTCCTGCTTCGCGAAGTCCGTATAGAGCTCTGTTTAGCAAGCATACCTTATTCCCCTCTTGCAGTTGCGTTAGCATTTGTTTTGCTTCAATGTGTTCTCTGCTTTTCCGGATTGAATTAATTTCTCCAGGGCAGCGTCGGTGTGTTCGGGGATCTTCATGTAAATTGTCTCGTCGAGCTCGCCGTTTAGATAGGCCGTTGTTGAGCGGCTAGGGCGGCCGTAATTCGAATGGAGTTCATTCTTGCAACTGGAGCGAACGTCTGGTGGTAGTCAATTCCGGGTACTTGGGAGAATCCTTGTGCAACGATGCGTACAAGCAAAACGGCTGCCGATGACTTTGTCTTGTTTCGGCCAATCTACCAGAGTCCAAGTGTCGTTTCTGATGATGGCCTCGATTTCTTGCGCCTTCATCCACTCCTCGGTGTCTGGACCGCTTGCTGCTTCTTTTATAGGAACTTTGGCTGCTCCCGCGGTCTCCGAAGTGATGTCGCATTCTTGAAATAGTTTTCGAGGTCTTCCCCTGAGTCCAGTCCTTTCTATCCGCGGTTTTCCTGGTCCTCTTCTTGAGATGATTGTTGGTTGGGGTTGTTGGTTGCCCGGTTGCTTCATTTCTTGTTACTTCGAGTTGTTCATCTCTAGCCATGGTTTCGTTATGTACTGTGTTCGGTGTGATGAATTCGACCGTGGCACTTTCAGTATCAGATTTGTTGTTTGTTGGGCGAAAATCGTTGGAGGCGGGACTCCGGTCGTTATGTTTTTCGAAGAACTTCACGTCCCTCGCAATTCCGATTCTTCGTTCGTCGGGGAGCCAAATCCAGTACGCTTTCGATTTGTCAGCGTAGCCGACGAAAAACGCCTTTTTGGACCTGGGGCTGAATTTACCTTTCCTTGGTACTCGTTCTAGCGAGTAGACAACGCATCCAAATTCTCGAAAATGGCATCCGTTTGGAGCGTTTCCAGTCCACACTTCGTATGGGGTTCTTCTGTTGAGTGTGTTGGTCGGATATCTGTTTCTGATGTGGTTTGCTGTGTTAACTGCTTCTCCCCAAAATCTTGTGTCCAGATTTGCTTGTATGAGGAGGCATCTACCCATATCCATCAGGGTCCGGTTTTTTCTTTCAGCTACTTCGTTTTGCTGAGGTGTGTGAGTCACTCTCTTCAAATATAAATTTATTTGTTGTCTTTACCGCCCCCACTGACATTTTTCGAACATCCTTCACGTATAGTCGACTGGATACAGATCAACCACTCGGCTTCTGAAATTGTCATCCTGGATGATTTTAATGTTCAGAACTCCGGGTGGCTGAACACCCTGGATCTGTTTTTGACATCCCGAGCCGAGTGTTTATACCGTAGAGATTGCTGCGCCACTGGGAAACTCGGATCACTGCTTGGTATCGGTAGCGCAACCTCTTCCATTTCAAGCGAATAACCGACCTAAACAACTTCGCCAAATATGGAGGTATGGGGCTGCCAACTGGAACGATTTGCGAGATTTACTCGCATCCTTTCCATGGTCGGAGGTGTGGTTTGGAGACTTCGATGTTAACACATGTGCGGAGTCGGTGGCAGAGATTATTCTTCTAGGGATGGAGATCTACATTCCGCATTCCATCAAACGAGTTCTTATGATAAGCCTATAGGGTTTGTTAAAAATTGCGAGCAGATTACAGCGGTAAAAATAGAGCTTTTTAACAATGGCGCTCCAATCCCACAGATGTTAACAGAATGAATTTTGTTAAAGCGATTAATACCACGAAGAAGGCCTACAACGAAAGAGTAACCAATAAATCCCTTGAGTTCCCAATTGGTTCGCGTCCCTTCTAGTCAATGCCAACGGTTGTCAGCAATAACTTTGCTTCCTCCCCCTTTCCTCCGCGAATAAGGAGCAGCGGGACAGTCACAAATTCAAAGGAAAAAGCTAATGTGTTCGCTAATTTAGGTCTTTTGGAGGCACCTGCGATCACAACTTTATGTGGGATGTGAAGTTCCTCACGCATACTATTCAACGCATTCTAGGTTTTTTTTTACACAAACGCGCACACAAAAGGGGATTTAGGAGTACCCTTAACTGTCAGCGCACAGTGCGAGCGGAAGGAGGGGAAGTGGATAAGGAAAGGAGGTGTCGATGTACATTGGTCTTAAATGTCTGTACATTACAACGACGAGGAAACACATGATCAGGTAGAGTATTCCAAATTCGTGTGGTTCGGCTAAATAATGACTCTCTATGTTTGTTTGTGCGCGTGAAGTTGACTTTCAACATAAACTGATGGGCATTCTCAGATTGACGGGTATCACGGGAAAATGTCTGAGGAGGCGGAACACACTCAGCAAGTTCAGTTGAGCAACAACCGTGATAATACCTATAGAAGAGAGATAGGCACAATACGTTGCGCCTATGTTCTAAGGGCGGAATTGATCGACTTACGGCTGGGTCCCCAATAAGTTTCACTGCTCGTTTTTGCATTCTGTCGAGCACGTGTAGTGCAGTTTTGGATGCGCTTGACCAAATATGTGAATTGAATTCCATTTTGGGACGAGTATCATCATCATCATCGGCACTACAACCGGGACGAGTATACGCCTTGTAAAAACTGGTCAGGTTGGATGGAGTCAAGCACTTTTTGCATCTCTTAAGGAACCCCATGTATTTGGCTGCACTTTTCGCAGCTTCAAAAATGTGGTCGCTCCAATTAAGAGTCGAATTAATTCGAGTGCCGAGGATTGATAGTTCCTTGGTTTCGTAGATGGAAGTGCCGTTCATAGACAGTATATTTACTTTGGGGCTCGCCTTTGACGACAGGAGACAGCATTTAGTTTTTAAGGTATTGAACTCTACTCGGTTAGATAATCCCCATTGATATATCTTGTTGAGGTCGGAATTCAGTTTAATAAGCATAACCTGCTGATTGTTATTGACGTTCGAAGAGTTTGGACGGGAATGTTCATATGAGTATGAGAAACTCAACGTGCTATCATCGGCAAACGAGTGGATTGGGTTGTGGGTAATGGACAAGAGATAATTCATAAAGATGAGGAAGAGAGTGGGTGAGAGTACCGAACCCTGGGGAACACCTGCATTAATTTGACGGGAGACAGATTTGACGCCATCGAGAACCACTTGAATTGAATGGCCAGAAATATAGTCTTGTGGCGACTCTAACAGATACACACAATTCACAAGCAAAATAGTGAAGAGCACCGAACGAAAAATCGAATAAGAAAATACATCAGATCGGTACACCTTGGCGATAACATAACAATTCACATCAGTGGAGTATAGTCGAGTTTAAAAATCAAATTCTAAACACGGTCAGTAGCCTGATGGGTAACGCTTAGGTTCAATTTTTTTCGTGATTCAAACTGTCATAGCGTCAGTTCGAATCACACGATCTTCTTCACTATTATTTCAAGCGCTATAATTGGTGACCCCGACGTGATCTGTACACACAGCATACACTTTCCCATACTAAGCAGAACTTCACACACGGTCACGACTTCCGCATAGAGCCCAGCCTCCGACGTTTTCTCGTTCTCTCGTTCGTCCGTCGTTAACATACGAATCTGATCGTAACTGCGGAGGGAGTAGTGTGGTATATCTAACAGATACACACAATTCACAATAGTGAAGGACACCGAACGAAAATCGAATAAGAAAATACATCAGAACCGTATACCTAGCGACAGCATAACAATTCACATCAGTGGAGTTGTTACGTGCGATTTCCGCCACCACCATCATTTAATAATTTATAATTTTAATATAATTTGTTTTAATGTGGTGTGATGGTAAGGTGGTGGAAGAAGTGCATGATCCACAAGTGAGTGTTCGAACACGCCCCGATTCGAGTGTGGATCGTGGGCGGGTTCGAATTCGGTCTTCTGAGTGGATGTCGATGGAGAGAGAGAGAGAAGTACCAGAAGGAATTTTCGATTCCGTTGGCTTTTGATTTTGTTTTTGGGTGAATACGGTTTTGAATTCCGTTGGGAGTCGAATTTTTGGAAACAGTTGGAAGGGCGAAGAAAGGCAACGTCCCGGCTGAGAAAAAGTAAAAAAAAGGAACTGTTAAAAACTAAAAATTCCAAAGGAAAATGTTAAAACTAAAAGTTAAAAAGGGAAAATGTTAAAGAACTAAAATTGTAAAGATAAAACGCATAGAAAAAGGAATAAAGGCTAGTTTTCTTTTCTTGGAGCGCCGTTTGCCGACGTGTTTCGTGTTTGAAGACAGAAAGTTTCAGAGGAGGAACCTGCGGAAGAACCAAGGTTGTGAAGCTGCCGCTGAGGAGGAAGAGCCTGGAGAGAAATAAAACAGGCAACCAATTTTTTATTCACACACACAATTTTATGTGGCATCGAACCTGTCACAGAGTATAGTCGAGTTTAAAAATCAAATTCTAAACACGGCCAGTAACCTGATGGGTAAAGCTTAGGTTCAATTTTTTTCGTGATTCAAACTGTCATAGCGTCAGTTCAAATCACACGATCTTCTTCACTATTATTTCAAACGCTATAGTCTCTTATCCATTGGATCAGGGAATTGTTCACTCCATATGAATGCAATTTTGGCAAACGGGCTGGGTGCCAAACTCTGTCGTAGGCTTTTGAAATATCCAATGCGACTTCCTTGCTTTCACCGAGGTAGTGGATGGAATGGTTCCACTTTTCGGTAAGATACGCAATCAGATCTCCTGTGGACCTGCTGCTACGAAAGCCATATTGGCGGTCATTGAGGAGGTCATTTGATTCCAGTTATTTCGAAAGTTGACGGTTGATATGTGATTCCATTACCTTGGAGAGAATAGAAGTTAGTTATATGAGTCGATAAGATGAAAGGGATGTTTTGTCACCCTTTTTGGGAATTGGCTGAATGTTCGCTCACTTCCATCTATTTGGGAAACGGCCAGTAGAATAAGACAAATGAAAGAGTTTCCTCAGTGGTTTAGAGAGTGAAGAGGAACATCTCTGCAAGAGAATTGGGGGAATGCCATCAGTACCAGCGGATTTGTGTACGTTTAGCTCCTTGAGTGCGCAGGAAACAGTAGGCGTTCGGAAGCGAATCTGAGGCGGAACTGATGTAGTATCACGCAGCGTTGAGTTGGCTGCAAAATGTGCAGCAAGTAGATTCGCCTTCTCTATTGCACTGGTGACTGGTCTGTCATCGTCTATTAGCGATGGAATGGATGAGGAGACCGAGTTTTGGATGTTCTTTACAAATGCCCAGAATTGTCTACTACCTGTAGGAGAGTGTAACATTTTTGTCTCACTCTCTGGTCACGTGGACTGGACTATAGGAAGGCAACCGGCCCGGACGGAATACCAGCAGTAGTCCTTAAGAACTGTGCTCCAGAACTATCGCCGGTTCTTGGTAGACTCTTTCGTTTATCTTATGCACGGTGGACATTTCCTACTTCCTGGAAAATCGCTCGAGTTCAGCCAATCCCAAAGAGGGGAAAAAAGTGTCTCCACAAAGTTATCGGCCGATAGCATTACTGTCTATATTATCTAACGTGGTGGAAAAGGTCATCAATGTCGAGTTAATTGAGTATTTGTGGTACAACGGACTTCTGAATGGTTGTTAATACGGATTCTGTGGCTGGTGATCCATGGGAGATTTTTTGACCCTTATAACCGATATATGGACATCTGCGATTGAGGGGCATAGTGAGGCGAGGGCGGGCACGTTGGATACCTCCAAGGCTTTTGACCGCGTCTGGCACGGGGCATTGCTGAGCAAACTTCGTTCATATGGACTTTCCCAGCAGCTTTGTGGCTGTTTTCTCGAAAATCGATCTATCTGGATTGTTGTAGACGGCGAGTCTTCGGATCTGCATCCTTTTAATTCTGGGGTGCCTCAGGGTTCAGTTTTAGCTCATAGATAACAAAGTGTTCAGTTTTGCGGATGGTAGTGCGCTTGTTTCCTCTCTTTCGAGTGATAGTCCGATTAGGGCATCAGCGTCGCATCAGCTGAGATGTAGCTAGATCGACTCTCTGAATCGGGATCTGTATAAGGTCCTGCTGTGGGGAAAGGCCAATCTCGTCGACTCCAATGCAACGAAGACACAATATTTAACATTCACAAAGAAAAGTGAATCATCGGTTTAACAGCTGCTGATGAATGGCCAGGCCCGCGAATCTGGGGAAAGCACGAAATTCCTCGGCATCAGGGTCAGTGGGAATGTATTGTGGCTTAAATACGTGTCGAACATCGCCAGGTCCGCCTCGGGAAAACTGAGTTATCGTTCGACGGATCGCACCAATTTGCGGTTCATCTCCCGACGGCGCGAATATCCCTGGACCAGAGCTCCTTCCGTTACAGAGCGGGAAAACTGTGGAATTCCCTCCCCCCGCGTGAGTGTTTCCGGAGTGTTACAACCTGCAACTGTTCAAGAAGAAAACGGTTATTTGGTGGCATTTTGGGCTCCCTGTCGCTGCTATACGTTCGCCTCTCCTAAGAGAAGTTTATATATATATACATTTATGTATATATTAAAAACAAAAAAAAAACGAGATTGAACGAGCGAATCGCCGATGATTACACATTTATCTACTCAATACATTTTTATTGATACTTCCTTTGCTTAATTTCGTTTCAGGACATCACGAAACCTATTTTAAGTGCGTTTATTTTAAGAAAGACAAAAAATAATCGTAACTTTCATAATTTTTTACTAATTTGGGAATTAATTAAAGGGAATGACACATTAAGTTCTATACGAAAGGTTTGCCAGCTCATCTTGTAAATAATCCGAAAAGTTCGATTATGTTGATACGAGTAGAAGACTATTTTGCAAAAGTTCGAATATGTATATATTATATTTACGAATTTTGTGTTGTAACAATTAAAATACTTAGCTTTCCTTAAGAAATAAATTAAAAATATAAAAGATAATTTAAACTTAAGACATTTAGTTGTGTAGATTACGATATTTAAATTTAAATCGTATTAATTCATAATTATACGAAATTAATTATGGCACATACTTCGCTTAAATCTTTCTAAATTATCGCAATTTCCGTTGGACCCATTTCCTTTGAATTTACATACAACAATAAATTACATGTAAGAATAGAAGTACTAACAAACATCACATCAAATGTGCATAGTTAATAAATAGTGTGCGTAAATTTGTACAACGATTAAGATGAAGTAATAAAAATTTACTAATGAATATATTCGATGCAAATGCAGACGAACTACAGCTTCTCAGAGGTCGTCCTATAAAGCTGAATTGTGTACATCCTTTGAATCGGTTTGGTCAAATTTTTTGAAAGTTGGAATAAATATGTTGTTTGATTGAGTTACAATCGAGCTGTTTGAAGAACTCTGAAGAAAACATTATTGTTGTTAAGTTATATAAAAAAGTTTTGAGTAAGGAATTTCTTTACCTTCTTTTGATGGTAGCTTCTTCCACGAACTCTTGTTGTATTCCTGCGAACAGGATTGGCAGGTGTCTTCTGGGAAAGCCTAACTGAACTAAAAGCACTACCGCGTCGACCTCTACGAATTTGTGGCGATGGTGTAGCAGATGCTATAATGGGAGCAACAACACAAATAAGGATACTCATAAGTTGTTTTAGATTTTTGTATTTTTATATCGTACGTGTTCCTGCTATTGTACTTCTTTTGGAAGCTTGTAACATTTCGAAAACAACTGCGCTAAATGATCCATGATGAGAAGTTTGCCTTTGAAGTGGTGGCTGTTGAGATGTTTGTGGTACTCCAGATGGGAGTCTTACTGGTGATGACAACTGACTAGTTGTAGAACCTTTCGCATGTACGAAATATGTTGTCATAATGCCCTTGCCTTTCACATTAACCTCTCCTCGTAACTGTAGGGCGAGCATTCATGTGAATTGTTAAAACTGCAAAGACAAATTTTATTCAATGCCTTACAACGCACGTGTATCCTTTTGATTTGAGGAGTTCTGCTGTTGTAGATGGGACTTGTATTTTCCAAATGATTCCGGTAGAATCCATTCGAGACGCAACGTTCACTGTATTACCCCAAATGTCATAGACAGGCTTTCTAGCTCCAATTACTCCACTCACCAAAGGTCCACTGGAAATACCTACAAATATTTTCAAATGTAAGTTCTTTCTAGGTGCTTGGGAAACTTTTGCACATTAAATTTCAAATATTGTACGTAAAAAAACAACCCAGTCAAAATGGAACTACACCTTGCTCTTGGATATGAGACTTTACTTATGAAATTCATAGATGTGTTAGATATTATATAATAACAGGACCTCGCCTTTTGCCTTTAATACAAAGTATTGTGGGGTGGTCGTAAAACAAAACAAAAATTGCTGGACTTCAAAATGGAAGGAACTTCGTAAAGTTTTTATTGAATTTATTCTTAAGGTTTATCCAAACTTTAATATATATCCATAATTTTAATTCTGGCTTTAATTTCGATTTTCAATACTTTTTTGTCTAAGCGGTGCGGATTTGAAGTGGTTGTGTGGGGATGGTAGTCAGTGTGCGCCGGGATGGGCGCTGGTTCTACTACCAACCAACTCACCGCTAAAAGTTCCGCCGAACACCAAAAGAAAACTGATCACCAAGACAAGAGGAAAATGAAACACTTAGTAGATTTTATTAATTCGTTTTATTTCCACTGATTTGTTTTCAACTAGTCATTTGCGTTCAGATTTTATTTTAATATCTATACATATCTATTTCTTTACAAATAAGTCACTACGCAGTTTTATTATTCATGTTGAAGGTGTTTTTAGTCTTAGAAATGATTGCAAATTCACTGCACTGTATATGATTGGGCTTTAAACTGTTTCTTTATTTTAGAACCGAATAAAATAAGTTGGCCGTCCGGCATTAACTTTCTATGATTTAGTAGCACAGTACAAGCAGCGGAAATTCACTAAGGTAGGAAACGATCGACGCGAATGACAAACGTTTTTGATTGTAAATTGACTCGTGAGTGCGCACTCCACGGGGGATAAAAATTGACTTCAGTAAAACGTTTAAAGTTGACTCGGGGGTGTGAGCACCTGTGGCGGTTCCGCCAAACCCCACTACTACTTACCCGAAAAACCCCCATAACTGCTACCCAACTTCCTTAAGTTTCTACTAATGCAATCGCATTAAGCACCTGCAAATGCTTCACGCATCAAATTGATCAAGTTTATTTAGCTAAAAGCCTCTAGAAGAGAATTCTTACCTACATGCATCATCATCATCATCGGCACTACAACCGGGAACCGCTCTTGGCCTTATTTAGCAAGTCCTGTTGTTAAATTTTCCATAATAATTTGTTTTTCCGGGCAAGGTTATTAGCCTTGCGCCAAACCTACATGCATAACTTTGCATTTAAAATCCCCTATAAGAATTCTCTCCAAGCTTATCATAAATTCCCTGAAAGAAAATTCATCGGTTCAGATATAATCATCATCATCATCATCATCATCGGCACTACAACCGGGGACCGGTCTTGGCCTTATTTAGCAAGTCCTAAGGCTTGTTAAATTTTCCATGATTTATTTTTTCTGGGTAAGGTCATTAGTCTTGCGCCAGAGGCTCCCCGACGGGGAATCGAACCCAGGTCTCCCGAGTGACAGGCGGGTATACTCAGATATAATACAACCGCATAAACAGGGAATCTTACCCTTGAGTTGGCTAATCCCAGCCTTAACATGTGTACAATAAAAATTACCTACATACACACCGGTTGGTGACTCTTTTACCCAACGATAAACAGTCCAACGCAGCTCTGATGTAATTAGCGCAATAGACCTTGAGACTAATTCCCTAACTCGCACCATGTGCAAACAAAAGAACGCTGTTCTTCAAAGGCTTTCTGGCGATACCAAAAACAATCCACATCGTCTGTGGTATCCCAAATGCATTTCTTATTCCAGCTTATTTATTTAGCTGACCCTAATCACAGACCGATGCATTAGGTCGCTTCTCCTTTGTTTTTTTTCCCTCGCTGTAGGTTTTGTTTATCATTGCTGAAATGCATCGATAAACACGGTGATGCGTACGATCACACATACACACCACTGCACCAAAAGATCGCATTTCCTTGGTGGCCACACCCTTAAGAGAACAATTTTCTCCCTCTCTTCCGTTTCTTTAACCCTAACCGAGGATGGAATTCAAGTCAGAGTTCTATCCTCGAAGAGTTTTTTACCACCCACCGATCGAATCGGTCGTTGTGCTCCCGCTCCCCGTGGCGTCGGGAAGGCGTACACCACGGAGTCGTCAATTTAAACCCCCGAGAGTTAGTTCAAATCGCGTAAGTCGGCAGCGTGAACGATAGTTAAAGTTGAAACTAAAAATGTATACGTGCATCAAGTAGAACAGTAGCAAATCAATTCTCGGTGTTTTAAGAGTTTATAAACTATCTATGTTACCTGTCTCATGGATTCAATGAACGATAAACAAGTTAAAATAGAAAGTAAGCCGTATTTAAACATCACACAATATGTAATTCAAGTAAAGACCATTGACAATAAAAAATGTTTATGCATAAACAACATCGCCTGAGTGTTTTGTTTCTGTGTTGTGTCCGCTCGGTTGCGAAGGTCAACCATCGTTTTCTTCCTCCTTGCGTTGTGAGCAGTGTCCGCGTGAACAATAGACGATAGGGATGGAAGTGAACCTAGTGCCCCTGTCTGGCATATACTTCCTACCCTACACACCCCCTGTGCGCACGTTACGGAGGATGAATCGCGATTTTATGTGCACAGCTTGATGGTTGTAATACGAATTAACCGAGAGTTGGACTCGGACCCTTGATCCAACCCCCAGTTCGATGGTGAGTTTGCGGGAAAAGAGAAAAATTCTCTCCTTGGTGAATAACCAGGGATATGATCTTGGTTGGTGTGTGTGTGTGTGATCGTGTAGATCACATTGTTTTACTCATACACGAATATCATGGGAAAACGAAGCTGAAAAATTGAAGGGAATACAGGTCATTTATGAGATGTGGATTGCAGCTGTATAAATGGACCGCAATGTAATTGGGCAATTGGTGCTGAAAGCGAACAAGGGCGTCGTTCTGTGATAAGGGTTCAGCTAAGTAAATACGCTGCAACTCATTAGGGGCTTTACTTATCTGGAAAACGAAGCTGAAAAATTGAAGGGAATACAGGTCATTTATGAGATGTGGATTGCAGCTGTATAAATGGACCGCAATGTAATTGGGCAATTGGTGCTGAAAGCGAACAAGGGCGTCGTTCTGTGATAAGGGTTCAGCTAAGTAAATACGCTGCAACTCATTAGGGGCTAATGGATTTTAGACGTTTATGGCATATCTGACTGCAGTACGAACCGAGTTCTTGTTTGCATTTGGAAATGCTGAAGAATTCGGTTTTTGCGGCTATTGCGCAGATTGTTTGCAGCTGCGTTGACAAGTTGCTTGGTTTTGCTTTGTGTGGTTAAACAAATAGGTCGCCAACCAATGTGTATGTAAAGACAATTGTTGTTGCACATGTGAGGCTGGGAATAGTCGACGCGAAGATAACATTCCCTGATTTATGATATGTATGTAAGAGAATTCTTTCAGGAATTTTAGGTGTGTATTGAATGGATGAAAGGTAAGAATTCTTTTACAGGGACATGGGATAAAACCTAATGAAGGAAATGTGAAGGAGATTTTTGCAGGTTGGTGCCAATTTGCCAAGGGAGTTTGGGGGTGAAATTGTGGGTGTTTCTTGGGTAAAGTTAAAGAACCCCCACAGTTGTGACAACGGAGGTTGGTTTTTAGTGAGATTTTGGAAGAAAGTCAAACATTTATGATGAAAATGTACAAGAAACAGGTTCATTGCGACTGTCACGTTCATTACGTGTCCAATTACGCCGTAAGGTATAAAATATAAAAATTACAGAGTATACTTCCTGTGAATACTTATGAGTAAACCTAAATGAGTAAACGTGAGCGAAAGCACTGTCGAAGAAAATTGCTTGGAAATTTCGATAGTGTCTGTTTTCGTTGTTGTCCACAAAAGATAAATTAGTTGCCTTTAGCCACTCATGGAGAATGCGGATTCAGGGTGAGGCCTGAAGTTATATGTTACACGCAACGCCTACCATCCCCTATTCTTACTCTTTTGGGCCTACCCCCCAGCGTTAAACGGATTCACCTTCATGTAAATCGCCATATGTTGATTAACCGTAATCAACCTACCAACACAATAAGTACCTGTGAGGGTGCATGAAAATAAATGCATATGCAGGCGGATCATAGAATCCAGACACCACATCTGGAAAAATCTATGACGGCACAAAGGAAATAATGTGCTATTCAAAACAAATAACAATTCCATGGAAATGATGCAATAAGTTATACAAAATATCTTTGCTATCGTTGACCATAAATGAACACTTGTGTAAATACAAGGTTCTAAGAATCGTATTACACACATCCACGCAATCGCAAGTTAAGAAATAGAAGAATTCAAACGCTCTTTAGACAGGGTAACACAAGAAGCTAGAGATAAGAGCCCTCTTATAGTTGCCGGGGATTTCAACGCTTGGGTATCACAACGGGGAAGCACAAAGACCAACAGTAGAGACCAGGTACTACTCGAAGACTTCGCAGTCCTAGATGTGTTGTTACTTAATGATGGCGCTGATGACACCTTCATAAACGAGAGAGACCGGTCCAAAACCCTACATTACATTTGCCAGCTCCACGTTGGCAAGAAGTATGGAGTGGCGAGTTTTGCACACCTACAGCCATAGTGACCCCAAGCCGATGAAATATTACCACGCAGGGGATTCATCACTGGCAATTGGCAAAGAAAGCCCAGAAAAATGGGTGGAAGGAGAAGGAGCTCGATGCGGAATTGCTTGATTATATACTAGAAGACCAAATCGAACAGTTTGACGCAGAGGCCAATGGGAACAGACAGGCTAGAAAAGTCATGAAGTGGCTAACTACCGCATGTGCTACTTCTATGCCACGGCAAAGACAACCAGTAGGGACAATCAGACCAATGGTATTGGTGGAACTCAGAAATCGCCCATGTGGGATCGGAGTGCAACAGGTTACGACGCTTACAACAAAGAATAAGAAACCGTACCACCTACCCAGAGTTGCATGCGAAATTCGTCATCAAACGGAAAGAGTTGAGGAATGTAATCCGGAAAAGTAAATATGACGCGTTCTGTGCCCTAAGGGATAAATTAAATAATAATCCATGAGGCAGCGCTTACAGGATAGTCATGAAAAGACTTCACAACAACAGTAGTCAAATGCAAAAAAGTAATAGTGACATGACCAGCATCGTTGCTGTCCCCTTTTCGCAGTGTAATGAGATGTTGAGAGCACAAGAGGAATACCTCACTCAAAGAGAAATACCACCCGTGACCACCGAAGACGTGCTCTTGGTTGCTTTTTTTTTAACATACTGTATTTATTTGACCAATAATCAATGTTTACATTAAGTACTACAGCTAAGTTATAATTCTAGTGATACAATTGTTTACATGCATACATTACACATTTTTCAAACATAACTGAATGTGTGAATAACTATTCGCGTATTATAGGTTTTAATATTAAGAGTTTTCCTGGAAAAGGTCAGAAAACCAGCATTTTTATTTTTTCATTTAATCTAATCTAATACTTAACTTAACTCTAACTTATTCTAGCTTAACCTTATTTATTTTATAATAAGTTAAATATGTAATGTGAATTGGGGAATATAGGGATTGATGGTTAAGGAAGTAGGTCGGCGTGGGATATGGTCAGTTAGAGGTCTCGGGTGCGATAACACCTTCCGGTTGTTCGTTAAAACACAGAATGTTGGAGAATGGTTACAGTATTTGAACTGATTGGGTGCCAGCTCGGTGTTATGGTACTGTGGCGGTTCCGCCAAACCCCTCGGTACATTTACCTAAAAACCCCCATAACCCCATCCCAAGTCGCATTAGTTTTGCTAATGCAATCGCATTAAGCACCTGAAAATGCTTTACGCATTAATTAGATCAAAGCTATAATCGCAAAGCCCCTGTAAAGAAAACTTACCTTTTCATGCATCTCTTTGCATACAATTTTCCGTATGATTTCTTTCTTTGCTTATCTGGAATTCTAAACCAATTCGGCACCTTCGGTACCAGACAAATTCCTGTAAAAAAAATAATTCGGTTTGCACACAATGTAACCGTCATGACAGGGACCATAAATATTGCGCCGTCTATTTTCCAACTTCGCCATGTGTACGATAAATTTCTTTACGTACACATTGGCCGGTGACCTTTTTCTCCCAGCAATAATATTCTCTAACTCGCACCATGTGCAAACAGAAGAACGCTGTTCCTACATAGGTTTCCTGCGATACCATAAACAATTCATATCATTTGTGGTATCCGAAAAACATTTTTTTCATTTAATGAGCGGCTGCTATTTATTTAGCTGACCCTCATTATCGAACGATGCATAAGCAAACCCATTGGCATCCGACGAGATTCGATTTGTTTACACACATTTCTTGGATGCCCATTATGCCTCTTCTTTGTGTTCCTCTTCGTCTAATGGTTTTGATCCTTGAAAAGAACCGACGTACACCCATACATGTGTGCCATGACGATCTCCTCTAATGAGATCCGGTTATCACTACAAGTAAAGGAGATTCATCCAAAGATTCTTTTGACAGCGACTTAATATCGCCGAGTCGTTTTACATCAGCAGACCAAAACGGTCACGCGTCACTCTCGCTCTCCGCGCGCGTCGGAGAAGCGCAGATATACGGAGTCATTGGCGTAGTGAATTTTATCGGCATCCATAAAGTCGAGCGGTGCTTTGTTGATTTATTTTTATTTGAACCAAACGGTTACGAAAAAAATTACATAAAACTCATAAATCCAACGATGTGAATTTGCATTTAATTTGTCATTTCCAGTCCGGTGTTCGATCATGAAGTGTAATCAAATAAAAATTAATTAAGAACTGCGTGCGTTTTACTTCCTTTTCCTGTTGTGGACGCTGCGTCGTCGATTTCTGTTTGTGCTTTTCCTTTTGTGTCCGTTGGAACAATTAATTATGATGGAGGAGGAAGTAAAACTCGCACCATGCTGGTGCCACGACTTCCTCGCCACAGTAAACTACCTCGTTGCAGTCATTAACCAATCTTCCAGAGGTGAAGAGACTTCTAGTATGGAGACAATTCAGATAGTGAGCCCTGTTATCTAGAGGAGTTGGTAGTAGTGAAGTTATTATCGGGTTGGGATTAATTGGGAGGTTTCCAATAAATTTGATAGACAGCTCTAGGAAGCGTCTATCGAGACGGTCAGTATTGGAGGCATTGTATAGCAAGCTGTTATTGTAATACTTGTAAGAGTTGGGTTGTCGGTTGAAGCCAGTGACCAGCCTGAAGCATTTCCTTTCGAAAGTGCGTAGCTTCTCCATTTGAGCTGGTGTTATATGATGCCACAGTGGACACGCATATGTCAGTGTGGCTCTGATTATTTGTTTGTAGATGAGCAGTTTGACTTTGTGAGAGAGATCGTTGGGTTTCCACATCACTCTTCTATAGAGATTCAGTTATATTGTGGCTTTACGTAATGTATTTTTAATGTGGGTGGAGAATGAAAGGTCGTTGAAAAAGGTTATTCCCAAATATTTTCAAGTTTTAGAAGGTTTTATCTGGGTGTTATTTAGTTAGAGTCTAATTTTTTTGTGAGTGCGCCTTGTGTTGTTTGTGCAGTGCTCATTTTTACCCTTAAACACTATAAGTTGGGTTTTATCAGGATTTAGGCTTATTTTCCATTTATTGAAGTATGTTGATCGATTTGGGAGGAAGTTATTAATGCGGTTTCTTGCCTCTTTTACAAACTTACTGCTGGAGTAGACTATGGTGACATCAGCGTAATTCAACATTACGGTATTGGGTAATTGAGGCTGCGGGATGTCTGAAGTATAGAGGAGGTATAATAGTGGTCCAAGAATTGAATCCTGCGGAACCCCTGCGGTTATATTATACGATTGGGAGATAGAAGAATTTATTTTGACCATGAATTTTCTACCAGAGAGGTAGGAAGTAAGAAGTTTGGTGGTATGGTGTTTAATCCAAATATGTAGTGCAGCTTGTAAAGCACTCCTGAGATCCAAACACATATATGATATGTCGAGAGAGATACAGACCGTCGGGCTTTGGTTTTGAAGATTAGTTGTGACATCGTGCGTTAGTTTTAACAGAGCATGTAAGGTGGACTGTTGTGAGCGAAAGCCAAACTGGGAATTTGGGATAATAGTGTTGTCATTAGCAAATGAAAGGAGATTTCGATATATCTTGCATTCCAGTATCTTGTTTAATGTGTTTAATAACGATGTCGGATGATAGTTGCTGGGGTTGTTGGAAGGACTGGACTTATTGATAGGGACTATAACCGTCGTTTTCCAGTTATCTGTGATGCCTTAATTATGTGGTTGAGAAGAACGAGAATAGGGACTAGGTTTGACGGGAGAAGTCTTTTGTAAAGAAGGTTTGGAATTCCATCTAAGCCTGTCGACTTCTTGTTGTTGCGTGATGTTATAAATTCAGATAATTCGCCTGATGTTAGGAAGGTCGCATTATCCTGAGGATGAGACCCTTTGTTTGTTTCTCTGAATTCCGCGATGAAAGGGGTGAAGGATGGGATCATTGTGCGTGAGATGTAGTCGTTTACAGTACCTTGAAAATTGGACACTGAGAGGGAGTCGTTTTGTTGATGGATTTTATAAAAGTTTGTGGGGGTATAAGTTAGTGTCCCTGGTACGATACGGATTCCTTATATTCCCAACGACGTTGCTCCGATGAGGATAGTCCACCCAGGAAGACAGGAACAATAGAAAACACACTGATGTTGGTTGGTTGTATAAATGTTTTTTTTTTATTTTATGTTGTTTCGCCATCACGGCCGAGTTTTTAATTAACATTTTGATAAGTAGAACGTTCTTGGGCACTCGAGGTGCGTTAGCCTGTTACACGAAAAACAGCTAAAGATACATTTTTATCGCAATATAACTACAATTTAAATCACTATAACTTTACACTTCTTCTGTTTCGCTAGAAAGTATCCGATTTCCGACAGTAAACTTAGTTATATTAGGGACTCTTCGCGAACAAGCGTGTGCATAAGCATGCACACGCGGCGGTGGTTAGCGTAACGACTTACTCCTGTTAATCTTGTTAAACGAGTGACTCGAAAAGGGAAGACAACCAAAAGAAAACATACTTTTGCTCTCTCATTGCCTCGTCCGTCTATGTGTGGTAGGTTACATCGGTAAACTGATGATCGAAGAGAGCGGGAGAATGAGAGAACAGAAACACAATGTATGATTAACTTGGGGTGGATTTGGTTGTATATGTATGAATCAATGTAGTTCTGAGCGGAACCCATTGACCTAATTCGTTAATATGGTGAGCTCAGAGTACATTGATCTGTACGAAGACAGAACTGTGAAAGAGAGGAAAATTAAGCTAATGGTAATGCTAATGCAAAAAGAGAGCATTGATCCCCAGCGAATGAAGTGTCTGGAGAAAAGCCGAAGTGAAGCCAAATTGGCTAAGGTAATTTATCATGAAAACTAATTAGATATTTTGATAAATTCCCCAGCGGTTTCGCTATGATGCGACGGCGTCGTTTGCTTCGACTTGTTGTTGCTACGCGACATGATATGATTTCCGATGGAAATCTTATGGGCTAGCAAAAATGGAGTTGCCGTATGGCAAAAGAATTCAATTCTGCATTATCTGCATAGAATAATGAATTCAGCTATGCTCTCTTCTATAGGTAAAATGGCCGAACGGTGGGATTAGGGATAATGTGACGCGCTGTTAGCGGTCGAAATTAGGTTAGGATTGTGGGATGGTTCTCCATATGATATAGAGAAACCCTACACGTGATTATCTAGACAGTTTGCTATGTCAATATCTGATTGGACTGGGTGATTGTTAGTAGGGTTGATAATATAATCGAATCGGGGTTTGTATTTTCGACCCGTTAGTCTGTTGATATTTTTGAATAAATCACGATTGGGTTTAATATTTTTATGTATTGACGTGTAAGGCTGGTCAGTAAATTGTTTTAGTTTTCCATTTATCAGGGTAGTCACGAGTTGGATTTGATTTTTAATAAAAGGGGAGTAACTGCTATGTAGTTTTCGTCTAAGCTGTTTTTTTACGCGTAACAGTTTTGTAAGGCTGTTGGATAAAGGTTTTTCTAGGTGATTATGAGGGATGGATGTAGGTGTGTGGCTGAAGAAGGCATTTTTCAGTATTTGCTCTATTCTTAAGTCTGCTTGATCAATTTCAGCAGGAAGTAGATTTGAAGTCTCTGGCAAAGTATAGTCTGTAAAACTGGCAGCAATGCCCTTATTGACTCTTTTCCAGTTTGTCCTGGAGAAATTTGGGATCGAATTGAATGAGTAACATGGTTCGAAGGCTGGGATTTCGACAGTGGTGTGGACGGACCAATGATCGGAAGGGAACTGCTCTTGGCTGCAAGGGTTGTAAATAAAAACAAGACCCCCGGGCTGTTTTAAAATTAGAATGGCGAATCTTACCCGTGAGTAAAAAGACGTGTGTTTGTGGTGTGTCCGATAAAACCAGTGTGTGTGTAGTTATCGCGTGTGTATAATTTACAATTATAATTTAATTAAAACAAGTGCATTTTATTTGTAATTTGTGTTAAGTGTGTGATGAATGTGAAAGTGCTACATACGGATTGTGTAACATATATTATTTACGAGGGAGGTTTCCGACCTAACAAAGATACAAGACAATTTTCTTAAAATTTAATTTTATTTTTCTACATAGTCTCCTTGTAACTCTACACACTTCTCCCAGCGATGCTCCCATCTCTCTAACCCGTCCAAATAATACTCGGTGTTTTTCTCTGCAAAATAACTGTTCAGGAAGGTGATTGCCTCTTCATTTGACGAAAATCTCTGTCCTCCGAGCGCAATTTTTTGATTAGGAAACAAAAAGAAGTCGCTTGGGGCTAGATCTGGTGAGTAAGGCGGATGGTCAAGCAGTTCAAACCGTAATTCGTGGATTTTGGCCATGGCAACCGCTGAGGTGTGAGCCGGCGCGTTGTCTTGGTGAAACAGGATTTTTTTTTTCTGCAAATGTGGCCGTTTTTCCGTAATTTCTACCTCCAGTTGGTCAAGTAATGATGCGTAGTATGCCTCTGTAGTGGTCTTTCCTTTTTGAAGATAATCGAGTTAGATAACTCCATGACTATCCCAAAAACAGTCGCTATCACTCTCCCAGCTGAAAACACAGTTTTTACTTTTTTTGGACCCGATTCTCAATTTGCAGTCCACTGTTTTGACTGTATTTTTGTTTCGGGCGGATAATAGTATATCCAAAATTCATCGACAGTAATGAATTGGTGTCAAAACTAGGATATATTGCGCCTAAACTGCGCCAACAGAGCGTTGGAAATGTTTATTCGAACACGTTTTTGGTCTAACGCGCGGACAGCTTTCTCATACCTAAATCTTGATTTAATATGTGACAAATACCTTTTTTGGGCATAGCCTCCGCTATCTCTCTTACTTTAATTCGGAGGTCGTCTAGCACCATTTGGTGAACTTTAGCGATGTTATCGTCAGTTGTTGCAGTTTTTGGAGGTCCCGAACGTTCATCGCCTCCCAAGCTCTCACGGCCAGGTATAAATTAAGCTACCCAAAATATACGATACTCAATTTTGTCCATTTTCACAAAAACCCTCACATCGACTCACTCAAACGACTATCAAATAAAAACTACGTGTCCAAAATGGCTGAAATTGGTGAGTAACTGTCAAAGGATGCACAACTACATTCAGTTTTATTGACGAGTGCTGCTATCTTCACGGAAACTTTTAAGGCCACCCTCGTAGTTGTGACTTTGATTCAATCGAATTTTTTAAGTAGTTATAAAAAATAAAAGTAAATATGTTGTAAAACAAATCTTCTACAGTCTTCAACGTCGAATTTCAAATATTTTATGTAATTATGCAATAATTAGTTCAGAGGTTCACAACAAATTAGATAACTTTAACGAGCCGATAGTTGTCTTTAACTCACCTAATTAGTTCACGACACACGTCATAATGATCACGGTTCAGTATCACACTAAATACCTTACACAACCTAGTTAAATCTCGAAACCCGAAGAAGTCACCCGGTATCGACAACATCTCGCACCACTCGTTGGGAAGGCTTTCTACTTTATCCTTTATAAAGCTCTGCAACCATGCCTACAACTTGGGGTACGTTCCTAAAGCTTGGAAGCATGCTGTTGTTTGTCCAATAACAAAAGTTGGGAAACCAACGTATCACCCCTTAATCTTTCGCCCATCTCGCTCCTCACTTGCATCAGCAAAATATATGAAAAATTCATATACGAGAAACTAAATAACTTTATCAGTGCTAGGAACCTAATACCTCATTTTCAATTTGGATTTAAGAGCGCACAGCACCACTATGGCTCTCAACATATTTCAAAACCACGTCTGCGTGCTCCTCTTTAATAAAGAACCCATCATTGATGTTAGCCTGGGCATTGAAAAGGCTTTTGACACGACGTGGATCGAAGGTCGCGTCTTTAAATTATTGAATACTGGTCTTACTAGAACGCTGTGTAGTATCATCTATCACTTCGTTTCAAACAGAACTTTCCAAGTTCGAGTGAATGGAAAGTTATCCCGAATTTTCAACGCCGCTGCAGACGTACCACAAGGCTCCATTCTAGGCCCCATCCTAAATACACACACACACCGGCCAAAGCGGAGCTTATCAGACGTGATCTGCGTTTACTACCGCACCCAAGACCTACCGGTCTTGTATGATTTCTTTCCCACCATCCCTCCATCCAAGTAGTTAGAGAATATTTGAACTAACATTGTCCACACTATCCTTAGATACCTCCTCCCATTTTCTTTTTCAGATATTTTGAGACCGAGCCCAACATCCTCACGTATGTGGGTGAATCTGGTTATCGCAAGATGACCAAAAGCCAGAGATAAGATGAAGGACACATTTGCCCTTGTCTGGCTTAAATCGGCCTCTCGCCAACCAATTTTTTTTTTTTTTTTTGGACTCGTAATCAGTCAGTCTCTAGAGGCCAGACCCTTGGCCAGGGAGGCTATATAATAAAAATAAATAAAAAATCACCACAAGAAAATTCTTTAATTCTTCCTACCTGCTCCAGTGCACAATCGAGGCTACATAATTTCCCGTGAAGTGTACCATAGATACAGGACTTAAAAAGGATATGTACTAAGCTAAAGGGCGGTATCAAGCTATCCAACAGTTCACCTATCACTCATCGGTCCGGCGAAAATCAACGAGTCCGATAAGGTGACCATACGGGCGGCAAGGCCTTGGAGATCAAGCTGGTCATTTGCTGGATCCTTTGCAGGGGATTTAAATAATAAATAACATGAAAATATAACCCCCACAACTGGTGCAACCGGAAGGATCACGGAAGCCCAAGTTAAACACTTGTAAGTGCTTGAAAACCCCTGATCACTATAATAATATATTTCCAATCGTACTAGGGAAGACACCCATTCCCTTCGTCCGGAGCTGAGTCTGGCTCCGGAGGTACGGTCTGGTAACTAAAATCAACACATTTAAAAGGAAAATAGAAACAAATAAATAAAGCAAAAAATAACTTAATAATTTACCTCGAACGTACCGGGCAAAACTTCCTTAGCCTTCGTCCGGAGCTGAGTCTGGCTTCGGAGGTACGTTTCGTAAACCAACAAGTTAAGCAACAAAGTAAAGTACAAATAAAAAAAAAAAACTAAAGTAGAAAACCAACGGACCTTAACAAAACAACAAGAGTTAGACAACAGCAACGTCAGCAAAAACAGCTGCAGTTCCAACCGCTGCAAGGCCACAAAAAATAAGACAAGTAAAAATTGTTTTCCCCCTTTTTTTATTAATCATAATCATCATCGGCACTACAACCGGGATCCAGTCGGCCTTATTTATCAAGTCCCGAGGCTTGTTAAATTTTCCATAATAATTTGTTTTTACGGGCAAGCTTATTAGCCTTGCGCCCATTTTTTTTTAATGACCGTATCAAAATAACAGAGGAGTTAGGTACAGTTGAACTCTGACGCTTTTGAACTAGAATTACTCCTCCAAAAAGTTAAAATACCGTCAAGACGATTTTAAAATCTGTCAATTATATATTTGTCTATATTGTGTGGTCATTAATCCTACGGAAGAATTTCTATTTCTAAATGAATAATTTTGACACAAAAAACAAAAACTCACGCTTGGGACAGCGGGCATCTGAAACTCGAATACCCCCCCTCCGTTATTTTTTATTATTACTACTATTTTTAAATTCAGCACTTTTTACATTAAATCTTATCACTATGAACACCCAGCTATTCCACTGTCTGTCTGTGGAATAAAGACCCACCCCAAACCCTAGTACGTCCCACGATCTAGCGCCCCCTTCACCAAAAACGCTCCCCTGCGAAACCATAGGGCAAAGAAATACAATAATCAACCACCCCCGTCGGAAAGTACAGGTCCTCAGCACCAAACGGAGCAAACGGAAACCTTTCAAACAATGGCTATTGATTATACAAAGGTTACGAATATATCAGCACAGCTAATCGCCATCTTCTCCGGGAAAAGAAATCCGCATATAGGTGCAGAATTGGAAACCTTTTTGGATTGCTGCAGGTGGGTCTTAAACTGCCTGAAGACCGAAGAACACGGGGCTTTCTTGCAATATTCCCTACCAGACTGCGGGGAGAAGCTTCTGCATTATTTGCGTCCACTTCGTTCGCATCCTTTCAGGAAGCCGAGGATTTGCCAAGGAAGGTTTATTTGCAGTGGAAATCTACCAGGACCTGGTAAATAACTATTAGCTACTCAACAAAGCCCTGCAGAAGCAATCATCCTGTTCCAGTTATGACTGAAGAAGTTGCTAATGGAATGTAGGAAAGCCGCGGAATTAAAATACGGGTCCATATTGTCAGAGGTCGTGAAGGCACAACTAACTGACTTTGCAAAAAGTATCTACAAAAAGGGCTTGATAGATCGACAATTTTTATAGTTGATGGGCGATGTATCAATAGATTCCCTAATGGAAAAAACACTGGAGTTGGAACAAGTATAGCAAACCCAGCCACCAAAAACGCGCCCTGCTCAACCCAATAGCACTATGATCCAACAACCACATTCTTTTGTCTCAACCCTAAACCCATAGACCCCTAACTCTACCGAAATCCGCTCTCTCACATAGAACCCAAGAAACTAGGATGGTACCTTACACGTCAGTACCAATCCGGTCACAGGACCAACGGGATGGAGGGACACCGACTCCCCCAATCCGGGTGCCAGGAGATCTGGAAGGAACAATACAAAAAAATATAACCTCCCCAGAATCAACTGACAAGTTGTATCGTTATTCTAAAAGTTCGCAAACGCCCTTTTATTTACGGTATCCGCTACAAAGAGTTTCACTATCTATAGCAGGGCTTGCCAACCTTTTTAAAAGCAAGGACGGAATTAAATATTGTGACGCATATGACATCTGTACTAAAATATTCGAGAGAGTCCGAAACAAAGTACTAGAATATTCTAGAAAGTACTTTTTTTTTTTTTTTTATTTTTTTTACATTTCTGTATTTATTGACCATAAATAATTTTTACAATAAGCAATACAGATAACTTATGATACCTTAGCTATAATTGTTTACATATACTTACTAGTACATTTTTCAAACAATATGATAAAAGTTATATATTGGTTATGGATTAAGATTTTAGTGGGTAGAGCTTCCTGGAAAAGGTCAGAAAACCAGGATATAGTTATTTACTTAACCTATGCTAAATTGCTTAACTTAACTTAACTTATCTTAACTTAGTCTAGTTACCTAATTATTATTGAAATAAGTTAGTGTGGTGTGGAAGGGAGTAGCATAGTGATCAATGGGTTAGTGAGGATATTGTCAGTCAGGGATGTGGGTTGGGGAACTAATTTCCGTTTGTTCGTTGAAACGCAAAATATTGGAGAAGGGTTGAATATTACTATATTTAAATTGGTGAGGTGAAAGCTCTGTATTGTGGTATACAATCTCATTAGAGTTATTAACCAATCTGCCAGAGGTGAAGAACGTTCTGATGTGGAGACAGTTCGGGTAGGCAGTTCGGTTATCTGACGGAGTCGATGTGAGCGCATTTATTATCGGGTTGGGATTATTGGGAAGATTTTCGATAAATTTGATGGACAGTTCGAGGAAGCGTCGATCTATACGTTCAATATTAGCGGCATAGTAGAGCGAACTACTGTTGTAATATTTGTGGGAGTTGGGATGTCTGTTGAGGCCAGTGATCAGTCTGAAGCATTTCCTTTCGAAGATGCGTAGCTTCTCCATTTGGGCGGGTGTGATATGGTACCATATCGGGCATGCATATGTGAGAGTGGGTCTGATTATCTGTTTGTAGATAAGTGATTTAACTTTGGGAGAGAGACCATTCGGCTTGTACATCACTTTTCTGCAGAGATTAAGTTGAATTGCGGCTTTGCGAATCGAGTTTTTGGTGTGGGCGGAGAAGGACAGATTGTTGGTGAAGGTTATTCCCAGGTACTTTAAGGTTTTGGAGGGTTTAATTATATTGTTATTTAACTTGATTCTGATTTTGTTATGGCAGCGTATGGTGTTGTTAGTACAATTCGCATTTCTGCCTTTAAACACTATGAGTTGAGTTTTGGCTGGGTTGAGTCGGATTTTCCACTTAGTAAAATATGCAGAGAGATTCGGGAGATATCTGTTAATACAGTTTCTTGCCTCTTTGACAAACTTGTTGCTTGAATAAATTAAAGTGTCATCGGCATAATTCAGCATTACTGTATTAGGTGACAGTGGCTGCGGGGTGTCTGAAGTATAAAGGAGGTATAATAACGGTCCGAGAATGGAACCTTGAGGAACACCCGCGGTTATACTGTATGGTGTCGAAAGAGTTGAATTTATTTTCACCATGAACTTTCTATCAGAAAGGTAGGAAGCGAGAAGTTTTATGGTGTGGGTGTTTAATCCGAACATTGAATGTAGCTTATAGAGCAGTCCTGCAATCCAAACGCAATCGAATGCTTTTGCTATGTCGAGAGAGACGCATACTGTAGGGGATTGGTTTTGGAGATTCATTGTTACATCATGTGTCAGTTTTAGCAGAGCATGACAAGTTGAGTGTTGTGGACGAAAGCCAAATTGAGAATTCGGGATAAGGGAGTTGTCTCTAGCAAATGAGAGAAGATTTTTGTATATCTTACATTCCAAAACCTTACTAAGCGAATTTAGCTGTGATATGGGACGGAAGTTAGCCGGGTTGTTGGAAGAACCGGATTTACTAATAGGGACTATCACCGCTGTTTTCCAACATTTTGGGAAATGTGAAGCGTTTATTATGTGGTTGAGAAGAACGAGAATGGGGAGTAAGTTTTCCGGGTGAAGCCTTTTAAACAGAAGGTTAGGGATTCTATCCAAGCCTGTAGATTTTTTATTGTTACGCGAAGTAATCAATTCAGATAATTCTGTAAAGCTTAGGAATGTGTCGGTTCCCATGGGATGTGACGCTTTATTGGTTTCGTTGAATTCAGTAATGAATGGTGGGAAGGATGGCTCAAGTGTGCCTGAGATGAATTCATTCACGGTGTCGTGGAAATTAGTGACTGGGAGGGAATCGTTTTGTTTATGAGTTTTACAGAAGTGTTCAGCGAGACAATTTGCTATATCAGTGTCCGATTGGGCGATGTTACTGTTAGTTGGTTGGATGAGATAGTCTATTCGAGGCTTGAATTTACGACCAGTTAGTCGATTTATATTTTTGAATAGGTCACGGTTTGGTTTGATACTGTTTAGAGTAGACGTGTAGGTCTGATCGGTGAAATTTTTAAGTTGGACATTTATCAGGCTGGTCAAAAGCTGTATCTGTTGTTTAATAAAGGGTGAGTAGCTAATATGCAATTTACGTCGGAGTTGTTTTTTTATGCGCAATAATTTTGTGAGGAGGTTGGGTAATGGTTTTCCTAAGTGGTTATGAGGGACGATCGTAGGGGTATGGCTGAAGAGAGCATTTCCCAGTATTTGCTCTATTTTTACAGCTGCGTGGTCAATTTCAGTAGGGAATAGGTTTGAAGATTCCGGTAAAGAATAATTTGAAAAACTGGCAGCAATATCGTTATTGACTTTTTTCCAGTTTGTTTTGGAAAAATTTGGAATAGGATTCACTGTGTAGAGTGGTTCGAGCGAAGGGATTTGAACCGTGGAGTGAACGGACCCATGATCGGATGGGAATGTAAAGGACACTGTAGGGGGATTAGATGAATAGATATCTGTGGATTTTAGGAAGAAATCGATTGTTGATTTGGTTGTACTACAAATTCGAGTAGGTTGCAATGGACAGTCTGCGTAAACATATGGGTGAAGTGGGAGGAGATCTAGGAGTTGGTATCCATATTTGTTGCACTTGATGTCATTAAATGATGTATGTCGAGCATTCCAGTCTCCCCCTATGATGAAAGGTGCCGGCAGAGACTGCTGGATTATTTGAGAAATGTCTGCACTAGGGAAGTTAGGTTCACGAGAAGGGTGAATGTATATTGACGACAAAACCAGTACTTTATTACTTCTGCAGAAGAGTTTAACTGCCGTGTATTCGACATTAGTTATGTTAGTGAACCTGATTTCAGTAAATTGGAATTTCTTGTGTATTAGAATTCCAGTACCACCATGAGGGCCAGTGGTTCGCGGGTTGGACACAAATGTGTAATTAGGAATGTATACTCGAGAGTTTGATTTAAGCCAAGTTTCTGAGAGAAGAAGAACATCTGGGGCGAACTTTTCAACAAACAAACGGAGGTGTTGTCTACGAGTGTGGGAATATATGGATTCTGTGTTGAGGGAGACTAGGGTTAAACTATTCATTAAGGGAAAGAATGTGGGAGGTTATTAAATCTAAGATCTGACCTTTTTTTTCTATTTCCGAGCTGTGTTTCAGGGTGGGTAGCAGCGTATTCAGGCTTCTAATATAACCCATGATGTCCAGGTTGAGGACGTTGGAATTGGGTTGATGAGGTTTAGTCCAGTTTCGGGAATCTTTCGTAACTTCTGCATAGGATATTCCTGATCCCGCGAGATGAGATGGTTGAGGTGATGAGGGTTTAGTTGCAGTTCCTTTGGTTGGTGCTGGTTTATTTGTTGTCGTGTGTGCCGATCGTCTCTCGAGGATTCGCAGCTTTTCGGGACATTGGGAAAAGTTCGCTGGATGTGGGCCTCCGCAGTTACAGCACGTTACTGTGATTTTATTTGTGCTTGTTGATCCATCAGCGTTTGTTTTTTGAATTGTTGTTGGTTCAGTACCAGGCGGGTTTACCTTGCATTCTCCAGGTGTATGCTGTTCGGCACATTTCCCGCATCGTGCACTTAAATGGCACGCAGCTGCTAAGTGACCTGAACCTTGACATCTTTTGCAATGGAGAACGTCCTGTTTGTGTGGTTCCTCAATCGCAATTTTATGCGTAAACAAATATTTTATTTGTAGAAAGTACTGGAAAACTGGAGACTATGAACAGTCTTCAAGTCTATGGAACGGACGGAAACGAAACGCCGAATCAGAATGAGGAAACGGTATAAATACGTCGCACACAGATCATGGAGATAAGTAATAAGTAAGAAGTAAGCAGTCAAAGACGCGATAAGTACGGAAGCGATAAGTCAAGAAATCGTTAAGTGTATGGTAAAAGTAACGGTTGTTATTAACAGACTAATAAAGTGTTTGCAAAGAGAATAGATTTAACAGCTCTTATTTATTAAAAATAATTAATCCAGCGAACCCTAAGCTCGCAACAATATTCATGGAAGTTGCGGGCGCAAAAATATATAATGACATCATCTATATTTGTTGTTAAATATCGCTTACGGGCGAGGGAGCTACCCTTGACCTCAGTCACGGCGAAGAGGCCGTACTCGAAAAAGATTGTGATGACAAGTTGGAACCCTTTCGTTTTTTCTCGAAGTAGCCAGGTCCGGCGAATCGAGGGACCATATGACGACGATAAGTATTTTGAAGAGCAACATGTTCTTTGGCAAAAATTATGGAACTGAAGTTTTGACACTATGCAGATAAAGTCGTATTCTCCTCTATTAACAATGTAGAACTTACCAACTCTTAACTGGAAGTTGTTGAACGCCTCTTTGTTAATGTCTTCCAATTTTTGTCGCATTGAAAGGGCAAAATCGACCAAATCACAAACGCTGTCTTCGAAAGTTTCACCGCGTTCAGCTAAGTGTTTTGCATTCAAGCCTGAAGCCGCCATATAAGTTGCACCAACAGTTTTGATTTTTTCGATTGATGCAAACCGGGGTTCTTCCAAAAGCGCATCAAAATCACCTATAAGAAAAATACATGTATTAAACAGTGTTTTATTCAAATATCTATCATAAAAAATTAACTACCATCATCTATATTTAGAGTTGAAGTTCATGTAATATTAATATAATTTATTTAGCATATACGACAGTAGGTAAAGATTTAATTAACACGTCGCTACGGTATCCAATGTGACCAGAGTTTATTTGGAGTTACCAACTACACAGTGGAAGACTGTTATTAACATGGAACACTGCCAAAGTGTGACAAACAAAGATGATTTCTAGCGCATCTTCGGTCACCACATAATCACCACAAAGATTCCGCACCAAATAGGCACGGGATAACAAATAATAAATAAAAAGATTAATAAGTGACTTTGGTCCGTGTTCGATGGTAATCGCGAAAAACCACCAAATGGGGTAGGACGTTAAGGAGAGTTTTCCTGGGTAATGCTGAGCTTCACCTATCTTCACTATTGTTGTCGTTATCGGAATCTAAACCCAAGTAGTAATGTGTCGTAAAGTGGCGTTTTTCCCTGTTGTAAGAAAAAGGATGTTGTATACGACCAAGCTCTCTGACTTTCTGTTAACGTACTCAAAGTGTACTCAGCTACCTCCAGAATGTTAAGCAAGTGTAACGATTCAATTGAAATATTTAATTACCATCAATCGAAAACGACGGAATATCAAGACGAACTAACGAATAGATTTAGCATCCTAGAGAATGACAGTAGTGAGGAAGAGGAAGCCAATAGTGTGGACACTAAATGGGCATCGATCAGAGACACAATCAAACAAACAGCCCAAGAGGTATTAGGATTTAAGAAAACAACTAAGTCCAAACCTTGGTTTGACGATGAGTGCAGGGCAAAGATCGAACAACGTAAACGCCTCAGAATGATCCACTTAGAAGCATGTGATGAAGTCAACGCAGTAAGATACGCGACAATTCGGAAAGAAACAACGAGACTTTTCAAACGCAAAAAACGCGAATGGGAGAAGACTCGGATCGAAAAAATCATAGAAAATGCCAGAGCAAATAACAGCAGAGGCATGTATGCCGGCATAAATTCAATTAGAAATGGCTACCGAGGGAGAGCCAAAATAATCCGAGACGCAAACGGATGTCTGGTGACAGAAACAAAAAATATCGTGACAAGATGGAAGCAGTACTTTGAAAACCTGCTCAATGTGCGCACCCATCAACCACAAATAAACGCACCAGACGTACATACAGCCGAGCCCCAGAGCCCTCTTTCGACGAAGTTGTAGACGCGATAAATCGACTGAAAAACAACAAGGCCCCCGGAATCGATTGCATACCGGCAGAGCTTGTGAAGCATAGATGAGGGGCAAACGCTCGAAAGATCCACCAACTAGTTAAAATAATATGGGACAAGGAAGTCATTCCGGAAGAATGGAAAATCGCAATAGTCATCCGCATTCTCAAAAAAGGCGACAGATCTGACTGCGAAAACTGCAGAGGAATATCATTGCTCCCAATCACATACAAAATATTAACAAATGTCATACTGGCAAGAATCACACCGTACGCAGAAGAAATATTGGGAGACTACCAATGCGGATTCCGTAGGAACCGGTCAACAAGTGACCAAATGTTCACAATAAGGCAACTGCTGGAAAAGAAGTGGGAATACGGAGAGACGGTTCACCAACTGTTCGTGGACTTCGAAAAAGCCTACGACTCAGTCGCAAGGCAAAGACTCTACCATATTGTGGTTGAGCTGGGGATCCCGAAAAAATATGCCGCCCTCATTCAAATCTGCATGAACGAAAACAAAGGGCGAGTTAGAATAGAAAACCACCTCCCAGAACCAAATCCAAAACCAAATGAAATCCGGGACGGACTAAAACAAGGGGATGGCCTCTCACCATGCCTTTGTAACCTTGTCCTCGAGTATGTTATCAGAAGGTACAAGACGACAACATGGCCGGATCATCCCTGAACGGGGTCACACAAGTGCTCGCGTATGCGGATGACATCGCCGTTTTGGGCGACAATCTCGAAACTATAAGTAAAAACAGTGAAATCATCATGCAAGCAGCAGAGGAGGTGGGCCTAGTAATAAACGAAGACTAAACGAAATACATGATTACGACGAGAACAGGTGGACCTCAGAGAACACATATAAACGTCAGGGGCAAGATATTTGAAAATGTCAAAGAATTTAAATATCTGGGAACGATACTGACGACCAGAAACGAAACGTCAAAGGAAATTAACAAAATACTACATTCCGGCAACGCTAGTTGGCATGCAGTCAGTAAACTATTAAAATCCAAACTGCTATCACGTAATATAAAGCTCCGTGTCTATAGAACCATAATCATACCGATTGCTCTATACGGATGCGAAACATGGGCTCTCACAAAACGGGAAGAAAACAAATTCCGCGTATTCGAGAATAAAGTTTTTTTTTTAAAGGAGTATATTTGGCGGTAAATATGACGAGGAGTCGGGACAATGGAGGAAACTCCACAACCACGAATTGGAAGAGTTATACCACAAACCTACAATAGTGAGAGTGATCAAGTCGCGAAGATTAAGATGGGCTGGACACGTAGCGCGAATGGGCGATGAAAGGACCGTGCATAGAGTTCTTGACGGTAAACTAACGGGGAAGAGACCGACAGGACGGCCGCGACGGAGATGGGAGGACAATGTTAGATTGGACCTTGAGGAGATCGGATCGGATGATCGAGTGTGGAAGGAGAGCGCACAGGACAGGGAACAATGGCGGAGCCGAGTCGGTGAGGACATGAACTTCCGGGTTCCTACAGGCCAGTAAATAATAACAATAATCAATCGAAAACGTCTCTAAAAACAACCCTTCCCGCTTCCACTTTTAACAGTCAATCCTTATACTGGAATTTATAGTAAACTGGATATATGGATTGAAATAGAATTATAATGTGTTACGCCTTAGATTAAGTTTAATAATAGAAGAACATAGAAATAAATGATCAATGGTTTAATATAAATTCCGAAAGTTCCCAGTGATGCATACGTCGGTCGCGGTTTTATCGTTGTGTATAAGTGACCCTCGATATTGGATAAAATAAATTTTCAATAACACATTGAATAGACGTAATTAAGTAGTTTGTACTCAATTCAATGTACACACTTTACAAATAATTGAGTTTCAGATTGAAAACAATACGAGCGTTACAAGTGTATCCATCAAACACACAATTATTGGTTTAAATGAAGTCGCTTACCTCTTAATGAAGGTGGGCAAATTGAATAGTTTTATTATCAATAACATGGCATACGCAACATATAATTTGTGACGTGTAATTCATGAAGACACTAGAGGTTTTTAATGAATAAGAATAATATCATGTTAAACTTCAGTGATATCTTTTATAATATACGGGGGCGGTTTGATAAGTAAGTAACTTTTTGAATGTCCAGCGCAGTAACTTTAAATGCAAGTGCCATTGTACATAGGCTGCTGCCAAAGGTTCAGCAAGCTGCGTGATTTAGTTTATGTTTGACAGCCATTGAAAGCAGAGAACCTCGTGAATTTTAACGAAAATGGAAAAAAGTGAATTTCGTGTGTTGATTAAGTATAATTAAATCCATAAATTGGGTTACGACCGGCTACCCCATCTAGCATATTCTTCTCGTCTCTATCATTTAGCCGCCTGCGACTATTTCCTGTTTCCAAACCTGAAGAAATGGCTGAGCGATAAGAGATTCGGGTCGAATGAAGAGGTTGTGGGGGGTTCTTTAACCCACTTCCAAAGAACCGCCGATTCCCTTTTACATGTCTCCCACTTACCGGGCAGTCTTTCTACTTACCTGCAAATGAGCAGCGTAAGCTACTCCGCATTACCTCCCATCAGAAAACATAAGTTCACGGCAAGGCTATCATCTAGACGTGACATCAAACTTTCACCTCGGGGCAGGCTTGCATCCAACGCATCATGCCCCCTAAACCTAATTTGGTTACCTCATCAGGTAACCAGCATTTATCCATGAACATGTCAATGCGCAATGCTAAAAAGTATTTTCTCATACATGTGCATGACATGTTCATCCTCACCACTGAAAGCAAACCAGGCATTAATAGCATCGAATTTTTCTGGTTCATAATACATGAACCATTACATATTCCCTATCGACTCAGTTGGTCACAATAAACGATAAATATACGCTGGCCAGCGTATTGTAGACACAGCTGCAGCCGATATTCTACCTACGGTCCATAATTGAACCATTGCTCCTATGCCCTTGAGTTCGCAACACTTGCGACCAATTCACTATTATCGGCTATCAACCGATCATGAGATTTGGGCATGAATAGGATCGTTGTTTAGGCAATCATACACACGTTCATGCTCTATGATGACCCTTCTGGAAATCAAAGTAAACACACAGTACCGCACCGAGTTTGTTTTGCTTACCAACGCTGGTCCATGGTTCCCATGGGTGGCAAATTCCTCACCACCATATCCATGTACCAGCATATTAACCCAAATAAGATAACCATCCAGCCTGATCCTTTGCCACCTTCGGCAAGATTTCTGTTGACTTAATGTCAACAAAATATCTTCCTTTCTAGAGCACCAGAGCCATATGGCTAAATCAAACAAACCCCAAATCTTCGGTCGACCTATCGTCACCGAAGAATGTATCGCCTACAACGGCATTACACGAACACAATGCCAGCAACTCCTTTTTGCTCGTACATTTGTTTGAACAGGTGTGGTATCGTTCGTTGTCGATATGCAGGCTAAAGGGCATCGTACTTGTCCTATACGGGCATATGGGAAATTCTCCCATTTAACTCCTTTTCGATCGCTCATTGGCCGTCGCCAAGTTGAGCCTGTTCGCTCCTTCCACAGCGATGTGATCCACCACCGTTGAATCTGACGGATGTGGATTGCATCGAAGATCATCATCCTTCGAGGAGAGACGTCGAGTCTGTGCTATCATGCCTTCCGTTGTCAGATTTAAATTTCTTAAGCGTACACACGCTTGTTTTCGTGTCGAGTTTTTGCCGAGAAACATAAGTTCTATGGGAATGAATTTAATATCTTATAGGAATAAATTTGCTTAAATAATGGTTGCCAAATACGAGTGTGACGTTGATTCATAGAGTTCGTGTACCACACAGTAAATAACAAGTGCGCAGTGAAAATTAAAATCAAGACTACTGAACAAACAAAACGACCCATAATTTAAAAGACAGTTCCAGTGTTTGTATTTAAAATAAAACCTATGTTCAAGAGAATAAACTAAAATAAAAATAAGAGAATAAATTACTCCAGTGTGTTTTTCTTTGGAGAGTTGTTGTGTTCGCTGTGTGCTCTATTCCTTCTGGTAGGAACAATTTACAGTGATATTGGTGGTGTTCCTGCTGAACCAGCGTCCGTGTTGACGCACTAGAGGAAATAACCCACAAGGTCATCACAGAAACCATCGTATATTTTGAGGGCTTTAAGAAAGCCTATTATTTGGAAGAAATAACAAAATTGGAAAAACCCTAAACTAAATGTATCAAGCTAAAACGGGACTACGTTAAGAAATAAAATGCGTATTTGCAGAAAAAATATCCTTTATACAAAAAGTCACTGAATTATCAAACTGCCCTCGTATATTAGTGATGACCGTTTCATAGGGAGTTCATTGATAACTTGTAAAATGTGATATGAGGGTGCATAGAAAAACGATAAAAATGCGCCCTTTTGGAGGTGGATCTATAACTGTGAGATAGCGCCCTGGGACGCGAACAGAAAACTTTCGGTATTTTTTGATCAGCAGCAAGTTGTGGTGTGCTGAAAATACCCGTGTTGGAAACGTTTTTAGAACACATTTCACAATTGCAGTCCTATAGAAAAAGGGTTTTTTTTTGTAGAGATGTTGGTGCCATTGCGAGATGAATAGCAAACCGACGGGATCTGATGGGGACAAATAAACCAAATTTTCTGTAATCACGGATTGTTAAGTAGGTCTTTGGCGGATTTTGAGGGTCGATAGTTTGATGCGTTCCACCGAACACTGTTCACAAAAGAAACACGATGAAATGGTTTTTGTTTTAAAGTCGTTTTATTATTTTTCTTATATTTTTTTTATAATAATAGTTTGGCACGAATTTACAATATTTGCTACTGTTTTTATTCATTTGTCTTTTCGTTTTTACATTCAGCACCATGAAAACAAATTGTGAATTAAAATTGACAATATCAAACTGCTCATGTTAGGGTGCGACGAAAGTGTCATGACGAGGAGTCTTTCATTTAGTGTTTTCAGCACAAACAAATTGTGGATTAAAATTGACAATAATAAACTGTACATGTTAGGATACAACGAAGGTGTTGTGCAGGTTCTCTATATTACGCTGAGAACCAACCCACAATTTCGCCCGCATACTGCGCACAACGCTAACCCCAATCCCTTTCGTTGGCCTATACCACCTGTAAAAGGTACCCTTTCCAAGGGCATAATATTTTGTAAAGGATGCATCACCTGAATTCATCATTCCATGCAGATAATGCATCACAGAATTCAGCTTTTCAAGCCATATGGCGGCATTTCAAATTCCCTGAAATCTTAAACCAGGTTCATGCATTTACTGCATCTCTATAGGGCATCATCCAAATTCCCCGAAAACGAAATATCGTTCGCTCTTATGTTCATCATCATCATCATCGGCACTACAACCGGGAACCGGTCTTGGCCTTATTTAGCAAGTCCTGAGGCTTGTTAAAGTTTCCATAATGATTTGTTTTTTCCGGGCAAGGTCATTAGTCTTGCGCCAGAGGCTCCCCGACGGGGAATCGAACCCCGGTCTCCCACGTGACAGGCGGGTATACTAACCATTATACTATCGAGGAGCATGGGGAAGGATATCTATCGCAAATACTTCGTCCAAGCCACTTCCTGTTCTTCTGCGATCTTGTCATCCATCCAATGCCGGTGCGCCAGATGTCTTATGTTCGTTCGCTCTTATGTTGCATTACCATAATTCCCTGAAAACAATTACCAACGTGCAACATACATCGGGAAATCAACCGGCGCCCCTAGTTAACTGGCTTACCCGGCCACACACATGCGCAGCACATTTCCCCGACTTATTCAAAGTCACCCCAAGTTTTGTTCAACCGACAAAACTTGTTCGCGCATCTCGCGCCCAGTAGCCGAGAATCAAATTCTTCAACATGTAAATCTGCACACAAGAATCCCACATAGGCCACCAGCATCGATAAAGCGCACAATCATCGTTGTGCGAGTATCCTATTTGCTGATGGTACAAGTCGCCCTAATGACGGGCAGACAATTTGCGCAGCTGCAGGCACACAGTCATGATGCCCCTTTTCTCATTTCCTTTTTTTTTCGTTTGCCACGACCTAGCAACACGAATTACGACGCATCCTCGCCGTGATCAACTCAGAGACCTTCTCTGATTGGTCGCTGCAAGAGAAACTGTACGTTTCTCTCAAAAACGAAAACCACCCTTAACGGATGACAGACTCTGCACGAGTCATTTAAGTTAGTCGAAATTCACCAACCAACGCAGTCGGGTCGCGTTCCACCACCTCAGTCGAGTGTTAACCTGCATCAAAAGTCGTCAAAAGTAGCGCGGAAAGAATTCGTGGAGTTTGTACATTTGTAAAAATATATTAAGCAATATATGTGAACTACTGTGTTGCTTAATTCTTGTGTTGGTACCAAATTCGCGTAAATTAACAAATGTTTTATAGAATAAAAGAACGGACAGATAGTTTTGATCCTATTGTTTGTTTTTTGGATAAAATTTATATTTTTATTAGCCACAAGTGAATTATTCAGATTTTAAACAATTCTAACCGAACATGGTGTTAAATGTAAACGATCTTCAAGACTGGACTCATGCGATTCTCGAAGTGCCCACTACAATGTCAATTAGTGTATTATTAAACAACGTGCGAAAGTAACAATTATCATATCAAACCATTTGTTAAAACCAAATTTCACTAAATCCTTAGTTAACAATAAATAAACAAATCGTGACCGGCTTTCGTGACCGGCTTTCGGCGGTACTATCGTGGGGATTGGAGTGAACCCATGCCCGTGCAGGCACACCGACACTACAACCCCCCCAAAGTGTCACGACGAGGATAACCGTGTCAGTCTCCGTATTGACTGTCCGCACTTAATTTAATTATTTTGGAGAGCAGTGGAATTAACCGTTAAATAAATATCCGATGTCCTTAGTGAGGTTCACAGGCATGCGCGCGTTGAATTGCCATGCATTGAACGCCAAATATATATATATGTTTATGCTGTTTGCCTCTGGTGGCAGTTCAGTGAATGTACTCAAGTTAACGCGCGTCGCGCAGATCAACCTCCTCGTCGAGGTTCTCTATGTAGACTAAATTACAATTTTCCTTTGAGAAAGATTCTATTCACCCCACAGTTCTCTTTTCCTTTCGTTTCCCTTGCCCTAGTGATTCTCTCTCAATCGAGAATATCTCCACCAGGGAAGATTGCACTCACACACACAGACTCGGAGGTACCTGCCTGTGTGGTCATAGATCCTCTTGGGATCGGCGGACTATTCACACTTTCTGTCGAATTACTTTTGTGTACATTCGGGTGTGTGGTTTATACCTAGCGATCCTGGGATTGTGGTAATTATCGTTGGTTATGATAATTGTATTTGCTTTGCCCTATGGGAACAGTGTTTTAGTTTATTACTGTTTCTCTGCAATGGCCTTTGCTTAGGCGAAGTGCATTGCGGTAGGGTCAAAGGTTTAACCAACGGATTGTTTTATGGCATTTTGCTTATCGCCGGGGATTTGATGTTTGTCGACATCTGGCGCAGCTGTGCCAACCACCTGTGTTTATCCAGATAATGGATCGATACACAATTTCTATACTGGGTCGTGTCCTTCGATCGCCGTGCAGGCGTAGGGAAATTGTTCGGGACTTTGGGCCCACGTATCTGTGGATACGTGGAGTTGTTGACACCAGTTTGGATGTCACCTTTGGTCAGGTGAAAAGGTGGACTTTGGGGGCACGTGAAGTTTAGTTATAGGTGAGTATGTTCCTTTGTGGAACGAAGGTATTTCAGCCTATGGTAATTTGTGCGGTTCGTGGAACCACCACAAGTCTTTGTTGTAAAATCTATAAAGGAGGCAAAATTTCTGCTACCTGTTTTCGATGTGGAACTGATTGTAATGTCTCAATTAACGGTTTTTTTTTGTTTTGTTTTGGTAGGTTTTCCGTGTCTCGATTTACATTTGTGTAGGTTAAAAATGTGCTTAGGAGCAGGACCCCTACCATTTGAAAGGTAAAGCATGAAAGCATGGATTTAATTTGGGATTTGTGAAGAATGAGAAGTTATGTAGATATTTGTAAGATGTTTGTGTTTTTCTTCTTATTTCTTAAATCTCTTTTTCAATTTAATAGTCTCTGCATTCCTTTTAAATTTAGTTTTGGTTTTCTATTTTTATTTTCTGGAAGAGATCCTTTTAATGTCTCTCTAAATGGCCGACATTTAAAATACTTCGGTCAAGTGAAGAGGGGCATGCTCTTTTGTACATATACTATTGTGTAATATATAGTCCTGGTTTACCACCGTGCTTCCGGGTTCGCCGGAAAGAGTGGGCTACCGTTGTCGTCTTGAGATTAATTTTTTTTTAACATCCTTAATTGGATATGACTTTGGCGTGAGGCTAATAACCTTGCCCGGAAAAAAAAAATTATTATGGAAAATCCAACAAATTTTACTTGCTAAATAAGGCCAAGACCGGATCACGGTTGTAGTGCCGATGATGATGATGATGATTGGATATGACTAGTACAATCTTAACAATTTAATTTAATACTATGTTTGAATTGTAAAGGGCGGGCCATACACTTTTGCACAATTGAAACATGAATAGAAATAAAACTACAAATGTTATTTTGTTGATCATTTATTTATCGTAATAAAGGTTTATTGACATTTATTTTAAAAAAAGGACATCCTCGAGATATGCCCCGTCTCGTCGTTGGCACTCCTGCAATCGACTATGCAACTTTGGAAAACTCTCTGATTTTGGATCGTTCCTTACGGAAATTTCAACCTCCCGAATGTTCTCATCGCTTCTTCTTGAATGTGGCCGTCCTGTTTGTTTAATACCTGTGGTCGATCCCGTTTGCCCGAACTTCTCGACCAAAGCTTTGATCAAATTAACACTTGGACACTTACTTACACGGCGTAATCCGTATTCAATTCTAAATAGGCGTCGTACAGTAACGTAGGAATAGTTGTTTTTGTAAAATTTGTTTCCACACAAAGCACACTGTTGTCCCGTGAAGCGCTCCATCGTGACTAAAATTGCATGAAGCGACGCACAATTCCCCAAGACTCGTGGGATCAAAAATGAATAATCAATATACAAAAAACAATCCCACGAAAAACCCGGTAGGCGTAGGTGTGATGAGCCGACACTGCCATAAGGGAACAAATTATCAAGAAAACACCGACTCGGCAAAAAGAAGACGTAGGGAAAAACGGAAAAACGGAAAAACGGAAAAAGCGGGATATACGCGTCGGGACGTGGAATGTTCGAACGTTGTATAAACCAGGCGCGATACAGACGACCGTAGAAAACGCGAAACAATATAAAATGGACGTCGTCGCGCTTCAGAAAGTCCGACTCCTACATCAAGTAATCGAAAAAAAACGGGTTTGCACTGGCGTGTGGAGGTACCGATACACATAACCTCGGGACTGGCTTCATCATAAGCAAGAAGATTACGCCCCATGTAAGAAATGTGCAATGTATTAATGACCGTAAATCGGTGATAATAATACAGGTACAATTATGTATTTATAAACGTACACGCCCCTACAGAATCTACGGACGAAGAAACGAAGGACACATTCTACGAGACCCTAGAGGAAGTATTTGATGGGATCTCATCATTCGATGTTACAATCCTCCTCGGGGACCTCAATACGAAAATTGGTAAGGAAGACATCTTCCAACCAACTATAGGTAAAGAAAGCCTACACGACGTTTCAAATGATAATGGAATTCGAATTATCACGTTCGCAGCGTCAAAAGATCTGTTAGTGAAAAGCACGATGTTCAAGCACAAGCAAATCCATAAAGCCACATGGATATCACCCGACGGTGTAACGCGTAACCAAATAGACCACTTCCTCATAGACAAAAGACACCATTCGAACATCTTTGACGTAAGACCAAATAGAGGAGCAGATTGCGACTCCGATCATCTTCTAGTGATGGACAAAATCAGGAGTCGGCTCGCAGCAAACCCACGTGGGCAGTCACGGGAGACGAGCAAAAAGTTCGACATTGATAAACTAAAAGACCTACGCAAAAGCGGTGAATATCAAGAGAAACTAACGAATAGATTTAGCATCCTAGAGAATGGGAGTAGTGGGGATGAGGAAACCAATAATCTGGGCACTAAATGGTTATCTATCAGAGACACAATCTAACAAACAGCCCTAAGGTATTAGGACTTAAGAAAACAATTAGGTCCAAGCCTTGGTTTGACGGTGGGTGCAGGGCAAAGATCGAACAACGTAAACGCCTCAGAGTGATCCAGTTAGAAGGATATGATGAAGTCAACGCAGAAAGATACACGACAATTCGGAAAGAGACAACGAGACTTTTCAAACGCAATAAAAACGCGAATGAGAGAAGACTCGGATCGAAAAAATCCTAGAAAATGCCAGAGCAAAGAACATCAGAGGTATGTATGCCGCCATAAATTCAATTAGAAATGGTTACTGAGGGAGAGCCAAAATAAGCCGAGACACAAACGGCTGTCTGGTGACAGAAGCTAAAAATATCGTGACAAGATGGAAGCAGTACTTTGAAAACCTGCTCAATGTGCACACCCATCAACTACAAATAAACGCACCAGACGTACATACAGCTGAGCCTCAGACCCCAGAGGCCTCTTTCGACGAAGTTGTGGACGCGATAAATCGACTGAAAAACAACAAGGCTCCCGGAGTCGACTGCATACCGCAGAGCTTGTGAAGCATGGAGGAGAGGCAACCGCTCGAAAGATCCACCAACTGATTAAAACAATATGGGATAAGGAAGTCATTCCGGAAGAATGGAAAACCTCAATAGTCGTTCCCATTTTCAAAAAAGGTGACAGAACTGGCTGCAAAAACTAGAGAGGAATATCATTGCTCCCAACCACATACAAAATGCTAATAAATGTTATACTGACGAGAATCACACCGTACGCAAAAGAAATATTGGGAGACTACCAATGCGGATTCCGTAGGAACCGCTCAACGAGCGACCAAAACAATAAGGCAACTACTGGAAAAGAAGTGGGAATACGGAGAGACGGTTCACCAACTCTTTGTTGACTTCAAAAAAGCCTACGACTCAGTCACAACGCGAAGACTCTATCATATTGTAGTTGAGCTGGGAATCCCGAAAAAATTTGCATGAACGAAAACAGAAAACGGCAAGTTAGAATAGAACACCACCTCTCAGAACCATTTGAAATCCGGGACGGACTAAAACAGGGAGATGGCCTATCATCGTGTCTTTTTAACCTTGTGCTCGAGTATGTCATCAGAAAGGTACAAGACGACAACATGGCCGGATCATCCCTGAACGGGGTCACACAAGTGCTCGCATATGCGGATGACATCGCCGTTTTGGGAGATAATCTAGAAACTGTAGATAAAAAGAGTGAAATCATCATGCAAGCGGCAGAAGAGGTAGGCCTAGAAATAAATCAAGACAAAACAAAATCCATGATTATGGCGAGAGCAGGTGGACCTCAGAGAACACACATAAATATCAGGGGCAAGATATTTGAAAAGGTCAAAGAATTTAAATACCTGGAAACAATACTGACGGCCACTAACGAAATGTCGAAGGAAATTAACAAAAGACTATACTCCGGCAACGCTAGTTGAAATCCAAACTGCTATCACGGAATATAAAGCTCCGTGTCTATAAAACTATAATCATGCCGATTGTTCTATACGGATGCGAAACATTGGCTCTCACAAAACGGGAAGAAAATGAATTCCGCGTATTCGAGAATAATGTTTTGGGGGGTATCTTTGGCGGTAAATATGACAAGGAGGCAGGACAATGGAGGAAACTCCACAACCATGAATTGGAAGAGCTATACCGCAAACCTATAATAGTAAGAGTAATCAAGTCGCTAACATTAAGATGGGGCGGATACGTGGCGCGAATGGGCAACGATGGGACCGTGCATCGAAGAGACCGGATCTGATGGTCGAACGTGAAACGAGAGCGCACAGGACAGGGAACAATGGCGGAGTCGAGTCGGTGAGGTCATGAACTCCGGGTTCCTACAGGCCAATAAATAATAATAATAATAAATATGTTTAATAGCTTAACAGATAACTCCGTATGTTGCTCACTAACGCCTTATAAATTGTTCAGCAACCCAACAATTCCAGTTTCTCCCGGTAGTCAAAGCAATAACTACGAGTTTTATTTAAATTAAATTCCACCTTCACCTTCTGTTATTCCGTCAGATCAAATTCATTATTGCTAATGTATCACCCAACCGACAGTAACACTCATGGGAATTGCTAATTTAGAATTCATTGCTAAGTCCTTTACGTAGAACACCTTTTTGAGCTATACCACAATCCTCTTTCCACACGATTTTCAGAGCGCGCATCTTCTCTTATTTACAATCCAATTAAATAGTTAACCATATTATAGCGTTCGCATATCGGCACATACATAAGAACTATATTATTTATTAACAGGTTAAACTTACATATAATTTCATTCAGGATGCGGATACACGCCTTGCCATTATCGATATCTTCGGAATAGAAGTCTTGGAAGTTTGGTATGGAGGCAAACATTACACCACACAAACTGTGCATATTGGAATATAATTCTTCTGTCCTTTCATCAGATAAATAGAAAGTGGCTACGTGATCTGGCAGAATATTCTATGAAGATGACACATAAATCGTGGAGTAATTATGGATGATATAATTGAATGCATTAATATTCAACGTATACCTTTATTAAGGTGTCATTAAGAAAGCGATTGGATTTCATATTCGATAGCTCCTTCTCTGCTTGCTCTTTCCAAATGAAATCCAGTCGGGATGTAACCTGAAACACAACAAAACATAAATATAAAAATGTCTAAAAAGGAACAATTTAACACTCACTTCAACCAGGCGTGCATGATAAGTTACCATTACCAGGAAAACGGCTAAAAGGATTAACATTTGTACAGAAAGTGGCATTCCGACACTTGACTGCACCACGACTTCGTTGTTCAGTTCGAAGATTTTTGGAAAGACGACCATGATGAGGGACGTATAACACGCGACCATGGCAAGTGCCATCATTGTCTTTACCAGATAATACAGCTTGAGTGCTGTTGCCAAGGCTATTAAGCAAAGGATCCAAGTGAACACTATGTATTCAGGATGTGCACAATCTGGGAAGTCATCGACAGCCGGTTCAGACGATGTGTAATTACCGGTGGCTGACATTTGAGATGATGCTGTTGTTTGTGAGACAGCATCTCGGTGCGAGGACCGAAATGTTTCAAGAGAATTGTCCAGTCCATTTAAAGATGGGATAGCTTTTGATAGATTTAACGTAGCATCAGTAATTGACTTGTGAACGTTGTTCCCTGGCAGGGATGAAAAGAGTAGTTTCCGGCTGGTGCCACTGGCCGAAGAGTTTGCCGTGAAGTTGTCTGTGATAATGGCATCAACTATGGCGTAATTGTTAGCAGGTTGTTGCGGGTTATTTATCGTAATATTGTGGTGAATGGTAGCTGACAGGTAAACGTTTACTTTGAAGCCACTATCTCGCGTAGGCTTCTCGAATACGAGAAATTCTCCATCGACATCCTGAAATATTGATGTTGGACATAATATCAGGCCAATTGAACTCAAAACAGACATGAGAACGATGACTGCACAAATAAAAATTGTTCGTCGTTGTCTCTGATGAACTAGTTTCGCTGAGTTGCGTTTCAAAAATGGAGGAAGACCTAAAAAGAATGCAATTGATTTTTCATAACTAAGTGGTAAAGAAGGAATTTAAAAGAGTAATCTACTTTTTAAGAAACTAACAAATTATTGCAATTTAGGTTACAAGAACGCAATCGTTTCAAAGCTGTTCAATCCTCAACTTATTTAACAAAACTCTGAGTTACTGTACCTTCTGGGCTTCTTTATCACCCGGATCAACCGCACTTACTTACCTGAAAATTCCTCGGCCATAACGAGGATACCTCCTGCGGTTAAAATAATAGTTCCCACCGCCAAGCAAATAAGTAACTTCGTGCACTTCGGTATCATAATTGTTTGGCATACAACGATGAAAATCCAAATCACAAAAACACACAGCATATTCGACCTGCATACAAGAGCACACAAGTCAAAGACAAATATTTACTTTTAATTAACAGCCAGTTGAGCTATCTATTGTTAGACACGTTTAATTTCACATGGACTTTACCTGAACATGTCCTCACGTAATTGACAAAATTTTATCTCTTGGGTTTTTTCCTTAAATTTCAATGTCCAGCCGTTGAGGTATTCTTTCCGAATTTGTTTGTTAGAGTTTATTTGAATATTTTGGTCTATGAATTCGTCAATCTGGAATAGAAAATAGAATCAGGATTTGTGCGGATCATTAAACAAATTTTAATCGAAACTTCTCCTATTTACACTGTTTTTAATATATATATTTCTATTTTTTTTTAACCATAGATCTATCTCTCTCCATCTATTTAGGTTTACATTTGTATATGCCTATGAATAATATACGAGGTGTGATCAAAAAGTAACGGTAAATTTTCAATTTCACGGATTTTATAAATTAGACTTTAAAAAAAAAGAGAGCATGATCTACATCACCGTGCGGAAAAAGTAAAATTTCTTTAATAATTAGTACTGGCTTAAATATACGAAGATGAAGAGCACTCTCCACACTCCTGCACATCAACGACCGATGAACACGTAGGAAAGGGGAAAATGGTTATGAACGATCGTCGAATAACGATTAGTGAAGTCGCTTATGATGATGGTATATGGTTGGTTGAGGGCGTACTGTCGCGTCTACGGTCCGTGGAGGATTTCTGTGGCTTCAGATGAAACGGTTATGCGGTGGTTCGGTTCTTGCTCGGTGCTTGCCGTTTCTGGCTTTGAAGAGGGAGGTGACAAATGACGCACCGGACAGTTTACAGCTGTTGTCCTTGCACTAGGAGGTTGCTGGTGTGCCTCCCCTGGTGCCCTATCGGGTGTTGGTTCGAGGTAGCACGGCCATAGTCTTACGACACCGTACACCGTGGTTTTCTGTCGATGTCGACGGAGAATACCCGGTCGTTTATCTGTTCCACCACCTTGCACGGTTCTTCATATTGGGGCTCCAAAGGTATCCTTACTTTGTCAACCCTGATGAAGACGTGGGTGCATCTGTCCATTTCTGGGTGAGCGAATATCCTTTTGAGCCATGTCTGGCGACTGGCGTTGCCCTGACCTTGCGCATGAGCTTGCGTAGGTTCTCCACACTTGGTAATTGATCGTGCGGAGATTCTCCATCTGCGAAGAATTCCCCTGGGAGGCGCAACTTGGTTTCGTAAGTTAAATCTGCTGCGGATGCTCCCAGGTCCTCTTTAATACTCGTTCGTAGACATAAGAGGACGGTGAGTAGGGCGTCGAGCTATTGATTGTCATTGTGACACATCAGCGAGGCTGCTTGGGGGTGATAAGCGGTCGTGTGACTTTTGTGGTAGACAAGTAAGTCGAAGAAGATTGCTGCTTCGAACTGGGGTCCTCGGTCTGTCTAGAAGGTAGTTGGGACACCGAAATGTGTGACCCAAGTCGTGTAGAATTGTGGGGGTTCTTTTAAACTTACCCAAAGAACCTCCCCATTATTACAACCCAACTCCCATTGTCTCCCACCAATGCAATCGCATTGGCACCTGAAAACATTTTCTTTTCCAAGGACATTCATGCATACAAGCATTACCTAAAATTCCTAAAAAGAATTGCATCAAGAAGAGCATTTTCCCAACAAAGAATTCTTTATGGAATAAACATCATATCCCTGAAAAAAAAACAATTCGGTTCACAAATCATGTAACCATCACAACCAGGGATAATGATCATTGCGTCGCCTATTCCCAGCCTCATCATGTGTACAACAAATCCCTTTTCATAGACATTGGCTGGCGACGTTTTCTCCCAACAATAAACAACCCAACGCAGCTGCATTCAATTAGCGTTTACAAATTTCCCTAACTCGCACCATGTGCAAATAAAAGAACGCTGTTCTTCCGCAGGCATTCTTGCGATACGATAAACAATCCATATCATTTGTGGTATCCCAAATGCATTTCTCATTTAATGAGTTCCAGCTTATTTATTTAGCTGACCCTAATTACAGACCGATGGCTTAGGTCGCTTCTCCTTTGTTTTAGTTTCGTTTTCATGGCTTTGTCCCATAAATGAACCAATGTACACACATACATGTGTACCATCATGAACAAGAGAGACATTACGTTTCTTTGGTGGTAAGTAAAAACATATCCTTAGTGGAGAGGATATCTACCACCACACCACCAAACTCACCCCAAAGGAGGGTTGAATCATTGAGTCGTTTTCCATCACCCGACCGAGCCGGTCGCTCCGTCTCACACTTCTCGTCGTACGCCGAGGATACATATATTATTAGTTTTTACCGAATCGTCTGTCAGTGCGTTGAATTAATCGAGTGAAATAGAAAGTAATTTTTAATAAGGATTTCTAAAACGTGTTAGCGTCGAACAATAAATACGAGATGGAAAGTAATTTTTAATAAGCATTTCTAAAACGTGGTAGTGTCGAACAATAAATACAATACAATACAGATTTAAGCAAAATAAAACCGGAACTTAGATTAAACAGTATAGCAGTGTGGTTTACTTCCTGTGTTGGTGTTTCCTTTGCTTCGGCGGAATCGTTTAGTGCTCGTCGGAACGATTAATTTATGATGGAGGACGATGTGAATCTAGTGCCCGTGACTGGTACATACGTCTTCCCCACAGAATGCTTTTGGTACACTCTCTACGGTTACTGTTCGTAGTGGCGCTGCTTCTGGCCAACGTGTAAAACGGTCGATCATCGTGAGGAGGTACGTATATCCTCTCGATGGTGTTAGCCGTCCCACTATATCAATGTGAACGTGGATAAAACGTGCCTTGAGGAGTTTAAACTGTGCTGGTTTTGGTACATTGTGTCGGTTGACCATGCAGCGTTGACATTGCAGGCAACTGCGTGCCCATTTGGTTACGTGTTTGGCCATGTGTGGCCAGACGAATTTACGTCGGACGGCTGCGGCGGTTGCGCGTCCTCCTGGATCGGCCGGATTGTGGAGCGTCTCGTAAATACTCCTTCGAAGTTTCTGTGGGACATAAGGGCGAGGTATCCCTGTCGAAACATAGTAACAAATTTTGTTTTGGGAGTCGTTACAAGGGAGTTTACGCAGAAATAGTGCTGTCTCCGCCTTCAGTAGGGACTCCAGTTGGCGATCTTCTCGTTGTGCCTGTGATAGGTCAGTATTGTTGATATCAGCACGAAGTTGGATTGCGTCGATTCGTGAAAAAGCGCCGGCAAATACATTCTGGGCTCCCGGAACGTATTCGATTCGTGTGCTAAATTGCCTGATCAATTCTAGGTGACGTTCCTGTCGGGCGGACGCATTACCCGCCTTCTTCTGGAAGGCGTATACCAGCGGTTTGGGGTCTGTCTTGATTGTGAGTTGGCGCCCTTCGATCATGTGCCGGAAGTAATTCACTGCGTGGTATATGGCTAGTAACTCCCTGTTATAGGCGCTGTAGCGTCGCTGGGTCGGGTTCAGTTTCTTTGAGAAGAAACCTAACGGTTCCCATATTTCGTTGTACTCTTGCTCGAGTACGGCCCCAATAGCGGTGTCGGAAGCGTCGCACTGTATGGACAATGGGCCTCCATCGATGGGATGCTGAAGCAAGGAGGCATTAGCCAGGTGTTCTTTTGATAAGCGAAAGGCTTGATCAGCTGCCTCAGTCCATGTAATCGGTCGTTTGTCGTTTCTCATTGCCCCGATCAGATACTCGTTGAGAGGGGCCTGAACATGAGCGGCGTTTCGAGGCGTTGGGCGATAAAAATGTAACATTCCCAGATAACGCCTGAGTTCTCGCATATTGGTGGGGCGAAGAAATCGGATTAGTGCGTCCACCCTGTCTTGTAATGGGCGAACGCCTTGTCCGTTGATGCAGTAGCCCAGGTACTTGACTTCAGGCTCTCCTAGGTGGCACATGCCTGGGATAATCACCAGGCCGAACTCTCGTAGGCTTTCGAACACCGGTCTTAAGTGGGAGCGATGTTCCGTCAGGTTCTTTGATGCCATGAGTATGTCGTCGATATATGCATAGCAGAAGTCAGTGGCCTGAGGCGTTGAGTTTTGGTTTTATCTTTTAGTGATTCTAACTGTGATAGCGTCGGTTCCAATCACGCGCTCTTCACTATCATCGCAAACGTTATAATGGTATAACAATCAGCTCATGCCATGGCATTTTTTTCGAATGTTTTGGATATGAAATATGTGGCTGGAAAATTTGTACAAATACTGTTGAATTTCAGATAAAACAGCGTTAAATGAGAATTACTTAGGAGTTACTAATTGTAGTCAACAACGATGCTAGAATACTAAAACGCTCTATAAAATGTGATGAAAAAAGGGTTTACGGATATAACGTCGAAAATAAGGTTTAGTCGTCCTAGTGTAAGCATTTTTGATCGCCAAGGTCATGTTAACTGTATTCTTTGATTTGTGTGACAAAATGTCACCAATCTTTGCTACAAGGTCAAACAGTCAATACGGTGCACACCCTACAATCCGAATGTTACGTAGTAACACCCACCACATTTGTCCCTCTGAAAAATAGCAATTAAAATTTTAAACGTATAATACACAAAACATTAAATTGCACATAACTTCACAAGCATTAAATTAAAGCACAATATTAACACATAAAACATATATGTTACATAATTAACCTAAGTTAATTATCAATCCCGTTTTCTGAACAATTACAGGTTTCCTTTGAACGAATGTCATGCGCTTCCTGCCTCTAAAGGGAAATCCAATTTTCATGCAGTCCTTCCCACTAGATATTACTGATTTTTGCAATCGAACACCACGGGGTGTCTGAAGATCAGTACAATGACAGTATTTAATTGCAATTCCACATCCCATGAACTCACCAAAAACCATACCACTATAGCCAAATCCAAAGTAGATAATAATAAACGTACTCCCTTTCCTAAATGCTTTCGCCCCACTACTACTCTTCTCACATTTTCCATGTTCTAGTTATAATTCATCCCATAAAATCCCAATTCAAGCCGAGATACTCCTTTTCCTAAATCTGGCCGCACTCGCACTCATCACGCACAAACCGTCCACCGAACCTCCCAGAAACAAAAACTTCCTTAATCTTAACTAAAGTGCTCGTCCCACATCACGTTCTGCCCCTACTAACAGATCCTTCTCTCGTGAGAACCTCAAACCGGAGCAAGTTTTCCAATTTCGACAGCTCGCATATTTTCCATCCTAAAAAAACTCCCCATCAGTGATCATCCCACTCGTTCTTTATAGTTAACCCTAGATTGAATTTTACATCCCCTCTTCCAACATCCTCAACAACACCCCTTCCCCCCGAGCTGCTATTGTTCCCCTCATACATACTACTGGTAAAATCACACATCAAACCATAAGCGCTACAGAATGCATAAATTGAGAAATAAACTGACTTGTTGGCATTTATCTTACATACCTCCATTGCAAATCCGATTCAGTCTGCTTTGAGAGCAAAATGGAAACGAGTGTCATGGTTTTCATTCAGCAGGGTGGTCTACCCACCTCTTGTCCCTAGCTTCCATAACATCAATATGAAATTCCACGAGAATTTTAACATGTTCTTCCTAAAAGTATCAAAAGATCTTTCAGCTTTCGGACAATACATTCACATGAAAATGACTTCTAATCTTCAACGCAGTAGAACCAACCATAACAAGTTTTTTCGACCCTAATCTATCTCCCACTCTATCCCTGTTAAATCGCTGGGTTGTGCCGTGATGTGAGTGGACTGTATATTTAATCAATTCTGTTTCACTTCGCGCCTTATGTCCCCCAGCATGATGTCTGCACAAACGTCATTCCCGAACGGGATTTCAATGGCGGCCGGAGTGCGAAACATGGGGTCGATCAGAACCAGCCCGCTGATATGTGTTCAATGTTGATGCGGTACGGTCTGTGTTGAAGGAAACCGATAAAGAAATCGAAGACCAGGGCCCGCGTATGTCCTGCGTACGATGAATGGAGCGACTCGAATATTAGAGCCACCCAAGAGCCATTTTCGCATGTTCCAGATTCTGGACATAGAATATCGGTTTCATCGCCTCCATGGTATAACCGCAAACTCCGTGCTTTCCGAAACAAGAAGAAGAACTATGGAACATTTTCCTTAGAACGCGTTCTCCACATGATTACTCCAACCATCTCAATTCCTTATTTTATTTCGTCGAACTTTATACCCCCCCTCTACCACAATTATCTTATTAAAACGCAAACCAATTTAATTAAAGATTCTAAAACTTTTTCTACTTTACTAATTACAAACACAAGTCTGATGAATACCCCACCTCTCTTTTTTTACTGCCCTACAAATAATCGCCAGTCTTCGCGCTTAACTCTTTAAACAATCCTCCTCAGACGAATTTTTAAGTCTGACCCTTGCTACTTCTCTTTCGGTTCTTTCATCTCTTAACTTATTCATCGAAACCAATTTGATAATAATTTAAGCCAATTTAAAGATGAGTTCAGCTCCTGTCCCGACGGGCTTTTAAAAAAATTCCCTTCCACTCTGTTGCGGATTCACTGGATGCAACCAGCGAATTTGCAATGGAATGCAGCCATTCACAATAACAAATGTCAGCAAACAGCTGAGAAGAATATTTATATTTTGAGCTGTCAGCGTTGATATCGCTCTCTTGGATTTTTAGCTGTTGGTGATTAGGTCACAACCATTTTTAACCTGTATATATCAAAGGAATCAAAATCAATAAACATTATTTTATAACGTTACAAGGTCCTCGAGTTGTGTATCTAGTTTGGAGACTTATTCTTGGAGTTACAACGGTTAACCCATAGGTAATCTGTTTTCTATTCAATTTAATTTATAGCAGTTGATTCCAGCGGAGAGCACATTGTTCCTGACAACATTCCCACGGAACCCACATCACGGCACGCCAGGAGACACCATTGTTCCTGACGTCATCCCCACGACCCACCGAAAGATACAGTTGTTGGTGGACGTTACGTTCGACGAGTGTGGAACGCAGAGATTTGCAGTACGCAAGAATTTACGTGTTGGCCGATCGATTGACAAAACACATTTTGGAATGTGGAACGCCCGACGAGTGTGGAACGCACAGATTCGCAGTACGCAAGAAATACGTGTTGGGCGATCGATTGCCAATACACACTCTTTCTCTCCCATTCTTAATGATCTATAATCTATCCCTTTCACAAGAAGAATTCACTAATATTTTCCATATATAAAAAGATGCCTAAACACGACTTTTTAACGATCGTCCTATCGCTAAACTTTCCTACATTCAAAAAATGTTAGAGGGCATTCTATATGAAATGGTATGTTTCCGCTGTAAAACTCTGATCTCACAGCACAGCTTCCTTCTTGGTATATATATCAGCACCAACCCAGTAGAATACTCATCCCACACCCCCCATGAATCGAGAATGGTAACGACGTCAATGTTATCATAACCGATTTCAATAAGGTCTTCGATAAAATTTCGTACAAACTAATACTCTTTCAGTTATCTTCCCTTGGCTTCGAACCCCTACTGATTAGGTGAATTTCTTCCTACCTTAACAATTGAACCTACTACCTAATCCTTCTGCCTTCACCTTTGGGGTTCCCCAGGGTATTCATCCTGGTCTCCTCTTACTTATACTAACGATAAATGTTATAGACACCAGTATCAAGCACTCGTCTGTCTCTCTTTACGCGGACGACACTAAACTTTACACAAACGTCTATTCTCCACTCGATTCTTCACTTCTTCAAACAGATATCGATAACTTTTCGCTTTGATGTCAAAATAACTGCTTCGAACTAAACGTCGTCAAATGTCACTCAACCACCTTCTCACGAAAGCCCATCCTTTCTCTCTCGTCCCTATTTCCTACTTAATCAATCGATAAATTCTGTACAGTCTGTACAGTCGTTTCTCGACCTGGGTATCTTATGTGGTAAGGAGCTTAATTCTCGCTTCCATATTGATGAAATAATCTTTAAGGTCAATTCTGTTCTTGGTTTTGTAAAACGCTGGTCGAAAGAATTCTTGAACCCATACGTTAAGCGATCGCTCTACGTAATTTTTCTCCACTCTACGTTAGTCAGATCTGGTTCCCTTGTCATATGTCTCACATTTGCAGGATTGAAATCATTTCTACTTAGTTTCTTACGTTTTGCTCTCCGAGAGTTGAATTGAGAAAATCCTCTGATCCTGCCTTAATACATAAGCCGTCTCAAACTAATTAACCTAGACACACTTGAAGAGCGTAGAATTCATGCTGATATTCTATTTATCCATTGTATACTCTCAGCTTCGATCAATTGCCCAAGCCTACTCTCATCCATCCTGTTCCATATCAACACATCAACTTGCAGAATCTTCGTCTATTCTATTGCTCGCCCAGCACACCTCTTATGTCTATAATGAACCCATCTCTCGAATGCTACGAAGCGCCAACTGTTATCTCACCTTCACTGGCTTTGAGCCCACGATTTGCGGAATCTTCGTCTATTCTATTGCTCGCCCAGCACACCTGTTATGTCTCTAACGAACCCATCTCGCGAATGCTACGAAGTGCTAACTGTTACCTCACCTTCACTGACTTTGACCTCACGACTCCTGCTATAAAGATTCGTCTCTTTACTAGGCCCTCTTTCCATATATAAATCCGAGTGAACTATATATCTTAGCATTCGAGATAATTCGACTTTTAATTGGAAACTGTGAAAAGTGCTGTAGCGTTTCCGCCAAACCCTACGGTCCACTTACCTAAAAACCCCCATAATTACTACCCAACGTCCTTAAGTTTGCTAATGCAACGGTATTAGTACCTGTAAATGCTTCACGCATTATATAGATCACCATCTGTAATCATAAAATCCCTATAAAGAAAACTTACCTTCATGCATCCCTTCGCATACAATTTTTCATAAGATTTCTTTGTTTTCTTATTTGGTATTCTGAACCAATTCGGTACCAGACAAATTCCTGTAAACAACATAATTCGGATTGCAATCAATGTAACCGTCATGACAGGGACCATAAATATCGCGCCGTCTATTTTCCCAGCCGCGTCATATACCTTTTCATACACATTGCCTGGCAACCTTTTTTTTGTTTGCCTTAGCAACAAACAACCCAAGCAGCTGCATATAATTAGCGCAATAGACGCTGAAACCAAATTCTCCAGCATTTCCTATTGCAAATATGAACCCGGTTTCTATTGCAGCCAGAGATGCCATAAACATCCAATTTGCTTTTAGCACCTTTTTCTCCTAACGTCGAAAATAGCGACGAGGCATCGTATAAACATGACCCTCATTAAAGAGCGAACCATTTGGTCGCCTTTTCTTTTGTCCTTGCCGCCTGCCTGTTTCGCTGTTCCACTGCACGTGTGAATAGCATTGATCTCAACGATCCCACACATACCACCACGACCTTTATTACAAGATCTGGTTTCCTATACCATCAAGAGAGACTTTACGTTTCCCTGGTGGTAGTTAAAAAACGATATCCTTATTGGAGAGGATATCGTTTGAGTCGTAATTCAATCTTCGGAGAGGTCGGGTCGCTCTTCATCCACCGTACCTGCGCAGGTACGGTGGATTAAAACGTTTGTGCCGCAGTTCGTGTGTAGAAATAAGATTTGTGTCCGAAATCTATAAAAAAAACCCACTTCCTAATAAACAGTTAATTAATAAACAAAGTAAAGCAGTGCGTTTTCTTTCATGCGTTGCAGTTTCCACCAGTATATTTGAATCGTACTTTTCTCTTCTTGCGTTGGTGGACGGTGTTTTGGTGTTTCCTTTTGTGTCGGCGGAACGACGGATTTCCTTCGGTGGAGCATTTATTGACGGTGGAGACGAGGTAGAACTCTCGCCCATGCTGGCATAGCGACCTCCTCCCCACAGTGCGACCAAGGATTTGTTTTCTTAAGAGGTGCAACAATTCCCCCCATTTAAGTTGGCCGCAATTTACAAGGCATATTGTCGCTATAGACAGAAAGTCAGTTCCATATTCGATCAGGCTCATCTCCATTCCACGTGCACCATAGAAAGAACGCTGTCAATCCTCTTTTACAACATAGTTGCATCATATCTCTTTTTTGCTCATAATGTAATGGCCATTGCTTAACTTAACTTAATGAATGCGTTCCTCCTCTTCAAATGTTTTTCCGCGATAATCATCAATCAGAGAGTGCATGTTAAAAATTGGCTTCAAAAGTACTGATAAACACAGAGCATCGTTCTTCAGCCGAACCACACGTTTGTGGAATGCTTTGTCTGACCGTCTGTTTCGTAGTTATTATAACTTCCAACACTTCAAAACCAATGTACTCGTACATCGACGCCGTCTCTCTCCTTTCCTCTCGTTGAAGTATGCTTTGACATTGACCTCAATATTTCATGTGTCATGTAACAGTACAACAACATCATCAAGTTTGGTAGGGTACTGTATCTGTTCGGGGAGAATAATATGCATGCAAATATTGTATTCCCACAGACTGTAATGCAAACCAATTGTTTATGAAGCGTACAATTCTGTACGCCCAATATCGTATCATCTCACAGTACCCATCGAAAGGCAAATGCGTTAACTAAATCAAAATGCACAGCTTAAAGTCAGCTAAACGACATTTTTATACAATTACTGATATTATATTAGATTTATGTATTATGTATTTATAATTAACAATTAAGTCAGCAGATAAAAAAAATTAGAATCAGATAACTTAAAATGATGTAACAAAACTCTCATCTATGTTAACTGGATCTAATTTCATGTAATATTAAATAATAATAAATTATAGTATGTATAGAAGCGCACGATTATTTATCACGTTTCCAAACAGGTTTAATTAATTTAATTTGAACGGATAATCCAATAAACAACCAGGCCATTGCCCTGGTAGGATATATGTACAATTCTGACAGCACAGAGCTAAATGCAATCGATAAAGTGAATATTTTCATGGCCGAGTACACAGAGTAGACATACCTCCTCAACCGTTGCAGTTATTGACACACTATGATCATATTTGACATCGCCCAGTATGGAATCCGTGCGATTCAGTCCTTCTTCCGGTTCATTGAGCTGAAAGTAATGAAATGCAAACAAATGTACAATAAAACGCACTCCCAACAAATATTTTACAATAGCTTTCAGGGCACGATGGTTTCATTCATAACAGGAAGACGTAAAACACAACCTTCCTGGGTAAGCCGGAAGAAAACTGTTTGCGGCTAATAGGAAGCTTCTCATGGCATTTTTTGCCTTCTCCTTTTTTAAGTATTCTTCAAGAAGTCCCTTTGGCGTAGCCAGCGTGCGTGCTTACTGCTTGCAAGAAGAATAAAAAATAAATGTTGTGGCTAACCCTTCTGTTTGCCAAGGCGATTCCCAAGACAAGGAAGGAATTCTCAAAAAATGTGAGTTAACGGTGGAAATTGCAATTGACTACTTGGAGGGAAGGGAGTGAAAGGATGTGGGCACTCATGTGTAGGTCAAGTGGTTGTCCGTTTGGTAATTGAGCTTTAGGAATGGTCCCCTTACATTTTTGAAAGGTATTTCCGGTGTCCATTCTGTGGTTTGTTCATCCTCTGTTACAACATTTTTAGTGTCCTGTTTTTCACTTCCGCTCTTATTTACATCACTTGGATTTGTTGCTTTAACCGCTTTACCATTGGCTAATGCACTTGTGGTGGTGCCATTGACCCCACTGTGGATTTCGAGATCATTGTCAATGATTGGTGGGTGATCAAATGCAACCGAATGTTTGCTATTGTTTCGGAAGCCAAACCGATGACGGGGCCTATGAAAAAGAAATTCAAATACTCCTAAACATGATATTCATTGGTAGATGAATCACCTTAAAGGTTCAGTCCGCTTAATAAGATATGTTGTTATATTCAAATGTTTTAAATGACTGTCTCTGGTACCGCCGTTTCCAGGCTCAACTTCGTAAGCGTTGTTTAAGCATTTCAAAGTGGCTTCAGATATATGCACTCGACTGTATTGTAGTAATAATTTTGATAGTAAGAAGAGAGGAGAACATTTGATTATTGTTTCGACTTACCCAGGTATTCCACCGGATTCCATGTGGTTGGCAATGATGACGTCGTTCGACCATACATCGAAGTGCCATTTCTTGTTTCCTAGTACACCACACATCACTGATCCGCTGTGGATGCCTATCCGCATATTCAGATCAACCTAAAAAGTACAGGACGACGTCACTTAGTAAAAAGAAGCTTACATTTTTTTCTTAATTCTAAAAGAAACTGGGAATTTGTGACTTATAGCCTTCGGATGGGATTTAATGCTTACGACGCCACGTATGGTTTCGTATACCTCTGTGGCGGTTCTTTAATACATTCCTAAAGAACCGCACATCCTCTTAAATTAACTACCTTCCAAACCCATAGTACTTACCTGCAATTAGGGGCAGCGTAAGCTCCCCTGCAGCATCACACCTGAAAGTTAAACCTCATCAAGGCATGCATCACATTGAATTATTATATGAACCCTACCATATCTCCATCGGCTCGGCTTGTCAGCAATTATAATAGATAAATACTTGCTGGCCAGCGTAATTGTTGACACAGTTGTAGCCGATGGGTTTTGCTACGGTTCATAACCATTTATTGCCCCAGTCCCGAGGCTCGCAACACTTGCGACCAATTTCTTTTGTCGGTTATCTACCGATCATGGGATTTGGGCACTAATATGATTGACGTTAGACAATCATACCCCAGATCATGCCTAACGATGCTCCGGCCTATTAAACAAACAAACACACAGTAGCATCACTGTGTTTATCCTATTAATCGACCGCTGGTCCATGGCCACCATGGCTGTGTGCGCCAACTGCTCGGTCCCTCACTCGACCGGGGATAAAACCGAATATCCAAGCGAAAGAAATATCAACAATAAAAACAAATGCTCAATAGACGAAGCCAAACGAATTTATAAGGAACAAAATATCCCCAAACCTGATGAACTTTCAGGAAGCTTCACAGATACACTAAAATCGAGCCAAATACAAGGGCCCTCAATGGAACAAATCAAACAAAAAACTATACTCAAGGAATCCCTTCCAACCAGCTCCTCCTCATCTGCTACAATCAACAGTCTTCAAATTGCAGCGCCTCACAGGCCAAAAAAGTCGACAACACATAACCCCACCAAACCAAATACGTCGATAACACCACTAACGCCATCAAGTCAATGAACGCCATCAACTCAACAGACATCATCAACTCAATTAACCACATTGGACCCCCACAACTACAAGCAAGTTCGCCAACAAACAACCAAACTGAAACCATTCCACAAACCACGACAACCAGCTTTGCTAATAGCCATTCGCTACGCACACCTTTACCGGAATCAGAGGTAAAAAGCAAACCGTCTCTTACTAATACAAAAATTAATAAAAATGTACATACTTTAGTAGATGCTGATATTACAATGCAACTGTAAAACTAACTACCTTGGGTCAATAGTATCAGCCGATAACAATATGGAAGAAGAAATACGCGAATAGCTGATCAAATCCAACAAAGCCTACTATGGTCTATCAAGGCTCGTTAAATCCCGAACTTTATCCAGAACATCCAATCTATTACTGTACAAGACCATGGTCTTACCAGTAATCAAGTATGGATCCGAGACCTGGGTGCTTAATAAAAGGCACTCTGAACTCTTAGACGCGTTCGAGAGGAAGGTCTTAAGGAGAATTGTTGGCCCCGTAGGTGAGGGAGGACGATTCCGGAGACGCTACAACCATGAGTTGTACGCAATCTACCTTGAAGCTAACGTTGTAAGAAAAATCAAGCTCGGTAGACTCCGGTGGGCGGGACACCTAGCTCGAATGAGCGAAGAGGAGTCTGTCCGGAAAGTCCTTTGTGGGAGGATGTATGGAGGGAGATAGCGCGGCAGACCTTGTCTGCGATGTAGGGATGGCGTAGACCTGGACGCCCAAAGCCTGGGAGTGCCAAACTGGATGACATCGGCTCGAAATCGGGACCGGTGGAGAGATTTGTTAAATAAGGCTAAGACCGGATCCCGGTTGTAGTGCCGATGATAATGATGATGTAAAGCTAACAAGCTAGTCCCTGACTCTGCTGTTCCTGGGGTTGGACACTTGAACTCAATCCAGATTCCAAGTGCCCCACATCCAGAACAGCGGAGTCTATATCCTATTAACATACATTCCACCTACCATACCTTCCAACACCTTAATAAATTTAAGAATGTACAACCCCATCCCTCAACAAAATCAAGTCCCAGTGACACTAGCAGTCTTGGCCCTGTTTAACAAATATCTCCACCGGTCCCGATTTCGAGCCGATGTCATCCAGTTTGGCACTCCCAAGCTCTGAGCGTCCTGGTCTACGCCATCCCTCCATCGCAGACAAGGTCTGCCGCGCTGTCTCCCTCCATACATCCTGCCACAAAGGACTCTCCGGGCAGGCTCCTCTTCGCTCATTCGAGCTAGGTGTCCCGCCCACCGGAGTCTTCCGAACTTGATTTTTTTTACAACGTTAGCTTCAAGGTAGATTGCGTACAACTCATGGTTGTAGCGTCTCCGGAATTGTCCTCCCTCACATACGGGGCCAACAATTCTCCTTAAGACCTTCTCCTCGAACGCGGCTAAGAGTTCAGAGTGCCTTTTATTAAGCACCCAGGTCTCGGACCCATACATGAGTACTGGTACACCATGGTCTTGTACAGTAGTAGCTTGGATGTTCTGGATAAATTTCGGGATTTAAAGAGCCTTGATAGACCATAGTAGGCTTTGTTGGATTTGATCAGCCGTTCGCGTATTTCTTCTTCTATATTGTTATCGGCTGCTACTATGGAGCCAAGGTAGTTAAAGGTTTGCACTACTTCAAATTCGTGCTCCACTACCCTGATAGTTTGACCAACGTTAGGTGTTCTCTTCGCAGAAGTTGTCGCCATGTACTTAGTTTTCCCCTCATTAATGTGCAGTCCCAGTTTTTGTGCCGCCTGCTCGATCTGGGTAAAGGCATCCTGTACAGCCGATTCGGTTCTACCGATGTTGTCGATGTCATCTGCGTAGGCAAGTATCTGGCTGGACTTGGTGACAATAGTCCCTCTTGTTGTGACGCCAGAGTCACGGATTGCTTTCTCCAACGCCAGGTTAAAGAGGAGGCAGGCCAGACTGTCCCCTTGTCGGAGTCCCTTAAGGATGTTTATTGATTTGGACAGCAATCCCGCTACTTTTACTTGACTAGTTACGTTGGTCATGGTCACCCTATAAAGTCGTATCAACTTGTTTGGAATGCCGAACTCCCTCATGGCATTATATAGTTCTACCCAGGCTATGCTGTCGTAGGCGGCCTTAAAGTCTATAAATACGTGATATAATGGAATCCTAAATTCCTGACATTTTTCCATCGCTTGCCTAAGGGTGAATATCTGATCAATCGCTGATTTACCTGGGATGAAGCCACACTGATATTGACCAATGAGAGCTTTAGCGAATAGGGCTAACCGATCTTGTAGGATGGTGGAGAGTATCTTATAGGCGGTACTCAGCAACGTTATACCCCTATAGTTGCTGCACAGTGCGATATCTCCCTTCTTATGTATGGGGCAAATTATACCACGACGCCAATCTTCCGGCATCTCCTGTTGCTTCCGTACATGCACCACGATCTCATGAATTGCGTGATGTAACGCTGTCGCTCCCTGTTTGATCAGCTCAGCTGGTACGCCATCAGCTCCAGGGGCTTTATTTGATTTGAGCTGTCTAATGGGTTTTAATGTTTCCTCAATGCTTGGTGGCGGCAGCATTTGATCTTGATCTTGCATTGGTGGAACCTCCAATTCTTCTGTGAAATGACCATTTAGCAATTCATTGAAGTGCATTTCCCATCGCTCCAGAATTCCTTCAGGATCGGTGATCAGATTACCCTCTTTATCCTTGCAGTAAGTGCAGCGTGGTGTGTATCGCGTCATACTGCGGATTATTTGGTAGAACTTCCGCTCCTGGTGTGGACCTCGCTCTCTACTTTTCTCTATTTCACAGACAAGGCATTTTTCCCAGGTACTTTTCTTTTGTCTGTGAAGCCTTTTTTCAGATCTTCTGAGCTCTTTGTATTTCTCCTCGCGTACCCGTGTCCTATGAGACTGCTGCATTGCCCGGTATGCAGCATTCTTACGTTCAGTCGCTAGTTTACACTCATCATCAAACCAGTTGTTCCGATCCCTACGACTACTGCCTAAGGTGGAGTTGGCAGTACTAATGACAGTATTCTTAAGCCGTGTCCATTTCTCTTCTACGCTCGGCATTTTGGCCCAGGACTTACTCTCCCTCCATCGAACTCTTAGAGGGCGAGTCTTAGCGCATGACCGACGGTGGTACTGGTATTCTCATTGCGTAAGGCAGCCGTGTTGATTCGAACTTGATCCGCGGACGCAATACGTCTCCATAAGGCAATCGGCGATCGGAAAACTGTACCAACAAGATAGTGATCCGAGTCGACGTTGGCACCTCGGTACGTTCGTACCGTCCTCAGGCTCGAGGAATGGGGGCGATTTATCAACACGTGGTCAATTTGGTTGCGAGTGGCTCCATCAGGTAATACCCAGGTGGCTTTGTGGATATCTTTACGCGGAAACCTGGTACTTGCAACCACCAAGTTTTTCGATGCTGCCAGTTCGATGACTCGTAGTCCATTGTCATTAGTGTTCTCATGCAAATTATGGGAACCTGCATAGTGCCTGAAAACCGGCTGCCGACCTATTTTTTGCATTCAAATCACCAAGAACGATTTTCACATCGTATCTTGGGCAGGCATTGAGGGCCCGTTCGACATTCTCGTAATATTCTTCCTTTTCGTCGTCAGGGGACTCCTCTGTAGATCCTTGAACGCTTATGAGGCTTATGTTCTTAAACTTGCCTCGCCCGTGAAGAGTGCATAGCCTTTCGTTTATTGCATTAAAGCCGATAACGGTAGGCTTCAGTTTTTGGCTGACTAGAAAGCATGGTATTTTGCAAGAAGATAAACAATAAACAATTCCAGTTCAATTACAATCGAATCCAACACGATTAATTAAACTAAATAAGTTCCTTTATTGTACTTTATTGTTTATTGTTTATCTTCTTTCTGACTCAAACAGTACACACACAATTTCTTTTATATAATTGACCGCACGCGCACCTTACTCGTTTTTAAGACAGCTTTCTTATTTTTCTATTTTTTCGGAACGACAATTTAACAAACTCCAACCGCACACGTTGACGACACAATTCATAAGACTTAATCCTCGTGTCTCTATCTGCATATCCTTTTTTTTTTCCTGGTTTCATTTCCTTTGTACCGGAAATACAAACAGGAAACTGATTGGGGAAAATATTGGTGTGTTCAGTCTATAATATTTGGGACTCTTAATTCGAACCAAATATTATTTAGTGGGATAGGGATCTAGGGGTGTTATTTTATTTTAATTAAGGGGGGGGGGTGCTAATTAAACGATATTAATTATATATTATATAACAAAATAGAGTTTCATTCGATAGCATATGGTCGCCGGTGTGTGCGCGGCGGTTGGTTTTACATTATTTACCCAATATTTAGACTACTTTTATCTATAATTATCTTATTTTCAGTTAGTCTAAATTTATTTTTTTTTACAATAATTTCTTTTCTGTTTTTATAGTTTACTAATCAATATTAAATATTTATAAATATAAAATCTGTTTTTCTGGTGTGTGCGCGGCGGTTGGTTTTACATTATCTTATTTAATACGTCTAAACTTAGTTTTTATTTACAATGTTTTTTGTTTTGTTAGTATTTATTTTTAATAATATTTAGATATATTATTTACAATGTTTTTTGTTTTGTTAATATTTATTTTTACTAATATTTAAATATATTATTTACAATTTTTTTTTATTTTATTTAATAATATTAAATACATACGTGCTTCTTAGGTCACGACTAGTTCTGGTGGTTCAGATATCAATATATAAATTATCACCTCACTGGCCACTCAGTCCGTCATACGGGTTCTGATCCCCCATAGGTACATATGTCGAACATAATACCGCGTTGTACACCTCAGGTTTTAACCTTTATTCGAATTAAGGTTTTAACCAATCGTTGTGCACCACCACACTTTTCCTGACTTTTTTTTTCCACTTTTACTAGGCCTTGGTGTTACCACTACTTTGTAGGGTTGACCACCTTGTACCCCATAGGCCCTGTCCATCATTAGGTTTTAGCCGGTTTTCTGGATTTACCCGTCTTTTCCCTATTTTGATGGTGAAGTGTCCCGTACATCTATGACCTTGTCGCTAACGGTAGGAAGTTTGAACCGCCCACACGATCCGGTAAAAACCTCCTTCACTTCAGTGAGAAAGCTTCCTTTCGCCGTATGCCAGGTGTGACTCGAGTAGGCATTAGGTGTGTCTTTTTTTATTACGTCTTGATTTAGCACAGTACCAAGTGCTTCATTTCTCGCATCCGTGGCCAGATTAAAAGAGGTTGGTATAGTTGGGATTCGCCCATTTTGGCGGCGAAACCAAGATCTACTTTTTTGTTACAAATGTCTGTTGACATTTGTCTGAGCACGTGAATTTGTTGAAGATATGATGTGAGCTAGCACTAGTGCTTGTCAGGTAGTCGTCTTCAAGATGTATAAATTCATCTGACGACTTGCCATCCGAGAACAGAAGTTTAATGTATTTGAGGTGTTTCCTCCGAAGATTGATTCTCGGATACTGGATGACTTGATTTATTGTTCAAATTAATTCCCGCTGACGTATTGACTCGCTTACCGGTTTGTATATTCTCCCGGTTTTCCAAAGGAAAGAAGGCATAGTCCTTTGTTGGAAGCAACTCCACCATTATCCGGTCAACTGTCTGGGGGCAATGATTACCTCCTCCCGGATTTTTATGGGGAGCCCAATCATCTTCCTTGAGCGCCCTGGTACAATGACCGGTCTACTCAATAAGATTTCCACCTCCGAAGGGTTTATGGGTAGGCGTTCTACCGAAGCGTCCCCTTCTTTGCCACCTTTTGACTTTCGGGTTTTCGCCTTCTTGTCGGTGTAACTGGCGCCTGACAGGTTTTCGCAGCCCTTCCTCTGTGTGGGTAGGGTCTTCGGGTATTTACCGACCGCATTATCGACCCTCTCAGGTCCCTGTGGTACGGTTTCCCGTTCGGGTGCCTTTTGTCTCAGCTTTTCTGTGCATTTAGTTGCAAAGTCAACGGAAAAGCTTTTAGGATTCCTGATTGTTTGAGGGAATTCCAAACAGCCGCTTGGTCCATCAACATTGCAATTTTGCGACAGAAAGTCGTTACCCAATAAGACGTCTTCCGGCAACCCTGGCAATGTGTCTACTATTTGGAAGCTACAGGGGATTTCTTGGTGTAGTTGGAACTTCCCCTGTATGCATCCCCTAGACTTTCCTTTGCCAAAAAGTGTTTGGAGGATTGTTGCCTTCTGGGCATCCACTACATACCTTTGGTGGACTGCATTAGTCTTTAACAGGCTGATCTCAGCGCCCTTGTCCACAATTAGGTTCGTAGATTGTTTACGGCCAATGTCCAATGGGAGTTGGACAACTGGGGCTTCAGTCGGCGAAAACTGAGAACAGCTTTGGCTATTTAGCGAGTTTAATTCGGTCGGGTTGGGGATGTTCCACCCGACCGTTTGGCGTTTCCCGACTTCTTACCCATATCTTTTTGTTTACCAGGTGCCGCCGTTGGTTTTGGTCGATTGCTATCTTGGGTGTTAGTCTTAGGACCCGTTTTTTCTGTGCAGTCACTTCGGTCGGTGCTCTGTTTTGTACTCTCCGTACTAGAGCGGCTTCGACCTGACCTGCGCCTACGGTGCCCCTGTCGGTTTCTCCTGCCTTTTGGGGTTTTTACCTTTTATTCAGGTTAAACGTGCAGGTGGTAGGTTTTTTACGGCGACGTACAGGTCTAGCAGTTGCCTTGTGCGTACAAGCTGGAGTTGGGTGGGTTTTTTCCCAATTTGTCTTGTAGCGACACTGCTCCGATTAATTTAATCTAATTAAACGATATTAATTATATAACAAAACCAAAAAAAAATTGTATGTTTTCAATGTTCTTATAAATAAAAGAATAACTGAACTTACATGTGTATGCAACCGCACATCCTTGATAGCATTTATCATATGAAGACCGGTTTCAACACTACATACGGCATGATCTGGACGTGTCTTCCATTTGTTGCTCTCGAACATGGAGACACAATAATAACAATCTCCCAAAAGCTTAATTCTTAAACAATGATTATCCTGTGAAAATATGAGTGATATGCCAAACACATTCCTTGAAGATGTAATTAACATCCAAAATGCAAAAAAACAAACCTCTGCAATCCTATCGAAACGAGCAAACAAGTCGTTAAGGATTTTTACAAGTTGCTGGGCTGAAGTTTTGCTGGCTAATTCTGTAAATCCCTGTAAGGAAAAAACATAAGTAAAGTGGAAAAGGAACAAATGACTTATAATGCACTCATAAAAAAGAGTTAAAAAATAGTTTGGCGTAAACGCGCATGTTCAAAAAAAAAAACCTAAACAATATGGAAAAGTTTCTGCATTTAAATTGTTCCTTTTTCTGGGTAAAAGATCATAAAATTGTAAGGACTGGTTGTACCTTGATGTCTGCAAACAGGATGCTCACATTATCCATTGGATACACGTACAGTTTGTTAAATTGTGTTTCTACGTTTGGATCGGTGCCTTTGTACATTTCTTTCCGGATTTCGTTATTTACAATCATTGGTAGAACTGCAAGGAGAGGATAATAGATAATATTATATATGCAGGGAAACCAAGTTTCTCTACGTGCACAAAAAAAAAATCAATATTACAGATAACATTGATATTTATAACATTGTTAGTGTGGGATTCTCTACATTGTATTATGCTCTCGACTTCAGCTGATTCCGTAATCCGAATTTCAATGCATCTTAATTTAATTTGACTATTTTGGTTGTTTTTATTCGCATTGTTGGCTGTAGGCAAAAAGCACGTTTATCTACTTCTATTGGTGAATTGAACTCTACAAAAATTTCTCACAGTCCCTTTTAATGTTTGGGTCATCACCCTGCAATTCAATTTTCAGTCTCACTCATTGCGTGCTTTAATTCCATTACCAAACTGCGAACCAAGATTAAGACTTTAATTAAATATTTTGACTTACTGGAATCCAGAAGTTTTTGGGTCCTCTGCAGCTCCCTTTCGGATTCTTTTTTATGCTCCATAGCTTTGTGTGTTTCTATAAATGCCAATCTCTGCCCTCGGTCTGTTAAATATTTTGTGTACATACCAGCCACGTTTATTGCCGAATAAAGAATGAAGTTGGCGAAAATTTGATACAGAATACATGGGGTGTACTAATAGAAATGAGAAGAATCACCAGCGGGTGAATATTGTTTGGAAAAAATTCAGTAATAAACAAGAAAGGAGAAAAAGAACAGAGAATATATGATAATTATAAATTTCTCTACGGATCATCCAAAAAAGCATCTGTTTCCAAATGTGACATAAAGGTACGACATCAATGTTGCCCTCTAGACATCATATTTGGATATAGGCACTTTTTTGGATGACAGTTTATTTATCATTTATAAAAAAAGGAGATTAACTGAAAATGATCTTATGATACTCACGTTTTCTTTTTGTAGTTTGATAATCGTTATAACAGTTAAATGGCAGCTTGCTGATATAGTGCCACCCACAACACACCATTTGAGCGGCAGTGGTAGCATTGCGTAAGGTACAAATATGACGAAGAGAATGTACCAGACCAAATATTCACGTTCAGTAAAACCTAATCCTTGGCCCAGAAATCCTTAAGTGAATAGAAAGAATACATATTTTAAAATATCGTAGGTTCGAGGCATGGAAAGCTAAAAATGAAAGTTATTGGGTTGCTGCAGAAATCGGGAGTCATGATATCTGTCAGGTTACTTAATTAGTCTTACAAAGAATTTTGTGTGAGTTAATCTAATATTAAAGTTTTAATCAAGCATCTATATCTCTCTGCAACTTATCATGGGCTACCATAGAGATTTGCTATTTATATCGATTTACTATCTGTTCCAAGTGTACGATTACATAAGTCACAATTTGATGAAGTCCAGTAACTACAAGAAAAACGACAACAGGAGTACATGGACATCCTGCAATAGAGTTCATGGGAATGCGATCGAATTAAAATAAAGATCGAAGCAAAAAGAAAATAAAGATATATATTGTGGCAGCACTTCTCAAAAGAAATCAGATGTTAACAACCTTACCGGCCGACGAGCTGAATGAAGAGAGACTGCCGGTTAGGTAGTAGAAAGAGAAGGAAAAGTCAGTCGATGGCAAGGAGTGTGAAAAGAAAGATGCATACGTTGGTGCGATAAGTGTATAATGAGGGTTTTTATTCAGTAATATATATTTATTTAATAATAGTAAAAGTAACGAGTGTTTTATTCAGTTCAATCCATTTATTTCTTTCATCTTACAATATGAAGGTCAATATGTCCAGTTCTTTACTGATTCAAATAGTCTAACTCATTTCGTCAATGACCCAACACGGGTACCAGACATAGATGGTCAGATTACCAACACCCCCCCCCCCCCCCCCCGGCACTCGAACAAATACACAATCGAAGTTTGTTCGCACTTGGGCACTTCAGGCCACTGTGCCATGTCAGCAAAATTTGCTCTAACGAACAGCAACGTTAGCGTTGTGGGAGCGAACTCCCACCCGAACAATGCGGTTCTACGAGAAAGCCAAATGAGAAGGTCTGAACGGCTTTTTTGGGAAATTAAATTGGTCATTATTTTTTTCCAGTAACGATGTTGACATACAATGGAATAAATGCAAGAACCAATGCACGGGGGCCTCTCTGATGGACTTGGAAACAGCCTTCGACCCCATTTGGCTTATACTACAAGACATTGGAAGGATTATACTTCAAGATTGTCGTGTTCAAAACTAGCAAAGTGACCTCCAGTATAACGTATAATATCAAGAATGGTTTACAACAGGGAGCGTTACTTTATCCTATTCTATTTAACATTTACGTTAGCCACATATTAAGCGCACTTCCCGACGCAATTGCGTACGCAGGCGAACTTATAATTTATAAAATAGCCCCGGAAATTGAAATCATAAACAGTTTACTGCAACACGACTTCAATAAAGTGTAGCGATATTGCGACGACTGGAAACTTAAGATAAACTTTCAGAAATATGAAGCTATTCTATTTAGAACTCCGTTGCATAAAGCCACGAACGACACTAGGAATAACTGGCGAAAGTTAGTTATCATGGGACGGCATGTACACAAACTGGAAGCCAAGAGTGTGATTAAATACCTTGGTATCTGGCTAGATCAGTACCTGTATTTTAACAGCCCTGTGATTGGGCGTTAGTAAATATCACAGCTAGGCCGGCTTGTTATAAGAAGCGACTAAAGGTCGAATGGAAGGTGTGGTCCCAACGCCCTGTTACCCGGTGAAATACCACCCCATCAAGCTTTAGGCTCCGTGAAGTGGTCGGGAGAAATCGCTGGCCATCTTTCGGAGCTTGGCTAATGGGTCGGTTCGAGAAAAGGTTGGTTTAGGTGGTAGTCGGTCCCAAGGTGAGATACCATCCCGTCACGCTGTATATACCGCCATATCGCCGAGAGAAATCTTCGACGGTGTTTCGGCTGTGTGGCTGATGGCCCGGTCTGACACGGAGATAAGTCATGATGGTACGTTCTGATATAAAGAATTCCGGAGGTAAACTAGTCTCCCATTCGGAGTATGTCGAGGGGAACATCATGCAGATACAATGATAAATAAACGAACTTTAAGAGGTTCGTCATCGCATAACCGGGCTCGCTCTCGAGGCTCTACCCATGCTCGACTGGTGACGGCATTTTGTAACATCAGGGTCATCGGTTTCACCAATACGAATGTAAATGCCGTCCACCAATATTTGCAAACAACGAAATCTGATATCCTTGCCATAACTGAGGTCCAGGTCGATTCGTTGCTCAGGATACGATTTACATTCGAGATTCCGTTTTAAGGGCGGAGACGTTGGAACCCAACAACATGGACATTATATGGTTGAGGGTCGTGCTGAGGAATTCTGTTAAATGTCTTATTTTTTATCGCTCCCAGAATGACGATCAACCGGCGCATTTTTCGAACATCTTTCACATACCGGCGACTGGATACAGATCAACCACCCAGCTTCTGAAATTGTTGTCCTTAGCGATTTTAAACTGCACAATTCCGGCAGGATGGTACATTCTAACAGAACCGACGAGGCTGGGAGGCTGGCGGAGATGTTTGCTGTTATCCACAACTTGGCTGAACTCGTGGAGGAACCAAACCGAGTGCCGGATGCCCGAGGCGATTATGGGAAACCCAAATCTGTTTTTGACATCCGAACCGAGTATTTATACCGTAGAGGTTTCTGTGCCATTGGAAAACTCAGATCATTGCTTGGTATCTGTCGCACAAGCACTTGCATTTCAAGCGAATAACCGCCCAAGGCAGCTTCGTTGTGTATGGAAGTGTGGCGTTGCTAACTGGGACGATTTGCGAGATTTCTTCGTATCCTTTCCGTGGTCGGAGGTGTGCTTCGGAGACTCCGATGTTAACGCTTGCGCTGAGTCGGTATCAGAGATTTGTAGTGTAACAACATACGCACGACATGACCACAGACAATAATATCAAATACATTAATTGCCCGTGCCACATTTTCCAAATATCGAATAACCAGCATTCGCTGTTGACCATAAATTCAAGGTCAACTCATTTCATTTTCGTAAACAAACGAATAGCTCCTGTTACAAAGAAACGTTTCTGAGTTTATCGTTGGCAAGCAATTAATGAATTAATTGGGTCAACACGTAGCGTGGTTTTCGCATTGCACTCTTAATTGATTGCAAGGAATCGAATAGCTTAAGTAAACAAAATTTGTATAAGTGAGGTTACTATTAAGAACAGAATAGCATGTTAAGCAATATTTATATGAGTGTGAAATAAGAATTGTAAATAATTGAGCGATTGATTGGGAGTATAAATACCCCAACAATTTCGGAAATAAATTAATCATTAAGCAAACGTCTTTTTGATTCAATTAACTGCGGCGCAATTCGCCATCCACTTTTAGCGTGCTGCGCTTTGTACAGCAACCAGTAGGGCAAATAGAATGTTAGTTTTAGTATATCATTTAAAGGCACAGCACCAAAACTTGTGCTGCCAAATATAAAACACCACCTGGCGATCCTAAAATACCACATGGCGATCCTGCCATGTCCCCTGCCAAACCCTTCCACCTTCGTGCACTACAGATTATTCTTCTAGGGAGATGAATATCTGATAAACCGTGGTTTGACAAAAAATGCGAGCAGATAACAGCGGCAATAAATGGAGCATTTAACCAATGGCGCTCCAATCACACCGATGTTAACAGAACAAATGTTAATAGAATCAGAAACGCCTGCAACCAGGCCATTGATACCGCGAAGAAAGCTCACAACGACAGAGTAACCAATAAACTCGTTCGGTGCCCGACTGGTTCGCGCTCCTTCTGGTCAATGGGAAAAGCTGTCAGCGGTAACTTCGCATCCCGCTCTTCCCCTCCGTTGGTGACAGACAGCGGGACGTTAGTCACGAATTCAAAGGATAAAGCTGATGTGTTCGCAAATTAATTTTCCGCGAATTCAAACCTCGATCCCGGCCTTTTGGAGCCACCTGTGATCGCTGTTGTGGGGGTTTCTCAATACACATGGAGAACCACCCACCATTTCCGGCTAAATTCCAGCTAATTTCGACCGCCATACAGCGTGTCAGACCAACCCCATTCCCCCTACTTACCTGTTCACCTGTAAATCATGTTACCACAAATGACGCATTGTTCCATGCAGACAATGCATAAATGAGATTAGCTACCTTTTTCTTTTCTTTTGCCATACGGCAACTTTAGTCCATGACGGTTAACGACAAACAAATCCAGCCGGACGAAGTTGTGGCATTATGGCAGAACCGCTGGGGAAATTATCAAAACATTCGATTGAATCACGTGATAATATTTCCCTAGCGTTACTTTGTCTTTTCCCAGTTCCTCCATCCGCTGGGGATCAAACATCTCTTTCTCAGGTGAATAGAGTAAAACACATTTTCCTCTCCTCCGCATTTCTTCCTTTCTATAGCCATACGCCTCCGGCGTCCGGACACCACACTACCCCAGTGTGGAACACCTCGGAGGCCACATTACCATACGCCAGATTAACCCCGAGTTATTGCGCTCCTCGCTTTGAGTTTTTCATCCACTCTGCGCACATCGGCGTGCGAGGAATGCGCCAGCGTTTATCCATCCCGAGGCGCATGGGGAAATGAAGAGCGCTAGTGCGCAAAAGCAAAAAATTTCCTCTTTTATTTTTCGTCTCCTTTTCGAATCAGGTCTTGCTGAGACCATAGGAAGAGGTCAGTCAGATTTTTACCAGAGAACAGAACACAAGTTAGAGTCGTGAGTCCAGCGTCGAATCCGAAATAACCGTGTCTGAAAGAAAAAAAATCCGTTTGTTACCTGTTCTCGCGAAATTGGAGTTAAGGCGGTGTCTAGTATAGCTTTGTGTGATTTTTTGTGTTAGTTTTCCTTTTCGCCGTATAAGATTACATCCTTAAGTGTTTTCTTTTATACTTTTCACTCGTGCGACCAGTGTTTCGATCTCTCAGCAGTGCACCGACCAGCGAACAATTCGTGGGACGAAGTGGAACGCCGTGCCGTACGCCGGCACAGCAACTTAGTATCCCACACGGTCTCCCTTGCAGGATGCGAGATTTCGTTCGCTCACTATTCAATGCATTCTATGTGAACTGGATTGTAGGAAGGCAACCGGCCCGGACGGAATACCAGCAATAGTCCTTAAGAACTGTGCTCCAGAATTATCGCCGGTTCTTGGCAGACTCTTTCGTTTATCTCTTGCACGGAGGACCTTTCCTGCCTGCTGGAAAATCGTTCGAGTTCAGCCAATCCCAAAGACGGGAAAAAAGTGTCTCCCACAAAATTACCGGCCGATAGCATTACTGTCTATGTTATCTAAGGTGATGGAAAAAGTCATCAATACTGAGTTAGTTTCGCTCACAACACTCCACCTGTCATGCTCTGTTAAAACTAACGCACGATGTCACAACTAATCTTCAAAACCAAAGCCCGACGGTCTGTATCTCCCTCGACATATCTAAAGCATTCGACTGTGTTTGGAACTCAGGACTGCTTTACAAGCTGCACTACATATTTGGATTAAACGCCCATACTACCAAACTTCTTACTTCCTACCTCTCTGGTAGAAAGTTCATGGTCAAAATAAATTCTTCTATCTCCCAATCGTATAATATAACCGCAGGGGTTCCGCAGGGTTCAATTCTTGGACCACTATTATACCTCCTTTATACCTCAGACATACCGCAGCCTCAATTACCCAATTCCGTAATGTGGAATTTCGCCGATGACACCATAGTCTTCTCCAGCAGCAAGTTTGTAAAAGAGGTAAGAAACCGCATTAATAACTTCCTCCCAAATCTATCAACATACTTCAATAAATGGAAAATTCGCCTAAATCCTGATAAAACCCAGCTTATAGTGTCTGAGGGTAAAAATGAGCACTGCACAAACAACACAAGGCGCACCCACAACAAAATTAGACTCGAACTAAATAACGCCCAGATAAAACCTTCTAAAACTTTAAAATATCTGGGAATAACCTTTTCCAATGACCTTTCATTCTCCACCCACATTAATAATACTTTACGTAAAGCCACAATACAACTGAATCTCTGTAGAAGAGTGATGTGGAACCCCACGGTCTCTGTCACAGAGTCAAACTGCTCATCTATAAACAAATAATCAGACCTACACTGACATATGCGTGTCCACTGTGGTATCATATAACACCACCCCAAATGGAGAAGCTACGCACTTTCGAAAGGAAATGCTTCAGGCTGGTCACTGGCCTCAACCGACAACCCAACTCTTACAAGTATTACAATAACAGCTTGCTATACAATGCCTCCAATATTGACTATCTCGATAGACGCTTCCTAGAGCTGTCTATCAAATTTATTGAAAACCTCCCAATTAATCCCAACCCCATAATAACTTCACTACTACCAACTCCTCTAGATAACAGGGCTCACTATCTGAATTGTCTCCATACTAGAAGTCTCTTCACCTCTGGAAGATTGGTTTATGACTCCAACGAGGTAGTGTACCATAACACCGAGCTGGCACCCAATCAGTTCAAATACTCTAACATACAACCATTCTCCAACACTCTGCGTTTTAACGAACAACTGGAAAGTGTTACCGCACCTGAGGCCACTAACTGACCATATCCCACGCCAACCTACTTCCTTAACCATCAATCCCTATATTCCCCAATTCACATTACATATTTAACTTATTATAAAATAAATAAGGTTAAGCTAGAATAAGTTAGAGTTAAGTTAAGTATTAGATTAGATTAAATTAAAAAATAAAAATCCTGGTCAAATAAATACAGTATGTTAAAAAAAAAAAAATGAGTTAGTTAAGTATTTGGAGTGCAACGGACTTCTGAATGATCGTAAATACGGATTCCGTGACAGGGGGTCCACGGGAGACCTTTTAACACTTATAACCGATATATGGACATCTGCGACTGAGCGGCATGGTGAGTCAAGGGCGGTCACATTGGATATTTCCAAGGCTTTTGACCGTGTCTGGCACGGGGCATTGCTGAGCAAACTTCGTTCTTTCCCAACAACTTTGCGGCTGGACGAAGAGCTTCCTTGAAAATCGATCGATCCGGGTTGTTGTGGACGGCGAGTGTTCGGATCTGTATCCTGTTAATTCGGGGGTGCCTCAAGGTTCTATTTTGGCTCCACCCTTGTTCTTGCTTCACATAACTGATTTGTTGGAGACAACGGATAACAGCGTTCAGTTTTGCGGATGATAGTACGCTTGTTTCCTCCTTTTCGAGTGTTCGGCCGATTGGTGCATCTACGTCACACCAGCTGAGATGTAGACAGATTAACTCTCTGAATCAAGATCTAAGGTCCTGCAGTGGGGAAGGGCCAATCTCGTCGACTTCAATGCAGCGAAGACACAATATACAACATTCACAAAGAAAAGTGTATTATCGATTCCACAGCTGATGATGGATGGTCAGGCCCTCGAATCTGGGGAAAGCTTGAAATTGCTCGGCGTCACAGTCTCTGGGAATGTATCATGGCATAAACACGTGTCGAGCATCGCCAGGTCAGCCTTAGGAAAACTGAGCTATCTTTTTAGAGCCAAGCAAAATTTTACTCCGGCCCAACTTCTTCTTCTATATAAATCCCAAATTAGACCCGCGCTCGTATATTGCTCTCATGCTTGGAGCTCGGCTCTTATACATACCCTCGACCTACTTGAGAACATACAGAGACGAGCGATCCGCCTGATCGGGGATTCGGCACTGGCGTCGGAACTACAGACGCTATCACATCGAAGGCGCGTAGCCGACTTCTGCCTGTTTTACAGATATTATCACGGGTACAGTTCTGCGGAGATTCGTGGTATTGTTCCACGCAATTCGGTTTATATGCGCTTCACAAGACAATCCGACGGATCGCACCAGTTTGCGGTTCATCTCCCGACGGCACGAACATCCCTGCATCAGAACTCGTTCCGTTACAGAGCAGGGAAGCTGTGGAACTCCCTTCCCACGCGAGTGTTCCCGGAGCGTTACAACCTGCAACTGTTCAAAAAGAACTGCAACAGTTATTTGGTGGCATCTCGGGGCGCCCAGTCGGCGCTATAGGTTCGCCTCTCCAGAGAGAAGTGTAGAAGGCTGCTTTGGTCAAGGCCATGAAAATGTTTGCTATTACATTGGCTATTACATTCTGGCCAACTTGATATCAGGGTAAAAGTTATATGCTATATAGCCCTAATCAGGCCCATGATTATATATGGATGCACAGTCTGGTTCAATATGGGTTCAAATATGATGAAAAGGGGTATTCGAAAGAAAATGTTCGGGTATTCGAAAGAAAATGTCTTAGAACTTGTCTCAGATTATATCGAACACCGGAATGTGACTACAAAAGGTATTATCCAAATGAGACCTTATATAACGAAGCCTACATAAACAGGGTGGATCATTTTATGATCAAATTAATCAGAAGACATATTGCGAGAGCAATAGTTGCATTCAATTACCTAATTTTCCGAGCTTAATATACAAATAATTTGTATTTTGACAGGGTGCGCCGCAATGGCTTTCTTCCACCAGAGGTGTTCCTTAAATTTGATATGCACGGTCTTATACAGGATGAATCCGGAGTTCCGCTGATTTATCATGTAGGTAGATCTTCCGTAGACGGGCGATTGTGCTACGATCGAGAAGTCACGCGCACCGAAGAAGAGCTTTTGCGGTTCAATAGAGCCATTTCCCATAGAGAGCGGGATGACATTATTAACCAGCATCAACAGTTTTGGTGGTTGAATGGCAAATAAAGACCTATGTACCAAAGTCGGTAAAGTAACCCCAACATCAACCAGCTCACCCAGACTTATCTTTTCTAGGATTAGGGTAGAATAAGATATAAATTATGTTAAATTAAGTTTTAAGCAATTACACACACAAAATACATATCTATTTATCGTCCACAAGTCGATCAGTCAAAGTTTAATTTAAGTTAAAAACAGAAACAAAATTGCCACAACGTTTTTTTTTACTTTTTTTTTGTTATTAAAATAAAAATAATTACAAAACAAACACAGTTCTGTCGTCGAAAGGCAAATTGTACAATAGACATGTAAAGTTTAGCTTAGAGCGTCTGCATAAGACCAGTTGGTTATAATATTGTGACGCATATGACAATCAGTACTAGAATATTCGAGAAAGTCCGAAACAAAGTACTAGAATATTCTATAAAGTACTGGAAAACTGGAGACTATGAACAATAGAACATTCAAGGCTATGGAACGCAAGGAAACGAAACACCGAATCAGAATGTGAGGAAACGGTATAAATACGTCGCGCACAGATCATGGAGACAAGTAGAAAGTAATAAGTGAGAAGTAAGCAGTCAAAGACGCGATAAGTACGGAAGCGATAAGTCATGAAATCGTTGTGTACGGTAAAAGTAACGGTTGTCATTAACGGACTAATAAAGTGTTTCATTAATTCAAAATCGATTTAACGGCTCTTATTTATTAAAAATAATTAATCCAGCGAACCCTAAGCTCGCTACAATTGGTGTCAGAAGTGGCATTAATTATTGTTTAAGTGAATAAGTGTGTGAAAGTGTGTTGTGACGATGTCAGATCGACATTTGGAGGATATTCGCGTTCCTGAGTTGAAGAAGGAACTTCAGGGCCGGAATCTGGATAGCAGAGGAAAGAAGCAAATTCTTCGACAACGTCTGCAAGCAGCAATGGACGAAGAGGGTATTGATGTCGACACATATGTTTTTACGATTGGGCCAGACTGTCCGGATGGAGAAGAAATAGCGAGTCAAGATGGTGCCAATGTGACGGAGAAGAGTTCGGCACAGTTGGACATTTCGGAGATGCTCAGGATGATGATGATAAAATTGGACGCATAAGCTACAGACATTAACACAAAATTGGACGCGCAAGCTGCAGATGTTAATGCAAAGTTGGATGCCCAAAATTCAAAGTTCGACGCATAAGCTGCAGATCTGAATGCAAAATTGGATGCCCAAACGCAGTGGATGAAATGTAATTTTAAACACTTTAAGGAAGAAATTCAGTCAAAAATTCGGAACGAAGTAGAAAATCTGGACCAAAAAGTCACCGATGAAATAATGCGAATCGAAAAGAGACGCGAAATAAGACATCGCCTAGCAATCAACATGACTACAAAGATACAAGGATCCAACCGCCAACCTTCGATGGAACGGGACCCTTCTCCGTATTTATACGTCAGTTTGACGCCGCGGCCAATTATAATAAGTGGTCGGATGAGCAAAATTCAACATCACTAATCTTGTCACTCCCCGGGGCGGCTGCAGCAGAGCAGCAAACAGATTTCCAAGCGGTAAGAGACGACCTTGAAGCTAGGTATGGAGACAACTACATGCAGCAGTCCTGTGACGGTTCCGCCAAATCCCACGTTTCACCTACCTGAAAAACCCCCATCCATACAACCCAGTCTGCATAAGCTTTCGTTAATGCAATCGTATTAGCACCTTAAATGCTTCATGCATCAAATAAATCAAATTTATTAACCTTAAGGTCCCTGTAAAGAATCCTTACCTTTTCTTGCATCTTTTTTCCCATAAAATTCCTGTAAGAGTTCTTTCTCACCGTTATCATAAATTCCCTGTAATAAAATTCGTCGGTTCGCACATCATACGACCGCATATCAGGGAATCTTACCCTTGAGTTGGCTAATCCCAGCCCCAATATGTGTACATAAAAATTATCTATGCAGACATCCGCTGGCGACCACTCTAGCCAGCGATAAATAGCCCAACACCAGCTGCATGTAATTAGCACCATCCACGTTGAGACTATTTCCCTACTCGCACCATGTGCCAACAAAACCAAATACACGCATCCTTCCTTTTCCGTGGTGAATAGTTTTCTTTTGTTACTTGTCGGCGGAACTGTTAACAGTCGGATGGGGATAGGAGTGAACCGAGTGTCCGTGTTTGGCACAATACCACCTGATCCCCACAGTCCTACCGCATGGGAGAACCCCGAGACCTGATATGAAGTGTTGGACATGCGGCGAAGTCGGCCACATCCCTGTTGACTGTAGGAAACGTCGACGAATGAATGAAACATCAAATGAGAATTGTTGTTCATGCGCTAATCATAAGAGGAGACTATCAACGGACCAACCTGAGGCCAATGACTCGGGAAACTTGTAAGGGCAGAATTTACGGGGCGAAAGTCGCCTGCTGGAATGTGCAGCCCCAGCATCGTAACTGTATCAGAACTCCAACGGGATAACCAAAGTTTGGTTATAACTACGATTGTTAATGCAAGGACAACAACAGTGACAATCGACACTGGAGCAACGAGATCCATAATTCGGCCGGATGTCGTGGGCAAAATAGCCCTTAATAAAAATAGAAGATACGCTTTGAGGACTGCTACAGGAGAATGTTCTACAGTCTACGGAGAAGTCGAGAGCATAATAGTGCTGGGCAATATTTCCATCTCCCACCAATTTTTGGTTGCCGATATTACGGACGAATGCATTCTTGGAATGGATTTCATGAAGGAGCATCAAGTTGTTCTAGATATCGGACAAAGAACACTGCGAATTGGTAACTTGGAGGTTTCTATTACACTGCAGGACGAACAATTGCGAAGGCTGAAATGTTATGTGCGTGATGAGATCCCAGCTCGTTCAGACTCGGTAATTTGGACCAGTCTCGAGAGTGATCCCGGTGACAATCGATTTTACATCACTGAGGCTGTACAAAATCAGCGTAAGGGGAACATCCTTGTTGGGAAAGCCCTTATCGATCCGAAGAAGCAAATCGTACCTGTCAGAGTACTAAATGCGTCCAAGGAACCGGCCGCAATAAGAAAAGGAGAGGTAATCGCAGAATGCGCACCCGTATCAATCATAAGCTCAATTCAGACAAGGGGAGAGGACCATTCAATTCAACAGCCCTCTGGTGCATCCCCTGTGGTTAATAGGCTGATGCCCCAGACAATCGGATTAACAGACGGAGAACAAGCGTTGAATCACTCCTGAACGATTTTTCTGATATTTTTGTGACAGGAAATGATAAATTCGGACGCACCGGTACAGTTAAACATCGCATTGACACGGATGAGTCAAGACACCTCGTCGACTACCGTTGGCCAAACAATATGATTCGAGATATGGAAGAGCAAGGAGTCATCGAGAAATCATCGAGCCCATGAGCTTCGCCGGTAGTGCTCGTCAAGAAGAAGGATGGGACAACTAGATTTTGTGTCGACTACCGCCGGTTAAACGACGTTACGAAGAAAGACAATTACCCACTTCCTTGAATCGACGACACACTAGATACCCTTTCTGGAGCTCAGTGGTTCTCAACATTGGACCTAGAAAGCGGCTACTGGCAAGTGGAAGTGAAGGAGGAGGACAAGGAGAAAACAGTGTTTACTACCGGAAACGGACTTTATCAATTCAACGTGATGCCTTTTGGATTGTGTAATGCTCCAGCAACGTTTGAACGATTAATGGAAAGTGTTCTACGGGGACTTACATGGAAGACGTGTCTTGTGTACTTGGACGATATCATCGTTGTTGGAAGGAATTAACCAGAACACATCAATAATCTGCGCTCCGTCTTCGAACGACTAAGACAGGTCAACTTAAAGCTCAATTCGAAGAAATGCGAACTCTTCCAAAGGAGAGTAAAATTCCTGGGACACATCGTTTCATCTGCAGGAGTTTAAACGGATCCTGATAAGATAGCAGCCGTCCGAGAGTGGCCTACCCCAGAAGACAAGCAACAGTTGAGAAGCTTTATGGGATTAGCCACATATTACCGACGGTTTGTTAAAGGTTTCGCCAATGTGGCTAAAACCCTACACGAACTAACGGGTAAAGACAAGAAATTCAATTGGACAGAAAAGTGTGAGGCAGCATTCAACACATTGAAGGCCGAGTTATATAAGACTCCAACATTGGCATTCCCAAGATCGGACCGCCCATTTATAATGGATACTGATGGAAGTAACACAGGAATCGGAGCAGTGTTGTCACAGGAAGTCGATGGTAAAGAGAGAGTTGACGCATATTATAGCTGAGTTCTATCTAAGCCAGCGAGAAACTACTGCGCAACAAGAAAGGAACTGCTGGCTGTAGTAGAAGCCGTTAAGAATTTCCATAAGTACCTCTACGGACGTCGATTCCACCTTCGGACGGATCATGCCGCCCTGAAATGGTTGTTAAATTTTAAGAATCTGGAAGGACAAATAGCTCGATGGATCGAACGACTTCAAACGTACGATTTCCAAATTTCCCACCGTCAAGGGAAGGTGCATAATAACGCTGATGCTCTATCAAGAAGACCATGTAAGCCAGATTGTAAACATTGTCATAGAGCGGAAGAGAAAAAAGAGGCGTACGACCTGCGAAATGTACAAGTAGAAGTACTAGATGGGTGGACGAGTGATGCTATACGCACAGCTCAACTTCAGGATGAAGATATGTCGCTAATCCTGGAGCACAAAGAAAAGAACGAGCGGCTAACTTGGAACAATATTTCGAAAGGTTCAACCGAACAATGAAAGAGGATTTATCGAAGGTCGTTAGTGATCACCGACGAGATTGGGACAAATATGTAGAAACCTTTCTCATGAGCTATAGATCGACTAATCACGATACGATAGGCCATTCTCCAGCAAGAATTATATTTGGACGAGAGGTACGATTACCAGCCGATCTGCGATTCGGAATACCTCCAGACGCCATAGATAAGACCGAAGACTACGTAGCCGAATGAAGAAATCGCCTCGATGAGATTCATCATTTGGTTCGAAAGCAAATCAGGGTATCCAGTGACAGGATGAAAACAAGGTACGACGTACGAGCCAACCCATCCGGATTTAATGCAGACGATAACGTGTGGCTTTATAACCCTCATCGGCAAAAAGGAAGGTCTCCGAAGTTGCAGCAACATTGGGTAGGACCGTATAAGATTCTCACAAGAATTAACGACGTGGTCTATAGGATTCAGCGAACACCGAACGCCAAGATGAAAGTGGTACATCGTGACCGACTGGTGACTTTTGTTAACCCAGGAGACCAGTGAACTTAGATCGGGACGAACTAATCTAGGCGGGGGGTAGTGTGACCCATATGACAATCAGTACTAGAATATTCGTGAAAGTCCGAAACAAAGTACTAGAATATTCTATAAAGTACTGGAAAACTGGAGACTATGAACAATAGAACATTCAAGGCGATGGAACGGAAGGAAACGAAACACCCAATCAGAATGTGAGCAAGCGGTATAAATACGTCGCGCACAGATCATGGAGACAAGTAGAAAGTAATAAGTGAGAAGTAAGCAGTCAAAGACGCGGTAAGTACGGAAGCGATAAGTCAAGAAATCGTTGTGTACGTTAAAAGTAACGGTTGTTATTAACGGACTAATAAAGTGTTACATTAATTCAAAACCGATTGAACGGTTCTTATTTATGAAAAAAAAATTAATCCAGCGAACCCTAAGCTCGCTACAATATAATAGAATTGAGCTCGAGTTTAAGCATTTTTTGTCTAGCCTGTAATTTAGAATCTAAAAAAAAAAAAACCTAAATAAAAAAATTATGAAAAATGAAATGATGTATTTCTCAGCATTATAACTCTTCGACTTCTTCTGCCGCACTTTAAAATCCATTATTTTTCGGTATACGTTTCTAGTAGAAAACAAAACACCTAGGGGTACATAATTGGAGCACAGAGCCATAATTAAAATACACGATTACACATGCGGTATGTTAATTTAGGGTAAAGAATAGTCTTTGGAAAACATTGTAAGTTATTATTAATTATTTAAAATATTCAAAAAAATGTATTATCCGTGGTTAAATATAGTTAGGTGGAAGACACACACGGAAACAAAAATAAAACCTACAACAGAAACAAAAACAGTAAGATGTAATGACATTGAAAATTAATTATAACAGAAAATCAAAGACCACATTAGTAAATAAATAACTAAAGAATTGCAGCAGGCTTATACAATACAGATTCTAGTTTTAATCAATTGTGGAAAAATATGTCACTACCAGTGTATGTTATATTTTAATTACATATGTACACCTGTAAATCTCGAAAGGAAAATGGTTTCCGTGCATCAACCATAGCAATGAATTCATCTCTGCTCACAACAACCATTCTGCCTACTCTTAGGCGCAATTGTGATAAGTAAACTGTTTGAGAGTCAATAGATGCACGTAATTGCTTTTTGCCGTAAATATTAATATTCTGAACAACTTCTTAATTCATGACCCTTGGTATATTACGTTACTCTGAATAAATACCTAAATTACATTGAACACATCTACAACTCAAATTTATGGCAATGAGGGATGCAGCACATGTAGCACAGCTTTATTTAATTACCTTGTATATTGAAAAGCACCCATGTACAAACGGCCGCCCAGTGCAAGTAATTATTGGCAAAACATCTCCAATATCCAAGGAAACATATGCCCAAATTAGCAACCATACAGCAAATCGACCACGTAATTGCCACATCAAGATTTAGATTCTGAAACAAGAGTTGTTGTTACAAGTGCTTACTGCATTTACGGTTTCAAGGATTCACCTCATCGCTCTTCAATTCGGACTCCTTCAGCAGCCATATTATCGCAAGTGCAGCCTTTAAAAACAAATCGACCAAGTTCACGATAATTAGCGATTTCTGCCGCTGTCGGTGAGTGTACGTCAGGTATGACCTCTCCAATGAACTGTTTTTGAAAGAATTTGTGAGCGATGGACAAAGGATACCTTTCACGACATTGGCACTTTTGAATGCAGAATATATCTCGTTATTGAACGGCAGCGATAAAGGACGCTCTCCACTTTCGCATGAGTCTGGTGGAGGTTAAATTTATTTGTCAAGAAATTTATTTACTGATGTCCTTGGGTTTTACTCACTGTAGATCATTGAGTTCTCACGAACTGTATTTGAGTCCTTGGTGCTAGTTGGGTTATCCCCGAATACTACACAGCTTTGCGTTCGTCTTGTTGCGGCTTTTGTTAATGGGGAATCAGTTTCAACAATTCGAACTGATTGCACGCGTATGGGGGACTTAAAGTTACTTTTACGGCCGTGGCATGGATATCCTATGGTGTTTGGTGGTTTTTGTTGGCGAAGCTTAATGTGATGAGTTGTTACTTCGGTTTTTTGTTGGACATCTGTATCTTTATTGTCGTCGTTTTGTGCACCATCGCCAGGTAGACGAGGTAATTTGGCAATTTCCGCCGGCGATAGATCCTGTAAGGAAGCATTGAAATAAACATTAGGACATCATTGTAATTCTATTGTATCCGAGTGCAGATTTTTTTTCTTCAAATTGAAACCAAATTGAAATTGGTTTAGAGAGTTGGTTAGTGGATTTGCAGTACATGGGATAAAAAATATGGGTGGAGTAGTAAAGGAGTTGCTGTCTGAGTACGCGGAAATATATTTACTTGATAGCACTTAATCTAGACACACCTGCAATGCAATTAAACAAAAGTCATTTAGTTTGCGGTTAAGTGGGCCCGTGTGTTGCTGAAGGGTGTTTACATGATGGAGTTCTTCGCTGGAGAATTGTCTGTGATGTTTTTAGTTGTAATGGAAATATTTTTAATTAGTTCTGCACTGAGCATACCTTCTGTGAAATCTCTAATGTAATTGATTGCTCTTAAATTTGTTAGCTTTTACAAATAAATTTAAGATGCGGTTATGTATGTTATTTGCTTAACCCTTTCAACCCGAAATGCCGTTATTAACCTTATCGTTGGGACATATATTGCCAAGAGGGTCGAAAGGATTAAATAATGTTTCAAATAGCATCGTAAAGCTTGATCAAACTAGAGGTGCGGAATATGAATTGGGAACGACGTCGAAACTATTCACTTTTTTCACACTTGTGAAATTAGAGTATTGGCAAAGTAAGTGTGGTGCAATACACGGTCCGACAATGCGTTAAAATAATGCGAAAAAAATTGATGTTAAAAAAAGAGATATCTATGGGTTTTCCAATAGGGACTTGGCAACTTTTTTTTTTTAAATAAAACGCAAACCATTTGAGATATTTCAAAAACTTTATTATCGGCTTGAAGTACAATCAAAACATTTATGAATGGAACTCGACTTCGTTCATATGGCCACCGCGGGCACGTTCGCAGCGGTCGATTCGTTGGGCCCAATTTTCGATGACCAAAAAAAAAAAAAAAGAAAAAACATACATATATATAAATACATACATATACACATATACCAATTAACCAGGCACTGCTCAACGGTTTCGCCCGAAGTCACTGAGGTACTGCATGAATCAATGACGCGATAGCGCCGGCAAATAGCGTATGTAAAAATATACTGCGAGAATTCTTGAATTAGAAGAGCTGGCGACACCACAGGCTGTATTTACAAGTCCGATTAGCGAGCTCAAGTAAGTGCCAACCAACACAAACCTAGGTGGACTCATCGACGCGAAAATAGAACATTAAGGCTCCCATAAAAGAGAAAAATTATCTTTGTGAACAAGTAATGTGTGGTTTTAGAGTTCAACAAAATTGATTTCACACTATGGGGAACAAATTCAATTTAAGGGGATCCTCCGATAGCCTTTGAGGTGCTTGCATATGTATTCTTTATTATGAAAACGCACTGGTTAACACTATTTTCTCTGTTCACACGTTTCTCACTATCGAGTCTATAGTGTTCGTTTTAGATCCGCGTTATCTAATCCCCTTCTGGATACCTCCGGAGACCCCCAAGGCAACCTAGGCCCCCGCTTTTCATTATAACTACAAACGACATAGAGACATCAAGCACTCCTGTGTGTATCTCTATGCTGATGACACAAACTTCTATAAGAGTATTGTTGGAGACGGAGCAGCACACGACGGCCGACTAGCAGCCCACGACTGCCGACTGGCAGACTGAGCATCGCACATTTATACTCTGGCTCCTTGTTCCTGTGACAACATGCGAACGAGGGAAAGGAGACAAAAAGGCGAATATAAGCAGCGGTAGTTGTGGAGTTGGTATCAGTACAAGTCAAGCAGTCAAACGCTGCACATCAACATAGATAAGAAACGGATAGATGGTTATATTTAAATAAACTTGAATTAATAAATCGAGTTTACAAATTGGTCCTTCGAGCCGGATCAAGTCATCGAGGGAAACACAGCAGCTGCCGACTGGACAACACAAGCTGTGCAACGTGGGATCCAAGCGTTTCAACTACAACGCATTGAAGCACACCCTCTGCGACCAAGCAGACAGACGGTCGTGCAGCCTAACCAGCCAGTAGCAAACAGCAGCGCACTCAGTTGCGTAAGCTACAGCCGATCCACAAGCATCGGATTCAAGTAGCTAGTGGCAATTTCGATCCACAAGCATCGAAAGGAAGGCAGCTGAACCACAATGGCTACCAGTGATTCGCCAAGCAAGGCAATGGCGGATCAGACTGTTCCGGCAAGCAAACGAAGACGAGGAGTCCTTAAGGGATTCCTCACGCGTTTGGAGGAGTTCGCGACCAAGGCGAATGAAGTGACCAGAGAGGAAGTCGCATGCAGACTAAGCAAGCTGGAAGACGCGTTTAAATCCTTTGAGCGCCTCCAGGAAAGCATCGAGGAGAACGATCCGGACCTGGACATCGACAGGGAGAACGAGGAGCGAGCAGCCTTCGAGGAACGATGCTTTTCGCTGCAAGGCAGACTCACCCAGCGTTTGAACGTGTCAACAACAAGCACGGACGCCACCGCATTGGATACTTCAGGAGACACCCTGGGAACGGCACCTACTACAACGCTAACAGTGGAGCAACCAGGAATGGAGAGGTTGCTTGACACACTAAATTCCAGCCAGACGCTCATGAACAGCTTGGTGGAACAATTGGTTACGCGGTCAACAGACCTGACAGCAACAGATTCCACCGTTGGAACGGCAACCCGACCGATCAAGCTGAAGCATATCGACGTGCCTACCTTCGATGGGGACTACAAGCAGTGGGTAACGTTCCGGGATTTGTACAAACCACTCATCCACGACAACCCCCAGTTATCAGCTGTAGAGAAATTCCAATTTCTCCGGACTTCCTTAAGAGCGGACGCATTATCATTGGTTCGCAATGTTCCGGTCACAGCGGCAAACTATCTGGAGGCTTGGGCTGCACTGGTCTCGCGGTATGACAAAAGGAAGATCATCGTGGAGGCACATCTGCGATCACTAATGACGATTGCAGCTATCCAAACACCAGGTGCTACGGAGTTCCGCAGATTTATCAACGGCCTCTTCGAGCAGGTTCGGGCTTTGCGAGCATTGGAGCTACCAGTGGAGCACTGGGGTTGTTGGTTGGTGTTCACTACAGTCGAGAAGCTCGATAGTGAAACTAGGCAGCTATGGGCTCGAGAAACCAGCAGGAACGAGATGCCGACATTCGAGGAGCTGACCGAATTCCTGGAAGCTCGACTCACCGAACTAGAGAGCATTCCGACAGCGAAAAACTATTCAAAGGGTCACTTTGTTCGGGACAGAGGTATAGCAGCTGGTCCATCCAAGAAGACGTACTCGGCAATCACATCACCAGGGACGGCTAAGTGTCCCAGATGCGCACAGCCGCATCCATTGTTCCGATGCAGTGCATTCAGGAATCTCTCAGCTCTACAGCGAGATCAGTTTGTCCGCCGCCACAAGCTATGCAGAAATTGCCTCAGCCCCGACCACAGCATTGACAAGTGTGAGAGAGGTAACTGTCGAGAGTGTAACGGACGGCACAACTCTCTGCTGCATCAGCCGGTAGACGTTCCGATGTTATCACCAGAGGCTGGACCATCAGAGGGATCTTGCGCGACAGTACAAGCCCAGGATTCACTGCTGCCTACGGCAATCGTAACTGTGGTGGGCGACAGAAACCAGTTGATCCCTTGTCGGGTGCTTCTGGACTCCGGTTCGACCACATCCTTAGTCCGGGAATCATTCGTTCAGCAGTTGGGCTTGCGACGCACGCAGGCGAAGGTGAAGATAAGTGGCATAGGCGAGGCGAACCCACAGGTCAGCCGAGGAAAAATCGAGATGCTGCTGGAAGGCCGAATAGGGGAAACAAGCGTTCGGGTAACGGCACTGGTGCTGGGGCGATTGACTTCGGATCTGCCGCCAAGGTCACTGGAACACGACTGGAGAAGCTTTTCATCGCTGGCGTTGGCCGACCCGCTATTCTACAAATCGAGACCCATTGACTTGTTGCTGGGGTCGGACACTATCTTCCAGGTCCTGCGCGATGGACAGCTGATGGATCCCGCCAGTAAAATGATGGCGCAGAACACCACATTCGGCTGGGTGATCGCAGGGAGTGGACCAACTCTGCCCGATCAGGAACAACATTGCTGCACTGTCACCCATCAGGTCGACCCATTAGAGGGGCAGCTGAGGGCCTTCTGGGAGATGGAGGAGGTACCAGAGATGAAAGAGCGCCTAACAGAAGAAGAGAGCAGGACAATGACGCATTTTGCGGAAACTCACCAGCGTTCAGCAGAGGGACGCTTCGAGGTGGAGATGCCGTTCAAACATTTCCCGCCGCCATTGGGACATTCCAGGGAAGCCGCCATCCAAAGGCTTCTGTCCATGGAGAGGCGATTCAGGCGAAACCCGGAGCTAGGCCATCAGTATGCCGAATTTATGAGGGAATACCAGAACATGGGTCACATGCAGCGGGTGACCGAAGGAAACTCAAAATTACCAAACAACCAACGCTGCTATCTACCCCACCATGCAGTAATTAAGGCCGAGAGTGAAACCACCAAGCTCAGGGTGGTGTTCGATGCTTCTAGGGTCACCAGTAATGGAACTTCTCTTAACGATCACTTGATTGTTGGACCATCCTTGCAGTCGGACCTCATCTCAATCTTGATCCGGTTTCGCAAGCATCCCATAGCGTTTGCTTCGGATATCGCCAAGATGTTTCGCCAAATTCGAGTCCAGCCTGGTCACACCGACTTCCAAAGAATTGTTTGGCGAGACAACCCAGAGGAGGAGTACCAAACGTTCAAGCTGCTAACCGTAACATACGGAACGGCGTCTGCTCCATTTTTGGCAACGCGTTGTTTGGTCCAGATTGCCGAGGAGATCGAACAATCGTGTCCGGCGGCAGCGCGAATCATAAGAGAGGACTTCTACATGGATGATTGTATATCTGGAGCGCAATCCGTGGAGGAGGCAATCCGGTTGGTGGGTCAACTGACGGAGGCTCTTAAGAGCGGCGGATTTCCGCTACGCAAGTGGAAATCAAATTGCCACAAATTACTGGACTGGGTGTCCGCCGATTCACCGGGTTCTGAAGAAGTGTACCAGTTCATCACGAGCGAGGGAACGAAGTTACTGGGAGTGAATTGGCACCCGGGGGCAGACTATTTGAGCTACACGGTGCAGAAGATTCCGGAGGTATCATCGCTCACGAAGAGGAAGGTCCTGTTACACGTCTCCAGGCTATATGATCCATTAGGCTTGGCCGCTCCAGTGGTGGTGCCAGCCAAGCTGGTATTGCAAAAACTGTGGCTTAGAGGTGTCGATTGGGATGACCCCCTTGATGAAGAGATTCGGAGGGAGTGCAAGGAGTACTTCGAGGGATTGTCGGCGCTGGAGTCGGTGAAGATCCCACGTTGGTTGGGACATCCGAAGCCCCTTCAGTTACATGGATTTTCGGACGCAAGCGAGAAGGCGTATGGAGCGGTCCTCTACGTCAGATTTGAGGAGGACGGGGCTTCCCAGGTGCGTATCATCATAGCAAAGGCAAAGGTAGCCCCAGTTAAGCAGGTGTCCCTCCCAAGACTCGAGTTATGTGGCGCCCATCTATTGGCTCGGCTGTTTTCGTTCGTGAGGAGGGCGCTTCAACTTAGCGAGGTTCAATGCTTCGCATATACCGATTCCACTATAGTTCTACAATGGCTATCGGATCATCCCAGGCGGTGGAAGACATTCATCGCGAATCGTACGTCGTACATTTTGGAAAGGCTGCCAAGAGGCCAGTGGCATCATGTACCGACTGCATCAAACCCAGCGGATTACCTGTCAAGGGGGCTTAGCGCAAAGGAGCTCACCGGAGCAGATCTGTGGTGGCGAGGACCCGCCTTTCTGCGAGACAAGGAGCTGAAGTTGCCCCGGACGCCCACTTACCAAGTCCGAAAGGCGGACACCGGAACGCCGCTAGATCTCGAGGAGCGAAAGGAATCGTGCTTCGTAATCCAGCAAGAGGAGCTGTCTATAACAAGGAGATTCTCCAGCTTCACTCGAACGGTACGAACAGTAGCGTGGCTGAAGCGGTTCATCGACAACAGTAGCTGCAAAGGGGACGGCAGGTCAGCAAGGCGGTCGGGCGTTCTCGATGCTGACGAAGTGAGGGTGGCCACACGCATCATATTGCGAGCGGCTCAGACCGAATCGTTCGAGACGGACCTAGCGGCCATTAGAGCCGGGAAACAATTATCAAGACGAAGCGAACTGGTTGCGCTCGACCCATTCATCGATGACCAAGGTATCCTCAGGGTGGGCGGAAGACTAGAGGCAGCAAGGATGGAATACGAACGCCGACATCCACCAATCTTACACCGGCAGCATCACCTTGCAAAGATCATAGTAAGGGATTTGCACTGGAGACTGATGCACGCCGGAAGCCGGTTACTGCTCGCCGCGGTGAACTCCCGGTACTGGATCATAGGGAGTCGAGGACTTGTCCGGAGGGTCATCGCTGAATGCACGGTTTGCGTTCGTCACAAGGGACGGGTGCTATCTCAACAAATGGCCGCATTGCCAGCCAGTCGGATAAATCCCGCACGGCCATTTAGTAACACCGGCGTCGATTATGGAGGTCCTATCACTCTTCGGACATGGAAGGGACGCGGCGCGAAGCGAGTCAAAGGCTACATCTGTCTCTTCGTGTGCTTGGCAACCAAGGCAATACATCTCGAGGCGGTTAGCGAGCTGTCCAGCGAGGCTTTCCTGGCAGCATTAAGGAGATTTCTCGCGCGTAGGGGTTTTTGTCACACTTTATGGAGTGATAATGGTACCAATTTTGTTGGGGCATGCCGAGAACTGCGAGAAGTTTATGAGCACATAAACCGTAAGGCTACCCAGGACCGGATCATGACGGAGTTGGCCACCAACGGCATCACTTGGAGATTCATTCCCCCGGCAGCCCCCCACTTTGGTGGCTTGTGGGAGGCAGGAATCAAGTCCGTGAAGCATCACCTGAAGCGAGCTATTGGAAATGCGTTTCTGACGTTCGAGGAGCTCACTACCGTGTTGGCCCAGATCGAGGCTTGTCTGAATTCCCGACCGCTGGTCGTCCTGCCAACAGAGCCTGGCGACCCCGAGGTGTTGACCCCCAGTCATTTCTTAGTTGGAGGACCGGCTATGAGCGTCCCGGAAGTCGATCCGGGAGAGACAACAATCACTTGGCGGTCCAGATGGAAGTACTTGCAGGCGTTGCATCGAGCATTTTGGTACCGGTGGAAGAACGAATACCTCCACACGTTGCAGGCTCGCAACAAATGGTATCATCCGGAACCAAACCTAGGAAATCCGGTCGTGGTGCTTCTGAAGGACGAGCAACTATCTCCGACCTATTGGCCCATGGGAAGGGTTAACGAGCTTCATCCTGGCAGAGATGGCAAGGTGCGGGTGGCAACCGTAACGATTCAGGGGGGCACCCTTAAGCGACCCGTTACGAAGTTAGTACTACTCCCGGTTGCAGAGGATGAGTCGGTTGAACCGACAGTTCAAGGTGGGCGGAATGTTGGAGACGGAGCAGCACACGACGGCCGACTAGCAGCCCACGACTGCCGACTGGCAGACTGAGCATCGCACATTTATACTCTGGCTCCTTGTTCCTGTGACAACATGCGAACGAGGGAAAGGAGACAAAAAGGCGAATATAAGCAGCGGTAGTTGTGGAGTTGGTATCAGTACAAGTCAAGCAGTCAAACGCTGCACATCAACATAGATAAGAAACGGATAGATGGTTATATTTAAATAAACTTGAATTAATAAATCGAGTTTACAAGTATCATGTCACCACTTGATTCTGCATTTCTTCAAACAGATCTTGGCAACTTCTCGGTTTGGTGTCGTAAAAAATGTTTAGAGCTTAATAGCGCTAAATGCCAGTCTATAACCTTCTCACGAAAACGCATATATATTCCACTCCGTCCCTACTCTCCTCGTAACCAACCCCCCACCATCGTCCAATCGATTTGCGACCTTATTATTTTATGTGATAAAGAACTTAATTTCCTTTCACATATTGTCGAGATGATTCTTAAGATCAACTCAACCCTCGGGTTTATAAAACGGTGGTCTAAAGAATTGTCCAACCCCTACGTCACCCGGTCTCTCTACTTTTCATTTGTCCGCCCACAGCTCGAATATGTTAGTCAGGTATGGTCCCACCTATCAGCACACACATTCGCAGAAACGAGAGCATTCAAAGTCGCTTCCTACGTGTCGCTCTTCGTGGACTAGGATGGGTAAACCCTCTGATTCCATTACACCAACCGTCTCAAATTAATTAACCTGAAAATGGTTGAAGAACGCAAAATTCTGTATGATATCCTATTTGTTGTTGTGAGAAAAAATAAATCATTATGGAAAATTTAACAAGCCTCAGGACTTACTAAATAAGGCCAAGACCGGTTCCCGGTTGTAGTGCCGATGATGATGATGATGATCCTATTTGTTCACCAACTTCTCTCCGACTCCGCCGACTGTTCCAATCTTCCCAACTCAACTTTTTTCAATACAAACCCACGCAACACACGTAATTCTCGCCCGTTCTACATTCCCCCGCCATACCCCTTACGACTCCAACGAACCCAACTCTCGGATGCTACGAAGTGTCAACTCCAAGTCATACATCTTTGGTTTCAATATTAATACCCTCACTGTTAAACAGGGCCTCCTGAATATCTCCCTTTAACTTCTTTTCATGTCCTGTCCTATCTGTAGTGTACTCATTAAAACAGAAACACATTTTCCATAATATATACCGGATCACAAATCATAATCCATGATCATGAAACAAAATACCGGACGGCACATGCCAAAGCACTGACACCATAAGAAGTCAGTCAGAAGGTATAACATGAGAATATACTCAATTGCCCAGGTGTTCCGATAGATGTGTGTCATGTATGGCACAGGATATCACGGTGCATGATACTCACAAAAAGTATTACATAACAATACTCGTTGCCCAGGTGTTTCGATAGATGTGTGTTATGGTGCATGGTACTCACTTGTTAACGTGAGGTCTGAGAAGTGACTCATTGTGGATTTGCCATGCAATGTGCAATGAGTGTTTGAAATTAGGAACATCGTTTTCAGGTCATAATTGGACGGCCGGAGTGTGATGGCACATGTCACCTATTTGGTAGCGATATGCATCGGAAATGTTGATATGAGAAATAGTATTTAAGAGCCGATTTTTGAAAGAATAAAGCAGATACACTCCGACTACAATCAAACATGCGTCTCATCATTTTTTTTTCTTTTTGGCAGACATTTATGCCATTTGTGTCCTGCCCTATGAATGCACTCCGACTATGGCATTCGTGCCCTGCTATATAGTCAAGCGTATATCTCTTCTTTAGGACCTTCTACCCGTGATAGCACTGTTTGAACGAATTGGATCCGACACAACATTGCGTTGACCTCTACTACAAATTTGTTAAATAACCTTCGCATTTTGCGTCAAATTTTGCAGTATCCTGCTTGGCGATGCACGAATCCTTACAAGCCGACTCTCCCAACATCCCACCTCATATGGCGACCCTGCCACAATAAACCAACACGTTATTACTCTACATATCCCCCATCATCGCAGTTAAGTTATTAATTAATATAGTTCATAAGTTAGATCTAAGAATTTTTTTATAAGCTCGTTCTAAGCTAATAAATGGGGTGTAGCCCCATTAAACCTAAATGGAGTGTAGCCCCACTAAACCACCTAGTGTAACCGTTATTGGTCTGACACTATTTACCTTTTTATATCTTCTCCATGGTGAAATTTGCATTAAAATGAACAAAATTTCAGACCATTGAAGGTGTAAAAAAAAGGCGTGCCTTATGCAAGAACCCACAAAAGAAGACTTTCAATACTGTTTTGAATAATGTAAAATGCATAAGATGCGTTGTATTGATAAAGGGGGGGTGAATAAATTGAACTGGAATGTTTTAAAGCTATATTCCCGTTATTTTATAATCCCTCCACATAGTTATATCGTACCTCCGTCCTATGAATCCAAGTGTCTGATAAACCATCGCAATCGGGAATTGTCGCCATATTAGAAATTCCCTCGTCCATAATCTGATTATTCACATCATTACGAATATTTTCATCCTTTAATTGAACCTGGTATCCTGCTGGTAATCTCCGATTCCGTGTCATTGTTGCATCTTTATTATAATCCTGTGCTCTCAATTCATCCATTGGTGACTGGCTTAAGTTATGTACAGTTGCTTCGTTAGAAACCAGCATCTCCATAATTCGTTCCTGGCTGTATCTGAAAGGATACGAAGTGAACACAAAGAGAAAGGTAAGAGGGATTAGAAATGTACAAAGCAAAATACAAGAAAGAAACAGTTACAACTTATAATTAAAACCCAGACACACTTTCCCCATTGTCTTCCGGAGGACTTAATCAAGTTTGCCTGGCAGTTTGGCTCTTATGTACCGAAATCAATTAATCGACGGTTGTGCCTTTTCCATCGGGAAAGCTTAAATATGCAAACTGTTCCTTCTGAAATGGCTTCTTGAGGTTTTCTCAACCCAACGCTACGACACTTACGAAGGAATAGGAAATGTTAACCGAAATTTAATAAAATAAATCTAGCGTTGGTTGAGGATTGTTTTAGCTGGAAGACGGTACCATACTGTGGTATGTTTACCTTTGAAGTTTTTCTTTAACTGATGTCAACAAGGTTTTTGAACCAATCGAGTTGGGTTGGAATGATTTGTATCTCTTCCTCTTTGTTCGGATTTGAATTAGTCTGACATTGGACTGAAAATTACCACGAATTATTAGACAAGTTTTGCTGAGTTATATCTAACTAGTATTGGTTTCGACTAAGGTCCTCAAATACATTTTAAGTGTAATATTTACCATATTAGTGAAGCTATTTAATTAGTAAGTTAGTGAGGTCATGAACTTTAGGGTTGTCACAGACCAATAAATAGATAGATAGATTTTTGATAAATTTTAGTAGATATTTGATAAATATTATAAGTTGCTTAGTTTATTATGGCTGAACCATTTACATTTACATATTTATAGCAATGTAAAACATTTCAAAGAAAGATATCCATGCTGTGTTTTGATAAATAATAAACTCAGTATGTTTCTACCCGGAAGATAGTACTCGTAGTTAGTACTATTAGACATAAGTTACCATGTACCTTGTAAATAATAGTTAAATATAAATAAATTCAATATGTAAAGTTTAAAATCGAATAGAAAAGCAGTTAAATTGGGTAAATTGAACAATGGGACATACACAGTCAGCGCAAAAAGTTGAAGTCGTTTCACCACGTAACGGTTATTATCATTCGATTCACAGAAAAATGGTAATTAATAGAAAGGGTGACATTACAGCCTAGACCTCCTGAAATTAATTCCAAGTACAGTAATTTACCACAATTTGACAGCAGTAACTAGTAAATTTATTGCCCAATCGTGCGGATGTCAGTTGTGTGGGTGACACGCCTCTTTAACAACCCAGTTCGTGGGGAGGATAAAACGAAATCAATATTTTAATTTTATTCATAATTTTTTAATTTATTTGCAGCTAAAGCTGTTAAACAAATTGTGGTAAGCTATTAAAGTGCATAGTCCAACTTAATATCAATTATGGCAAGGAGGTTGCGACATGCGTTTGGCTGTAAATATGTAGGTTCAACTACAGAGATTGCGCTATTTTGGGGTTCGTGATAGCATCTATAGAACCCTCGTATGTTGAGCTTAGTACAAGTGAGTCAACAAAAAAAGAAGAGAAAAATAGCATTAACAAAAACTTAAACTAACTTAAAACTATAGTATAAAAAATGTACCAGTTGGAGGGGTGTGTGTGTTGTGGGGGCAAGTGAGTGCCTGGAGTATGTGCGGGGGTTGTGGTTCGGTCGATAAGGGGAGGTTATTATTGAGCGTGAGGGGGGACCGCCTAGAATCGGGGGAGTGATAGGGAAAAATAATGTAGGGGGGTGACTAAGAGAATGCGTTATGAGGTTGAAATCAAATGACGTGTTGTAGTTGACGCTTCTCAGCATCTGTGGAGGGGTTCGTTCAATCCGTATGGTGCGGTGGGCGGGGGGATGCGTGTGATCCGTAGGTTTGGGCGCAATCGACCGAGCCAGAGAGGAGTCGGTGAATAAATAGGATCTCGACGGATAGGCGATCACAGTTGAATGAAAGACGGCTTCAGTAGTCGTAAAGAGACGAAAGTTAGATTTATGGAGATGGTAGGCGTATTTATTGCCGGGGAAACAGACGGTGGCAAGTGGTCCTGAAAGAAGTGTAACACACTTTTTCTAACGCATACCATCATAATCAAATAGCATATGTAAGGCGCCTTACATGAGTCTCTGGTTGAAGCGGCTTATGCCAACGCCCTTGAAAGGTGCGCAGCCACAGTGTGCCGCCGTATTAACGGGCGGCGAGATCAGCAGATGATCGGCTATGAAAAAGCGTATAGCGGAAAAACGGAAGTCAGTCAATTATCGGCAAGTATTGTACAATGTGTGAGCGTTTTTCAGGTCTCTGTTTGGTTATTCTTTTGATTTTCTTTGTTCATATACATTTTCAGCATCAAAAATGGGATAAAGCAAACACTAACGCTAACAAAAAAAATCGTGTGTGGTGGCCGGTAAATTAATATTTGTTCGAAGATTGTCCGTATGAAACAGTTAGTGCGCGCGTTATTCTGACAAGCATTAAAAGTGATTGAAGGTAGGACCAATATGAGCAAAGCCAACAAAGAAATCGGCAAATTCAGTGCATACTGGTTCTTGGCAGACTCTTCTGCTTATCTTATGGACGGAGGACCTTTCCTGCCTGCTGGAAAATCGCTCGAGTTCAGCCAATCCCAAAGACGGGAAAAAAGTGTCTCCCACAAAATTACCGTCCGATAGCATTACTGTCTATTTTATCTAAGGTAATGGAAAAAGTTATCAATACAGAGTTAGTTAAGTATTTGGAGTGCAACGGACTTCTGAATGATCGTCAATACGGATTCCGTGGCTGGCGGTCCACGGGAGACCTTTTGACACTCCTCGAGAATCGATCGATCCGGGTTGTTGTGGACGGCGAGTGTTCGGATCTGTATCCTGTTAATTCGGCGGTGCCCCAAGGTTCTATTTTGGCTCCAACCTTGTTCTTGCTTCACATAAAAGATTTGTTAGAGACAACGGATAACAAAATGTTTAGTTTTGCGGATGATAGTACGCTTGTTTCCTCCTTTTCGAGTGTTCGGCCGATTGGTGCATCTGTGTCGCATCAGCTGAGATGTAGACAGATTGACTCTCTGAATCAGGATCTAGATAGGGTCCTGCAGTGGGGAAGGGCCAATCTCGTCGACTTCAATGCAGCGAAGACACAATATACAACATTCACAAAGAAAAGTGAATTACACAGCTGATGATGGATGGTTAGGCCCTCGAATCTGGGGAAAGCTTGAAATTGCTCGGTGTCAGGGCCTGACCATCCATCATCAGGGCGGGAATGTATCGTGGCATAAACACGTGTCTCAGGAAAACTGAGCTATCTTTTTAGAGCCATGCAATATTTTACTCCGGCCCAACTTCTTCTCCTATATAAATCCCAAATTAGACCCGCGCTCGAATATTGCTCTCATATTTGGAGCTCGGCTTCTAAACATACCCTCGACCTATTTGAGAGCATCCAGAAACGAGCGATCCGCCTCATCGGGGACACGGCGCTGACGTCGCGACTACAGTCACTATCACATCGAAGGTGCGTAGCAGACCTCAGTCTGTTTTACAGATATTATCACGGGTACTGTTCTTCGGAGATGCTTGGTATTGTTCCACGCAATTTGGTTTATATGCGCTTCACAAGACAATCCGACGGATCGCACCCGGTTTGGTTCATCTCCCGACGGCGCGAACATCCCTGCATCAGAACTCGTTCCGTTACAGAGCGGGGAAGCTGTGGAACTCCCTTCCCAAGCGAGTGTTCCCAGAGCGTGACAACCTGCAACTGTTCAAAAAGAACTGCAATAGTTATTTGATGGCATCTCGGAGCGCCCACTCGGCGCTATAGGTTCGCCTCTCCCGAGAGAAGTCTAATAAAAAAAAAAACACAAACCAGCTCCGCGATGGGCTTAAGAAACATGACTTGAAAGGGGCAAAAGTTGCTACACTAGCTTTTGGTGTACGAGCGATTAGCTGGAGCGGATGATACCAGTATGTGAGGAAACGAGGCTGAAGAGGAGACGGAATGTAATGAAGATGACCAAAGCGAAGTGAACAGAAACAGGCAGGAAATCCAATATTTGAAGGCAGCGCTGTAAAGTATTAAGTCCCAAGAGGGAGATGAAAAGAAAAGGGGACACCCGACTCGAAACCGAGAGCAGTGGTATAGTAGTATAGAGGATAAGAGAAGAGAAGACTGGATCGAGAAGTGGATACACCGTGACGGATGTGACTGAAGTGCTTTGTGAGTTCAATCCATGGCATCCAGCCGGACCTTCTTTAACTGAATACGCTCGAAGAGTGCGACAAATTAGAGATGTATACCAGTTAGATGGAAGGCTAGTTATGGCAGCGATTAGTAAGCTAGACGGAGCAGCAAAACTTATTTTGGAGTATTGGAGTTCTGCATTCATCATTAGAAGAATTTCTGTCTGATGTGGTCCAACATTTCCTACCGGAGGATGACATAGCTGATGTGCATTAACTTTTACGTAATAAAAAGCAAAGGCCATATGCAGACATAGAAGAGTTTGTGTATGAGGTGAGAGCGATAGCTTCACGGGTTCAATTGAAAGAGAAGACAGTGGTCAAATATGTACTACGAGCCATCGGTATGGAAAGTCGTGACGCTCTAAAAGCAGGGCAGCCTAGTTTAGTGAGGGCAGAATCCTCATTTATTTTGCTTAATGCAAGCTTAAATTAAATTTAAATTAATTAATATTAAAAAAACCTTACAGACTATCTTATATCTAAAATAAGAAGGAGAATAAAAAAAAAAAAAGAAAAACCAGGAGGTGAAAATGACTGATCGATGGGGGGGGGGGGGGGGGTAGGAGGCTAGGGAAGAGCAAGTGTATGTAGGGGGGGGGGGGGGGGGGGGCGCAAATTCGGCATTTGTGAGACAGTGACAGTGAAGGGCACGTCTACGTACTGGTATGGGGCCGGGGTTGGTGAGCTGGGGGGAGAGGTGGAAACTGGGGTGGGGCGGGGTTAGGACTGGTTTCTTCTGAGACGTCGTTTGAGGGCAGGAGTGGAGGGGTTGAAATCGAAGGAGGCGGGGAAAGAGTTGGCCTGTCGTAGCATACGCGAGATGGGCTCGTTAGCGCCGTGAGAAGTGTGATGCGCGGGCACGTAAAACAGTCGAGGGTTCCGCACATTACGGGGATTTGTATGAAATGTTAAAGTGGAGAGCAAGCTTGGGCAATTGATTGAGCCTGACAGAAGGCGATGGACAAAGATGATGTCAGCATGGATTCTGCCCTCCTCAAGTGTGTTGAGATTGATTAGAAGGAGCCGGCCTAAATATGGTGGTAGAATGAGTGGGTTTTCCCAGTTTAGTCCACGGAGGGCAAATCGCAAGAAACAACGTTTAACGCCCTCGATCCTACGAATGTGAGACAGTTGATACGGGGACCAGACCTGACTATCATACGAGGGTTGCCTTTTATATTTCGGGATTAGAGAACAAAAACATATATTGATCATCGAAAATCACTTTATTGTTTTTCAAAATATTCCCCATGAAGATCTATACACTTTTGCATGTGTTTAAACCAATTGTCGAAGCACTTTTGCCACTCTGATTGAGGTATCTCCAACACATGCATTCTGAATGCAGCAACCGCTTCTTCAGGTGTCGAAAAACGTTGACCTCTCAGTTTGTTTTTTACGTACGGGAATAAAAAGAAGTCATTCGGTGCCAAGTCAGGACTATACGGCGGATGACCCATCAAATCGATGTTTTGGGTGCTCAAAATGCAGTTGTCGTAGCCGATGTGTGAGAGGTCGCATTGTCGTGGTGAAGAGTGATCCGTCTTCGGCGGTTGGTTTTCCTGATTTCTTGAAAGACAACTGGCAAACAAATGGTTGTGTACCACTCAGAATTGACTGTTCTGCGTTGTTCTAGTGGTACGGTTGCGACATGTCCAATTTTTCCGAAAAAACAGGCGACCATTTGCTTGGAAATGCTTCGTGCGCGAACAACTTTTGTTGGATTTGGCTCATCTTGAAACACCCAGACAGTCGACTGCTGTTTACTTTCGGGCTCATACGCGTAAATCCACGATTCATCACCTGTCACGATGTCATAGACGTGTTTCGAAGCACCGCGACCGTATTTTTTGAGCATTTCTTTCGACCAATTGACACGAGCCTTTTTTTGGGCGATTGACAAATTGTGTGCTATCCAACGCGAACAAATTGTTTTGACAGTCAAATGTTTATGCAATATTGAATGTATGCTGGTCCCACTAACGCCTAAGGTTGTCTCAATCTCACGATAGGTCACATGACGATCTTCCAATATCAGTTCGCGCACAGCATCAATGGTTTTCGGAACAACAACCGATTTTGGACGACCTTCACGAAATTCATCTTGGAGTGACCTACGACCACGATTGAATTCACCATACCATCGATAAACACTGGTCCTTGATGGAGCTTCATCGCCAAAAATTGAATTAAGTTCATCCATGCACTGTTGCTGAGTTAATCCACGCCGAAAGTTGTAAAAAATAATCGCACGAAAATGTTGACGATTTAATTCCATTTTTGGGCCGAGATGAATCTTTTAAGTTACTGTAAACAACACAAATAGCGCTCGTATGTCAAAACGTTCTGAGTGCGTATAACCTCAAAAATGTCCAACTTTACGACAGAGCTGTCAATTGCCGGATTGCAACAATAGGGTTGCCAAATCCCGAAACATAAAAGGCAACCCTCGTATTCGAGTAGTGGCCGGACAAAAGTTGTGTAGAGTGATCGGGTGACGTAGGGGTTTAGGAATTCCATCGACCAGCGTTTTACAAAGCCAAGGGCGGCGTTGGCCTTAAGGGTTGTGTCATCGATATGTGCGGTAAATCTAAGCTCCCTGTCGCATAGGACGCCCAGGTCGTGAATCGATTCAACCAATGTTATCGGTTGGTCTAGCAAGAGATAGGAACGGGGCTGGGTAGGGGAGCGTTTCCGAGAGAAGGTGATTGTGTGACATTTAGCGATGTTCAGTTCAAGGCAGTTATTTTGGCACCAGATCGAAAAGCTGTCAAGGTCCGATTGGAGAAGTGAGGAGTCAAGGGGAGAGCGGATAGTCTTGAAAATGTTGGTATCATCCGCGTAAAGCGAGATGGGGGAGAGATTGATGCAGGAGCCTATGTCATTTATGGTTAGGATAAATAGGAGGGGGCCGAGATGACTGCCCTGGGGGACACCCGAGGTTGAAAGAAAAGGATCGGAGTGGGTGGATCTAAATCGCACACGGCAGGTTCGAGAGTCGAGATAGGATGAGATCCACTTAATCAACAGGGGTTCAAAATCAAGGGAAGATAATTTGAAGAGAATGAGGTTATGGGAGATTTTGTCGAAGGCCTTGCTGAAGCCGGTAGTGACTACAACGACCTAATCGCCGTTTTCTAAGGCAAGGAGTGTGTGGGATGTGAATTCGACAAGGTTGGTAGTAGTGGACTTGCCGTAGAGGAAGCCGTGCTGGTTAGGAGAGATGATGGGTGTGCAGCGAAAACATAACGCTTCATATAGGAACAGTTTAGGAATGTGCGAAAGCTTAGCAATGGGACGATAATTGGATATATCGTTTTTTGGCCCCTGTTTATGTATGGGGGTTATGTAGGAGGATTTCCAAATGTCGGGGAATAGACCTTGTGCAAGGGATAGATTGAAGATTGGAGCGAGCGGGAGAGAGAGAGAGAGAGAAGAGGAGCATTTTTTTAAAGAAGATAGCAGGGAGTCCGTCTGGGCCGGGACTGAAATCGTCTTTCAGTTGTTCAAGTTTTTCTTTAACTTGGTGTTGTTGAATGTGTAGAGGGATGAGTGGGCCAAGGGAGAATTCAGACATGCCAGTAAAGTAGGAGGGGTTCGGCTGGAGCTTGATACCATACAGAAGCTTTTTGTCGATTCCGTCAGTCGTTAGGTTTCTGTTTATTGGTAGATTGATATCGTTCGAATGTAATTCTTTTCTTAACGATATGGTGAATCGTGACCATCGCATTGCCCCGTAGTTGTAGGGTTGTGGGACCACGAATTCCCCCAGTTCCGCCAGTTCGTTCGAAAGGTTTATTACGGCCGTGAATCACAGTGGTCACTGTTGTTTTTGTTTTTAGTTTTTAAATCACATTTAATTTCCTAATTCTATTTACATATTATGTATAATATTAGGGGTAAATGTTCAACCGTCTTTTACAATTACAGTCCTTAAATTAACTTACTAGCTCTAAGCGAGCTCTCTAAATTACACAGTATAAATTGATTTTTATTTATGCTTTTCGGCGTACATTGTTTTCCTTATATATAAATGAACATTAACTAGGTAATATATTAGAGGGGCTCCTCGTTTACATCTATACGTTTTACATTATTATTATTATTATTATTATTATTATTTTTTTTTTTTTTTTTTTTTTTTTTTTTTTTTTTTTTATTTTATTAAGTAACAAACAAAAACTTCAAAACGAAACGAAAAGGTAAATAAAAATAAAACAGAAAAGCAACAAAATAAGTAATAAAGTGGTCACTGTTGTATTAAATTGTGCGTAAACAGTATCTGTTATGTCAGTTGGTGTTTAATAGTCTCAGTCGTGTGTCAGTAGCCATGATATCTAGATAGGATCTACCTCTAGGGAACGATGGATATTCCGTAGCTAGGTCAGTTTTATATTCTACGTGATATTGATCTAACCAGCTAGCCAGTTGATTCCCTCTGCTGTTGGATATTCAATTTCCCCAATCTTTAAGTTTGGCGTTCATGTCTCCATCTATAATAAAGTCCTTTTTATCCAATTGGAGTTTCAAGCATCGAACGAGAATCTCAAGTTCTGTTATTAAGTGATTATACTGATGTGCCTCGGGTGTATAAACCGAGATCGCATACAGCCCCCTTGCTGAAGTAGTATGCGTACGATGCATGCTTCAAGCATCCAGATCCTGCGCACTTCTCCACTATATACGACTTTGTGTTGGAGCCCTTTTCTAATAAAGATGGCGACACCTCCCCCTTGTGAGGAATTGGGTCGGTCTCTTCGTATAAAGTTTATGCCTCTGGTTTAATTTATTTTCCCTGGCTAGAAACACGGCACGAAAATCGAATCTATTGTTTTGTTCAGGTATTTGGTGGTTCACTTTTAAGACCGTTCATTAAGAGATTTGTTAATTATCGTTTGTTGGTTGTCGACACCTCTTTACCGGATGATGGTCATTATTATTATTATTATTATTATTATTTATTACGATGTAATTAATTACACAATAACTTAATTCTAAATAGCGCTAGCTGCTAGGGCTTTCGGCTAATATCGAGTTAATTTAAATTTTGTTATGAAGGTTAGTAAGTGTTAGTAATTCGTATGTGTAGTTGATATTCTGTTCTGATGGTTTTGCCAGAATGTTGCTGAAGGGGTCGTTTCCAAATAGTTGGTTTGCGATGGTTTGGACTTTTGGGCAGTCGAATATGATGTGATGTGGAGTAAGTTGGACTTGGTTGTTGCAATTACTGCATTGTGGGGGCTGGTTTTTGTAAGGATGTGTTGGTGAGTGATGTTGGTGTGTCCTAGCCGGAGTTGTAGGAAGCATTTTATTTTTCTGTTTGAGACTGTTGTTGGGTAAGTAACGGGTTTGGTGTAGTGGTGCCATTCTTCTTCCTCCACGTTCTTAAGGGCATTTTTTACCTGTCTTCTTATGTCCGTTTTGTTAGGATAATAGAAGGAGACGAGAGGCGACTTTGTCCCTAGTTTTGCCGCCGCGTCGGCTGCTTCATTTCCACTAATGTTACAGTGCCCGGGGGTCCAAAGTAGCTTTATTTTATTAGCTTTCTTAATAATGTTATCTTGGATTTGACGAATGACAGCATTTGTGGAGTTTACGTTGGTTATTGCTTCTAGAGTTGAAAGGCTATCAGTACAGATAATCGTTGGGATTTTCTGGATCAGTTTTGTTGCTTCCAAAATTGCCGTTGCTTCCGCTGATAGGATGGAACAAAAGGTGGGAAGTGATCCCATTCTGATTATTTTTTTGCTATTGCTGACTATAGCAAATGACACATTTGATTCGTTTTTGGAACCATCTGTGAAAAACGGGTTCCAGTTTTGATGTTTGTTGATGGTATCCTTGAAAAGTTTTTGATAGATTATCTGATTTGTTGAATGTTTTCGATAATGGGACAGGTCATCTAAGATTGTATTTCTCGGAATTAACCATGGAGGGTGCTGTGTGCGGTGAGGTTTTGAAATATTTATAGGGATATGTAAGTCCTTGGCTATATCGATGGCCCTTTCCAGTCCTGAGCGGTATCCCGACCTTCGTTTTTTTTTATACATTTTTCGGATGTCCTGCACTATGGGGGTTGCTATAGACATTGTAAATTTGTAAGCGAGTGTAGCTGATATATATTTTAGTCTGTTTTCTATAGATGGGAGACCGCATTCGACGAGGATGTTTTTTATTGGTGTAGTACGGAATGTTCTGGTACTTGCTTGAGCTGCGGCGTGATAGGGAGATTTTATTGTTTGCAGGGTCGTTTTGCTACATTTTCCGTATATCATTAGTCCGTAGTCGATTTTAGATAGGATGATGGCTTTAGTTATGTTAATAAAGGTGTTAGTATGTGCAAATCCATTCTTATATGCTAGGTATTTTACAATAAAAGCGGTTTTGTGTTCACAATTCTTTCACTGCACAATACGGCTAAAATTTGCGTCCTTACTGTTCGAGAGTTCGTCTGGCAATGCGGATGATGGTCAATTTGGTATTCCGCTCGCACACAAGTTCCTTGGACTATATGAGGTTATCAACACCCTGCGCAACGATTCTTACATTTTACGTCGGATAGGAGGGAGTCAGGGGTCCAAGCAAACATCATACGCCGCCGACTATGTGGAGCCCGGGGCAAACGACGATAGTGAGGATCTATTTAGGAGTGACGACGAGGACGACGGAGATGAACATTCAGGTCGAGTGTCCAGTCAGGACGGCCGGGTATTGAATGGAAATGAAGGAGGTGAATTTAAGATAAACTTATAGTTTTCAGTCACATCGTGACAAGGGATACAAGCAGAATTTTGTTTATTCCCATAATTCACAGCCAATCAGAACACGACATTCTTGATAGGGTGAGCAAAAGAATAAAAGAGTGTCAGCCATGAAAAGTTTAATAAAGTGAATATTTTTACACCACACTACCCTAAATGCCTATCGCTCTGCTGTCACACTGCCTCTCGGAAGGAAGACAGGCCTGTAACTAAATAAAACTAGCTGCTGTTGCAAGTCTCTCTCGGATGAGGCACGTTCTTAACTAATTCACGGTCCTTTTTCAAAGCTTTATAGCCTTGAAATGCTCTTGCCTTAGAATTACAGAATACGCGTAGGTTTTCTCAAACATCAAGGCTTTCGAAGAGGAAATTCCCGTCACAATTTAAAATTTCAAACAAACACTTTGCTAACTACTTCATAATATAATATATATAATATAGTTAATAAAAATTGATGATTAACGAGGTTAATTTATGTCTTCAACTGCTGAAAACTAACTAATGAACATACGGCGCTCAAACTCAGCATCAAACTAGATTACAACTGCACCAAAACAAACTTTGTTTAAAGTCCTTTGAATGATTCAGCACTGGTTATAATTTGTCAGATTGTATTATGAACAGACGTCGAGAAAACTTACACGAATGTCGCATGTATTGATGCAAAACTCTCGTGTGATTACAATGGCTCGGCACAAGATACCCCATTCGAAATAGGATGCAAGGTGGGACCCGTAATGAATGAGTGAAAGCGACCATTATAGACATTACGCCCTTATAGCAGTTGAATGTCTGGAAAAACACAGACCCCAAACTCTCTCCAACGTAATTTTAAAAGTTTGAGTTTCAGATAATTTACAAAATTTAGCGAAGCTTTTACATAATTTTATAATTATTGTTTTAATGCAATTAATGATAATATTTCTAGGTTTCTTTGGGGCTCGGTACTATGCGAACCGCTATGAGTTGTTTGACGAACTGAAGTCTGAGTTTGATAAAATCACATTTGCCTTACGGCATCTCCTATACTTTCTTATCTATACGCCGCATGGAAGAGAAATACCATAATAAGGGTGAACATTATTTGGATTTTTATTTTTGGTTAATTTCTACAACGATAAATATATTATTCTTTACAGACTTACGGTTTCATCTTTGGCAGGATTTATTTTTCGAGTTGGTTTTATAACCGTTTAATCACATTTATTTGTTAATTATTGCCTTATCAGGGAGTAAGCACAGATTGATACTTTAATTGCACGTATCTATTAATTCAGTTGATCAAGGTGGCACATTGGAAATACAGAAATAAGGATACCTAGCAGATGGTTCATAAAGTTACTGTCAAGCACTTCAAAGAAAATAAGTTTCAGCTTCAAATAACAATCCAAGGAATAATATTTTTTGTCCACAAACATCTGCGAGTCATTCTATTAGAAATAGCGCCACTTCAATGCCGATCCTTCAGTACGAAATTGGGACATTTAGATCACCCATTTCTTGATGAGTAAACTGTTTCAATTGTGAGGCTAATAACAAAATATTTATTTTATTACGTTACAATCGAATCCATCCACAAGGTGGGACTGACGTTTTTAAACTAGCGCATTATGGTATCGGGTGGCAGCTATCCACCCTTAATAATTGCGATATGTTCGTTAACCCTTAGATAACGGAACTTCGGATAATATGATACGTCATATTGTGGAGGCATTTGAGTGAGAAGCGGCGATGAGCACAATGAACGCTTTTGAACTCGAAATTCAGAAAAATAATGTTGATACCAAACTCTTCAGAGTACCAGCTACGTTCTTCTCAATGTTGTTGTTCGCCAGTGGTGCTTAAAGATGCATACGAAGGACATGGGGACAAAGTTATCATAGTCCCCTAGTCGAACTTCCGCGGGTGTCGATGAGTGAACTTCATGTATGGGGAATGTTGAACTGTTGGTCCTGCCTTTTTCATGTCCATCACTTTAATGAACTGCAGCATTTTGCTTCTTTATTTTCCAATTTGGGGTTCGGGAAAAACCACATTTGATTGTGCTGGAGTTTGATAACATTCATTGGGCTTCCTCCCGGTGGATTGCTGCACATTAGTGTTGAATAGAATTCAAACGGGGAACGCATATATTTTTGCGGATTTTATATGTTGACTGCTTTTTTATTGGCCATTGATTAAAACGCGATTTGATTAAAGCCATGAAATTGACGTGGGAAGCACCGACCACGAAAATAGTATCGGTATAAATTAGGACTGTTTTAAATAGCACACCAGTTATCTTGGTTTTTTCCCTACTTCCTTGTTGTGAATGAGGTGTACGGGTGGAGTGTGAACGTGTCTGGGGTCACAACGGGGAAGAAGGATAAGTTAGCGGAATCATTTTGTTGGTTCAGAGAGTAGGGAGAAATTGACGCAAATTGTATGTAATTCAAAATTAGTTTGTAGCCACCACGGTTATTGAGTTTGATTTGAAAACCAATACGAGTGTAATCCATTCATCGGAAGATTATGTAATCATGCAGTTTCAGTAAACCATTCGAATAAATATGGTATGGGATTGGGTCAACATGCAGGCAATATGTATAGTAAGCATGAATGCGAAATAATTGGTAAGACAGATCAATTTTACTTGTCGCTTGTCAACTAAAACTAAAATAAACTTTAAGGGGTTAGAATATCTTGAAGGGATGAAAAGTTTTCTTTTTTTTACTTTAGTTATGTGGGGGGTACTGTTGTAGCAGGAAATGAAATGAACGGGCGACTACTCGTGCGAAAGATATTATTTATTAAAAAGGAACTTGACGATGATTAGTATAAAAACAATTCAAGTGTTACGTCATGTTGAAGCAAAAGGCGCGCTCGGACTTGTATAAATGTCAGATGTAGAGTGAGCCCGTTAAGGTGTGAATTCATTTGCCTTTTACTCGCAACGCCCGGTCCGGCGCTGGAATCGCATAGAGCACGCAGCTTAGGGCGGATCCACAACACTCTCCTCGATTGTAGTGCTGGGTTGATCCTCTGAAGAACCCCCGACGCCGATCGAATCCAGACACTTCCGATGTTTTTCTTTTGTCAATCCCTTCGTGAGAAAATCCGCGGGCATCTTATCCGAAGGAAGGTGCTTAATATCCAGTCGACCTTCGCGCAGGACATCTCTAACGAAATGATGCCTGATGTCGATGTGTTTCGATCTCACGTGAAACGTGTGATCCTGGGCCAGTAGTTGTGCCCCTCGGTTGTCGTTCATCACCAAAACTCTTTCACACTCGAACAGCTTGAGCTCCGACAAGAATCCCTGTATGTATAGAGCTTCTCTCGCGGCTTCAGTTAATGCCATGTACTCCGCCTCAGTGGACGAAAGCGCGACGGTGCGCTGTTTCCTCGACTCCCAGCTGATGGCGGCACCGCTCAGGTTAAAGACGTATCCGGTATACGACCTTCGATCTACCGGGCACCCAGCCCAATCGGCGTCAACAAACCCTTCCAAGGTTTTCATGCTCTTCGTGTACATGATTCCGAAGTCAGCGGTCCCCTTCAGATATCTCAGGACGCGTTTCGCCGCCTTCCAGTGTGCCCCGCCGTGAGAAGTGTTGACTGAGACAACTGACAATATGCGAAATGTAATTCAGAGCTCCGTCACGCTCGCGATAGTCCCGATTTCCTCCTGGTGATCCTTCTTCTTCAACGTCCTTCTCGAGCCTCGAACCCGATTCAACGGGAGTACTGACGGTGTTACAGTCCTCCATCCGCAATCGAGAGAGTAGTTCCCGAACGTAATTTGGTTGAGAAATGGTGATCTGATTTCTGCTCCTGGCGATTTCGATACCCAAACAATAGCGAGCTGTTCCCAGATTTCCCGCCTCGAATTCCTGCCACAAACCTTTTTGGACGAAATCAAGATCCTTCTGGTCTCGATAGAATATCAAAATGTCGTCAAAGTAGACCAGTATTATCAACGGTTCTCCCTCTCGTTTGAGGCGATAAACGCACGGATCCGCGCTCGTCGGTGTCATATTTAATTCTTCGAGTTTCCCATCCAGTCTCTTATGCCATTGCCGACCGGCCTGTTTAAGGCCTTACAAAGCCTTTTTCAAACGACAAACCTTTTCGCCACCCTGAAGCCGTTTTAGCATTTCCTTGGCGCGGCTCTCGATGTCGGATTTGCCTTGTGTCGCGACGATTTTCTTCAAACATCCCGCGAGTAAATCGGGTAATTCCATGTACGTTTCCTCTTCGATCGTACCGTTCAGGTAGGCGGTCGTGATGTCCATCTGATGCATCTTAAGGTCGTGCTTGACCGCCAGTGCAAGTAGCATACGCATGGATCCCATGCGAGCGATCGGAGCGTAGGTATCGTGAAAATCGATCCCGGGTTGCTGCGCGAACCCCCTCGCCACGAGTCGTGCTTTTCTTCTCTCGACCTTGCCGCCCGAGTCGTACTTGTTCCTGAGAACCATTCGACATTCTACCACGTTGCGATTCTTGGGTCGATTCACGATCAACCATGTATCGTTCTTGATTAAGCATTTGACTTCTTCGACGATGGCGTCCAACCATTCTTCTTTGTCCGGTCCGTTCAATGCTTGCCGATACGGGTCCTCCGAGTGAAGACTGGATAAATTTGCCACCAGGTCGTCCGATATGTGCGACTTCTCGTCGTCGAGATTTCGGTCGATCCCATCCCCGCTCGATCCGCGAGGATCCTCGTCTTCTTGCGTGGTTCGATACAATTTTCACGGGCGAGCGGGTCGTCCGGTGAGAATCTTTCTAGGTCTACCTTGAGCGCTTCTGATCGTTTCGGATCCCCACCTAGGTGAGGTTTAAAGATATTCGGCAATGATCCTCCCTCGGGATTGTGATTCGAATCTCGATTCAGATTTGACGAAGACGGTGACGATTCGTTATGCATTTCCGTTTTCGTGTCGGTATCAGTAAATTTGATGTCTCGTGTCGTGGTTACCCTTCGTTTGTTTGATACCCATACTCGATAGCCTTGAGTCGATTCGTCGTATCCGAGGAAAATGCATTTCATATCTCGCGGTTCCAGCTTCCCTTTTCCGGGAGTTTTAACAACATATATGCTGTCTCTCCGAAAGTTCGCATGTTCTTCACGTTCGGGCGTTTTCCGTGCCATAATTCCTAAGGAGTTTTACGTCCTAGCGTCTTCGTAATGCATCGATTCCTTACGAAGTTTGCCGTGGCGATCGCTTCTGCCCAAAACGAGGTTGAGAGCTTCGATTGCGTCAACATGCAACGTGCCATTTCCAAGAGCGTGCGGTTTTTCCTTTCCGCTACTACATTTAACTGGGGAGTGTATGGCGTCGTGAGTTTTCGCGCAATGCCCTCCCCATTCATGAATCTGTCGAATTCTTCGTTACAGAACTCTCGCCCGTTGTCGGATTGCATACATTTAATTCTTCGTTCGTTTTATTTTCGACGAGAGCCTTGAATTCCTTGAAAAACTTCAAGACGTCGCCTTTCTTTTACAAAAACCTTACTTCTGTCCAACGAGAGTAGTTGTCGGTTAGCGTGAGGAAGTACCTAGCTTTGCCCCTTGATTCGTCTCTCATCGGTCCACATACGTCGGCATGGATGATATCCAATAATTTTCCGCTTCGGTGCGGTTTCTTTCCGACGGGCAGCGAGGTAACCTTCGCTTCCGAACAAATCTCGCACGTATTTGTGGTTCCCTCGTCTTCTAGGTCAAGCCCGGACAATATCCCCCTTTTGCTCGTCTCCAAGAGATCGCGCCAGTAAAGGTGGCCGAATCTCTTGTGCCAAACGGTTATTGAAGGCTTGCGCCTTCCCGTCGACAGGGCGCAGATCGATTCTTTTCCGGATTCGCGGAGAAAATAGAGATCTCCTTTCCGATCTGCTACTGTGATCGTAGATCCGTGGTTGCTTTTGATTGTAGCTCCTTCGCGCGTGAACGTCACGCTGTTTCCGGCGTCCGTGATCTTCGCGACCGAGACGAGATTGTTACGCAGGTCGGGTACGTGCAGTGCGTTCTCCAGATGTATGAGCCGAGTAGTGTCTCCGTCAGATGCCGCGAGTTTTACGGTTCTTTTCGCTTTTACTTATTTGCCAGATTAATCTTTAAATTTCCAGTACTTGCGATTTGTTCAAATGCGTCCTTGTCGTGGCATAAGTGTGATGTGCATCCACTATCGAGACAGCTCGTATCGTTTTTCTGAACGTTCCCTGCAAAGCAAGAATCTGCGTCTATGTGGGAGGTTAGGAAGGAAATGTCTTCGCCGATGGGGGCTTTTTCTTTGTTTTCGGGATGTTTCGCGTTTCGTTCGGCCCTCTCCGGACAATTCATGGCCTTGTGACCGATTTGGCGACATCTATGGCATTTGTATTTGAATGGTTCGCCGGTACGTCGATCATCCGATTTAACGACGGGCTTGTTCGGCGCTTTGTTCGTAGTCCTTTTCCAATTCGGCGTTCCTTTTCCCGCGAACATTGCTTGGTCTTCGGTTTGGCTGCGTTGTCTTTTCGTCGAGGATTTTAATTTTCAGATGTTCCGGCGAAGATTACTCGTCTCGCGACTCGATGGCGCATCTAAAATTCTCGTAGCACTCCGGCAGACTGTGTAAAAGCATGAGCGATTGTAATTCAGTGTTTACTTGTACGGATAATGCGGACATTTTGTCGACCATATCGGACAATTCGTTGACGTGTCGTTGTACATCTCCGCCTTCGTTGAGTCGATGATTCATTAACCGTTTCCACAATGATGCCTTTTTCGCCGGTCCTTTCGATTCGAAAATTGCTTCTAGCTTCAACCAAATTTCGCAGGCTGTTTCGCAGTATCTAATTTGCCTGAGTTCGGCGTCGCCAACAGCGAGATACAAATCGGCTTTCGCCTTTTCGTCCTCGTCTTTCCACGCTTGCAAATTTTCGGCAGCTTCCGGTTTCGGTTTTTCACAGCTTGCGTGAGCCCACGTTTTGTTGTTCGTCATGAGTGCCCGCATTCTTAGTCTCCAGGTATCGTAATTATCTCTGATTGGCATTTGTATGCGCATTACGTTCGTAGCTTGACCGTCCATTTTGTTTGCAGTGAGGTTATATTTCCGCGTGTGTTTTCCGCGTTGTCTTCTCGTCTTTTTGATTTCCAATTTCGATTGTCCCGACGATGTTCTCCTCCCGGGCCCATAACCTGTTGTAGCAGGAAATGAAATGAACGGGCGACTACTCGTACGAAAGATATTATTTATTAAAAAGGAACTTGACAATGGTTAGTATAAAAACAATTCAAGTGTTACGTCATGTTGAAGCAAAAGGCGCGCTCGGACTGGTACAACTGTCAGATGTAGAGAGAGCGCATTAAGGTGTGAATTCATTTGCCTTTTACTCGTAACATCCGGTGCGGCGCTACAATCGCATAGAGCACGCAGCTTAGGGCGGTTCCGCAACAGGTACCACTCCATTTATTGGGTTTATTCAAGCAACATAATTACCTACAACTAAGGAATATATAAGTTTCAAACTAGAGAGCTTAAGAACTATCTTAATTAGGCTTAACCTAAGGTAACCAGGACAAATTAAGAAGGCAGGAGTAGGGGCGAAAGGTGGAGGCAGGTTGTACGAGTAGTAATGTGTAGACGCGCCACTTAACATTGGTGGTGAGAATGGTTTAGTAGGCGGTGCTTGAGAGTATGGGTAGAAAGGTCGAAGTCAAACAAGGTGGAATTGGAGTTGACATTTCTCAGCATCCGCGAAAGGGCTTTGAGAGCATAAGAGGTCCGGTGAGGGGAAATGTAAAGAAGGCAGGGCTTACGCGTATTTCGAGGGTTTGTGATCAGAGCAATTAAGTTAAGGAGGTAGGCGCAGTCGACCGAGCCGGAGAGGGCCCGATGAGTGAACATTATGTTAGCCACAACCCTGCGCTCCTCAAGGGTTCTGGGGTTCATTTATTCGAGACGGTTAATGTACGGGGAAGGATTAATTCGTTTTTCCATTCTAGCGCTCGGAGAGCAAACCGAAGGAACCGACGTTGAATACTTTCGATTCTACAGATATCGATCTTGTGATAAGGAGACCATGCCTGGCTGACATATTCAAGCAGTGGACGGACGATGGTAAAGTAGAGGGATCGAGTAAGGTAAGGGCCGGAGAATTCCTTAGACCACCGTTTCACGAATCCGAGGGCAGAAATGGCTTTCCGGATCGTCTCATCAATGTGAGAGAGAAAGTTAAGCTCCTTGTTGCAAAGGATCCCAAGATCTCGAATACATTGGACAATGGTCAGAGCTTGGTTATAAAGGGAATAGGAACGTGAGGATGAGTGAATACGCTTACGGGAAAAGGTTATAGATTGGTATTTGGCGATGTTAACTACAAAGCAATTTTTGTCACACAAGTCGAGAAGCTGTCAAGATCTGATTGCAGCAGTGCAGAAATAAGAGGTGACTCGATGATCTTGTATAACTTAGTATCATTAGCGTATAGGGACAAGCTGGAATTCTTAATGACCTTATCGATGTCATTAGTGGTCAGTATAAATAGGAGAGGACTCAGATGGCTACCTAGAGGGACTCCAGAGGCGGCAAGGAAGGGGTTGGATAGCGTGGACCTGAACCGAAGGGAATAAGTCCTTTAGATAGGAAGAAATCCATTTCAGAAACCCAGGTTCGAACCCGAGCGCGGATATTTTGAAGAGGGTTAGATTGTGCGAGATTTTGTCGAATGCTTTACTGAGGTTGGTCGAGAACATACCGACCTCATTACCGTGCTCTAGTGTTGAGAGTGTAAAAGAAGTGAACTCAACGAGGTTGGTTGTAGTTGATCGGCCATTAAAAAAAAAACATCTTGCCTTGATGAAATAAAAAATTGGCAACGAAAATTAAGAGATTCGTATGAATGCTTTCCAGGATCTTAGGTAAGTGGGGCAGTTTGGCGATGGGGCGGTTCTTCACGACATCAAATATGGGACCCCCCCTGAGAGTGAAAGATTGAAAATCAGCGAGAGGGGAGCAGAGCGAATGGCTGATCATTTCTTGAGGAGGGTTGCAGGGATGCCATCAGGGCCCGGTGTAAACTCGTCTTTAAGTTGCAGTAGCTTGGATTCGATTAAGGGCGGATCAAAGGAGTTGTGGAGAAGGTGCCTGAGGGAAAAGTTAGCTGGGTAGTTGAAGTATGACGGGTTAGGAACAAAGGAGTCATTAGTGAATGACTGATTGGAGTGAGTGGCGAAGAGGTTAGCAATAGTAACAGTATCAGATGAGGTATGTGAGTTTAAGGTAAGCGCTATGGGATAACCATCGGATCTACGTTTATGTTTGACGAACTGGAAGAAGGTTTTGGGTTTTTTTTGAGATTGGTCTAGGTTTTGGTAAGATAGTTGCGATAAAAAGTGTTGAAAAGTTCCGTGAATTGGAGGTAACAGCCAAGAAAGTTGGAGTAGACAGGTATAGTTCGATTTCCAGAGAAGATGACTTATAACTTATCCTTTTTGTTACGCAGGGAGCGAAACTTGTGAATGTACTATGGAGGAGAAGAGGTTGATGTTCTTTGTCGAGAGTAGGGAACGAACAGGGAAATGGAGTAAAGGATTTCGGTATGTATGTGGGTTGTGGCATCTTCAACGGATAGATGATCGTAGTTGAACGTGTGAACGCGGCCTAGTAGGTCATTTAGGAGATGAAAATTAGCTTTATGGAAATCGAAACGTAGTGATTGTGTGTGGGGGGGGGGGGGGGCGGTGGCGAGTGTACTCGCAAAAAGGTCATGAGAGGGGGGGGGGGTAGTGGTGGTCTAAAGATGGAAGGGCGAAGGAGCTAGGTGAGACAGATGTATTTATAGGGTCTGTTGTAAATATGAGATCAAGCTGCCTACCCAAAAGGTTTCGACAGAGACAAGAATCATCTACTCGATCAATGAAGAGACATTTCTTGGCAGCGGTGGGGTGGGAGGTGAAGTGTGAATCATCGTCAAATAACGCCCAATTGAGTTGTGGAAAATTATAATCTCCGAAGATGATGATGTCGTCCTCGCAATTACTCAGCTCGATTATATGGTCGATAACATTAAGAGCTAGCTCGTAAACTTCAATAGGAGTGATTTTGACAATCAGAAAGTCCAGCTTGAAGGAGGTAGGGAAAGCGACAAGTGGCGACTCGGGGCCGTTATGAACAGCGATGAGCGCTCTCCGGCTGGGGGAAAAGAATGTAGGTAATTCCATTTTTTTTTAAATATATCAGAAATATATTTTTAAATTTTTATTTGTTAAAGACTAAATGTGAAATACTCATTAAAAAATATTTTAAAATGGCGGATATATAGAACTTCGGTGAGCCATTATTTCTAATATGGTGGGGTGAAATTGTAGGCGTAATTTTTGATCTGAAACAAAAAATTAAAGTCTGTTTTATAAATTAATCTTGTTACGGATTCAACTAAATGCAGTCAGTGGATTCGCAACTGAATGCCGTCAACGACAACTAATCAACAAAAGTCAGCAAACAGTTGTCATAACAACAGAAACAAAAATCACAAACGAACTGTCATTCAAGAAAATCAAATTCTCATTATTCGTTAGCTTCTCATGGAAACAACTGCAATCTAAAATCAGTAGAAATCAAAGTAATGAGAGTTAAGACAGCAAATTGTTAACATCAGTAAAACATCTACATAGTGTTTATTGGAATCTGCAGTGTTATTCTTGTGCAAAGAGGTAATCATTTCACACGCACGGTAGTTGAGCTACCACTTACTCCTTGGTGGTTGAAACACGACTGACGAAAACTGACCCGTACAGAGTCCGCCATCATCTAAGGGTGGGTTTTCGTCTTTTTGATAGCAACGTGAAGTTACTCATGCAGTGACCAGTCAGAGGGGATCTCTCTGAGTTGATCACGGCGAGGGTGAGTGATGTTTCGTGTTGTCTGGCCGTGGCAACGAAAACCGAGCAAAAGGAAATGAGAAGAAGGGCATCATTCAGAGTGGCTGCAGCTGCACAGATTTTTTGTCCATCGACAGGCCGACTTGGGTCATCGGCGAATCGGATACTCACACAACGATGATTGTGCGTCGTATCGACGCCGGTGGCCAATGTAGAATTCTTATGTGCTTGTTCCCATGCTGAAGAATTAGTTTCTCGGCTGGTGGACGCGAGATGCTCGAACAAGTTTTGTCGGTTGGGCAAAACTTAGGGTGACTTTGAATAAGTCATGGAAATACGTCGCGCACGTGTATGGCTGGGTAAGTATGTTAATAAGGGGCGCCGATTGGTTTCCCTGGTGTATGTTGCATGTTGATAATTCATTTCTAGGAATTCATGTTATGCAACACACAAGCGAACGATTTTTCATTTAGGGAATTTTGGCTGTTGGCCCATAGTTATGCAGTAAATGCTTGTACAGGGTTTTTTAGGGAATTTGAATGAGGCCTATGGCATGGTAACTTGAATTCTATTATGCGTTGTCTGCATAGGATAATGAATTCAGGGGATGCTTCCCTCACCTGGTGGTTGGCCCGGTGTATTCCCTTTTGAAAGATATCCCCTGCGGGTGGTATTAAACCAACGAAAGTGGCTGTGGTTGGCGTTATGCACGGGCCGGGAGTGTGTCGGTGGGTTGCTCTTGGGTGGTGGTAGGCAACTTAGTTAGGGGGTGGCTCCTGTTGGATGGTCGGCGGGGCCCAGCGGCGGGGCGCTCTACAGTTTTGGGTGCGCGCTCCAAATCGTTGGTGTTTGATACACCATGCGCGTATAACGGCATTGTTAGGCGCGTTTTGCCTGTTGGTGTTGCCGCTTGTGGGAGTCCGTGAAGGGGCTCGGTGGTTGGTAAGCCGATGCGAGGTGCTCTGTGGATTGCAGGTTCCGATTCGAGGGTCGGTTTTGCGCGCCGCGTTGGGCGCTTCGGATCGGGTGGTATTAAGCCAACGAAAGTGGCTGTGGTTGGCGTTATGCACGGGCCGGGAGTGTGTCGGCGGGTTGCTCTTGGGTGGTGGTAGGCAATTTAGTTGGGGGGCGGCTCCTGTTGGATGGTCGGCGGGGTCCAGCGGCGGGGCGCTCTACAGTTTAGAGTGCGCGCTCCAAATCGTTGGTGATTGATACACCATGCGCGTATAACGGCATTGTTAGGCGCGTTTTGCCTGTTGGTGTTGCCGCTTGTGGGAGTCCGTGAAGGGGCTCGGTGGTTGGTAAGCCGATGCGAGGTGCTCTGTGGATTGCAGGTTCCGATTCGCGGGTCGGTTTTGCGCGCCGCGTTGGGCGCTTCGGATCGGGTGGTATTAAGCCAACGAAAGTGGCTGTGGTTGGCGTTATGCGCGGGCTGCTGGCGAAATTGTGGTTGCTATTGTGGGTTGATTCTCAGCGTAATGTAGAGAGCCCCCACAGACACACTTCCAGGGTTGTTAGAAGTTGGATTCAATCAGGAGACGTGGAACTTTTGCCATGGCCGCCCTATTCGCCAGACTTAAACACAATCGAAAACGTTTGGTCATGGCTATCTCGTAAGGTTTATGAAGGCGGAAGACAATTTGAAGACAAGGATACTTTAATCGACGCTATTCGTGATTCCTGGGACCAAATTTCCGTAGACTATTTAAAAAAAACTCGATGGTTCTATTCCAAACCGTCTTATAGAGGTCATATCCAAAAACGGCGGGCATTCTCGTGTTTCAAGTCTTGTATATTTTTGAGTTTCATTCTTAAATTTTCATGTGTGGGGGTAGAAGTTGGTGTGCCAAACACAGGCACTAAGTTCACTTAATCCCCAATGATGTTCTAACGAAAATTGTTCACAGAAGGAGAGAAACTCGGCAACAAACCGTCCACAAGAAGGAAGTGAAACACCGGTTTACGTTGTCTTTGTTTTTATTTGTTATATGTATCCTTAAAACTTAGTAAATGTAAGCAATGTTCACAATGTTGAAGCAATTCATTCCAAGTGTTGTCGTTATTGTCTATAGGTTCTATTTTGTGTAAAAACATTTATGTTTACTCTAAAACACGGTACAATATTCACTGACTAAATAGTTGTGCACACCTCCGTGGTTAATATTCGACATTGTGGCACGATCGAACTCTGTGTTGGTTAAATCTTGACTTAATAAGCGGCGTGACCTATCGCTGTGATGGTTGAGTAATTACTGCCGCAATTAGGGAAGAAGATGGGATTTTTGCTTTTGCAAAACGATCAACCAATGATAATCGTGCTCTGTTGTGTATCCCTCAATTCCCCACGCTCGTCGAGGTGGGTAAGTACTTGTCTACTCGTTCGACGTCGATGGGCGTCGAAGGGATGAAGAAATCAAAAGGGAAGCACAATAACCCAGGGTTGATCTGGCTTAGTGGTGTGCGTGTATCAATGCAACTCTGAGGATGGTCCTGTGGGGTAGGAAGTATATTGCACCGGCGTACGGCGCTGATTCACTTCCTCTCCCATCATCACTGTCACGAAGATCCAAAGAAAGCTCCAGTGTTCCGCCCCAATGCAAGCACCCAAATTTTCCACCAACGCGGAAGGATGAACGGATAAGGTGGTGCAGCGCCTGATCACCGAACATCACCGAAGGAAGGTCACTCACGAGCGAAATAAAATTTAAACACTTTTTTGGTAATTTATTTTCTTTTATTACGTGGTTCGATAATGATAAGTTTACAATGTCATTATGGTTATTGTTTATCATTCAATTTTACGTGAATATATTTATATTAACACTTTGTACATTGACGGCCGTTTCTAACATAACAACGATTACAAATTAACTGGACCACAGCACACACGAATGGTATCGGAAAATGTCTTCAACTTTACTTTATCTGCCCTTTTCCAAAAAGGATTTCGTTTAGAAAATTAAATTAAAAATTAAATTAAATACATTTAACCCGACATGGTTGAATTACGACTCACCGATATCCACTCCAATAAGGATATCGTTTTTACCTAACACCAGAGACACGTAAAGTCTCTCTTGGTGGTATAGAAAACCAGATTTTGTGATAAAGGTCATGGTAGTATGTGTGGTGATCATTCAGATCGATGCTATTCACACGTGTTCGACAGCAGTGGAACAACGAAACAGGCAGGCGGCAAAGACAAAAGGAAAAAAATGACCAAATGCGCCGTTGGTAATGCGGGTCATTGTTTACGCGATGCCTGGTCGCTATTATCGACGTTTGGAGAAAAAGGTGCTAAAAGCAAATTGGATGTTTATGGCATCTCTGGCTGCAGTAGAAACCGGGTTCATGTTTGCATTAGGAAATGCTGCAGAATTTGGTTTCAGCGTCAATTGCGCTAATTATATGCAGCTGCGGGTTGTTTATTGATAAGAAAAATAAAAAAGGTTGCCAGGCAATGTGTATGAAAAGGTACATGACGCGGCTGGGAAAATAGACGGCGCAATATTTATGATCCCTGTCATGACGGTTACATTGAATGCAATTTGTTTACAGGAATTGTATGCGAAATAAAATGCAAGAAAAGGTAAGGACTCTTTACAGGGACCTTTAGGTAAATAAATTTGATTTATTTGATGCGTGAAGCATTTACAGGTACTAATACTGTTGCATTAGCAAACTTAAGGGAGTTGGGTAGTAGTTATGGGGGTTTCTCAGGTAAGTAGACCGTCGGGTTTGGCGGAACCGCTACAGTCCACTGACCCAGTGCGGGGACTATGGTGATCTCAGAGTGCATTGAACTATGAAAAGACAAAATCGCGAAGGAGAGGAAAATGTAACTGGTGCTATTCACCTGTAAGAAGAGATCAACGATCCCCAGCGAATGGAGTGTCTGGGGAAAGTCGAAGTAACGCCACTTCGGCTAGGGTAATATTATCGTGGGAAACATGCTAAGGTATTCGATAATTACCCAAGCCGTTGGATAATGGTGCACCCGTGTCGTTTGATTCGACTTGTTGTTGCTAACCAACATGAATTGGAATTTTCGGTGGAAATCTCATGGGTCAGAGGACTGGATTTGCCGTATGGCAAAAAAGTAGCTGAATTCAATTATGCATTACCTGCATTGGAATAATGAATACAGCTATACATGATTTCCAGATGAATATGTTGGTAGGGTGAATTGGCGGGTGATTTGACACGCTGTTGGCGGTCGAAATTAGGCGAAAACAGTGGGTTGGTTTTCCATGTAGTATAGAGAACCCGCACAAATGTTTCACTTTTATTCCAGTTTTCAAGGCTCGAATTATAAAAAAGGTTCCGTGTGAATCAAAGTAAAAGATTAAAGATGATCGTTTTGTTGGGCCTTGGCTGATACTCTTTGAAAACTTGCAGAAGCTCTACCACCCAACATGACCTGTTTTCCTGGCAGGTCAGCACACTTTGTTTTAAAGGCATATTACTTGCTAAACTTACGAAGTGTTCTCTTTGTTTGGTGATGTTGAGGTACTTTTCTTTATTTTACTTCTCCCAGGAAAGGCGAACCTATAGCGCTGAGATGCTCTTCTTTTTTTCGACCATGGTAATCAGCGAAGCTCCGAAAGACGCTCAAGGATTTCTCCTAGCCATTTCACGAAGCCTATAGCTTACTGGGGTGGTATATCACCGGCCTTTGGGACCCTACCTACCACTCAATAATTGTGCCGAACTGCACTAGAGCAAGAGTCGGCAGTGGAACCTAGGTTTGCACAATCAAACGCAAGACACAGCCTTTTTACGAACTCTCTGAGGCGGCTAACTGGAACGGTATATGCCAATGTCATATGATATCTTTTATATCAGACTATCCGAATAAGTTTCCTAGAACATTGACTTGCAGCTATATAACATCAAATCATGTCGGCACTGTCTTTTTTCTTCCTATCGCTTGTACACATTTTTCTCTTTCCTGTATGTTAATATCATAAGGTTATTTATAATCCATATTATTAAAATAAGAAACAGGTGTAATATTTAGATTTGCATTTACTGTCAATGTTATTAGTACTCAGTCCAGCAAGTATATGCTTTGAAAGGGCATCAGCTACTTGAGCGAAGTTAATAAGGATACATTACAAGATTCATTAGTAAATAATTTGTAATAATTACCTGTATTCAACGATAAATGCAAATAAAAAAAACATCGTTGGGTTTCAGTCACATCAAAGAAAATACTACCGCATCAATTCAGCTGGAGCGTGTTGTGTAGGAATCGCAGTCAGGAAAAATGTGATTCGATGGCGAGATTTAAAGGAGAGATTTCCTACCACGGTCAGCATGCTTACACAAACCTCTGAACCCTTGTTAGTAAATATTTGACACATAAATGTCGTTCATCTACATGTCGACACGTGAGTGAGTACAGATAGATAGATCTTGGTGTGCACTACATACACGTACCACCCCATTTCGTTGAATTAGGGGTTGCTTGGCGTACATAACATTCCCTTAAAAATGTTCAGTCTTATATGCCCATTTGAATTGGCGAAGGAAATAACTTCTGGAAAACAGGATTTTGCATCCTGGTCGCCTAGTAAGCAGGTTGTGTACTTGTTTGCTCGAAACTGAATTCTAATACACTATTAGAAAAGGTTAGAACTGAACAGGAGTAGCTTAAAATCATTGTAAGTCGCTAAATGGGAACGAATGAAGGTGACGTATTTTACAAAAGTGCGACCATTTTAAAAAGATTGGTGGAATGCCTGCTCCCCCATTCCTGACAGAGGAGATATCTTTTAAGATATCATTGCGTTTGACTAATTTTTTCTTCTAACACCATGATTTATTTTAGGTGGTTAGGACAATTCCAATATGTTTCTCTTTTTTTCTCCTGCATACGTGTATACCAACCAAACACTTTAAGGACTTTTATGGGACCCTTCTTTTTTAGCGTTCACTGGTTGCTCACTGTTTCGTTTGGACGGAAGCCAGCAAATTTTCATAGCCGCCTGGTGTAAACTTGTTATTGTATATTTTTATGATTCCATTTCCTGTGACAGATTTATTGTGTAATATTTGTGTTTACAGCTTTTGCGGTGTAGTAAATTGGTGATATGGCATCAGTGTGTGTGGAAATATATATTTGTTTAACCATTTAAATAACAATCTTTTTTTACGTGGGGTGGTCGGTACAGCTGCAGGCGGCAGATATTCTGACTCAGATATTCATTCCGTCAGCGACTGAACCTATGTCAAAAAGAGAACAGAGTTCCGGTTATGTCGAGGACAAGGATTTTGTGCTTCCTTCAGACGGGTATTAGGGGTATCGTCTAACATTGCTGTAGGCCTGGTGAAAATGTTTGTTGTATATTTATTTTTAGGTTGTCTCAATTTTCATTTTATTTGGTGCTTTTTAATTTCTAATTAGAAGCTAAAAATGGGTAGTGTGAAACTTTTCTATTTTGCGGAAGTTGTTCTTTCATTATTTAAACGCATTTTTTTAAAGTCTTGGCTCTATACGCTGTTCGACCCCATGAAGGTCAAATCATTCAAAATAAACAAACAGACTGTAAACATAAAAGTAGGGGTGTGGTGTTGTTTCTGCTTGAGTACAAAAACATATTCACAGCTGTCTTTTCATTGGATTGATAATCCTTAATCTGTTTAAGATTACATATTGATGAAGATTCTAAATATGGTTGGTTGAGATATAATCAATCTCCGAAAATGGTGTGCATTTCATAGGTGCCTCATGATTTTTGTATGGGTTCATTGAAATGTTGTTTAGGGTATGAGGGTAACACAAGAAAAGGACCTATTACCCCTTCAAAGAAAATTTCCTTAAACATGAAGGCACAGTTGTAGTTGGTTGTTCACGCAGAGAACACCCACGCTTGTTTAATATAACGTCCGTTGCGATACCAGGCGAACATATAACTTCACAATCTAGATTATTCAATTTTATTGCTTGCTCTTTTGGATTTCAGCTCTATGGGCTGGTTTTTTAACGTCGGGTATGTAGAGAGCTCAGTTTTTGAGGATATCTGCAAATTGTGCTCCTCCCCTGGTAGTTGTTTGCCGTTTGGTATGTTGATGTATTTTGATGATTATTTTTTTTGTTGCCCTTTTCGGATAAATATCGTATCTAACAGTTTAGCAATTCTAAAAATTGGATAATGTCATAAAGTGGCTGTGCATATTGTAATTTAAATACCGAAACTGAGGAGTATGCATTCGATTTCAAAGAAATTTATCAATGATATGGTGCATCAGAGACATAATAAGTGACTCCAGTAAATTATTGACTCACTTAGGCATGCTAGCGTGAAGAATTGAAATAGAGACACCTACAAGTAAAACAACAATCCGTGACTGTATTTTGTTTTCTAAATCAAGTAAAACAACTAGTCATTCATACACGATTTCCTCTAATCTTGCAATAAAAGGAATGCTGAAAGACGCGGAACAGTAGCCACACACACACCGACCGCAGCGCAGATTATCAGACGGCAAAGACGTAATCTGTGTTTACCAGCGCACTCAATACCTGTCGGTCTTGTATGGTTTCTTTCCAACCATCCCTCCATCCAAGTAGTTAGAGACCATGTAGACACTATCCCTAAATACTTCTTTTTTCTTTCTTTATCAGATATCTTGAGACCCAGCCCAACATCCTCACGGCTGTGGTTGATTCTGGTTGTCGCAAGATGACCAGAAGCGCGAGACTAGATAAAGGGCAGATTTGTCCTTGTCTCGTTTAAATCGGCCTCCCGCCACTCTTTTTTATATATATATATCTTTTTAACGAAAGAGCAGTCATCGTTCAAAGCGTTATACGACATCAGATGGCAGTTAGAATACAGCTTATGGAAACGGACCACTTAATGGATTGGATTTCCGATGAAAGTTATATTCACCAACTAAATTCACAAATCCCGTGTTAAATATTTCTACAACCAAACAAAGTTTTACTTTTAACGATTTTTCTTGGAATTCGAATGTCATCCATGAACTGATTGATTGAAAGCGGATTAATTTATACAAAACGGAAAAGAATTGAAAATTTTTAGATTAAATCACGCGAAGGAAAACCAAAATTAGTCAAGTAGGATGAGTTCCGAAAAAGGGTGGTACTATGTTGACCGAGTCGCTCTGTTTATTAGTTTGTAATATACGCACGATATGTAAATTTTACAAAATTCATTAGGATTTTGTAGAAGGAATAACAATTATTGTTGACTCCTGAATATGCCTTCAAGATAGTGACATTTTTTCAATTGCATATTTCAACCTAGTTGCCGAGCCTGTGGGTTTTTTTTCTTCTATTTTACATCAAAAGCGCCCAGAAAACTGATTTTGAGGTACCTTTAAGACGCTAGACCAACCCGAAAATAAAAAAAAAAACAATGTGTAATACAGCTTTCCCATCAATAGCCGTAATTTTATATGGTGAAGAACATTTCTCTTCAGTGTAACCCCGACTCTGGCGCGGCTGACGTCTACTTGTTTTCTCGGGCACTGAACGAACGCTAACTTCACGTTTGTATGCAGTATAAAAAGAGCGCATGGCGGGCCCTCGCGCTCTCTCTAATCCTCACTGGCGACCCCACCATTAATGGAGGTGGCACCTGTATACTACTTAATAGCGGACTTCGTCATGAAGCTATTGGCCTCCCATATTTCGAGTCCATAGACGTCTCCGGGGTTGAACTGCATCTAGCTAATAATGATAGAGTGAATACATACTCGTATAAAACCAATAATGGCCCCATTAATCCCGAAGATATCGCCCAATTAATAAGGTCCTTGCGGCAAACACCCTTCATCATAGGTGGCGTCCTATCCTATCCTCTAGACATCTCCACTGGAACAACTCTGTCTCTTGCACAAATGGCACAAAATTGTACCAATGGTACACCAAAAACTCACATGCCCTTGTGACGGTTCCGCCAAACCCCACGGTTCGCCTTTCTGAAAAAACCCCAATAACTCTACCCAATCTCCAAATCTCTATAATGCGATCGCATTAGCATCTTAAATGTTACACACATTAAAGCGATCCAATTTATATAACCTAAAAGTCCCTGTAAAAGAAAATATACCTTCATGCATCTCGTCGCATATAATTTCCTGTAAGATTTCTTTTCTACCTTTTCAGAAATACCAAAACCTATTCGGTACCTTCGGTTCCCAGGCAAATTTCAATTTCCCACACCTCCATCGCAATCTCCGCCCAAAGTACCTGAAATATTTCCTTTTACAAGGACATTTAATGCATACAACGCGTTAGATAAATTTCCTAGGAATAATTCTTTAAAGTGCATATGGCATCATGAATCCCAAGCCACTCGGCACACTTTGTCTGTGTTAAAATCTTATGTCGGACAGCTTGTTTTTACAGATACCATAAACCATATTTCTACGCATGTAAACATGCATAAGATCCAACTAATCGTTGGTTGTTCCACTAACAAACAATCTTTAATTTCTTTCCCTGCCACAGCTAATTACCAGGCATATACAAAGGCATGCAAGGGATTCGTTCGGCCACCAATCCCATTAGAACCTTTTTTTCCCAACGTCGATAATAGCGACGACGCATCGCGTTAATAATTAACCGCATTACCAACGGCGCATTTGGTGATATCTCCCTTTTGTCTTTGCCGCCTGTGTGCTTCGTTTACCCATTGCCCTCGAGCACGTGTAAACAACTCAGATCTGAATAATCACACACATACTACCATGATCTTCCTTACAAGATCTGTTTTCCTATTCCACCAGAGGGACTTTACGTTTCTCTTGGTGGTAGGTAAAAACGATATCCTTAGTGGAGAGGATATCTACCACGACACCACAAACTCACTTCATAAGCGAATCATCTCTGCAGGAGATGATTTTCGCTGAGTCCTTTACCATTAGCAGACCAGCACGGTCATGCCGCTCCCGCTGTCTGTAGCGCTGCATACACGCGTACATACCCAGAGTCGGGGTCGAAATGTTGTGAATTGTTGTGAATTAAATATATTAACGAAATGAGACGAACAATCGACTAACACAAATTAACTTTATCCAAATCAATTGTCAGTGCTAAGTGCTCAACAAAAAATAAATTGCATCCGATCGCGAAATGTGTGTGTAAAGTGCATATCTGCTCTATCCCATTAACTTCGTTTTTTTTTAATTGATAAGAAAGAAACTATAACATCATAAAACAATAGGTTCATTGTAACAGTTTAGTATCAAAAGTTCGAGTGTACATTTATAGTTCGATACGTTTTACAAATGGCATTAAGTAAATAACAACAATTTAAATAAAAGAACACTTCATACAAACAACATTCCGTGCGTTTCATTTCTTTTCGTTGTGGACAATGCGCGAATGAACCTTTAGTGACGGTGGGACGAAGTACAACTCCGTGTCGTCCGCCGGCGCACGACTTCGTACCCCACACCCTTAACTTTGAAATAGTCGCACCTACGATTGGTACGCGAGGCAACTCAATTCTGGACAACTTTTTTGTGTCCAAAGATTTACTTCCCCAAATTACTCCTCCACAAGTATCGGCAGCTGTATCTGACCATAACGCCGTGACCACATTTATTCGCAGCTATCGAGTATTGGGGGGTCATATCAGATACATACCCGATTATGGGCGCACAAATTGGGACAACTTCAATGTCACATTGAACGAAAAACTCCAACAACTCTCTCTTTCTACAGACAGAAATCTAACGACGGTTGAGATATATAACGCTGCAAATCGACTTCACGACATTCTATTTGAAACTTCTGAGACTCATCTTCCGAAGTGTAGTGCTCTACAAAGCCCTACCAAATCCTTTCCCCCCACATACATCCAAATTCCAACACCTACAGGATGATTCAAACAAATCCCTATACCCAAACTCATATTTACAAAATCCATTACCCCGATCCAACCAAATTCGCGATAAACGAATCAAATATTCGTACCTGAGAATTGGAAGACAAACTGAAGGGCATTCAGATGGACCAGGAAGTTTATAAAAATGTTAAAAAGATATGTGGCATTTCTCGGATCATGCACAACGGTGTTGTTGTCAATAATGACGCCAATAAAGCAAATACCATCAGAGAGACCTTTGAAAATAATCACAAGCTCACTCTCGAGGATGGCGACCCGGACACTAATGCAATAATTAGTTCAGAGGTTCACAACAAATTAGACAACTTTAACGAGTCAATAGTTGTCTTCAACCCAGTTAACAGATCATACTTCGACGACACACGTAATAATAGTCACGGTTTCGTCACACCAAATACCCTACAGAGTCTGGTTAAATCTCGAAACCCTAAGAAATCACCCGGTATCGACAACAAGTCGTACCACTCGTTGCGACGGGTTTCTCCTTTATTCTTTCTAAAGCTCTCCATTCTGCTCAACCATGCCTACAACATGGGGTACTTTCCCCAAACTTGGAGGCATGCTGTTGTTTGCCAAATAGCCAAGGTTGGGAAACCGACGTATCACCCCTCAAACTTTCGCCCCATCTCGCTTCTCACCTGTATCAGCAAACTGTATGAAAACTACATATACGAGAAGCTAAATAACTATCAGTGCCAGGAACCTAGTACCTGATTTCCAATTTGGATTTAGAAGAGCGCACAGCATCACCATGGCTCTCAACATATTTCAAAACCACGTCTGCGCGTGACTCTTTAATAAGGAACCCACCATTGTGGTGAGCCTGGACATTGAAAAGGCTTTTGACACAACGTGGATCAGAGATCGCCTTTTTAAATTATTAAATACTGGCCTCAGTAGAACGCTGTGTAATATCATCTACCAGTTCGTTCTGAACAGAACCTTCCAAGTTCTTGTGAATGGACAGCTTTCCCGAACAGGCGTACCACAGGGCTCCATTCTACGCCCCATCCTATTTAATATCTACACCTCAGACATTCCTCGCCCTGTGGACGAAAGAATAAACCAGATATGCTATGCGGATGACGTCTTAGTGTGCACGTCATCCAAAAGCCCTAAACTCGCAACAAATCGACTCACCCGCCACCTTGACGAACTGTATCAGTATTACATTCGATGGAAAATTCGACTTAATCCATCCAAAGCAGTAGCTGTAATTCGATATTCACAAAATATTCGATTGCAAATAGGAGGAACTATGATTAGACCACAGGGCAGGATGAAATATCTTGGGGTCATTTATACCCCAAAAATGAATTTCATCAAACATGTAATCCACAATTCTTCAAAGGGGCCTCGGTCGGTCTAAGCAATTGCACAACATTTTCAAGTGGAGCAACAAAGTTGACACCAAATTTTAGCTTCTCTGCTATAAGCAGCTAATCCGATCTGGAATATCGTACGCCTTTCCGATATGGTCCTGTATATCTTGGGCCCAAATGGAAAGACTTCGATTTTTCGAAATGAAACTCCTCAGAAGATACATTGGTCATGATGGGTGCCATCAATAGACTTGGGTGCATGGGAGTCCTTCACTCATTAGAAGAAATCCTATGCGATTTACTAAATAATTTCCCGACGGAAGATAATGCAGCCGATCTGCACGAACTTTGTGGAATAAAAAACAAATGGAGACCGAGGACACACAGAAATTTGTATTCGCCATCAAAGCGATCGCCTCGAGAGGTCAGCTGGACGAGAGGACTTTTGTGAGGTACGTGGTACGAGAAGGTAGATATCAACCACAAGGTGCAATGTGGACGCAGCCGGAACGTCAGGGACAAGTACAGGAAGTCCAACATTATCCGCGATCAGATGTTTCAGGTGTAACCTGATTGGACATGTCGGACGAAATCGCCCAGCAAACAGACGGGATAGAGAAACAACTTGAAGTGGATTAACGAGGACCTTCCAGAGCAGGACCCAGAACAACCGACGGCAGCCAGAATCAAGTGCTTAAAGTGCAATGAGGTCGGGCACATAGCCCCTTACTGGATAGTAAGTGGGAGCCCAGTAGGTTAGAGCTCCAGTGGGCATTACCAAGAGAAGAGAGCAAGCCAGCTGTGGGTACGGGAAGGTGGGAGGTTGTACCACAGGACGGTATATGTAAACGGAAAAGCGACCGACTCTTTATTGACCTGGGCAGCGATTGCGTCACGATGCAGAAGTCGATCGGAAACGACTACAAATTTTGCTACAAGGAGGATGACAGAAAACTAATCGGGTTCGGCGGAGGGGGGTGCCGAACAATAGGAAAATTATATGCGAACATTCAAGTCGGCTCCCTACGAAGTTGGTGCGAAGTGCTAGTTGCCTCGGATGACAGCCAATCAAAGAAAATAATCATTGGCCGACGGTTATTGGTTTCTCGTTGCATTGAAGTTGACCAGATTGGCCTTTCCACACTGCAGGACTTTGTCAAGGTCCGGAGAGTCGATCTGGCTACATCTTAACGGGTGCGACGTTGATGCACTAATCGGCCGGTCACTCGAAAAAAGGAAACAAGCCTACTATCGTCCGCAAAACTAAACAGTTTGTTATCCGTTCACTCCAACAAATCATTCGTGTGAAGCAAAAACAAGGTTGGAGCCAAAACAGAACCTTGAGACACCCCGGAATTAACAGGATACAGATCCGAAGACATCTACAACAACTCGAATCGATCGATTTTGGAGGAAGCTCTTCGTCGAGTCGCAAAGATGCTGGGAAAGTCCATATGAAGGAAGTTTATTCAGCAATGCCCCTTACCAGACGAGGTTAAAAGCCTTGGAGATATTCAATGCGACTGCCATTGACCCACCATGACCCCCAGTCGCAAATGTCCATATATCGGTTATAAGGGTCAAACGGTCTCCCATGGACCACCTGTCACAGAATCCATCTTGACGATCATTCAGAAGTCCGTTGCATTCCAAATACGTAATTAACGCGGCATTTATGACCCTTTCCATCACCTTAGATAACACAGACAGTAATGCTATCGGTCGGTAGTTTTGTGGGAGACACTTTTTCCCCTTCCTTGAGATTGGCTGAACACAAGCCACCTTACAGCAGGTAGGAAAAGTCCCCCGTGCATAAAATAAGATGAAGAGCCCGCCAAAAACCGGCGACAGTTTTGGTGCACAGTTTTTGAGGACTATTGCTGGTATTCCATCCGAACCCGTTGCCTGCTTACAATCCAGTAAACGTTGAATGCGTTGAATAGTAGGCGGGCGGAACCTCGCATACTGCATCGAAGAACGTACCGGCGCAATCACAGGTGGTTCCAAAAACCGGCATCGAGGTTTGAAATCGAGGAAAACACATTCGCGAACACATTCGTTTTATCTTTTGAATTTGTGACAAGTAGCCCGCTGTCACCAACAGAGGAAAAGAGGGGGAAGCGAAGTTATTGCTGACAGCCCTTGCCATTGACCAGAAGGGACGCGAGCGAATTGGGCACTCAATGAGTTCATCGGTCGCTCTGTTGTTATAGGCCTTCTTTGCGGTATCAATCGTCTGGTTGCACGCGTTCTTGATTCTAACAAAATTTCCGTTCTCTTAACATCGGTGGGATTGGAGCGTCATTGTTTAAAAGCTCTATTTTTTGCAAACCAAGGCTTATTATATGAATTTCATTTGATGGATTGCGGAATATAGATTTCCATCCCGAGAAGAATGATCTCTGTGACCAAGTCCGCGAACGCGTTAACATCGGAGTGTCCAAAGCACACCTCCGTCCTCGGAAAGGATACGAAGAAATCTCGCAAAACGTCCTAGTTAGCAGCAATTATACATATCGAAGCTGCTGAGGTCGGTTATTCGCTTGAAATGCAAGTCGTTGCGCGACCGATACCAAGCAATGATCTAAGTTTCCCTGTGGCGCAGCAAGGTCCACGGGATAAATGATCGGCTCAGATGTCAAAAATAGATCCCGGATGTTCGCATAATTACTTCGGGCATTCGGCACTCGCTTAGGTTCTTCCACAAGTTAAGTCAAATTGTGGCTTACAGCGAATATCTTCGCCAGACTCCCAGCTTCCCAGCCTCCCAGCCTCGTTGGTTCTGTTAGAATGCACTAACTAGCCGGAATTGTGTACATTAAAATCGCCAAGAACGGCAAGTTCAGAAGCAGTGTGGTTGATCTGTATCCAGTCGACGGTACGTGAAATATGTTCGAAAAATGTCGCTGGTCGATCACCATTCGACGAGCGGTAGAGACAACAAAGAAATTTAACAGAATTCCCAACATGACCCTCAACCATATGATGTTCATGTTATTGGGTTCCAACTGCTCCATCCTCTGGCAAGCCAGATCGGACGCGTGAAAACGAAGACTCCACCCTTAAAAGGGAATCTCGAATGCGAGTCGTATCCTAAGCAATAAAGATATGTCGAATTAGTTGACGAATCGACCTGGGTCCCAGTTAGGGCAAGGACATTAGGTTGCGCTGTTCGCAAATATTGCTGGACCGCGGTTACATTGGTATTGGTGAAACTGATCCCCTTGATGTTACAAAATGCCGTTATCAGTCGATTGCCTCGAGAAAGATCCCGATTACGCGATGACGAATTTCTTAAAGCTCGGTTATTTATCAGAATATTTGATGATGATGAATGATGTTACCACTGACATAGCCCATAACGTTTGCGAAGATAGTGAAGATCGTGTGATTCGAACCGACGCTATCAGGGTTAGAATCACTAAAAGATAGAACCAAAGCTCAACGCATCAGGCCACTGCCGCGTGTATAAATTCGATTTCTAAACCCAAGTACACTCAACTGATGTGGAATTGCTATATGCTATTGCTATATTGCTATGAAATACGGCTTTAATGGATGTGTTTTTGTTTTATCGACTTGTCTTTTAGTGGTGTTGTTCTTCACTATTGGTCGTGTGTATCTGCTAGAAACGCCACCCCACCCGTTCCCAGTCACTTTCGTTACGATCAACTTTGAATAACGAACGACTGGGCGAGGAGCGAGCGAGAGAGCGATCGAGAGAATGTCAGAGCAGGCGAATGAGCCGGTGCTCTGCGTGTGACTGTAGTAGTAAACTTGTGTGTGCGTATGGGCGTGTGTAGTATGTCGTACAAATCACATCGGGGTCACCAGTTATAGCATTTACGACGACAGTGAAGAACGTGTGATTCGAACCGATGCGCTCACGGTTAGAATAACTAAAATCTGAAACCAAAGCTCAACACATCAGGCCGCTGCCCCGTGTGCGAATTCGACTTCTAAACTCAAGCACACTCAACTGATGTGGAATCCTAATGTTATCGCTATGGTATACGGCTCTGATGCTTAGCTTATTCGATTTCCTTTTGGCGTTATTCACTATTTGCTTGCATATTGTGTGCGAATCTGTTAGAAACGTCACCCCACTCCCTCCTCAGTAACTTTGTTATGATCAACTTCGTGTGCGAACGGCCGAGCGGGGACCGACCGAGCGAGAGGACGTCGGAGCAGGCGAGTTTACCTATGCGGAAGTCGTGATCGAGTAGAAAAGTTCTGTTTACCTATGGGAGATTGTGTGTTGTGTGTATGAAGATCACCCCGGGGTCACCAATTATACCGTCTGCTACGATAATGAAGAACATGTGATTCGAACTGACGCTAAGACGGTTAGAATCCATAAAAATGGAACCAATGTTCAACACATCAGGCCACTGCCACGGGTACGAATTTGATTTCTAAAGTCAAGTACACTCAACTGATGTGGAATTGCTATGTTATTACTTAGTATACGGCTGATACCTTTTCTTATTCGATTTTCGGTCGGTGTTCTTCACTATTTGTTGGTGTATTGTGTGTGTGTCTGCTAGAAACGCCACGAGCGCCGCCCCCCCCCCCACGCCCCCCGGAGATCCGAATAGGAAATAGTTTACCTCCGTAATTCTTTATCTCAGAAGGTACCATCATTACTTATTTCCGTCTCAGTCCGTGCTATCAGTCATACATCCGAAACTTATGCATATAGCTGATACACCCGAAACATAGTTGAGAATTTCCCCCGACGATATCGCGGAATGTACAGCTTGATGGGGTGGTATCTCACCTTGAGACCGACTACCATCTAAACCAACCTTTTCTCGAGCCGGTCCATCAGACAAGCTCTGAAAGATATTGGTGGACCGCGTATTCATTCGTATCGGTGAAACCGTTGCCCCGGATGTTAGAAAATGTCGTTATCAGTCGAACGTCTACAGAGTTTCGAGAACGAACCCGATCACCCGATGACGAATTTCTTACATTTTGATTATTTATCAGAATATTTGCATGATGTTGCCCCTGACATAGTCCCCCCTGAGATTCGAATGTGAAACTAGTTTACCTCCAGAATTCTTTATCTCTGAAGGCACTATCATGACTTATCTCCATGCCAGCCCGGGCCATCTTACATACATCCAAAATAGTCGAAAATTTCTCCTGACGATATCGCGGAATGTATAGCGTGACGGAGTGGTATCTCAACTTGGGGTCGACTAACCACCTAAACCAATCTTTTCTCGAAGCGGTCCTTCAGCGAAGCTCCGAAAGATGGCAAAGAATTTCTCTCAGGCATTTCACGGAACCTTTTGCTAGATGGGGTGGTATTTTATCGGCCGACAGGGCGCAGGGCGTCGAGACCCCAGCTACCAGTCGGCCTTTAGTCACTTCTTACGACAAGCCGGCCTAGGTGTGAGTATATTCTAATGCCCTACTCACAGGGCACCTACGCTAGCTAATGTAACATTTGTTTACCCCTTTAACCTATAAAAAGTATAAAAACGATACCAATTATATATTTGGTCTGCACATCCAACCTGCTATCACATTCATTAAAAAACTATATCCCGACCACCATTATACTTATAACTGAAGGCAGTTCAAACAGATTATAGTGACAAACGCATTGAACAAATAAATTCATGGACCACTTTAAAACAGTACAGTACTTAGAAACATCACATAATTCATCTCACAGACTTCAACAACTTGTATCCTGTGATCAATTCTAGTACCATTAATATTCATATGGCAGACCATGGGGTTAAGGATATTTCAAACATTTCTCAGTTATCTTAAGCTTCAAATAACATTTCGAAAATTGACTAGATCAAATCAGAGATTACACATAATGACATACAATCAGAGACTCTGACATTCCCTAATAAAAATGGAACAAGATTTTTATACAATGTATGCAAATGATACCACGCTTTGCGAAGGACTGACGCCTGCCTAATGAAAATGAAGTGATACGCATGCCATTGTTTAAAAGATAGGTTTCTAAGGGTGTTATATTGCAATCTACTCACGACTTGATTGCATACAAAGGAATGTTCCAACAGCTTATTCTCGGTCGTTGTTATATTGCTATATACGTAAAAAGATTGCTCTGCTTGTCAGCAAGAATTTATTCAAGAAATCTATACAAACGAAAATTATGGGGGAGCTTTCGTCGTTCCTTAACTCTTGAATAACGACATAAATTGAATTTTGATGTCATGCAGGGTGAATAAAATGAGCAAATTTACATAAAAATTCGCTAAAGAATATGGTAAGTTTGACGCCCTTAGACATGCAAGTAAGTGAAGTCTACCGCTGCAAAATATATCATATGAGCATTATTAAATTTATATGAGATTCAATACGAGCACAATAGAGTAATCTGCTTCTGGTGATAATGTTCTTTTTCAAATGTTTTTTATATCATGAATAGCACTCAGGAAAACGCAAGTAAAAGAACAAAGAAATTATCCAGTTATGGCGGAATATTGAATTACCAAATTCTTCTTTATGTCAAACGATTTTACCCCTGTTGTAAAATTGAGCTATTATAGCCAGGAGCTGTTTAAACTTAGGCTTTGGTGTCCATCTTCGAATTGTTACGTGAAAAAACTGCCAGCCCAAATACTTAGCAATTGGCGCTGCCCATACAATAATCGCATTTACTTAATGTGAATTTCCCTATGATGTTTAATCAACGCACCAAATTATTTTTGGGTAAATTTGTATAAAATAATGAAACCTGAAATGCAAGAACAGCCATTGAAAACACAGAGCATAAGTATCATCACCTGTAAAAATATAAGATAATATCTTGTATAAACCAAAGTTGCTAGAATCCTGATGGACATGTAGGGGTTCTCTACACCACACGGAGAACCAACCCACAATTCTAACCAACCTTGACCGCTAACAGCGCGTCACTTTAACCCAAAATCAAATTGAATAGAGACGGTTGCTGCCAAATTTTATAGAGTATAAAAACAAAATTTAATTAAAGCATTAGTAAACCCCTTCAGGGTACTGAGTAACACATAATCCCTTTTTCAGCAGCACACACAATTTTACTTCAACGCCTCTCAAACGCACACACGCCTGCACAACTTGCAGCTTTACTTTCGTTTCTTTTCCGAATTTTAATTTTACCTTTATATTATCCATAATTGAAATCAATATTTTTAAAATTAAGTCGGGTAACACTACCGCCCCGTCCGCCCCTGTCAGCAACTTCACTCGACCACTCTCAACTCTCCGCGACTCTCTTTGACTCCTCTCGTCTCCCCGCGTCCTCTTTGTGACCCTCCGCTACTCACACTGACGCAACCTCGACCCAATCGACACTCTTGCGGCTCCTATCGACTCACGCGTCCGCTCCACGCCTCTTGGCCTCATCCACATACACACCTCGTCCCTTCTCGATCCCCCAATCCTTGCTACCCTTTGCGGTCTGCTAAGGCAAACCATAGCTCTACGTCCTCTTCGTCGAAGGGAGTAGAGCTATGGTTTGGAGTGGTGCGTATGGTTTTCGACGCCGGGACCGTCCTGGAACGCGGGCGAATCGGCTCGCGGCTGTCCCTGCTGGGTGGTACCGGCACCACAATGCCCACCACACGAGCCGGTACCACCCAGCAGGGACAGCCGCGAGCCGATTCGCCCGCGTTCCAGGACGGTCCCGGCGTCGAAAACCATACGCACCACTCCAAACCATAGCTCTACTCCCTTCGACGAAGAGGACGTAGAGCTATGGTTTGCCTTAGCAGACCGCATTTTCCGGGCCGCCAACATGCACGACGAGGAACTCCGTGCGGTTGAGCTGATGCGAGTCCTCGACCGCACTCAACGAACGCATGTTGCGCACATCATTAGGTCAACCGACCCCAACCCCTACAGCAACATGCGGGACCTGCTCTCCGACGCCCTGGACGAGACCAGGAGCAGTCTACAACAACGCTAGGCAAGCGAGACCAACCATTCGGGAATGAAACCGTCCCTTTTCCTGACCCATTTACGCTCAATAGCGGGGACCAGGATCTCGGACGATTTCATCAGGCCTCATTTCTTGAGATGCCTCCCACAGCATGCCCGCCTGGCACTAATGGCCCAGCCCAACCAGAGCTTGGGCTACCTATCCAAAATCGGTAACGCGATTATGGAAAATTCTGACCAATTGTCCGAACCCGTCGCACACCAAGTAGCGACAATTAATTAGCACGCCCCCCAGCATACACGGCACTCTCCCACCCAAACCAAAACTAAGCGCCCCCGGAACCGTGGTTAAGTGAAATATAGTACTAGAGTAATCCTAAATAAAAAGGGGAATTATTCAATAAACAGATAAGTGAAGACAAAATAAAAAGAGAAACATTAACATTAAAACCAATCAACGTGTTTTCTTTCGTGGCCGATCTACTCTGATGAACAGTTCTCTTTTGTTGTTGCGGTGGAACAATCTTTGTGCAGAAAATCGTCGGTGGGACCTCATTGAACCGGTGCCATACGTTGGCACACCTGTAGCGATTCTTTAATACATTCCCAAAGAACCGTCCATCCTCTTAAATGAACCACCTTCCAAACCCACCATACCTACCTGCAATTTTGGGGCAGCGTAAGCTACCCTTCATTCTCTTTCATCTGAAAGTTAAATCTTAAGGCATGCATCACATTGAATTTTTCCGTTTATGATCCGTACCATATCTCCATCGGCTCGGCGTGTCAGCAATTATAATAGATAAATACTAGCTGGCCAGCGTAATTGTTGACATAACTGAAGCCGATGGTTTCTTGCTACGGTTCATATCCATTTATTGCCCCAGTCCCAAGGTTCGCAACACTTGCGACCAATTTCCTTTGTCGGTTATCTACCGATCATGGGATTTGGGCACTAGTATGATTGACGTTAGACAATCATACCCCAGATAATGCCGAACGATGCTCCGGCCTGTAAAACAAACAAAAGCTACCATAGCCTAGACCATAGGCGAACAAACCATGGGTTTGCTTATCGCCACGAAAAATCTATAGCCTACAATGGCATTACCCATGAACGCCTAAGTAAACACGATGTGCAGATCATCGTGACCCTTGAAATAGCGTTTTTGTGTATCTTGAAGCAAAAACCTATTTCGTTCTCAGGCGCAGGTCATCTAAGATTTATGACCCTTGAAATAGCGTTTCGGTTTATTTAAGACACAACATATTTCTTCCTTCGGCGATTTTTCGCCATCGCTTATCTCAACGACGCCTGCAGCTCTCAATACCAATTCATTACACCAGCCCATGTTTATTTAGGACACAGGAACCTATTTCTCCCTTCGGCGACTACGCTATCGCGTACCTCATATTGGCAGCTATTCATTCCATGTGTATTCAGGTCTTTCTCGTCGTTGCCGATGTCCAGGCTGAAGGGCAACGTTCTTGTGCTATACGCACACATACACAATCCTCCCCTATTGATGAAATTCGCGGGCATCGAACTGATAAATGTAAATTACATTTGAGTCAGATGTCAGTCTTTATAGAGGACAGTCGCGCCCTTTTAACGTGAGTTTTTATCACTAGTCTGGTGCAATACCGTAGGAGAGAAAGTCGTTGTGAGTTAATATTAATTCAAAAATGCCCATAATTTATACGCGTGATTTTATTTAACTTAAATACCAATTTCTCGTCCGCGTACTAATAACAGTTGAGCGATTGTATTCTGACCTTTCAGCTAAGAAAAGAAGTAGTGTAAAATCTACATCAAATAATTTAACGGACTGTGCAAATAATTTAACTCGCTGTGCAAATAATTTAACTGATACGTGCTAACGAATCGAGCATCTGTGGCTAGTGAACCAACCAACAATTTTATAAATGACCAATAAAGACTTAACGAAAAACAACCCAATCGTTTTATTTCACTGGCTTCTGGTGACCGTTAGTTTCGGCAACAATTCCACTGTGTTTTCTCGGAGAGTCAATTTAGTGCTTCCAATAGAGTTGTGAGGTATTGCGCTGAACCTGCGTCCATGACGACGCATAGCCTAAATACCCACACACCTACCTCGTTCCCCACAGACATCCCAAGTAATAAACAAGTGTCGTCGATCAATCAAGAATCGCAACGTAAATATACCTCTGAAATCTTGGGTAAACAAAGAATACACTCGATACATGTTTCTTTAAAGATGTTCAAATTGCATCCGTAGATTGTGTATCGGGGTACAATGAGTAATAAATGAAGAGTAAAAAGAATTTAAATAAGTATTCATCAAGATGCAAGGTTGAAGATTACACAGTCGAAATTTACCTGTGATGCAAGAAAATCATTTTTTCGAGAGTATGAATAAAATCGTTGAAAAAGACGGCCGTGTTTTTAATTATATGAAAGAAGGAGTCCAAGTTAAACTGTCATTGGAGACGGTCATTTTAATAAGCATAAAAATGATAAACTGGAAGTTCAACCGTCACCTTCAAAGGGCGTATTTTAAATTAAATACAAAAGATTTCGATGATAAGCCGTCGACGAAGGCAGTGATTTTTAAAATAAAGTCCATCGACCAAGACGGCTAAAACCAAGGAGTGCAAAGTCGTCGCTAGCAGAGTTCCCACTCGAGTACTTAATGTGGAGTTAAAAATAAAAACAAATGATTAAACACAAAATATATGTTTTATTAAAAGGAAAAAAAAAAACAGTGAGTCTACCACACTGCCTTATAACATATTTATAATAAAATTTGTGGTGAGTTAGTAGTGTAATTCCCCAACGCAAATCTCTTTTTTTTTTCATTCTCTAAAACATTTTTTATTTTCTTTTTATATTCTTGGTTTCTAAATTAAAGGCTAGACAAAAAATGATTAAATTCTAGCTTAATTATCTTATATAATAACTTACTGGTCCTTCGCAGACGCTCTAAGCTAAACATTACTTAACATTTGTATAATTTGCCTTTCGGTGACAGAACTTTGTGGGAGTACTTATAATTATTTGAAAGACAAAGAAAAATTTGAAAAACTTTGTGTACATTTTTTTTGTTTTTTTTTTTTTTCTTAAAATTTAACTTACTTAACTTACCTATTTTTATTTTTTTTTATTTTTAATTTTATGTAAAAGCACTTAACTTAACTTAACTTAAATCTTATACTACCTTAATTCTAGAAAAGCTAAGTCTATGTAAGCTAGCTGATGATAGTGTGATTCTATACCGACTTTGGTATCCAGGTCTTTATATGCCAATCAACCACCAGAACTGTTGACGCTGTCTAATACTATCGTCCCGGTCTCTGTAGGAGATAGCCCTACTGAAGCGCAGGAGCTCTTCTTCGGTGCGCGTTACTTCCCGCTCGTAGCACATTCGCCCGTCTACGAATGATCTACTTACATGATAGATCAGCGGAATTCCGGATCTATCCTGTATAAGCCCTTTCATATCCAAGGCAAGGAACGCCTCTGGTGGAACAAAGCCGTTGCGACGCACGCTCTCATAGTACAGAGTGTTTGCATAATAAGCCCCGAAAATTAGGTCATTGGACGAGCTTATTGCTCTCACAATATGTCCTCTGATTAATTTAATCATAAAATTATCCACCCTATTTATGTACGCTTCATTATATAAACTCTCATTTGAGTAATACTTTTTATAGTCCGATTCCGGAGTCCGATATAATCTGAGACAACTTCACCCGACACCCGAATCTTTTCCATCAAATTTGGACCTATAATAAACCATACTGGACAACCATAAATGAGCATTGGCCTGATTAGCGTCATGTAGCATATGACTTTTATCCTGCTGTTAAGTTGGCTACTGTGAAATAGCCTCTTTGTCATAGCAAAAGTTTTCCTCGCTTTGAGCAAAGCAGCCTCTACATGTCTGTTGAAATACAGATATTGGTCTAGCCAGATGCCAAGGTATTTAACTAAACTCTTGGTTTCCAGTTTTTCTCCATGTGGTCCCACGATAACTAACTTTCGCCAGTTTTTCCTTGTATCGTTCGTGGCTTTATATAATGGTGTTCTAAATAGGATGGCTTCACATTTCTGGAAGTTGATCTTAAGTTTCCAGTCATCGCAATAGCGCGGCACGTTGTTGAAGTCTCCCTGTATTAAACTATTTATGATCTCAACTTTCGGAGCTGTTCTGTAAATTATGAGATCGTCTGCGTACGCAATAGCCTGCGGAAGTCCATCTAATAAGTCGCTAATGTAAATGTTAAAAAGAATCGGAGAGAGTACCGCACCCTGTTGCAAGCCATTCTTGATATTATACGTTTTATTAGAGGTCACATTACCACTTTTGACCACGAACCTCCTGTCCTTTAACATATCGTAAAGTACATATAGTAAAGGCTTATGTATGCCATGCCTGGCCAGTCTGTAATACAACCCTTCGATCCAGACGGTATCAAAGGCTTTTTCCAAGTCGATCAGACAGGCAGCTGTGCATTGGTTCCTACATTTATTCCATGTCGGAGACCAGTTTAGCTGCGGCATGTGCGGTTTCATGACCCGCCTTAAAGCCAAACTGGTTATTTGGAATAATGCTGTTGTCGTCTACCCATTTTACCAGAGCTTTGTTAATGGTTTTTTCAAATACTTTACTGATGCTTGGGAGTAAACTTATCGAACGCATGTTCATTGGGTTTGTACAGTGTTTGCCCTTTTTGGAATGGGCTGAATGATAGCCGTTTTCCAACGCGCGGGATAATATGCATTCTTCAACGCGTTGTTAAACAGGACCGTGTATATATCTATTGCCTTTGGGGTCAGGTTCTTGAGTACGATGTTAGGTACTCCATCTATTCCCACTGAATAGATGGAGTATTTGCTTCTTAATGAGTCGAAGATACTCTGGATTCCTTCCCTTGTGATTAAAAGGCTATTAGCCCCACCATTGGCATTAATGTCAATTGACAGATTATCGTCACTGAATTTGGTAAAACCCGGAATCTCCGATTGACAATGTGAAATTTCATTCCGGAGGTGCAGGTGATTCAGTAGAACTCTGTCCTCCAGGTCGTGATTTCGGCGAATGCTTTCATTCACCTTGTACATTTCCTGGAAGACAGCTCCCACAGCGTTCACCTTTTCCAAAGGATCTTCGATCAAGAAGAGCTCACTATTGAGGATAGCGTTCTCTGTATCTATACCAATGTTGGTTAGCAGCTGCTTGTTTACATCAGTAAGCTAAGAATGACAGATAACATTATGTGAGCCATACTACCAACATCATCATCATCATCATCGGCACTACAACCGGGAACCGGTCTTGGCCTTATTTAGCAAGTCCGAAAACTTGTTAAATTTTCCATAATGATTTGTTTTTTTTTTGGGTAAGGTCATTAGTCTTGCGCCACATACTACCAACATCGTGAGCCCTAAAATTTCCTCTCAAGACAAATGAGATCGTGATTTCCTAAAATTTTCTTTTGTGAACACTAACAGCATAGTAAACGAAAACTTTTCTGCATTTCACATATTGAAATATCTTAATAAGAATTTCTCAGTAGCAATAGATAAATCTGACACAAGTTTAATATCGCAATAAAGTTGAAGACAAGCAAAACCATGCGGTACCAGCGATTAAAACCTACAACATCCTTAAGTGATTGAAGAGCTACAATAGTAACAGTTGTGGAAGTATTTTGTATTCACTATTTCAGACTTTAACCTTCAACATTCAACAGTTCAACTAGTTAATATTCAACGGGAGAAATAGTTTCACATTCGATAAAATGCTGGCGTCATAGTTGACATTTAACATCCTTTAAGGACACGGATTTTCGCCGTCGTCTTCTTAAATGCGGTAATAAAATGCAATTACACTGGATATCCGCGGTATATATTTAGATCTTCTGTTCTACATTCTGCAGGACATCCGGTGTCTTGTGTACTTCTTTAAGTAGTGTTTGTGGTTCAAGCACGTAACTTTTACAATATATTACGTTCAAGTCAACTTCATTTCACTTGATAGGAAGTCGTTAACTGGGACGAAGTATCACGACTTAATTAATTGCTCCAACATCGCAGCCCACTTGAACATGTAGATGGCGCCATTAAGCTGCTGATGCTAGTACATACACCGCCTTATTATTATTAGAATGTTGTTCCTTAAGAACTGCGGGGAAACTATATAAAGGTTCGGAGTGTATCATCAAATATCTCTTAATTAATTAATGTATTTGAATTCATTACTTAAGAAAATACAACGCACAGAAGAGTCGAGAGAGGGTGCGATGTAATTGTTGAACATCACGTTAAAAAGGTGGAGATCAATTAAGAAATTAGTTCCGTTAATAAATTGATGACAGCTATTTGGAGATGTCTGAAATTCATTTTAGCCTTTGCAAGCTGTTTTGATTACAATTTCCAATTCCGATATTGTAATACTCTACCGACTGCTATCAAATAATTAGTCATTATTTTTTGATAAATGACGGGTATGTGAATTAGGTTGTACTCTTACAATTAGTTTTGCACCCTTTTTGTGTATTTTATTTGATTTTTCAAATAAATATAATTAGCAAGCGACTGTTAAGATAAAAGTTATACAATCGGACACCAATATCCATATCCAAAAGTGTTACGCTATGAAAATGTTAGAACAAAAGCACCAACACATCTGACCATTACCACCTGTACACGGAGATGTTTCAGCTTGCCATTTTAGCTGTGGCTTGCTCCAGCATACTGCTATGATGATTTTTTTTCGATTCCATTTGGTGGTGTCCTTTTCACTATTGTGGCATGTTCGTGTATGTTTGTTGGAATCGTCACATTATTCTTGTGTTACGATTACTTTATGTGCAGAATCACGTAGCAGGTGGAGTAAGCCGGTTCTTAGGGAAGAAGCAGGTCTAGTAGGCTGAATGAACAAGTGAAGACCTAAAGTTTTGGTTTATTATGATAGAGTGTTTTGCTGTGTCTACAGACCATGTCCGAGTCACCAGTGTCGGCGGTTTCTAGCGCGTTTATAGACGAACAGAAAACAAAAATGAAAGTCACTGATCTAACGTTGTAGCTCACAGTACTTGGAGGATCAGATAATAGAGAGAGATTCATTACAGATCTAGGTCGAATATAAAATTATCGAATATAAAATTATTACCAAATATAAAATCACTTTTCGAATCTAATTTGTTATTTAGTTAATCTTAGCCTTGTGAGTAGGGCGTTAACATACACTCAAAGTTAGGCCGGCTTGTCGTAAGAGTCGACTAAGGCCGAGTGGTAGGTGGGATCTCACCGCCCTGTCGAAATACTACTGTTGGGGTAGAAGTTGGTATGCCAAACACGGACAGTAAGTTAACTAATCCCCCAACACTTTTCCACCGAAAAATTGTTCACAGGAAGAAGGGAAGAATAATTAACGCACAGGGGTTGTTGTGTTGTAAAAATGTTTTTTTATTTGGTTTTACTTAATATTTTTTTATAAATTACATTTCCTATCACTGCCTACTTTAATGTATTTTTTTTTTTGTCTTTGACATTAACGACTATAGCATGGGAAATTTAAAATTCAATTATTTGACATCTATTGAGTATAAATGGATTTTGTTGCTTTGTATACATATATTTGTTTTTGTTTTTTTAGGTTTTAGACACTTGAATTCCGAACTAAACGCATCACCATCACAACATTATTATTCCTTTTGTTTTCTTTTTTAATTCCGGTCAGACTCCAAAATACGACTCGACAGACTCGTGATAAAAATCGATCGCGTGTGCACGCACCCAAGCTCGACAATGGTTGAGATTTGACTAACTGAAATTAGGGATGAAATTCGAATTTTCAATTTTGCACAACGATCAGCCAATGGTAATCGCGCTCTCTTGTACAGCTTTCAATTCTCTAAGCTCACCGAGGTGAATAAATACTTGTATATTCGTTCGACGGTCGATGGCAAAGAAAGGATGAAGAAACCAAAAGGAAAGCACAATAACCCAGGGTTGATCTGGCTGTGCATTAATGCAGCCTCTGAGGATGATCCACTGACCTAGTGCGGTGACTGTGGTGATCTCAGAGTGCATTGAACTATGGAAAGACAGAATTGTGAAGGAGAGGAAAATGTAGTTTGCGCTATTCACCTGTAAGAAGAGATCATTGATCTCCAGCGAATAGAGTGTCTGGGAAAAGTCGGAAGTGATGCTACTTTGGCTGGGGTAATATTATCGTGGCAAACACGCTATGGAATTCGATAATTACCCAAACCGTTTGATAATGGTGCAACCGCGTCGTTTGATTCGACTTGCTGTTGCTAACCAATATGAATTGGAATTTCCGGTGGAAATCTCATGGGTTAGAGGACTGGAGTTGTCGTATGGCAAAAAGGTTGCTGAATTCAATTATGCATTACCTGCATAGAATATTGAATTCAGCTATGCGTCCGTTTAAAAACATGATTTCCAAGTGAATAGGTTGGTAGGAGGAATTGATGGGGGGGGGGATTTGACACGCTATTAGCGGTCAAAATAAGCTTGAAATTGCGGGTAGATGTAGTAGAGAGAACCCCCACACCACCCCATCAAGCTATAGGTACCGTGAAATGGTTGAGAGAAATTCTTGGCCATCTTTCGGAGCTTCGCTGAAGGACCGCTTCTACAAAAGATGGGTTTAGGTGGTAAGTCGATCCCAAGTTGAGATACCACTCCGTCACGCTATACATTCCGCGATATCGTCAGGCGAAATTTTGACTATATTTTGGATGTATGTAAGATGGCCCGGACTGATACGGAGGTAAGTCATGATAGTGCCTTCAGAGGTAAAGAAATCTGGAGGTAAACTAGTTTCCCATTCGAATCTCCGGGGGGACTATGTCGGGGGAAACATCACGCAAATATTCTGATGAATAATCAAAATGTAAGAAATTCGTCATCGGGTAATCGGGTTCGTTCTCGAAACTCTGTAGAGGCTCGACTGATAACAACATTTTGTAACATCATGGGCAACGGGTTCACCAATACGAATGTAAACGCGTTCCACCAATATTTGCAATAGCAAACCTACAATAGTTAGAGTAGCGAAGATTAAGATGGGTCGGACATGTCTCTCTTTGTGGTGGTGAATTGGAGAGGATCTCTCCGTGGTGATCTTAGCAAGTGTGCTAATAGATCCATTGTTTGCTCATCCAACGAAGGTCATGGGAAACGAAACTGAAAACAAGAAGTAACAAAGGACATCATAAACGGCGTGGATGCATGGTGCAGCTGCGTAAATAGTCTGCAACGCAATTATGGAAATTGTTGCTAAAAGCAATTTAAGTACACAATGGTGATTGTGTGCCGTATCTTGCTGTGCGGACAGAATCGAGTTTTTGTATGCATGTTTATATGCTGAAGAATTCGATTTATGGCGACTAGATGCTAAATGCGTGCATTGCTTTTGTCGCTTGGACAAATCGCTGCCGATGCCATGGAATTGCCAGGAAAATGTGCTGTGCACGTGTGGAGCAGAATCGCTTTGCAAATAGGGGCGCCGATAAGGTTTTCTGCTTTAACCATGCATGTGCATGTAAAGAATTCTTTTTACGGGATTTTGAAAATGCATTGGATGCATGAATGGTAAGAATTCTTTGCAGGGAATTTTAGGTAAAGCACTAGGTGCATTAAATGTCCTTGATGAAGGAAATGTTTGCAGGCTTGCAACGGGAGTTGGGATGGAATTGTGGGTGATTCTTGCGTAAGGTTAGAGAACCCGCACATTTTCGTTTAAGGGTACGGGTATAGTATACCCATTAAAACAGAATCGTATTTACCATAACATACACTGTGTAGCGATCTTAAATAGCTACTCCTATCCAAGCCCCCAATATCATCAAATAATCCCATCCAAATCCCCAATACTTCCCATTAATACATAATACATCCAAATTCTATATTGAGTCACATGGACAACGAATTAAACCAAAAGTTAATTCGTCGTGCATTGACTCAATTCCCAAAATTCTGACATCATGAAATGCTTAATTCAAAACGCATTTCATGATTCCCCTTCCCAGAACCTATCCAACCAAACCTCTAACAAATTCCCAGAACACAACTCCAATTGACGGGCACAAAGTCTTGCATGTGCTTCTGGGAATTTTGACAAGAAAATAGTTGACAATTCTCAACTAAGAAAACTATAAAAGGACAGCAACTTTCGATTTCGAGATTAGTAGATCTCCAGAGGCCGAACCGCTGGCCGCAAAAAAATTAAATCTAAAAATATACAGTTTAAACCAATAAAACCAAAGTTGAAAACACAAAGAAGAGTTGACTGTTTATTCATCAATATCAAAAGGCCACCCTCGCTGTCAAGGAGCCCGCAACAGCCGAGTGTCCCGTCCATAAGCTCCCACGCCACAGGAGGAAGTTGCGAGGACACATTTCTTGCGCCGCCCAATCATCCAGAAAACGGCCCCCAGCAGGAACGACCCAGATATCCACCAAAGAAGGTAAGTCGCCCCCTTTTACAGCTTTTACAGATGATACCCCAACAACTGGATCACAAATCATAATCCACGATCATGAAACAAAATACCGGACGGTATACGCCAAAGCACTGACACCATGAGAAATCAGTCAAAAAGTATGACATGAAAAAATCAATTGCCCAGGTGTTCCGATAGACGTGTGTCATGTATGGTACCGGATATCACGGTGCTGTGAGTGTGCAAAAGTATTACATAACAATATTCGTTCCCCGGGTGTTCCGATAGGTGTGTGTCATGGTGCATGGCACTCACCTATTAACGTGCCATCTGAGAGGTGACTCATTGTGGACTTTTGACGGATTTGTATGTTGTCCAAGTGATCTACCGAACACTGTTTACCGCAGAGAAAAGAATACACCGACGGAGCGAACACAGCACAAAATTGAAACACGAAATGTTTTTTTTTTCTTCTATTAATTTCGCTTTATTTCTTTTGTTTATGTAAAACAAGGATTTACTCCACTTACGCCCGTGGCGATTTATTAAGAGTTATTTCAACGTCAAAACACACACCGACTGTATAATTTGGTTGTCGCGAAATAATCGAGGATGCAGTCTCAACGTTCATAGTTCTTTATCATTCGTTCTGTATCTTTCAATATTCCGATTACTCGTGAAACTACACTCGCGGGCCGTTCAAAAATTAAATTAATGGCGCAACGGGGATCGACATCCTCGGTGGGGTTTTCAGACTCCTGCTCGAAGTAGACTAATTGTCTCTATCTTTAAAATCAAATTCGAACTTCTCATCCCCGCATCTGCAAAAGAAAATTTCCCATCCAATCTGCAAAGAAAATTTTTCATCATAATGATCATTCTCCTTTCCGTCTTCTTATCGGAATCTTGTTCCTTTGTTTGGAAGATCGAGCATACCGCCACTTATTTTCCGACCTTTTCGTGGGATTTGTTTGTGCTACCCATCTGGCTTAAGACAACACGGTTCTTGTGCGCTTCAGATGGGTGACAAAGGAACCGTGGGATTGGTATAGGTTTTTGTTTGCATTTCCAAATCATAAACATCTAGTGTGCGATCTACGTTAAGATGTTTATGATTGCATGACTGTTGGTCGGCGGCGAATAGCTATCCTTTGTTTGCACAAGTGTGCCTTTTATGTTTTGGGTCATGCTAGGAATTTAGGCGCTAATTGCTATTAGCTACTAGAGGAGATACTCGTTGTTCTGTTTGTTTACCGAAAATTGCGTTTAATGGGTGCGTTGGCTTGGATGCGTTGAATTGGCGCGTCGATTTGGATGCGTTGGATTGGATGCCTTGCATGGATGCGTTGAATTTAATAATAGAGACTTTTGAACGATTAGTTCGATTGATTTCTGCTATTGAATTCAATGTTAGTGTCTGAAATGTTACCTATTCAGGTGGGAGTAAGGACTTTTGGCACACGTGTCTGTGGGCACGTGTAATAAGTAAAGGTGAGTATGTTCCTTGGCGGAAAGGACATCTCAACCTATATTGGGTTGTGTGGTTCGTAAAACCGCCACAGACTTGCCATGCAATGTGCAATGAGTGTTTGAAATTAGGAACATAGTTTTCAGGTCATGACTGGACGGTCGAAATATGATGGCATGTGACCTACTTGGTATCGATGTAGTGCTCTAAGAAGCCCTACCGTTTCCCTCCCACATACACATGTCATCATCATCGGCACTACAACCGGGAACTGGTCTTGGCCTTAATAAGCAAGTCTTGAGGCTTGTTAAATTTTCCATAATGATTTGTTTTTTCCGGGTGTGTGTCCAACAAGCGTTGAACACACCTTCCACTAACACCGGGTTCTTGTTGTGTTGTGGGCTGGCGTCAGGAACAATGCGGTCTCCTGACGTGATGAATATCGTTGGGGAATATCTTCAGATGTGGTCACACACACGATGAACTGGATTTGTCAAAACAATGGCAACCGCAACACTGATGCCTGGAACCAATCGCTATTTAAAGGGAAAAAGGGAACCGAATACCTTTAATAACTGCCGAAATCCTAGAAATACTTCTCTCGAATGAAATTACAATTCATGGTCCGTTTTACCGTGTTTAATTTTTAACTTTATTTATTCAGATTAATAGGATGTTTTTTGATTCCAATTGTTGCGACCTGTCTCGCTCAGCAGTTAACGAAGAAGAAAAATTTGTTATTGGTTGCTTGACAACCAAAACAACTGATTATGCATTGATAACATTCAGTTGCGAATTCGCTGGTTGTGTCCAGCGCGAATCCGCAACACCGGGCAAGGTCATTAGTCTTACGCCAGAGGCTCCTCGACGGGGGCTCGAACCCCGGTCTCCCGCTTGACAGGCGGGTATATTAACCACTATACTATCGAGAAGCCCATGTACCCACCTACAAAAAACCCATCCAAAAATTCCACCCATACCCCCAAATCAACATTGAATTCAATGTCAAGGAAATTGAACCACACGTTCAATTCTCGAACATTGAATTCAATTCCTTAAAATCCAAAAAGCGCAATGCATATCTTCACATGTATGGTATGTGCGATTAACACTTTTAAAACCTAGAACCCAAAACCCAAACAAACACGTGTCTAAACAGAAACATGTCTATTTGATCCGCCGACACCCAATTCAGGCAATATAAACATCAGAATACATATCTCCACATCCTACATGTTTGATGACTTGCAAATAGACACAGATTCCCAGATTCTAATTTCACGCCCAATTCCCACATACTTTGTGTTACGCATCTGAAGTGAATGCAAACATTTGTTGGCATTAGCCAGATGGATAACAGAAACAAAGCCCAAAAAGGATCGATGTTATGTGGCGATGCGTCCGGACTTCGAAAGATAAAAGATAACAAAAAGATACAGATAGAATCTGAATCGAGACGCGGAATCGACAGGTAGTAGACAGTAAGAAAAGAGAGTCAGTACGTAACGTACGTAAGGAGAAGAACTCCTCAAAAGTGTTATTATATATATCATCGTAAATCCGAGTATTAAATAAGTCCTTTTACCAAAGCAACAATTGTGTTTGAGTTTTAAGTTCTTTTTGAAAAGAAAGTTCGTTGGTCGCAGCATTTGCTAAAACAGTGATTTGGTGATTCTCTCTGCGATCGTCGAAGTGTGTAGACGCGTCCTACCACTGCTTTTGAAAAACAAAAGAGAAAAGATAAATTAAAAGAAAACACGTGTGCGCGTGCAGACATAGATGTGTGACCGTCATTAGGAACGGTCTGTGGCCGAACAATAGTGTATCGTGTATAATATTAAGTGGAAAATTTTGTGAAATTTTTGCGCGACATTTTAAAATTTAAGTAAAATTGGTAAACCAAAACATAACATCAGCGACCGCATCCGGAGTTTGCGTTCGCAGATGCTGGTCAGCGGCCCCAGTACTGCCGAGCTACCTAAAAAACGAAAGAAAAAAACAGCTCACAGTCCTCTGAACGCACCGAAGAAAGTAGCTACAATGGCTACTCAACTAACAACGGAATACCACAAAAAATACGATGACGCGATGGAAACAATAAGGATACTAACAGCCCAAATGGAACAACTACAAGAAAAAATTCGCTCTCTTCAAGCGCAAACCAAAACCAATGTCGACGTCCCCATGAAGGAAGTTCCTCCCCAACCCATCTCATTAACATTCAACAATAACCCATCATCATCGAATATCTCGCCACAGCCCCAAGATACCCACAAACCAGAAGACCACTGGCAAACAGTTGGACAGAAATCTACAAATAAGGTGAGACCACCCCCAATTTACATTAAAAATCCTAATAGTACCAAAGAAGTCATCAAGACGCTTGAGAATGCCCTTGGACACAGAAATTTTACCACGGACTCAAAAGGATCTTCGATCTCTATCAAGACGATGACTCTAACGGATCACGACATGGCAATAAGAAAACTCTCAGAGAACAAACACGAGTTCTTCACATTCCAGCATGCCCAGATAAAACCAAAAACATTCATCATAAGGCACATTGATCCAGCATGGACTACCGAGGAACTTACACTCGAAATCTTGAGGATATGCCCGTCAATGAAAATACACAGATTGGACTACTTTCAAACCCCACACATGAGGGAGAATAATATTAGGAGCTTGCGAATCATACAGATCCCACCGAACGGTGATGTCACCCAACTTAAACAAATAAAATATTTGTTCACACACAAAATCACGATCGAGGAGCCACATAAACAGAGCATTCTCCATTGCAAATGGTGTCAAGGATCAGGACACCTAGCAGTTGCGTGCCACCTAAGTGCACGATGCGGAAAATGTGCCGAACAGCATATACCAGGAGAGTGCAAAGTTAACCCGCCTGGCACAGAACCATCAGTAATTCAGCAAACAAACGCCGATGGATCAACATCCACGAAAAAAATTACCATAACTTGCTGTAACTGCGGAGGCCCACATCCAGCTAGTTTTTCACAATGCCCCGAAAAGCTACGGATTCTGGAGAGACGTTCGTTACACACGGTAACTAATACGGCCAAACCAGCTGCAACGAAACCCTTATCACCACAACCATCCCATCTCAGGGGGTCAGGAACATCATATGCAGAAATTACGAAAAGTTCCCGTAGCTGCCCGAAATCTCAACAACCCAACCCCAACGTTCTCAACCTGGATATCTTGGGATACATCAGGAGTCTGGAGACACTACTACCAACCTTAAAACACAGTTCCGAATTGGAAAAAAAAGGTCAGATCTTAAATTTAATAACTTCCCACATCCTTTCCCTTAACGTATAACTTAACCCTTATCTGCCTCAACTCAGAGTCCATTTATTCCCACACCCGTAGACAACACCTCCGACTGTTTGTTGAAAAGTTCTCCCCAGATATTCTTCTGCTTTCAGAAACTTGGCTGAAATCCACTTCTCGAGTCTACATACCTAATTACACATTTGTGTCCAACCCACGAACCTCTGGCCCTCATGGAGGTACGGGAATCCTAATACATAAAAAATTCCAATTTGCTGAGATTAGATTTGCTAATATAACTAGTGTCGAATACACGGCTGTTAAACTTTTCTGCCGAAATAATAAAGTACTGGTCTTGTCCTCCATATACATTCACCCTTCTCGTGAACCAAACTTCCCTAGTGCAGACATCTCACAAATAATTCAACAGTCTCTACCAGCACCTTTCATAATAGGAGGAGACTGGAACGCACGACATACTGCATTTAATGACATCAAATGCAACAAATACGGCTGTCAACTCCTTGATCTCCTCCGACTTCATCCATATGTCTACGCAGACTGCCCGTTGCAACCTACTCGAATTTGCAGCTCAACCAAGTCAACACTCGATTTCTTCCTAAAGTCTACAGATAGCTATTCATCTAATCCTCCCACAGTGTCCTTCACATTCCCTTCGGATCATGGCTCTGTCCACACCTCGGTTCAAATCCCCTCGCTTGAACCACTCTACACTCTGAATCCTATTCCAAATTTCACCAAAACAAACTGGAAAAAAGTCAATAAGGATATTGCTGCTAGCTTTTCAAAATTTTCTTTACCGGAATCTTCTAACCTGCCCCCTACACAAATTGACCAAGCAGCGGCCCAAATAGAGCAAATACTGGGAAATGCTCTCTTCAGCCATACTCCCACTATCGTTCCTCATAATCACTTAGGAAAACCCCTACCCAACCTACTCACAAAATTATTACGTATAAAAAAACAACTCCGACGAAAATTGCACACTAGCTACTCACCTTTTATTAAACAACAGATCCAGCTATTGACCTCCCTGATAAATGGACAACTAAAAGTTTTCACTAATCAGACCTACACATCCACCTTAAACAGTATCAAACCAAATCGCGATCTATTTAAAAACATAAACAGACTAACGGGTCGCAAACTCAAGCCTCGAACAGATTATCTTATTCACCCAACTAATAATAACATCGTCCAGTCGGACACTGATATAGCAAACTGTCTCGCTGAACATTTCTGCAAAGTCCATAAGCAAAACGATACCCTCCCAGTAACAAATTTCCACGATACAGTGAACGATTACATTCCACGCTCACTGGAGCCATCCCTCACTCCATTTATTACTGAATTCACCGAAAGCAATAAAGCATCACACCCCGTAGGAATCGACACATTCCTAAGCCTTGAAGAACTATCCGAAGTCATTACTTCACGTAACAATAAAAAATCGACTGGCCTAGATGGAATCCCTAACCTCCTATTCAAAAGACTCCACCCAGGCAACTTGCTCCCGATCCTCGTTCTTCTCAACCACATAATAAACGCTTCACATTTCCCTAAAAGTTGGAAAACAGCGGTGATCGTCCCTATTAGCAAATCTGGGCCCTCCAAGTACCCGGATAACTTCCGTCCGATATCGCAGCTAAACTCGCTTAGCAAGATTCTTGAATGTAAAATCTACAAAAATCTTCTCTCATTTGCCAGGGATAACTCCCTCATTCCGAACTCTCAATTTGGCTTCCGCTCACAACACTCCACTTGTCATGCTCTCTTAAAACTGACACATGATGTGACGACCCACCTCCAAAACCAATCCCCAACGGTATGTGTCTCCCTAGACATAGCTAAAGCATTCGACTGTGTCTGGATCGCAGGACTGTTATACAAACTTCATTCAATGTATGGATTAAACATCCACTCCACAAAACTTCTCGCTTCTTACCTCTCTGATAGAAAGTTCATGGTGAAAATAAACTCAACTCTCTCGACACCTTATAGCATAACCGCAGGAGTTCCTCAAGGGTCCATCCTCGGCCCACTACTATACCTTCTTTATACATCAGACGCACCGCAGCCACTGTTACCCAATACAACAATGCTCAACTATGCCGACGACACTTTAATTTATTCAAGCAACAAGCTTGTCAAGGAGGCAAGAAACTGTATTACCAGATATCTCCCAATCCTGTCAGCCTACTTTACCAAGTGGAGAATTCAACTAAATCCAACCAAAACTCAGCTCATAGTTTTTAAAGGCAGAAACGCGAGTTGTACAAACAACACTATTCGCTGCCATAATAAAATCAGAATTAAAATAAATAACAATATAATTAAACCCTCCAAAACCTTAAAGTATCTAGGTATAACCATTACCAACAATCTGTCATTCTCCGCCCACATTAAAAATACGATTCGTAAAGCCACAACCCAACTGAACCTCTGCAGAAAAGTCATGTACAAACCGAATTGTCTCTCTCCCAAAGTCAAATCACTTATCTACAAACAAATAATCAGACCCACTCTCACATATGCATGCCCGATATGGTACCATATCACACCCGCCCAAATGGAGAAGCTACGCATTTTCGAAAGGAAATGCTTCAGACTTATCACTGGCCTCAACCGACATCCTAACTCCCACAAATATTACAACAGTAGTTCGCTCTACTATGCCGCTAATATTGAACGTATAGATCGACGCTTCCTCGAGCTGTCCATCAAATTTATCGAAAATCTTCCCAATAATCCCAATCCGATAATAAATGCGCTCACATCGACTCCGTCAGACAACCGAACTGCCTACCCGAACTGTCTCCACACCAGAACCCTCTTCACCTCTGGCAGGTTGGTCAACAACTCCAATGAGATCGTATACCACAATACTGAACTCTCACCTCACCAGTTTAAATATTGTAATATACAACCCTTCTCTAATATCTTGCGTTTCAACGACCAATCGGAAAGTGTTCCTCCAACCCATATCCCCGACTCATAGTACCCACCCTAACCCAAATTCCACCCATCAACCACTATACCTCCCGCCCCACCCTATTCTAACTTATTGTAATAATAATAGATTTAATAATTAGATAAGCTAGGCTAAGCTAAGTTAAGTTAAGTTAAGCAAATTAGTTATAGGTTAAGTAAATAATTATATCCTGGTTTTCTGACCTTTTCCAGGAAGCCCCACCTACTCCTATCTTGTCCACCCATGAAATATATAACTTTATAATAATGTTTGAAAAATGTACTAGCAAGTATGTGTAAACGATTAAAGCTAAGATAATTATAAGTTATCTGTATTACTTATTGTAACAAATCATTTATGGTCAATAAATACAGAAATGTAAAAAAAAAAAAAAAAAAGTGATTTGGTTGTTTCTCTCTAGTTTAATGAAAGTAACTTGTAGAAAACATTATTTATTTTCTCGTGTGTGCAAGGACGTCGCCTATAAATCGGTGGGGCTCCTCGATAGTATAGTGGTTAGTATACCCACCTGTCACGCGGGAGACCGAGGTTCGATTCCCCGTCGGGGAGCTTCTGGCGCAAGACTAATGACCTTGCCCGGAAAAAACAAAAAATTATGGAAAATTTGACAAGCCTCAGGACTTGCTAAATAAGGCCAAGACCGGCTCCCGGTTGTAGTGCCGTTGATGATGATGATAAATCAGTGGAGTCGTGCAGAAAACCTTCGATAGTGCGCGGAAAGACAAATACACGCGAGTTCGATACATCAATAAAGGACAACAACAGTAGCCCACTCTTCCCGGAAGCACGGTGGTGCACCAGAAATATTATATCGATATGCATAGGAAATGTTGATGCGAGAAATAGTATTTAAGAACGATTTTTGAAAGATTAAAGCAGACTGCAATCAAACTTGCGTCTCATTATTTTTTTTGGCAGATATTTATGGCATTCTTGCCCTGCCCTAGGAATATACTCCGACTTTGTGGTAGAAACATATGGCATTCGTGCCGTGCCATACAGTCAAGCGGAAATCTCTCCTTTAGGATCTTCTACCCGTAATAGCACTGTTCGAACCTCTACAAATTTTAAAAATACACTTCACCTTTTACGTTCGATTTTTGTAATATCCTGTTTGGCGACCCTACATTAACTATCATAATATTTATTTCAATAATTATATCTGCCAAAGCAATATATAGACAGAAAGTAGAAATGTTTTCCAACGTAACAGCAAGAACACGGTGTTGAAATTTCACCATCACGACAGGTCATGTAAGGCCAAAAACCTAACAATTTTACTGGAATAATAAAATCTTAAAATATTTACAAGCTGGTTTTCCTCTCTGAGATAGGTAGATAATTTAATAGTCCCTAGAATGTGTAAATTCTCATTTTTACAGTGCGATTATTTTATTATTAACTCCTTAAACAGAACTTTGGTCAAAGTCGTAATAATTTTTATTTGGATATGTGGCTTCTTACGCCGTTCAAAGAAGATATTTTATGATTATTAAGAAGGTTCTAAGGTCTTTGAGTATTTACTGTAGACGAGGATTTGCAGGAATCCGCAGCACCTACGCGGCATTCCAGTCTAGACATCATTAACAGCTTAGGTAAATGTAGCTGTATCAGACTCCTTTTTATTCATTATAATCTAGTCCTACATAAAAGATCCTTCAATAAAGATGAGTGATGCAGCTCGGTAAAATTATTATAGATGCGATTTTTATTATGCGAGCGCTTAATGAACTGGCAGCCAAATGGAGGCAGCGATAGTATAATAGATACAATTCCAAAACTACGTCAAAATAAATGCAAGTAAAATTAGTGGTCGATAAATCATGGGTGCCATCTGAAGCATCTCACATATTTGATATCAATGAACAGAATGTTTGTACGAGTACTCACCTCAGGCCAAGGAGCTCCTCCTCGTCCTCTGTCATCGTTGTAAATCACTTCACAATCGCACGGAGATATGAAACGGAAGTTTTGTTATCCTAAAAACGATGTGCACACGCTAGATTCACTTCGTTTATTTATCCGGCACTAATTGAAACCATTCTATTTGATTCTAATAGAAACGATTAAAGTAGAATTCTTGAACAATTACACAAGTGTGTGCTTGTCAAGCATCATTTCATTATTATTGTATAAAGTCGTCTGACTCTTAATCGCCTGAGCTACATTTATAATTGATTCTCTTCCGGAATGTGCATATCCCTGCAAGGAAGTACAGAAGTTGAAAATATATCTTTTCTATTGATTTTGTACAGTTGGTCGGTCACTCGTTGGACTTCGTTTCAGAGCTGGTAAAAAGAAACAACAATATACGTTGCTGCCGGTGCTACAATTGTTCCGTCAAACAGCGGTGGTAACGATTATATGACGACGACATACAGTTACAGGAAATATAAATTTCATTTGAAGTAGCATATTCGGGAATCCAGTGTGGGGAGGGCAGTCGCCTTGTTGGGGCTCGTGATCCTGCAAAAAAGAAGGGAAAGACAGAATGACATAGAACGATCGCAGTGACCATGCGGTAATTTTATTGTCTTAAGTTGGATATGCATCCGTACAAGGATGACTATGAATTATGGTAGAACCATCTTGCCATTGGTGGAACTGGTAGCATTTGTCCCTTCATTAGACATTCAATTTCATTGTAGCTAATGTGTGGGTATGGCTGTGGCTGCATGCAGGATTTAAGTGGAACGGGTCAGGCATGGAGAAACAGAAATGGAATTACTGTGGGGTTTATGCAACTGACAGTCATGCAAGCATTCGGATTAAAAATTTATATATATATTGTACTTCTAGGAGCTGAACAATAATGGTTACTCTAATGAAAATTATAAAATGTAATTTATAATAATCTTGGTGAACATGGAGCGATAAGATATATTAGCATAAATTAAGCACTCGCTTAAGTTGGGCCACCCTATATGATATATGACTGTTAATAAAAGTACTTCTAAATAATTATTGAATTATTCTAAAAATTCAAACACTTATTTAATTAATTTTCAGCGATTTTTTTTTAATTTCAAAACATGGTGGCCCAACTTAGGGGAGCGAGTGCCTCAGGTTTTTTAAAAGTTTTTCTCCAATTTTTCTCGTTTTGGTTATTACCATAACCATTAAGATGAAAGTGTGTTTCATATGAAAACAAAATTTTCTTGAAGGATTATTGTGCTGTCAAAATAAAACCAGGAAAAAAAATGTGGAGATCAATCAGATACTGGATCAAACAAACAGCCCAAACGGTATTCGGATTTAAGAAGACGATTAGGTCCAAACTTTGGTTAGACCAGGAGTGCAGAGCAAAGATCGAACAACGTAAATGTCACACTATTTTGTTCAATAACGCTCTAAATAATGCATATGATCCAATCCAATGGAAATCTGCAGTAGTCCATCCCATCCCCAAGAAGGGCAAGGACAGGAGCAATCCAGCCAATCTTCGCTCGATTAGTTTGCTTCCGAACATCAGCAAGGTATTCGAGAAAATTATAAATAAAGCATTGACTAACTGGTGTGAGGAAAATGGTATTATCCCGAACAACCAATTTGGTTTTCGATCGCAACATGACACAGTTCATGCTGCGACAAAACTTGTATCCGACATACAGTGGAACAAGGCGAAGAGACAATGCACAGGGGCGTGTTTGGTTGACTTTGAAAAGGCTTTCGACACCGTATGGTTAGAAGGGCTTGTATATAAGTTATCAAACCTACGTATGCCCAAATATTTATTATACATTATCTACGATATGATAATGGGTAAACAATTTGTAGTGAAATGTGGAGATATAATCTCTAACAAGACTTTCCACATCAAAAACGGCTTACAACAGGGAGCAGTGAATTCTCCCATTTTATTTAACATTTACACTAGTGATCTAGTGGGTTCTCTCAACCATGCAATTGCGTATGCCGACGACATTGTGGTGTATAGATCTGGAGAAAAGATTGATGTCATCAACAGACTTCTGCAAGATGATTTCAACAAAATCAAACGTTTTTGCGACGGCTGGAAATTAAAAATAAATTTCCAGAAAACAGAGACTATCCTTTTCAGAACGCCACTGTCCAGTGCATCAAGGGATACAAAACGGAATTGGAAAACATTTTCCATTGCAGGGAGTAATAATCTTCCCCTACAGGTAAAAACTGTTGTCAGATACCTTGGAATCTGGCTTTATCAGTATCTTTACTTTGATAAGCATACAGCAGCTGCTCTTATAGCAGCTAAGAACGCATATGCAATGACACGAAGACTCTTCCGTAGTAGTCTGCTGGACTCCAAGGTGAAAATAATTTCATACTCAGCATTCATCCGACGAATATTGGTGTATGGCTCCCCGGTATGGTACAACATATCGCCATTTTACATGGAGAAGTTTCGGGTGTTCGAGAGACAGTGTTTGCGTTCCTGCCTCGGAATGTACAGAATCCCAGAGTCGCAGTATAAGAAATACTATCCCAATAAAGTCCTGTATGACAAATCAAGACTAAACAGAATCGATAACTTCATTATTAAGATTATTCGTGGTCACACAACAACGGCAATGTGCAGTGAAAATGATCTCATTTCGGGAGCATTCTATCCCGATGATATGTATGTGGAGAGTACTCTCCAGAATGGGTTCATTCCCCCAGAAGCGTTCCCTTTCTTGGATAAAAAGGGACTTATTCAAGACAAACGCGGAGTCCCTATTATTTACCACGCTTTCCTTGGTACCAGGGATAAACGAATTCTCCACGATAACGATATCTCTAATTTTCCAGAGCGCCTGCGTTTTAGTATGGTGATCGGTGAAAGAGATAAATCAATAAAAGATCGATCCCATCCCAACTGGTGGTGGATCAGTGATGAAGAAAGGACTACACGTCCCCAAACATAGTATGCCACTCAGGCGCACCGCTTTCCTTCCCCCTATCCACAATTCCCAATTATTTTTATTTTATCTTTTAATTTTGTTTTTAATTTAATTTTAATTTTTTATTTTTATTTTAATTTTTATTTGTATTCCTTTATTCCTTGTTTATGTTTGTCCGTTTTGTTTTATTTTTATTTTGCTTGTCAACCCCCTATATTGTAATTAAAAAGAAAAAAATTATAAATAATACAGGATGTAGAAAAAATAGAATAAATTTTAAAAGAGAAAACATATCAATTATTGTGACGTTGTAAAAACAGTTATTGTACGCCGAAAGGCATATGAAATATGATAATGTGTAATTTAGAGTGCTTGCGAAGAGCCAGTAAGTTAATGTAAGAATGTTATTTGTAAAATAGATGTTAACATTTAGTCTTAAGTGAAATATGTAATTGAATTGTTGAATAACTGTGGGTATAAAACAAAAAAAACAAACAACGTAAATGTCTCAGAGTGATCCGCTTAGAAAGATATGATGAAGTCAACGCAAAAAGATACGTGACGATTCGAAGAGACAACGAGGCTTTTCAAACCCAAAAAACGTGAATGGGAGAAGACTCGGATCGAAATAATCTTAGAAAATACCAGAGCAAAGAACATCAGAGGTATGCACGCCGGTATAAATTCAAGTCGCAAAATAATTCGAGACGAAAACGGCTGTCTGGTCTATAGACAGCAAAGGGTTACATAATGTTGTGACAACTATAAGAATGCGAATGGGCTCATCAGCTTCAGGATGAATTGCATTACTCGACCAGGAACCTATGCTACAGGGGGTTGTTCTCCTTGTTATTGGAATATTTTAATTCTTATATTGGAGTCCGTCCGCCATGCCACGCTATTCGAGTTGATGATTTGACTGTGACGCTGGATGCTCGCCATCATGTTTACGTTTGGTGAATAAGTAAAGGTTTTTTGGTCATTCTGATGACGTTTTGATAAAGTCTTTAATAATCTGTTGGAAGTTTGTCATCGTCGCACCATTTGCTAAAACTGTGGTAAGGCAGGCTATACTATTTGATTAGAATCGGGTGCAGTTCATGTGCATGTTTGAGCTGGAGGTAGCCGACGTAAGTTAAAGTTGTTGTTATGTTGTTAAAGTTTTCTGTAGCGTGGTCCTTTGTGGTTGGGGTCGTGTAGACTGTTGGAATAGTAACTTTTTCTGGTTGGGCACTGTTGCGGATTCCCAATTAAATCAATTGGGAATTGCCTCGAGTAATTCCACTACAATTACAATTTGCCAGCTGCTTGCTGCTAGCAGGTAATCGGTGGCAACAAAATGTAAACAGTGATCAGCCTGTGGGGTGTATGTGTGCCAGGACAGGGGCACGGATTCACTTGATTCCCCAACACTTGCTTCGCCGAATTCACAGGAAGAAAAGAAATGTAGAAATAATAACTCGTAGTGGTGTTAGTTTGATGTTAAAGTTCCTTTTTATTCTTAATCGCTATCCACATTTATTTACATTGGTTCGTATACAATTTTATTTACACAAGTTGGTTACACTACATCTGCTTAGTTCTTAAGTTTTTATTGAATCTATAGGATTTATTATTCTGCAGGTCCTATCAACATTTGTTTCCAATAAACAACCGCAATAAATTATGTCTTGAACGTTTAACTATTTCTAGGACTTAAAACACTTTGGTTTCGTTGAATAACGACAACGAATTATGTCTCGAACACTTAACTATTTCTAGGAATTAAAACACTTTGGTTTCGTTGAATAACGACAACGAATTATGTCTCGAACATTTAACTATTTCTAGGAATTAAAGCGCTTTCCTTTATATGCATATATCCAAGGTAATGCAAAGAGAACAATAGGACGGTGGGGACTCGACTTTATTTAATGGACACTCGACGTAGCGTGACCGACCTCTATCGTGTTTGAGTACTGACTGATGAATTAAGGGTGAAATTCTGTATTTCACTTTACACACCGGACAACCAAAAGAGACCACGCCTATGCTCTCTCAGCTTCGCTCGTTGAAGTGTGGTAACTTCAGTCAATCGGGTAATTGACTGACATGGAGAATGAGAGAACAGAAACATGATGTGCTGTGATCTCGGGGTAGCTTTGGTTGTGTGTGTTGGTATCAGATGCAGCTACTGACACGACCTACTGACCCAGTGGTACGACTATGGTGTAGTCAGAGCGCATTGAACCATGTAAAGACAGAATTTCAGAGGAGAGGAAAATTTAAGTGGTGGAATTCACCTGCAAAAAGAGATCACTGATCCCAAGCGAATGGGTGATCTGATGAAAAGCTGAAGTGACGCCAAATTGGCTAGGGTAATTTATCATGACAACTAATTAGATATTTTGATAAATTCCCCAGCGGTTTCGCTATGATGCGCGGCGTCGTTTGCTTCGACTTGTTGTTGCTACCCGAAATGACTTTGAAATTTCTGGTGGAAATCTCCTGGGTTAATGCAATAGTGTGGCCGTATGGCAAGAAAACACTGAGTGCAATTGTGCATTAACCGAATTTTATTGTTCATTTCAATATAGTACTTTTTACTAATTTATTAATGTGTTTAAACAATATATTTTTTATCCGTGATCTCGGCCTCCGGAAGTTCACTGATCACGAATCCAAAATGCACCGCCCTTTTGCACTCTGCATCTACAGAGTTTTGCTGAAAAATTGTACATAAATATTCCAAGAAGCACAAGCAAGATTTTGTGAGTACTTCAATTGGAATGGGATTCTAGGAAGGAAATGGGAATTTGGTCGAACAAATTCCCGGAAGGAGAAATCATAAAATGCCTTTGGAATTAGGAATTTCATATAGTTAGGGCTAAAACAAAATACATGATTACGGCGAGAGCAGGCGGGCCTCAGGGAACACACATAAACACCAGGGAGGACAGTGTTAGGTTTGACCTTGAGGAGATCGGATCGGATGTTCAAACGTGGAAGGAGATCACACGGGACAGGGAACAATGCCGGGGTCGAGTCGGTAAGGTCATGAACTTTCGGGTTCGACAAGGCCAATAAATAGAATATAGTTAGGGTTATTGGGAATTAAATCAATGTGCGACAAATGTGTGGGGGTTCTTTAAGGCTTGCCCGAAGAACCACCAATCGTCCCAACCCAACTCCCCTTTCCCACCCGCTATACCATTATCTGCCGTAGCCTCTTAGTTTGGTTTAGTGGGGGCAGAACCCTCATATATTCAGCTTAGTACAAGCGATAAAACTTAACAACTTTCTTAAAACTATTCTTATATATATAAATTATGATTAAAAAGAAAAAAAATAGTGGAGGGCGGGGGGGGGGGGGGGGGGTTGTTTGGTGAGTTGGTTAATGGGTTTAGCCATCGATTATCACTCATTCATTCACCTCGCTTAGTACAGGATGTAAGAGCGTAGACGGGGAGTGGGCATGGTTAGGGGGGGGGAGAGAGGAGATGAAGTTTAACAGCAGTAGAGGTAAAGTTGAAATCGAAGGAGGTAGGGTAGAAGTTGGCCCGCCGCAGCATTCGCGAAATGGGTTCATTAGAGCCGTAAGAAGTGTGCTGGGTGGGTGGTAGAAGAGATAAGGGTTTCGCAGGTTACGTGGGTTAGTGTGAAGTGGAATGATGGAGAGCAAACTTGGGCAGTTGATTGTGCCTGAAAGGAGACGGTGGACGAAAAGGATATCGGCATGAGTTCTGCGCTCCTCAAGTGTGCTGATGTTGATCAGATGGAGCCGGCTTGTGTATGGGGGGAGAATCCGTGGATTCGCCCAGTTCAGTCCGCGGAGGGCAAAACGCAGAAAACGACGTTGCACGCTTTCGATTCTGCAGATATGGGACGAGCAATGTGGAGACCAGACCTGACTGGCGTATTCAAGAAGGGGGCGGACGAAGGCTATGTAGAGAGAACGGGAAACGTAAGGATTCGAGAATTCTTTGGAGCAGCGTTTCACAAACCCAAGGACAGCGTTGGCCTTAAGAATAATATCATCAATATGCGGGGTGAAGCTAAGCTCCCTGTCAAATAAGATCCCGAGGTCGCGTATCGAGGGCACAGATGATATCTGCTGGTTTAGCAGGAAGTAGGAGCGTGGGGGACAGGCGGACGTTTGCGGGAAAAGGTGATGGAGTGACATTTGACAACGTTGAGTTCATGGCAGTTATTACGGCACCAAGTTGAGAAGCTGTCGAGGTCCGTTTGGAGAAGTGAGGAGTCGAGAGGAGAGATGATCGTTTTGTAGAGTTTGCCGCCGTCCGCATATAGGGAGATGGATGCGTATTTAATAATGGACTCAACATCATCGATTGTAATGATAAATAGGAGGGGACCTAGATGGCTGCCTTGCGGAACCCCTGACGTGGGAAGAAAAGGAATGGAAAGGGAGGATCTGAATTTGACACTGTAGGATCGTTCTTTCAGATAAGAAGATAACCACTTGATCAGTAGGGGTTCGAAACCTAGGGAGGACAGCTTAAAAAGGATGAGATTATGGGAGATTTTGTCAAAGGCCTTGCTGAAATCGGTGGTGATTACATCGACTTCGTTGCCATTCTCTAAGGCACGGAGAGTATGGGATGAGAACTCGATCAGATTCGTTGTGGTCAACCTGTGATGGATTTACAACTGAAAGATAACGCGTTGTAAAGAATTCCTTCGAACAGTTTGGAAATATGAGACAGTTTGGCGATGGGGCGGTAGTTGCTTATATCGTTTTTAGGTCCCTTTTTATGTATGTGGGTGACATAGGAGGATTTCCAAATACTAGGGAAGATCCCGTGTGAAAGGGATAGATTGAATATCTTTGATATCGGGAGAGGAAGGGAAGTGGAACATTTCTTTAAAAATACAGCCAGGAGTCCATCAAGCCCAGGGCTGAACTCGTCCTTGAGTAAGTTTAATTTCTCCTCAACTACGTGACGCTGAATAATTTGGGGGGTGAAGGGGCCGCGGGAGAATTCGGGCAAGTCTTTGAAGTGAGACGGATTGGTTTCGAAGGAGATGTCTGTAAAGGATTTATTGAAAAACGACGCGAATAGATTGGCAGTAGTTAGGAGGTCGGTTGAAGTAGTCGCGCCATAAGAAAGGGAGTTAGGATAGGCGTCGGATTTACGTTTGTAGTTTATGAAGTGGAAAAAAGATTTGGGGTCAATGATCAAATTAAAAATTGTGTTTTTGTGAGGTAATTGGTGTAGAGGGAGTTGTAGAGCTCGGAAAATTTATAAAAGGAACCGAGATAGTTGGAGTAGTTTTGGAAGGAACGCGCTCTGAGGAAAATGTTCCACAAGTTATTTCTTTTGTTCCTAAGAGCCCGGAGTGTGCGGTTGTACCATGGCGGCGATGAAACCGATTTATAAAAACACGTTCCTTGGAGCTAGTGGGGTTTGAAAAGTATAAGTTTGTTCGTCAGCCAACGTCCATTGGATGTGTGGGAGGTTAAAATCGCCAAGAACGACGATATCGTCTATTGAGGTGCTTTACTCGGTTAGGTTATCTACCGCTTCTATTGCGAGTTCGTATGACACGCTTACCTGCATATGAGCAATCCAAAGGTCTTCCCCAATCATTTCTCACCTGAAAAATAAGCCCACGGCAAGACCGTTATCTTGCCACGGCACCAACCAATACATACCGACCAAACCACTTCGGCTCATCTTACATGAATCACTTAGAAACCTGATCGGCTCCTCTGGGCGGCAACACGCCAATCAAACATACACCAATCCTCCTGTGTCTTCTTGTTTCAACAATCCGTTGGTCCAAAAAGATAAGTCGGGCAACTTGCTTGCTTACACATCGGCAAGCCAAATTCCCCATGATCGGTCGAACAAGCGATAAACGATCATCGAGTTGCACACGACCCATGATCGTTATCCTAACAGTCATACCAATGGCCATGCCCTATGATTAGTTCCTTAAACAAACATGCACCCAACCACCCTAGACCCTCGCCATCGTAGGCGAGGTTTCTGTTGACTTAATGCATGTTTGATTTCTCTTCGGAGCACCCTTCGCATTTGTCCTTGCTTCCCGTGAATGGGCATTCTACCAGACCTGTACGGTCCCAATGGAAATACTTCCGTTAAAACGCAAATCGATCGTTCATTGGTCATCACCAAAGAAAAAGATCCGATTTGCTCCACCACCGACGCGACTGGTTGTATGTTCCGTACAACAGCCAGCCTAGTCAGATAGTAACCTTTGAACCGCGCACATATACCGGGGACGTTGCGTGAATTCAAAATTCATCCACCGTGCAGTGCGCATCCCGTTCCGGTAAAGTCTCAGCTTGAGTTCAATAAAATCCTTTTTTGTCATTTCTTGCTCCATTGATCGCACGGCGAATTAAACGGTTAATTAATAAATGAACAGTGTCGTGATTAGTCCAATTCGACTTTACAAAGTGCTTTGACTCTCCTTTAATAATAATATGTGCCTGTAATCGCAATTAACATTCTAAACTTTAAAACAGAAAGGAAGATTTTAACAATAAAAAAACAGTGGTCAACACCAACCCCAAGCGTTTTATTCTTTGCTTCTTCTTGGCGAAAAGCTGCTGCTAGCAGTACGACGACTGTGCGCAGCTCGAAGGATTATCGGACGTGTCGATAGTGGAGTATCACCAATTAAGGAACTCAATGCAGTGTTTCACTTCTACCATCTTCTCTGATGCAATTAGTGTTCTTGTCTTTTCAACGGTGGTGTTTTTATTGAACCCGCATCTTTGTTGATGCCATAGTAAAGACCACCACAAATGGATTTTGGGTTTAATTTGTCGCTCATATGACTCACTAGGGAAATATGATTGGGATTATAGATAATAATGGGGATTGGATGGGAGTAGTGATTTAGCATCACTAAGTTTAACTGCATGGAAGCGGTTTGTTTATGGTGGCAGAATCAGAGGATTTTCCGGGTACATCTCTGGCGTTTCTAACAGATACACACACAATACACAAGCAAATAGTGAAGAACACCGAACGAAAATCGAATAAGAAAATGCATCAGAGCCGTATACCATAGCGATAACATAACAATTCACATCAGTCGAATGTACTTGAGTTTAGAAATCGAATTCGTACACACGGCGGTGGCCTGGTGGGTTGCGCTTTGGTTCAATTTTTGGTGATTCTAACTGTCATGGCGTCAGTTCGAATCACACGTTCTTCACTATCATCCCAAACGCTATAATTGGTGACCCACCGACGTGATCTGTACACACAGCACACACTTTCCCATAGTAAACAGAACTTTACGACACGATCATGACTTCCGCATAGAGCGCCACGCACACTCACCTGCTCCGATGTTCTCTCGTTCGCTCCGTCGTTCGCATAAGAAGCTGATCGTAACAAAGTTACTGAGGAGGGAGTAGGGTGGCGTTTCTAACAGATACACACACAGTACACAAGCAAGTAAACAGTGAAGAACACCGAACGAAAATCGAATAAGAAAATACATCAGAGCCGTGTACCATAGCGATAACATAACAATTCACATCAGTCGAATGTACTTGAGCTTAAAAAACGAATTCAAAACACGGTCAGTAGCCTGATGTGTTACGCATTGGTTCTATTTTTGGTGATTCTAACTGTCATAGTGTCAATTTGAATCACACGTTCTTCACTATCATGTCAAATGATATACATCTCCCGACGGTGCGAGCATCTCTGCATAAGAACTCGTTACTTTCAGAGCGGAAAAGCTGTGGAATTCCCTGCCCCCGGAGAGTTACAATCTGCAACTGTTCAAGAAGAGCTGCATCAGTTATTTAGTGGCATCTCGAGGCACCGAACGGCCCTATAGGTTCGCCTCTGTTGTGAGTAGTATAAAAAAATCGTCAGAGGGCTAAACGTAAAAAACGATGTTGAACGCTTTCGATTTTGCGAATATGGAACGAATGATAAGGGACCCAGACCTGACTCGCATATTCTAGAAGGGGACGGATAAAGGTTACGTAGAGCGGTCGGATAACGTAGAGATTAGATAATTGCTTTGGCCAACGTTTTATAAACCCAAGGGCAGCACTGGACTTGGACTCCCAAAAGAACAGCATTATTCTACGAAAAAGCGAACTGAGAAGGTCTGAATGACTTTTTTGGGTAGTTAAACTGGTCGTTCAGTAGGGTGACCCATGTCAGACAGGTGAGCGAGGAGTAACATGCAAATATTTGCCACACCTAATCCAGGGTGTTCCGCATCATCATTCCCATTGGATGGTTTGCAGTCAGAAGATACCGACTGCATTATAACGGCGCATGTCGGACACCAGGTTGAATCAGACCAGTAAATAGATCTTACCATATCAAAATGGGACTCTAATATGGTGAACTATTTGAAACCCCAAGACTCTTGGGAACAAACAAAAATTAATGAAAACTATAAACATAACAAACATACAAAAATCCCGGTAAGCGTAGGTGTGATGAGCTGACACTGCCATAAGGGAAGAATTCATCAACAAAACACCGACTCTCGGGTTCCTACATGCCAATAAATAGTAATAGTAAAATAATAGTTATTGAGTTGGTAGTTGAGTATTAATTGTTTAAATTTTTTAATTTAGTTGTAGTTGTATATATTTTCGTACTTTATATTATTTTGTTAAAATGTGGTTGTTTATGTCTTATTTTATTTATTCATTTAATTTATCGGATTTGTATTCAATGTCTAATCACTTGCAAAGCTTCTACGAGTAGTATATTTTGTATTTGTTAATTTATCTGATTTCATATTTTGTTTATTTATTTTATTATTTGACTTAATAGAGTGATTACAATAATAATAGATACAAAACAGTGATCTTTTATTAATAACAAACAAACATTATTTTCTTAATATATACCTAAGACTATAATAAATTAATGTGTGCATGTAATGCTAAATTATTATTTTGTATATTTTGAGTTATTAATATTTTATTCCGTTGGAATTTTTTTTTTCTTGAAATAGTTGTTTGGTATTTATAAATTGTCTTCCTCATTGGGGGTCAATGTTTTTGATTTGTTTTATTTGTATGCGATTTCTTTTTTTATTTCTTTACATTTGTTTTAATATGTTCTCTTAGTGAATTATAACATTTATTGTTCCCTTTTTTGTGTCATTAGTTTGTTTCTATTATTGTTTTTATTTATCGTATATCTTTTGACAATTTTTTTTGTGTCATCTGTCATCTTTGTCCATATTGTATATTTATTAGTATTTTTAAGTAATCAAGTATTGAACTACAATACTCCCTGGGGATAGTAAATGTCTGGGGTTGATAGTGGAAGGGAAGATGAACCTAGGGTGAGGATCAGAGCTCATCAACATTGGAATATAGTTACAATCTCTTATTGTTTATCTTTATTATATTTTGACCTATTTTGATGGTCCTGTTGTCCGGCCCAGTTACTCGTGTAATGAGGAAAGGGCCCCTTTCAAATGGGTGTTTGTTTGCCCTTGTGGTTTTTATACCTTATTAACACCATGTTTCCCACTTAAAACGATTGTGGTTTCGTTTCACTTCCGGAGCATGTGGTTGCCTTTACCCAACGGCATTTGTTTATGTTTTATAGAGGAAAGGCCTCCTTTGGCCTTTCTCTGTTGAATGTTGATACCTTGAGTTGAGAATTCATCAGGGTACATAAACCCGTGACATGATGAGTTGAGAATTCGCCAGAGCACATAAACCCGTGACGTGATTTTTTAATTGGCGCCTAGTTGGTGATCCAACAATAATCAGAATATAAAAAGTTGTGTTGATGCTGAAAAAGATAGATTGATGATCGAGCGACAAACAATTGTGTTGATGTTCACTTGTCGAGCAGTGAAGGTAGAATCATGTTTATTTCATTTTTTTTTTAAACTGTATTTATTAACCGTATTTTTAATTTGTACATTTAAGTGACACAGTGACTTAAAATTAATTTTGTAACAACTGTTTACATGTAATTATTATTATAATACATTTTCCAAACAATGTTTTAAGAGTTACAGGATAGATGTGTGTTTATACATTTAGTAGGGTGTCTAGTGTTTATTTCAAAATTGTTTTGCCTTATACAAACATTTTTTCCTACAATAAAACTATAAAACTATTCAGACGACCATATGGTGATGGGCATCATCCTTACAACAGACATAACATCTTCTTAATTACTTAAATCCCTTGTCTATTTCATGCATCAATAAAAACCGATACCGCCGAAGCTGCATCCAGGAAAAACCCTTAATGGAGTATTCTTTTGCATGCATCATAAAATGTGTGTACCGAGGTCGTGTCATGGGAAACGGGAATTATCTGCTAAGAGCATTGCCGTAGACAAGAGGAATGTCATAAAAAATAATATCTTGTGAAGTACTACTCCATAACTCATAAATACAACTTTATGATCGCGTAATGATGTGCGCTGTATTTATTGATGCATGAAACGAACTTATCTATAATTGAATAAAAATACGCTTAAATTAACAGCATTCTTCACATTGCTTTTTATGCCTCCTAATGTCGGAGAGCATGGATGGCCACCAGTATCTTTGTCGTATTTTATTATACGATTTGGTGACGCTCTGATGTCCACCGGAAAGGGAATTGTGATAAACCCTGAGTACAGTTGCGATCTCATTGGGGTTTGTTATTTTTTCGGATGTTACGGGCTTCTGCAATAACTTTTTGTTTTGCTTACTTTGCGAGAGTTATTTTGTGCTGTTCCTGGAGAAAATATTTTCAAACGAAAAGACCTTTGTCTTTGTTTATTTAGAAACTATGTTTCCTTTTATTATTTTCCTCCTCTGAGCAGCTCGTGTATTCGAGTCCGTAGTCAGACAGGATCTGACTGTTACGTTTCGAACTTAACTCTATTTATATATTTCGAATCTATTAATATCTTAAATTTATTAGGTAAAACAGGTTTTGAAGTACCTGTGTTTCTATTAATAAAATACAGTAGTTCACGATTTCTTTTGTTCGTGTTTTGGGAATGACATTAAGTTGAACAGATTTTGAAGTATCTGTGTTTTATGTTTTGTTTGTTACCTATCTTAAGCTTTCAGGAATGTTAGCTATCTTATATTTTAGGGGTGTTAACTCGCGCGACTAGAGGGCGAGTTTAATGAATTTGCTGACGAAGTGTCAGTTATTTGATTAATATATTTGTTATTCTCACGTGACTCCCTAGGGTTCCTCTTCTTATGGTTAAAATTTTACCTGAAGGTTTTGCGCGTATCTTCGGCTTGTTCTTGTTTCCCTTTGTTGTGTTTATTTTCACGTGTCTTTTCCTCGACGTGTAGGACTTGATTAGCACACTAAATACTATAGGGTATATTTCCGCGCGAGAAAATGTGAAGCGTTGTATGGGGCCCTACACATTGCAATCCTTTGACAGGAAATCGTTTCCAAGCAGACCGTCTTCTGGTAGACCGGGTATACTGCTCACTACTTGGAACTTGCATGGGACTTTAGACCTACTTTTTAGTTGGAAGTTCACCTTGCAGCTTTCCAAGGCTCTGATACCTCAGAGCGGCGTCTGTAATGTGCAAGCATCTCGCCAATTGATTTTGGCGTCTGACCTGTTAAGGCAATCTTTGATAATCAAACTCATTTCAGCACCGGTGTCCACTACTAGAGTTGTGTTTTTGTTAATACCTACATCTATAGGTAACTGGACAGTTGGGACGGTGGTTAACGGTGGGCGTGGGGTTCTGATATGGTAGCTCCTTTATACCACCGAGGATTTTGGGATTTTTTGCCTGGTTTTGAAGTAGGGACATTTTTTGCAGACTGGCATTGAATTCGCGACTCCCATTTCAGCTTTTGCCGACAGGACCCTAGATTGTGGCCATTTTGGCCACAGAAGTCGCACATCTGCCTTATGTGGAGAATCCTTACTTCTCCCTTAATCGCCAGCAATCCCGGATATCGTGATTTATTTGTTGGCAGTGTGTTCAAAACCAGGATTGTAACTGACGCATCAGGAAAGGTAAAAGGAGATATGCCAGACTATCAAGCCTCGATGCCATTGCCTTCGTATAGAATCATAAACATGAACGCCTCAGTTAACTATAGATCACAGCTGCCGACAATCAGAAATACAAAAAAGGAACCATGTTGAACCAGAGATACTAATGATCATGCGTCGCCGTTGAGGAACTCATGTAATTATCTGTGTTGGTGAAGGCAAACAAACTAGGGAGCAAGCAAGAGCACAACCGTCTAATTTATGGAAGCAATATTTTTGTAGGGTTAGAACAATAAGGCTAGGATAAGAAATGTGTGTATACATGGGCCGTAAGGACCTCTCCGATTTACTTTCTAAGTGCAATGTAAAGATTTTCAGGCACACTAAGTAGCTTCCCCCACCCGCGGTAAGCAAACTCAAATGGATAAATTAACTTTACTCTCAATGCATTGTGAACCGTTTTCCCTTGCCAGTGATAAAGAACGATTCGCAAATATTTAGAAACTTAGCTGGATCGATAATTATACTGCGGTACATTGAACCGGCGGTATCCTTTGGCTGAACGGGTAGAGTACTCGACTCAGGGTATCCTCTGCTAAATGAATCTCTCAGGGAATCTATAGTGTTTAAAATGATAGTGAAGAACGTGTGATTCGAACGGACGCTATGACAGTTAGAATCACAAAAAATTGAACCTAAGCGTAACACATCAGGCTACTCGCCGAATTTAGAATTCGATTTTTAAACTAAAGTATATTCCACTGATGTGAATTGTTCGGTCATCGCTATGGTATACGGCTCTGATGTATTTTCTTATTCGATTTTCGTTCGGTGTTCTTCAATATTTGCTTTGTGTATTGTGTGTGTATCTGTTAGAGTCGCTACACTACTCCCTCCTCAGTAACTTCGTTATCGATCAGCTTCATTTGCGACCGACGGAGCGAACGGGAGAATGTCGGAGCAGGCGGAGTATGCCGGTGATCTATGCGGAAGTCATGATCGTATGTGAAGTTCTGTTTACTACGGGAAAGTGTGTGCTGTGTGTACAGATCACGTCGTAGTCACCAATTATAGCGTTTGGAATGATAGTGAAGAACGTGTGATTCGAACTGACGCTATGACAGTTAGAATCACCAAAAATTGAACCAAAGCGCAACACATCAGGCTGCTGGCCGTGTTTTGAATTCGATTTTTAAACTCAACTATACTCCACTGATGTGAATTGTTATGTTATCGCTATGGTATACGGCTCTGATGTATTTTCTTCTTCGATTTTCGTTCGGTGTTCTTCACTAATTTGCTTGTGTATTGTGTGTGTATCTGTTGAAGACGCTACAAATCAGTGGAAAAACACACTCCGGCCCAACTTCTCCTCCTATATAAATTAGACCCGCGCCCGAATATTGCTCTCATGTTTGGAGGTCGGCTCCTAACCATACCCTCGACCCACTTGAGAGCGTACAGAGACGAGCGATCCGCCTGATCGGGGACTCGGCGCTGACGTCGGGACTACAACCGCTATCACATCGAAGGCACGTAGCCGTAGCTGTCTGTTTTACAAATATTATCGCGGGTACTGTTCTTCGGAGATTCCTGGTATTGTTCCACGCAATTCGGCTTATGTGCGATCCACAAGAGAATCCGACGGATCGCACCAGTTTGCGGTTGATCTCTCGGCGGCGCGAACATCCGAACATCCCTGCATCAGAACACGTTCCGTTACAGAGCGGGGAAGCTGTGGAACTCCCTTCCCGCGCGAGTGTTCCCGGAGCGTTACAGCCTGCAACTGTTCAAAAAGAACTGCAACAGTTATTTGGTGGCATCTCGGGGCGCCCACTCGGCGCTATAGGTTCGCCTCTTCCGAGAGAAGTCTAATAAAAAAAAAAAAAGTTGAGAAAGCGTGTGTATTCTACCAGCGATCATTGGAAAATTCACTCATGAATACAAGGAGGAGAATACGTGAAGCACGATTAACGAGAGGTGATGGTGTAAGAAACGAGAATTGGAACAGCACGTGTGATTTAGCCTAAGTAGACATTTGAACGTTAATGTCTTATCCATATATAAAAGACATTTCATCCCTATCCTTGTAAAGCATAGACCTTAACAAAGTTGGTTAATGCTATCTTTCCTTATTTCGAATGGAAAATCTTTGTAATATATCTAGTATCGTTTGTGAGGGTTGGTTAACCAAAGTTATTTGGCTGGAAAAGTGAGGATCAGACAAGGACAAATAAAGTAAACGGAAACCAGCGTTTTGGCCAGAAAAGTTCTTATCGAGATCGTTTTTGTATCAAAGATGCATAGCAAAACTTTATTGGTCGTTAGTTCTAGATCGGTCACCATTTGAGCTACTTCATTGGGTTTTGATGACGATATTACAGTATTGTTCTACATAGCCCATTTCTCTTCACCAGTCACCGCCCCTTTAAGACATGGTTCGATTTCATTCTGTTTGGCCAAAAGTTCGCGGATGGAAATCCGATCATCATCATGTTTTTACTTTCGCATCAATTCGTGTCATACCAAACATCGAGTGTCTTTTACAACCTAGTTATATGCAGATGTTGGCGCAAGGCTAATAATCTTGCCGGGAAAAACAAATTATTATGGACTATTTATGAAGTCTCGGATATGGACCGGATACCGGGGGAGAGACTTGCTAAATAAGGCCAAGACCGGATCTCGGTTGTAGTGCCGATGATGATGATGATGATGATGATGATGATGATATATGCAGATGTTTTACAATTCTTTGGTAGTCGACGTTTAGTTGGACGATATTATAACTGCTAGCGTGCCGATCTCCTTTAATCACTTCCGTGAATTTATCGTCATTTTCGACATCGGGCCAACCTGTGTGAGGTACATCTTCAACATCAATGACCCGGGAGCAGTTTGATAAGTCAGTGACTTTTGGAATCATCTGCGTAGTAACTTTAAATTCAACCCTGCCATCTATAAATAGACTACTATCAAAGTTTGAGCAAGCTGCGCCATTGAAAGCAGGCAACCTCGTGAATTTTATCAAAAATGGAAAAAAGTGAATATCGTGTGCTGATTAAGCATTACTTTTTGCGTAAAAAAACCATCACCGAAACCAAAAAAAGCTCGATAAAGACTATGGGGACTCTGAACCATAATTTTCAATGGGTGAGAAGTGGTTCACTGAGTTCTGTTGTAATCGAACTGTGAGGGTTGGAAGTATGGGTGCCGGCACGGGAACTGGTTTGGTCCTATCCTCAACGATTGTTGCCCCGAACACTCTCCGCCGAACACAAGGAAAAAATAAAACCCGCTGAATCCGTTGTAAAGTCCTTTATTGTTCTCCGTTATCCTGTCTATTTTTGCAAATTCGCCACGTAAAAGAAAATCTCTTTGTAAAAATAACACTTGGCGTATACAACAATTGAATCATTGATCTCGGTGCCAGCGCATACACCTAGTACACTCTGTCGGCGCTCTTAACAAGTCTATTATTTCGCAGGATTACAATAAGCCAATTACGTTACAGGATGGCAATAAATCGGTTATTTCACAGAACCACGATAAGTCAATCATTTTACAGGATTACAATAAGTCAGTCATTTTAAAGGATCACAATACGTCAGTTATTTTACAGGATTACAATAAGTCAATTATTTCACAGGATCACGATAAGTCAATCATTTCACAGGATTACAATAAGTGAATTATTTTACAGGATTACGATAAGTCAACGATTTCACGGGATCACAATAAGTGAATTATTTTACAGGATCGCGACAAGTCAATTACTCCACACTTCCAAGGCAGACCAACACCCCCGTATGTGTGTGCACATCAGTTGTTAAAACTCGACTGACTAATAAATGGAAAGAATCTATTCATCGCGTCGTGGCGGTTGAGTTATAGCTGAAATAAACTCACTGCCACTTACTGGGAATTTCGAAAAGAGTTGCTATTCCTGTATAGGGGATTAGTTCCGGGGAATCCTCGCCGTATAAGCTGAGTTGGATTCGTTGGTTGTGTATACCGGGAAATTGGTTTCGGCGGCATAGCCAAGTATGATCAAGTGTCTTGATCGTTGTGATCGTGTCGTGGAAAATTAGCTGTCGCTTGGTTGCAAGCGAGAAGTATAGTCTAAGGAGAAAATGACCGAAGTGGTTTTTGGGGAAAATGCATACGGTTTGATTGTAGGGAATTGATGTGGTTTTACATCTTTTAGGTAGAAGAAGAACCGAAATGGTTTTCGGGGGAAATTGGAATTGCTTGGGTGCAAGCAAGGGATATAATTTAGATAGAGAATTATCCGAAGCAAGTGTAGTTGGTGGTGATGATTAATGTTCCGTTGTAGGTTTGAATATGCGTTTTATTACAGCATATGAATTTCCGGGGAAATTAAGATTGCTTGGTCGCAAGGAAGGAATATGACTTAAGTAAAGAATTGACCGAAGCAATTTTGGGAAAATGTATGCGGGAATGATTTAGAATGTATTCTGTTGAATTGTATTCTGTTGCGGGTTTTGAAGTATGTTTTATTACAAAGTTTGGAATATATGCTATTACGGATTTTGCATGGGGAGTTGGGCTAAGAGAACGCGCTGTTGTCGGTCAAGGTTGGTTAGAATTGTGGGTTGGTTCTCCGTGTGATGTAGAGAACCCGCACAGAACCATCACAAGTGACACCCGAACAATCAAGCTGTCCAAAGAGGTCGTCGCGTTAAAAATCGTCGATAAAATCCATGGAATGATATTGTACGATCGGAGAATGAAAGTGCGTGAGATGGCTGAGACTCTAGGCATCTTAACTGAGTGCGTACATCACATTTTACATGAATATTTGGATATGGAAAAACTATCTGTGGGGAGGAAGTATGTACCAGCATGGGTACTCTGTTCACTTCCATCCCCATCGTCTATTGTTCTCGCGCTAAGGAAAGTGACACTAAACAAAACCTCTCGACACAGGAAACAAGTTCAAAAATCAGAGTGGACACAGCACAGGAACAATGAAACAAACACTGGTGTAGTTATTATTTAGACATCAGGTTTTTATTTTCCGTAGGTAAACGTTAATATTAAATGTGTATGCACTCAATACCGACTCGCGGAGACTTCGACACAAACGATTATTTTTCATTATCGCTTCCCTGTGCGCACCAGGGTAGCGATGGAGCCGCGACCTGCTCGGGTCGAAGGATGGTAAAAGACTCAGCGATCGTCATCTCATGCAGAGATGATTTCGCTAAGGAAAAAAAAAAGGAAGAGAGAGAAAAACGTTTCTCTTAAGGGTGTGACCACTAAGAAAATGCGATCTTTTTGGTGCAGTGGTATATGTGCGCGATCGAACAGATTCAATGTAATTGCACGTGTTCGAAAGCAGGCAAGGACAATGGGGAAAAATGACCACATGCGCCGTTGGTAATGGGGGTCATTGTTTACACGATGCCTCGTCGCTATTTTCGACGTTAGGAGAAAAAGGTGCTAAAAGCAAATTGGATGTTTATGGCATCTCTGGCTGCAGTAGAAACCGGGTTCATATTTGCATTAGGAAATGCTGGAGAATTTGGTTTCGGCGTCTATTGCGCTAATTATATGCAGCTGCTTGGGTTGCTTATTGATAAGACAAACAAAAAAGGTTGCCAGGCAATGTATATGAAAAGGTATATGACGCGGCTGGGAAAATAGTCGGCGTGATATTTATGATCCCTGTCATGCCGGTTACATTGAATGCAATCCAAATTATTTTGTTTACAGAAATTCATCTAAGAGAATTTGACTGGCGACGTAGATGCCGCAATTGATCGGAAATTCCTGGTAAGTTAATAAAGAAGTCTTAAGGAGCAATGGTATGCGAAGAGAATGCATGAAGGTAAGTTTTCTTTACAGGGACTTAAAGATCATAGATTTGATCTCTTAAATGCGTGCAGCATTTTTAGGTACTAATACTGTTGCATTAACAAACTAAAGGGAGTTGGGTAGTAGTTATGGGGATTTTTCAGGTAAGTAGACCATAGGGTTTGGCGGCACCGCTACATATCCACGGGAAGGGTGCCGCGATTGCTTACTCTCGACCATAAGCGCAACCGTGTGACCACTTCAAAGGAGTTGTTGTTCAATCGCAATCCAAACAAGCTTTTGCACCATTTTGTTACCGGGGACGAAACCTGGATCCAGCACACCAGACCAGAGACCAAGGAACAATCAAGACGGTGGGTTTCTCCGGGTGAACGTACACCAAAGAAGGGCAAGGTAGGTCTGTCGGCCAACAAAGTCATGACTACTGTTTTTTTTTTTTTTTTTGGGATGCACGCGGTGTTATTCACAACGATTACCTTGAAAAGTATAAAATTATCACCGACTTAGCCGCCTGCGATTGTTTCCAAACCTGAAGAAATGGCTGGGCTGATATTTGGGTCGAATGCAGAGGTCATCACAAAAATTAACGGCTTCTTTGAGGGCCTTGAGGAAACCTATTATTTGGAAGGAATAAAAAAATGGAAAAACCCTAGACTAAATCTATCGAGCTAAGAGTAGATTATGTTGAGAAATAAAATGTTTATGTGCCGAAAAATATCTTTTATTCAGAAATTCAATGGCTTATCAAACTGCCCTCGTACTGAAACGTATTCGATGAAACCAAAATTGCACAACTGACTGTGAAACTATCGAAACCGTAAATACACATTCACAATTTCAACCATATGGCTTGCATTTTTGACTTTATCAAAGCAAAATTGTACAACGTACCCAATTTTTTCTTATATGTTTTGCACAATGTAACTGACAACTGAATCGAGTAATTTTTTTAGAATGAAATGTTCCTTTACCAATGAGCACAAGCCTTGTTTGATCGAAATATTTTAAATCACTACAATCATTTAGCAAAAAAATAAGCCATGGATTTCTATTTCGCTAAACTTATATATTGTAGTATAACCAACATTTCAATATGGCAATCATGCCTAGCTTAACCAAAACAATGTGGTTTTCTAACGTTCTACTGCAATGAAGGAAGTAAGGAGGCTGTACGAGGTGGTATCAAGGACGATTCTTTTGTCTTTGCTTATGGGCATGTTACTCGATTTTACCTTTCCAAACTGTTGCTAACTTGCATTTCAAATATAGATTTCAACTTGTTTCCGTATGAAATTCAATTGACAGAATTTGTGTGCCTCTTCCCTAACAATTTACGTTCTTTTAAGTATTCTGATATAATTTTGCGCAATGAAGCATATTCTTATATCATGTGTATATATGCGTGTAGCGGAGCTGCTAAAGTAACACCCTGTATAGCTCACTTAAATTCATTATACCGTGTCGATAACATTTTAAAGTCCTCGGTCCACAACATTGTGAAATCACCTTCACTGATATGGTATTACAACATACGAGTATATCGTGTGCTGATATTGAATTTATTACATCAGGCTCTTCAGATTAACCCTAAAATGTGGTTCCAGCCCAATTGCGCCATAGCACATACTGGAGGCATGGCAATGAAGATTCCTCGATATATTTTTGGTGACTTGCTATTTTCGAAAAAATATGGATTCCGTTCAGCCTCCCTATTCTATAGGGTTTATGTTGTTTAATTTCTATTTTCGAGGTTGCTTAAAGGGATTGGTTTACATGAACAAACTTGTAGTACTTGCGTCAGCAAAACATCTGTGCAGAAATAACGAATTTGGATGCAGAAACAACGCGTTCAATTTGAGAAAGAAAGCATATTTGTCAACAAGAATTTGGTGGTTATTGAAATTAAAGAATAAAATTATAACAGTTATCCACATTTGACAGTAGTTAATCCACGTTGTAATACATAACATGTATAATAATAATAATGAAAATGATATTATACTACAAATATAGTTGATATCAGTTGACGGTGCATAATTTAAATGATGAATTACCTTTGAAAACATCAGTACTAACTTATAGTTCAGTTTCACAAATTGGACTGCAAATATTATCTAAAAATACTTCCAGTCGGTGCACCATCAGTCTAGTAAGCTGTTCGTAGGTGCATTTCCTCGGAAATTCGCTTCAAATGGAGCAAATTATTTAGGGTAGTGCTAATTCAGCCTATGAAATCGAGATATACGGAAATCAACCTCGGAATTTTATTTTTCAATGCAATTAAACTCGAAAATAATCAAAATGAAAAATGACGTCAGGATTAAATGGTCTGTCGAATTAAATTCTCGTTACAAATGAGTTGGAATCTTTCTGATTGCCTGATAAGATAAGCTTACTGAACTGCGTAGTCAGCAGAAATCGAATTGTTCCCCATTGGAAATTCGGACGTCTTTTGATAGGGTTTTAATAGGTTATTTTCTCCTGAGGGCTTCAATGACGTATTTAAATTGCCTTTAACATGATCTTGTGCTTTCATTTACGTACTTCTCTTTATTTCGTACCTTGGTAAGTTGTACGAACGTTCAAAAATTTATTTGAACCAAGCAAATATTCATCTTATTTTAATACTTGTTTGCTGGGTTATTGTAATCAGTTTTTGAAAAGACCATTTACCTTCAAGTAGGTGTTGTTTTAATAATTTATCATAATATAATTACTACGTTTATTATTATTATTATCGACTGAAAATTCGTACGCGGCAAGTATTAATAGGTTACATGGGTACCGAATTTATAAAACCATTGCCTCTTTTTTTCTAATATAGAAAACGAGTGTTTTATTAACAATAAACCTACTACGGACGGGTTGAATGGCATGTGCAGTGAACGTACATAAGCTTTCTACATTATTTATTTCCGAATTGAAGATTTTTATGTTTTTTCAGTTTAATAAATAAAAAAGATGGAATTGCAAAATGTTTTATTCATATACTAAATTGAACGAAGAGTTATTACATTCTACAAATCTTAAAATATATTAGATGTTCAAGTAAGTTTCCGCCGTTTTCTATAAAAAATTAGGAAGTTATTGTGAAAGAACGGTACAATACGTTTTATTCAAAGTATGGTCTATTACTAGACACTACTTTTTCCCAACTTTCCGGCAGCATCCGGATACCACGTTGGAAGGACTCTTCATCTTTTGAGGATATACACGAATTGTTAAGTTAAGCATTATTATCAACTAAAATGTTGTATCCACTTTTGTACAAAATCATTTTATTAAGTTAGGAATCATCATATAAAATATTAGTTTACGCATCATATCAATTCTCATTAGAATAAGTTCGTTTCATGTGCAAATATCACACATCATTACGCGAGTACCATTTATATTTCTTTCGGTAAAAAGTATCTTTTCACAGAATACCATTATTTTATGACGATTCACATTTCGACGGCAATTATCTCAGCAGATAATTACCATTTTCACGAAACGACCTCGATACGCACATTTTTTATGGCACAGGCAAAGAGAATTTCCAATAAGGATTTCTCCCAGATACATCCGCGGCAGCATCGATTGTATACAAACAAAGAGCATAGCAATTAAGAAAATGTTGCGACCCGTCACTTTGACGTGGATAGAAAATGTATATCTTTTGAAGTTATAATGTTCGTCGCCACATGATTATATGACTAGTTTTATTATAGGTACATTGGAGAGAATCTTGTTTTTTCCAACTGTATAGGAGATTGTAGGTAGTAAGTTTCTGGTAAAATTTGTATATAAGGCAAAACATATCGAAAACAAATGCGATTCGGCTGTAACTCGTCAAGAGCTGAGCAACGAACTGTTTTATTTGTATTACTACAGCTTTTACAGGAACATCGTTGGAATGTCGAGAAGCGATTGGATCACCAATTAGTACAACACGCATAGGTAAAAGTGCCTAGGCGCAATTACATAAATATAAATTAATTAGGTCACGGGTTTATGTGCCCTGATCAAAGTTAAAAACAATCACGTCACGGGTTTATGTGCTCTGACGGAACTTAAAGACATATCACGTCACGGGTTTATGTGCCCTGACGCATTCAGTCAGATTAGGAGTAACATTATTCAAAAGAGGAAGGTCAAAGGAGGCCTTATACCTCTATAACTATAAACACGAATCGACCCACTTTTTGGTATCTTCATGTATTGTAAAGTGCTGCTTGGACAGACCATGTGGCATGGATAGAAATAAGAGATACTTGGTGCTTTATATTTGGTGTGCAGCCCAATTGAGCCATAACAATATATATATATATATATATATATATATATATATATAGATATAGATATACATACATATATATATATATATATATATATATATATATATATGTAAGGAAAGTACCCTCAGTATAATTAAATTTAATAATGTAAACCCACAATGTAAACCTCTTACAATTAAACTCAGTAATGTAAACCCACAAAAAACCCCCATGTAAACCACAAAGGGCACATGTCAGTAAAAGACTAAGAACAAAAAACGTGTTTGTGAAATTGTATTTCAATTAGTGCAATAAATAACATTGAATGTTGTTTCTTTGTTATTATAGAGAAACACTTCTATTATCAATTGCACCACGGGAAAAAACCATCACATTATAAAACAACATTCTTGTTGGAACGCACAATGGAAAAGCTGTAATTCACATTCAGGGTACTCTCAACTGTAGATGATCCGAAATCGAACGCGCTATGTCTAACCTCAATCGGCACGCCGCACAACCGAAGTTACACAATTCCAGATGAATACCTAAGTGTGAAATCTCATCCGGAAATTATGAAAACAACAGGTTTTGATAAGGTAAGAAAAACGTTAACTAAAAGACACCACACAAGAAAAATTTGGATAGTACTAAGTGAAGAATTGCGCAAAACGTATCTGGACGACGGTGGAAACTTACAATTCTCTTACGTGTATTTAGAAGAAAGTAGCACACAAGAAAGTACAGGTACTGTGACTGCCTCAGAACAACCATTAATACAATTGCTACAAAAATTGGTTGAGAAAAACCAAGAAAAGTTCGATGAAAAGAATAGTGGAAAAATAGCTAAAGAATTTACTATTGAAAAATTTAATGGTAAAAACCCAAATGCAGATCAATGGATCACCAGCTTTGAAAAAGAATGCGAAAGGTGTAATATAACCAGAAACGACAAGAAAATCGAACTTCTAAAATCATTTATGGAAAAAGGTGCAGCAGATTGGTATGGTTGCACACTTCTGAAACTAACCATTCAAGCAAACTGGGAAGATTGGAAAAATAAGTTTCGCGATACATTTGCAAACAAAGGCTGGTCTTCAATAAGATATGCGCTGCAATTTAAATATCAAACGGGCTCTTTACTAGATTACGCAATAAAAAAAGAAAAACTCTTATTAGAAGTAAGACTATCTATTGATAACGGAACATTAATTGATTTAATTGCCACGGGCCTGCGAAATTTTGTAGCCGATAGAATTGATAGAGAAAAATTAAGAAAGACCGAAGACTTATATAATGAAATAAGTAGATTGGAACACTTAGTCCACAAGAAGAGTTCAGAAATAAAACAGATTAAAAATTACCGTAATAAAGAGAAGATAGAAAAAATACCATGCAAAACTTGTAAAAATAAAGGTAAGGGTACACGCTTACATCCTGAAGCTGACTGCTGGTTTAAAGAGAAAAAAGACAAAATAAAACATGTTAACAACTCAGTATTAGAAGCAGAACTAAGTGATAATGATCCAAAAAACTAATAATTCCACCATTAATTAGACTTAAGATAAGATTAAACAATATTTTAGAAGTGTCCGCTGTTTATGATTCAGGCTCCAATGTTTCACTCATAAATTCAAAACTAGTTCATTTGAAACAAAAAGGAATTGATGTAAAGCAAGGGGTTAACTTAAGAACGATTAATGGTGTGTATAAATCAGAAGAATTGATAAAAATCAAAGCAAAAATATTAAATATAGAAGAATACATAGACGTATTCGTAATTAATAATGAAAACTTTGAATATGATTTCCTAATAGGATTAGATTGTATAAAACAATTCAAGCTAATACAAAATGAAAAACCAGAGATAGAACAGAGAAACTCTGATCGCACAGAAAACAAAAATATCGAATAAACTTCAATGAACACGTAGATTTAGACAACTTCAAAATCTTAACAAATCACTTGAGTCATTATAAAGAAGATATAATAAAAAATCTCATAGATAAATATAAAAATATATTAGCAAAAGACAAATATGATATGGGCATAGTAAAAGATTACGAAGCCAGAATAGATCTCATAGTAGATAAATATTGTAGCAAAATGCCTTATGGATGCACAATTGAAGAAAAAAAAGAAAAAGAAAAACGAATATCAGAATTACTAAAAAGAAACCTAGTAGAAGAGTCATACAGCCCTTTTGCTGCTCCAGTTACATTAGCATATAAAAGAGATGAAAATAAAAGATCAAGACTATGCATCGATTTTAGAGACTTAAATAAGATAATAGTCCCTCAATCACAACCATTTCCGTTAATTGAAAATTTGGTAATAAAAACAAGAAATTGCAAATATTTCTCAAAACTTGACATAAACTCAGCGTTTGGTCTATCCCATTACGAATCGAAGATAGAAGAAAAACGGGATTTGCAACCCAAGAAGGTCATTTCCAATGGACATGTCTCCCTTTAGGGTTAAAGACGTCCCCGGCTATCTTTTAAAGAATATTAAGCAATATAATAAGAAAACATAAGCTGTCAGATTTCACAGTAAACTACATCGATGATATATTATTATTTTCCAAATCTTTCGAACAACATATAGATCACCTTTCACAATTACTAGAAGCAATAACAAAAGTAGGGTTCAGATACAAACTTTCCAAATGCACATTCGCACTATTTGTGCCACTGTAGTGGTCCTTCTCTCAGGGAGCGTGTCTGGTCCTGAAAAGGACGGGGGATCTCTTTAGGACAGCTCCTGAGGGGATCCGTTGCGGTTGCTGCCGTGCTTCCTCAAACCTTGAGGGAAGAGCAGCTACCGATTGTTTACTATGGCCCGGAAATCGGCCAGGTTTTAATTAAAAATGCAATTTTTGTCTGTCGAGTTTAAATTTATTTGCTTTAATTTTATTTATTGGCGTCCTACCGCTTCGGACGCCAATCGAGACTGAATCCTCGAATAAAAAAAAATTGTGGCGGGAAGGCCGAATTTAGCGAGACAGGACATATATGTCCTTCATCTTGTCTCTGACTTCTGGTCATCTTGCGATATCCAGAATCACCCACATCCGTGAGGATGTTGGGCTCGGTCTCGCGAAATCTGAAAAGAAAAGAAAAAAGGGGGGTATCCAAGGATAGTGTGGACAGTGTTAGTCCAGGTGTTCTCTAACTACTTTTATAGAGGGATGGTGGGAAAGAAATCATACAAGACCGGTCTTGGGTGCGGTAGTAAACGCAGATCACGTCTTTGGCGTCTGCGCTTTGGTCGGTGTGTATGTTTGTGTTTGTGCCGTCTTGTATTGTGCGTTCGTGTGTGTGGTTTGTTAATAGTAGACCCTATGGGATGGGTCCAGGAATCCTCTATTATGGAGGGGAATGTTGTTGGGAAGGGTGCTTTCTTCAGTTTTGTACTGAAGAAGAAATTGTGGGGGTTTGATCCGAAGAGATCGAGAGAGAGAGAAGGGTCAAGAACGCAAGAGTCCCGTACAAGTAGGTTCTCGCTGTTCTGAATGTTTTCGAGGTACTTATATGCTAATTGAAGCAAGTACTCGTCGATAGGGATAATGGAGGCACCTTCGTATAGGTGAGAGTTGGGGTAATGACGACCGTCAGGCTTTCTAGAATGATTGGTGCATCTTCTGAGAAGTTTCCTTTCGAAAACCCGAAGTCTTTCCATTTGAGCCGAAGATATGCAGGACCATATGGGAAAGGCGTACGATATTCCAGATCGGATTAGCTGCTTATAGCAGAGAAGCTTAACTTTGGTGTCAACTTTGTTGATGTTGTGCAGTTGCTTAGACCGACCGAGGCCCCTTTGGAGAATGTGAATCCTCGAATACAAAATCCATCGCCCTTATAAAGAGAAACAAATCGAAATTTGTATCTCGAAAATACACAATTTCCTACAAAAATCCCTGTTTTGGAAACCTGAGTGAGATGCTCAGTGTTTATTTAAGATAAGAATTCAATTTCTTGAATTCTTACGAAACTATTTCGCAGATGTCGATATGTATCTGGTTTTGGGTTTTTGTTTGTTCAATTTATTAAGAATTTTTCCAAAAGAGATAATGATCTCTGGATTTTGACTTTTGATGATGCCGTGGAGCAAATGTAGAACAATAAACGAACATTAGATTCATTTATTGTGAATTTGATTTTAATTTGGGATTTTGGTTATAATTATGCCGTGGGGGCAAATGTTAGGCGATAAACGAATGTTTGATTCGTTTATTGCGAATTTTGGATCATGTTTGGGTTAATTCGGGTTTTGATAGGATTTCGGATGTAGGAATGGGGGAAAAAGGTGGTAGGGCTTTTTAGAGCACTACACCACATTATAAAGCACAACTCAATTTCTCCAATAAAAGATAATTTAATTTCAATAAAAAAATTTCCCGTACCTAAAAATCAGAAGAACATCAGACAATTCTTAGGAAAAATTAACTTTTACAATGAATACGTGCCGAAAATTTCACTAATCCTAGAACCCCTACACAACCTATTAAGAAAAGGACAAAATTTCATTTGGTCTGAGGAATGTCAAAAAGCCTTTGAATACATGAAAAATTTCCTCTGTACCCAACCAGTGTTAGCAATTTTCGACCCAGATCTACCAATACACATACGAGGGTTGCCTCTTATGTTTCGGGATTTGGCAACTCTAGCGTTGCAATGCGGCAATTGACAGCTCTGTCGTAAAGTTGGACATTTTTGAGGTTATACGCACTCAGAACGTTTTGACATACGAGCGCTATTTGTGTTGTTTACAGTAACTTAAAAGATTCATCTCGGCCCAAAAATGGAATTAAATCGTCAACATTTTCGTGCGATTATTTTTTACAACTTTCGGCGTAGATTAACTCAGCAACAGTGCATGGATGAACTTAATTCAATTTTTGGCGATGAAGCTCCATCAAGGACCAGTGTTTATCGATGGTATGGTGAATTCAATCGTGGTCGTAGTTCACTCCAAGATGAATTTCGTGAAGGTCGTCCAAAATCAGTTGTTGTTCCGAAAACCATTGATGCTGTGCGCGAACTGATATTGGAAGATCGTCATGTGACCCATCGTGAGATTGAGACAACCTTAGGCGTTAGTGGGACCAGCATACATTCAATATTGCATAAACATTTGACTGTCAAAAAAATTTGTTCGCGATGGATCCCCCACAATTTGTCAATCGCCCAAAAAAAGGCTCGTGTCAATTGGTCGAAAGAAATGCTCAAAAAATACGGTCGCGGTGCTTCGAAACACGTCTATGACATCGTGACAGGTGATGAATCGTGGATTTACGCGTATGAGCCCGAAAGTAAACAGCAGTCGACTGTCTGGGTGTTTCAAGATGAGCCAAATCCAACAAAAGTTGTTCGCGCACGAAGCACTTCCAAGCAAATGGTCGCCTATTTTTTCGGAAAAACTGGACATGTCGCAACTGTACCACTAGAGCAACGCAGAACAGTCAATTCTGAGTGGTACACAACCATTTGTTTGCCAGTTGTCTTCCAAGAAATCAGAAAAACCAACCGCCGAAGACGGATCACTCTTCACCACGACGATGCGAGCTCTCACACATCGGCTGCGACAACTGCATTTTTGAGCACCCAAAACATCGATTTAATGGGTCATCCGCCGTATAGTCCTGACTTGGCACCGAATGACTTCTTTTTATTCCCGTACGTAAAAAACAAACTGAGAGGTCAACGTTTTTCGACACCTGAAGAAGCGGTTGCTGCATTCAGAATGCATGTATTGGAGATGCCTCAATCAGAGTGGCAAAAATGATTCGACAATTGGTTCAAACGCATGCAAAAGTATATAGATCTTCATGGGGAATATTTTGAAAAACAATAAAGTGATTTTCGATGATCAATATTTGTTTTTGTTCTCTAATCCCGAAATATAGAAGGCAACCCTCGTTGTGATCTGGTAGGAGATGTAAGTGTTTCTTTGTGGATCGTGAACCATCGAATCCACCTATTGTATCTATAGAAACTATTTCGAACGGTTTTTTCGCAGGACCGAGATGTGACATTAGACCAATTTTGACTTGCCCCCTTGATTTATTTTTTATGCATATTTCACAATTTTTGTAAGTTTTTTGTATATTTTCTGATATTTTTTTTGCTGTATAATATGGCAGTATTTTGTTTTGCATTTGTTTTATTCCTATATGGCAAAATTTCTTGGGTGTATTTTCTATTAAATTCTTACAAAATTGTTCTGACAATATGATTTTTTTTCTTTTTAACTTTTTTATAATACAAATTATCTTTAATAGTTAGTTTATCTTGCTCGATTCTATATCTGCGTTCTCTTTTTGGTCTTTTAAAATATCTTCTATTTTTATAAAATTTACGATTTTTAATTGATCATCTTCGTCTTCTTGGGACTTTAATACTGGATTTCTACTTAAGCAGTCTACTTCTAAGTTATCTTTACCTGGACAGTATGTTATTTCAAAATCATATTGTGATAAGTAGTAGGCTAGATCACCTAATTCTTCGTCTGTTCTAGCTTTGATATTCATTTTCTCTAATGGTTTATGATCTGAGAATATTTTGAAATATCTGCCTACGAGTATAAGCCAATGTTGCCAGTACTTTACTGCTTCTTTTATTGCTAGGCCTTCTAAGTAAATAGCTCCTCTTTTGTGATTCATTCAGTTTTTTTGAAAAATATGCTACGGGCTTTTTAGTTTTTGAATTGTCATTTAGTTGTGGCTGTTTTAATACTGCTGCTATGCCTTGTAAGCTTGCATCTGTATATACGAGTATAATCCTAACAGACCAATCCCCAGGGATAAATGCCAAAGACTTCAAAGATTTTTTAGAAAAGGACAACATCACTATGATTTTTACAGCGGCTAACGCACGATTTTCGAATGGTTTAACCGAAAGAGTCAATCAGGCCCTAGTAAATAAAATTAGATGTGCCATAAATGAAGAAAATCAAAGATATGCATGGACAAATATACCGCACAATTGTGTAGAAAAATACAACGAGACTGAACACTCTTTAAGGGGTCTCAGCCCAAAATATTTATTACTAGGTAAAGACACCTCAATATTACCAAATGAATTAAGAAAAAACAAAGATGATAACAACTTAGAAAACGATAGAACAATTGCCTTACAAAACAGTATCAAATAACACGAATATAATAAAAAATTACACGACAAGAACAGAAAAGCTCACGATTTCAAGATCGGGGACTCGGTATACGTTGAAGATGTGAACCGACTGAACCGGAGAAAATTAAATGAACTAAGAATTGGTCCGTACAAAATTTTAAATAAGCTATCGAAATCGATGTACGAAATCGACGCAGGACACAAAAAATCAGAATCAAATCTGTTTCATATCTCTAAACTCATTCCAACGCCTAACATTCCATACGTAGAAAATACCTAAGGCGCTCAGCCATGACTTTATGTAAAATTGTACCAAAATTCTGTACTAAAATTCTCTACCAAAATTTTTACCTTAGGGGGGGAGTTGTAAGGAAAATACCCTCAGTATAATTGAACTCAGTAATGTAAACCCACAAAAAACCTCCATGTAAACCACAAAAGGCACATGTCAGTAAAAGACTAAGAACAAAAAACGTGTTTGTGAAATTGTATTTCAATTAGTGCAATTAATAACATTGAATGTTGTTTCTTTGTTATTATAGAGAAACACTTCTATTATCAATTGCACCACGGGAAAAATCCATCACATTATATTTATATATATATATATATATATATATATATATATATATATATATATATATATATATATATATATATATATACATATGGTAAAAAAAAACAATACAAATTGTATATATCGGGTTTTCCAATACGGACTTGACAAGTTTTTTTTTAAATAAAACGCAAAGCATTTGAGATATTTCAAAAACTTTATTATCGGCTTGAAGAACAATCAAAACATTTATGAATGGAACTCGACTTCGTTCATATGGCCACCGCGAAAGGGTGCGTTCACAAATTAAAAAAAAAGTTGTCAAGTCCCTATTGGAAACCCCGATATATATAGTTATGGATGCTGCGAATTCATTGAGTATCAAAAATCTCCTTGAACCCAAGCCCCATGAGAATTGTAAACGAACATTTTGCATAGTATCATGAGAATTGGAAATACGGAAGTTCCCATACAACTAGCCGTGTTGAATATCGAGTTGCGCGAATTTTCGAGTTCGTGTTCACGAGGACTCCTCGACAGTATAGTGGTTAGTATCCCCGCCTGTCACGCCCGAGACCGGGGTTCGATTCCCCGCCGGGGAGCCTGTGGCGCAAGACTAACGACCTTGCCCAAAACAAATTATCATGGAAAATTTAACAAGCCTCAGGACTTGCAAAATAAGGCCAAGGCCGGTTCCCGGTTGTAGTTCCGATGATGATGATGATTCACCAGGGTCAAACGCCTGCGACGGAAGGTAGCCAAACGCACCGTCAGTGAATATAGGAATTTGAATAGGTCAAAGTAGGTATAGAAGCAGGGAAAAGTTCTTGATTAGCAGAAGAAAAATTACGTCGTGATGTTCTGCTATTGTGGGGGTTGTTCCTCAGGAAGCGCCTTTTCTTGTCCTGAAAAGGACGTTAGATCTCTTTGGCGATCGCTCCTGAAGCAACACCCTTCAGCAAGGGGTCGTTGCCGTGCTTTCTCTGACCCAGAGGGAAGAGCAACGTCCTGATTGTTCGTAGAACGTAACTTAGGGGATAGCGTCCCTATACTCTGCAACCCTAGTACCGGTTCCTGTATAAAGTCGTCCTGGTACACGAAAGAATTATCCAACGTTGGTGACAACACACAATTTTCAAAATATTAAAAGAAGTTTCAATTTTTGTTTAAGTTTTATTGTTGATTTAATATTTGAGTATTACTGCAGATGTAAAACTTGAATTGGAAAAATTACTGCTCGGTGGCAGGAGGATTTAGATACTGCGGCCCGGAGATCATTTACTATTCCTTTATAAAGGAAAGCAAACCGAAAATTGTAGCCCAAAGATACACATTTTCGTACAACAATCTCGATTTTTGGATGTTTCGAGTGAGATGTTGTGTTTACATAAAATAAGAATTCAATTTCTTGAATTCTTACGACACTATTGCGCAGATGTGGGAACGAATATTAGATTCGTTTATTGTAACTTTTAATTTTAATTCGGATTTTGGGTTAATAATGCCGTCGGGGCAAATGTTAGGCTATAAACGAATGTTTGATTCGTTTATTACGAATTTTGTTTCATGTTTGGGTTTTTGTGGGTTTTGATAGGTTTTTTGGTTTTAGCTTAAGATAGCTAGGATTTGGATGTAGGAATGGGGGAAAAGGGTAGTAGGGCTTTTTGGAGCACTACAGTGACACGAGGAAGAACGTCTCCTGTCCAATATTAAAAGTAAAGAAAAGTTGTAGTTAATATTAAAAGTATAGTAAAGTAAAGTTATAAACAATATTATAAGTAAAATAAAGTTATCAATCCTGTGTTATAAACAATAATGAAGGTAAAGTAACGTTATCAATCTTGTGTTATAAACAATATTAAAAGTAAAGTTATAAACAATATTAAAGGCAGAGTAAAGTTATCAGTCGTGTATTAAAGTTTAAGTTGAAAACAAGCAATTGAATTGCATAACGGTTAAAATTGTATAAACGTTTGAAAGTAAGTAAATTAGATAAAAATTAAGATTGTATAAGTAAACTTAAAATGTGTATAGACTCAATAACACAGTTGAAATTTGTATTTGACAAATTAAATTTGTATAAATTAAACAACAATTTGTATTTGAGTTGAAATTTAAAGAACCATTTGTAAATTTTGTATACCGCGCATAAAGAAAAAAAAAGCAATTGCATAAGTTGTATTAGATTAAAATATATTAAGTTAGAATAAGTATAGAAATAAAAGGAAAATAATCAAACACACTTAGGTGACTTAATTTTTATGAAATTATGAAATGAATAAATGCCCAAGAACGTAATTTAATGAAATGAAAATCTTGATTCATTAAACCTCCCTACTATAGTACGTGTTAAAGAATTTTTGTTTCGAAAAAAGCTTTTGGGACAAACTGTAGAAGAAATTATGTTCTTTCCGTTTAACGCGATGCTTTTTACATTAATATAATAAAACGCACATTCCCTTCTGCACACAGTCATCTGTTCCTACTACAATAGAATCGGAATAATTTAGTTTTTGTTAAAAGTGAATATGTGAAATGCTGCAGTCGAAAATATATCGATGATTTCATCCAGCCTAGGGTATATCTATGTTCGCCTACCCTTGTTTACTTGTATTTCTTTCTTAAGCCTTGTCCAGTGGCACCTGTCTGGGCAACATTATAGATTACATAGTAAGTTGCGACAAGATGTTTGCACAAAAGCTAATTTTCATTACTGGATAGACACCCTAACTAGTTGGAAACGTTATATCACTTGTAATACCCTTTTCTTCATCGTTCTTAGACGGCCGTATAGCCAACCTAATTAGCCTAAAATGTAACCCAAAGTAATTTGATCGTGGAGAAATATTTTACGAAAAGATGCGGCATTTAATCAATTTCATTCAAATTCTACACACAAAGGGAAATAGCTTCATATCCTATATTCAACCCCATTTATAAACGATAGGCTAGGCTTTGTTGCTGTGAATCTTGTGTCACTACTTTTACGAACGTTGGTAATTTGTTTAAGAAATTCCCGAAATAACTTTGCGCCAATAAACAGATTCGAGAAATTCGAGATGGCAAAGGTTGTTAATTAAAATTCCAACAGAGAATGTGAAATGAAGTGATGCGGAAGCGTTTTAATGTTTATTAATGTAAGGGGATTATTATTTCTGACCTTCTTTGTAAAAGAAACTTTTCCTGGTTAGGAACGCAAACGGTTGTACAAAGATTGTTGAAACCATTTATTTCTTACAGAAATGTGAATTTGTACAGATCCAAAGACTTGTAGAAGACTTTCAGGTCGTGGTTTCGGTGGATGCTTTCGCTCACCTTGTACATTTCCTAAACGACAGCTCCCACAGCGTTCACCTTTTTCCAGGGATCGTCGATCACGAAGAGATCATTATTGAGGATGGCGTTCTCGGTATCTATGTCGATGTTGATTAGCAGCTGTTTGTTTACGTCGGTACGTGGTATTTGGAGGCACTGAACGCATTTCGATTATTTCTCCTGAATATCTTATTTATTTGTGGGAACATATTTGGGTTATTCGATTTTATAGCTCGAATTCTATTGTTCCAATACAAATTTGTTGCTAATCTATAGTTAGCTTTTAGTAATTGTTGGGGGTTTTTTTAATCGGGTTTTCAGTGATATTATCTCCTGGACTTGTCTGTCAGTAAACTGTCTCTATAATTGGTTCAGTTGCGATGGCAGTCTGCTCTTTTTCCTGCGAAGTGCGTTTATTGTTGTGTATCTATACGATTTCGTCATTAGTCAGGTTTGTGTTTGTTAGCATATTAATGTCATTTGAACGAAGTTTTCTTGTTAATGATCTGGTAAACCGTAGCCATCGCATTGCCCCGTAGTTTAGGGTTGCGGGATCCTATTTCCTCTGGTTCTGCCAGTTCGTTCGCAAGCTTTATTACTGTCGAGAATGGACAGTGGTCGTATTCAATTGTTCTTAACCAGTTTCTGTTTCCCTTCTGATTATCACTTATTTCGATCCATGGCACATGGTCTGACCGAGCAGCACTTTACACCATATGAAGATACCAAAAAAATGGCTCGATTCGTGGATATCCTCAAAAGATGAAGAGTTCTTCCGACTCGGTATCCGGATGTTGCCAGAAAGATGGGAAAAAGTAGTGTCATTACTATACACTATTCAATACTTTGAATAAAACGTAATGTACCGTTCTTTCACAATAAATTCCTAATTTTTTATAGAAAACTATAATATTGCGAGCCACTCGCAACCAAATTGACCACGTGTTGATAGATCGCCGCCACTCCTCGAGCCTGATGACGGTACAAACGTACTGAGATGCCAACGTCGACTCGGATCACTATCTTGTTGGTACAGTTTTTCGCCATATGGCAGTTCAAATCAAATAAAGCCCCTTAAGTTGATGGCATACCAGCTGAGCTGATCAAACAAGGAGGGACAGCGTTACATCAGGCAATTCATGAGATCCTGGTGCATGTATGGGAGCAAGAGGAGATGCCGGAAGATGGGTTCGTGGTATAATTTGCCCTATACATAAGAAGGGAGATATCACACTTTGTAGCAACTAAAGAGATATTACATTGCTAAATACCGCCTATAAGATACTTTCCACAATCGTACAAGATCGGATAGCTCCATACGCTAAAACCATCATTGGTCAATATCAGTGTGGCTTCATCCCAGGCAAATCAGCGATTGATCAGATATTCACCCTTAGGCAGACGATGGAAAAATGTCTGGAATTTAATATTCCATAATATGACCTATTCACATACTTTAAGGTCGTCTAAGACAGCATAGCCGGGGTAGAACTATATAATGCCATGAGAGAGTTCGGCATTCCAAACAAATTGATATGACTTTGTAGGTTGACCATGACCTACGTAACTCATCATCATCATCGGCACTACAATCGGGAACCGGTCTTGGCCTTATTTAGCAAGTCCTGAGGCTTGTTAAATTTTCCATAATTATTTATTTTGTCTGGGCAAGGTCATTAGTCTTGCGCCAGGGGCTCCCCGACGGGGAATCGAACCCCGGTCTCCCGGGTGACAGGCGGGTATACGTAACTAGTCAAGTAAAAATAGCGGGCTACTCTCCAAACCAATAAACATCTTTAATGGACTCCAACAATGGGACGGTCTGGCCTGCCTCCTCTTCAACCTGGCATTGGATAAAGCAATCCGTGCCTCTGGCGTTACAACTTGAAGGACTGTTGTCACCAAGTCCAGCCAGATACTTTCCTACGCAGATGACGTCGACATTATCGGTAGATCCGAATCGGCTGTACAGGACTCTGTGGCGGTTCTTTAATACATTTCCAAAGAACCGCCCATCCTCTTAAATTAACCACCTTCCAAACCCATAATACTTACCTGCATTCGAACAGCTTAAGCTGTCTTTCAAATAACTTTCACCTGAAAGTTAAACCTCATTAAGGCATGCATCACATTGAATTTTTCCGTTTATGAACCGTACCATATCTCCATCGGCTCGGCTTGTCAGTAATTATAATAGATAAATACTAGCTGGCCAGCGTAAATGTTGACATAGCTGTAGCCGATGGTTTCTTGCTACGGTTCATATCCATTTATTGACCCAGTCCCAAGGTTCGCAACACTTGCGACCAATTTCTTTTGTCGGTTATCTACCGATCATGGGATTTGGGCACTAGTATGATTGACGTTAGACAATCATACCCCAGATCATGCCGAACGATGCTCCGGCCTGTTAAATAAACAAACACGATGTGCATATCATCGTGACCATTGAAATAGCGTTTTTGTGTATTTGAAAGCAAAAACCTATTTCGTTCTCAGACGCAGGTCATCAAAGATTTATGGCCCTCGAAATAGCGTTTCTGTTTATTTAAGACACAACCTATTTCTTCCTTCGGCGATTTTTCGCCATCGCTTATCTCAACGACGCCTGCAGCTCCCAATACCAATTTATTACACCAGACTCCGCCAATTAAATTAAAAAATGCATAAAAATATATATTGTAACAAAACATATTTGAGCTGTTAACAAAAAGTTTATTTCCTTTCGTTTTTTTTTTTTTCGCTAAATCGTAGTCTGTGACAAACTTGTTGAAAATCAAGAACGATATATGATAGAGATTTTAAATACCTGTAGTCATAAGCATTAAATAGCAATTGTGAGCTTTTCATTTAAGTCCTTACAAACACAATTCGCATTTCTATTCTTCCCGAACGAATATTATTAGAAAAAGGGTATTTGTAATATTTCACATAAAGTAAAGCTAATTGTATTAATTCATTGTTGTTGCTTTTTTTGTTGAATGTTAATGTAAAGTGGCAAAACCATTGAAAACAGAGAATAAAATATATAGAATAAGATTTATAGTGACAAAACACCCAAAAACAAAAGTTATAATCCTTTTAAACACAGTGCTACTATTAACGACCACGCTCCTCAAGCGAGACATATGTTCATATAAATATAAATTTATCCAGTTTTTTTCTTCTTCCTCCTCCTTTCGTCTGTGCCATTGCATGAAGAATTGCATACCTAAATTCGATTGTCGAACGTGTTAAGAAATACATTAAGAAAGCAGTGCAAAACACAAATCTTTATCGACTTAACATTCGGCACACTAAACGAACTTTGACCACGAAAATAGTAACAATTGTAAACCGCTTCAGGGTATTGATCGGCAAATACCTTAATTTCGGTGACAACGGCACACACATATCACATTTAATAATAAACAACCAAATAAATAAAGGTAACGTTGTGTCGAATAGTAAATAATTGTTAAAATCCTTCTTCGAATTAGCACAATATCTTTCAGGATCGTACGAGAAATACGTAACCGCATTAATACGGTACATTATATAATCGCGATAGAAGACTAAACGGCTCATATCATGACTCCACTCGACCACCTGCGACTCCTTTTGACCTCATTGGTTTTTTTCCCCATCCCTCGCGTCCTCTGGCGATCTATTACTACTTCCTCTGTAGAAACCTGCGATTCAATCCTGCCTTCTAGCATAACCCGTTTCTATTTCTGGCGGTGTACCCTCGATCTTCTCCAATCCCCAACTCCTCGCGTCCTCTCGCGACCCATTCCTACGTCCTACGTAGCAATTTAGACCCATTACACGATGGCCCGTACTCGGAACGCCCCACCCCAAGAGGATCAGGAACAACTCGAGTCCCTCGAGTTTTACGACGCCTCCAGCGCCGACTTCCCTGATGCACAAGTCGCTACCGACCAAGAAGCGACAGCACAACCCGCTCCCCTGGCATTTCACGATGCCCCCAGTGTTGTTAACCGACCCAACCAGACTCTGCTCGACGCTCTGGATGAGCCCGGGAGTTTGCGGCAACAGCGCTTGGCGGTCGAAACCAACCTTTCGGGGATGAAACGGTCCCTTTTCTTGACCCATTTACGCTCGATAGCGGGGACCAGGATATCGGACGACCTAATACGGCCTCACTTTTTGAGATGTCTCCCCCACCATGCCAATTCGGCACTCGTAGCCCAACCCAATCAGAGCTTGGGCTATTTAGCTAAAATTGCGGCCGCAATTATGGAAAGCTCAGACTAGCAATCTGAGCTTCCAGCGTACCAAGTAGCGGCGGTTTCTCAACACGTCGCTCAACCTACACGGCATCCTTTTCCGCCACTAACAGCCCCACCGACGGCTCCGGTGCGTCAACCTTCTCCGTCATCACATCTCAGAAGGCTTGCCTCAACTAATGTCACACAGCGGACCCAAGAGGACAGGCCCAACGAATTCCGCCCGAGAAGTTTTCCTGCTCAGGTCACCATTTCTGATCTTCGTGCGCTACAGACCTCATTCCCCAGCGACCTAAATCAAATTCGCGCGGAGGCGAGAAGCAACCAACAGGGCGCTCAGAATCGTGCCGTATCTAATCGTCCCTTGGATCGGCAACTACCTTCCCAAAATGCCCCTCAGCGGGCCAACTTTCGCCGAGCACTACCTCGGCCTTCACAAAATGGCAATATTCAGAGGCAAAATACGCCCAACAACGCCGCCTTTCTCCCTTTGTGCGCCAATCACCAACGATACGGTGATCGCGCATTTAACTGCAAGGCGCCCTGTGGTTGGACGCAACCAGCCACCAATCAGGGACGACCTTTAGTAATAATTTTGCCGACCGATACCCTCGCGCAACCGGCCGGCACCCCTGCTATAAGTCGGCTAACCATCCGGGACCCCAAACTGAATATCGCTTTTACTGTCGATACCCGCGCCGATATATCAGTCCTCCCGCGATCGTTCGCCCCACGCAAGCGCGTGCCCGCCGCTCTAAAACTGTCAGCCGCCAACAATTCACCGATACTTACGTACGGTCGAAGACGACTGACAGTAGATCTGGGTCTACAACATCCCATCACATGGCGCTTCGTCATAGCGGATCTTAATGAACCCCTAATAGGTTCCGACCTATTAGGCACACACAACCTGTTGGTCGATACGACCCATAACAGGCTGGTGGCTCCAACCGCACCCCTCTTGCCAATGCCGGCATCTTCAGCGGTAACATCTAGGGCCACCAAGTGCACAGACCCGATAGAGGCCATGGTACAGGAATTTGTCGGTACAACAATTCCTCTACCTAATCAGCGTCGACACAATGCCACGGTGTTTCATCACATAGAAACACGTGGTCCCCCAGCGAGCCAGCGCCCACGCCGACTGGCTCCCGAAAAATTACGCGCGGCACGCGCAGAATTCGATTACATCGCTCGCGACGGTAGGTTTTTCTCCCACATTCCGCTAACCGCGGAGATGCGCAATATGCCCCGGAGTCGTGTTCGTGCGAGTACAAAGTTTTTTCCTTAATTAAATACACAATATTCAATTATATTATAGTTTTTACTTTGCAACCATTAAAACATTCGTTCAACACAAGCTATTCGTTTAATTGTGATCCCGAAACCGGTGTGTAAAGTAAAATTATTCGTTTAACCAAAAGTGAACAAAATAAACTAACATAAATCGTTTTCTGCAGTTCCTGAGCGTGTTTCTGTGTTGTATTTGTGGACGGTGTGTTGTTCGTCCCGTGCTTTGGTGTTCGTTTTGTTGGTTGTGAACAAATGTGGCGAACATTGGGTCTCCTAATGGTGTGCCTCAAAAGACGACCGGTTTTATTGGCGTGGTATCCACAAATTGCCAGAAAGGTGGTCGAAAGCAATGGTCAATACTTCGAAAAAATGTTTTTTACTTTAAAAAAATAGTGTTTTAGTTTAAAAAAAAAAGCTCACTTCATACCGGTACACCCGATATATATATATATATATGTATATATATATATATATATATATATATATATATATATGTATATATATATATATATAAAGTCGCCACGGACACAGCAAAACTACTGCCGCACTGGGCACAAATAAACGCAATCACCAACACCAATAAAAACAACAAAACAATTAAAAACCGGAGGATCGTCTTCGCGAGATCCATTATTTTATTTTAACGAACTAAAGTTACAAAACTGTCACAGGTTAAAAACAGTAATGAACAGAAAAAAACATACTGTTTAAAAGTAAAAGATATAAAATCTTTATATATATATGTATATGTATATATATTGGGCTCCTCGATAGTAGAGTGGTTAGTATACCCGCCTGTCACCCGGGAGACCGGGGTTCGATTCCCCGTCGGGGAGCCCCTGGCGCAAGGCTAATGACCTTGCCCAGACAAAATAAATCATTATGGAAAATTTAACAAGCCTCAGGACTTGCTAAATAAGGCCAAGACCGGTTCCCGGTTGTAGTGCCGATGATGATGATAATATATATATATATATATATATACATATATATATATATATACATATATATATATATATATATATATATACATATATATATATATACATATATATATATATATATATATATATATATATATATATATATATATATATATATATATATATATGTAAGACCTTTTATTTGTCAGACCCTTTGTATTATTATTATTATTTATTGGCCTGTAGTAACCCGGAAGTTCATGACCTCACCGATTCGACTTCGCCATTGTTCCCTGTCCTGTGCGCTCTCCTTCCACGTTCGACCATCCGATCCGATCTCCTCGAGGTGCAGTCTAACATTGTCTTCCCATCTCCGTCGCGGCCGCCCCGTCGATCTCTTCCCCGTTAGTTTACCTTCAAGAATTCTATGCACGGTCCTATCATTGCCCATTCGCGCTACGTGTCCGACCCATCTTAATCTTCGCGACTTGATTACTCTCACTATTGTAGGTTAGCTCTTCCAATTCGTGGTTGTGGAGTTTCCCCCATTGTCCTGACACCTCGTCATATTTACCTCCAAAGATGCCCCTCAAAACTTTATTCTCGAATACGCGGAATTTGTTTTCTTCCCGTTTTGTGAGAGCCCGTGTTCCGCATCCGTATAGAGCAATCGGCATGATTATGGTTCTATAGACACGGAGCTTTATATTCTGTGATAGCAGTTTGGATTTCAGCAGTGTACTGACTGCATGCCAACTAGCGTTGCCGGAGTGTAGTCTTTTGTTAATTTCCTTCGACATTTCGTTACTGGCCGTCAGTATTGTTCCCAGGTATTTAAATTCTTTGACATTTTCAAATATCTTGCCCCTGATGTTTATGTGTGTTCTCTGAGGTCCACCTGCTCTCGCCGTAATCATGTATTTTGGTTTGTTTTTATTTATTTCTAGGGCCACCTCTTCTGCCGCTTGCATGATGATTTCAGTGTTTTTACTTACAGTTTCGAGATTATCGCCCAGAACGACGATGTCATCCGCTTGTTTTGCCGTTGTGGGGGTTGTTCCTCAGGAAGCGCGTTTTCTTGTCCTGAAAAGGACGTTGGATCTCTTTATTTGATTGCTCCTGGAACAACACACTTCAGCAAGGGTTCGTTGCCGTGCTTCCTCTGACCCAGAGGGAAGAGCAACGTCCTGATTGTTCGTGGGACGTAACCTAGGGGATAGTGTCCTTATACCCTGCAACCTCAGTACTGGTTCCTGTACCGATTTCTTTGGAGTCGTCCTGGTATATATATATAAAGAATCATCCAACGTTGGGTGCCAGCACAAAATTTCAAAAGTAATGAAAGCAGTTTTATTTATTTTGGATTTAGTTTTATTGCTTTTATTTGTAAAATAACTGCTCTGTGGCAGGAGGATCTAGATACTGCGGCCCGGAGATCACGAAACCATTCCTTTATAAAGGAAAAGGAATCGAAAATTGTATCTCAAAGATACACATTTTCGTGCAACAATCTCGATCTTTTGGATATTTCGAGCGAGATGTTGTGTTTACACAAGATAAGAAATCAATTTCTTGAATTCTTACGAAACCATTACGCAGATGTGTGAATGTATCTGCTTTTGAGTTTTTGTTTGTTTAACTCAATGGAATTTTTTGGATAGAGATAACAATCTCTGAATTTTGGATTTGGGTGATGCTGTGGAGCAAATATAGAACAATAAACGAATATTGGATTCGTTTATTGTGAATTTTAATTTTAATTTTGATTCTGGATTTAATTATGCCGTGGGGGCAAATGTTATGCGATAAACGAATGTTTGATTCGTTTATTGCGAATTTTGGATAATGTTTGGGTTTTTTCAGGTTTTGATAGGATTTTGGATTAGGAATGGGAGAAAAAGATGGTAGGGCTTTTTGGAGCACTACATCCTCCCCTCCTTGAAAAAAAGAAAACTGATCTTTATGAGATTAATTTTCTGGAAAATGGTGTGATTGGGAATAAGGATGATAGTATCGTGATTCCGTTACATATGCCTGATTTTTTTTTCATTTTAGTTCTATGTATGCAATATTTATTTTCTTAGCTTACAGTACAATTTTTTTTTTTTTTGTTTTGATATTTAAAGTGATCAATGATTAAGTTGTAATTACATATATTAAAAGTGTTATTTACAGTGTTTATGTTATTTTTTTTTCCATTACGTTTAGTAACAATTGTGAGTAATATGTTTTTCTTCTTTTTTATATAATAGGTTTTTTTTTTGTTTTTGTTTATAAAGTATTATTATAGGTTTTCCAATTTGTGGTACAATATATATGTAAGTGTTGCGTAAGATTATTAAGGCTTACTATTACAATTTGTGTATTACATATTAATACTGATTACATATTATTTACAGAGCATTTTTTTTGAGGACTTTTCATTGTCCTTATTTATTTATATAATTTTATTCTAGACATTTTTAAATTTGTTTTGAGTTATACTAAAATTTTATTAGAATTTATTCATTGCAAAATGTTTTGTACTTATATAAATTCTTATTTTAACATTATTTCGTATTGTAAGTTTTGTTTTATTTATTATTACAAAAATGTTTGTTTGTTTATTTATTTAAGTTAGTGATGGTTGAATAAAATATTTGTATAATACATTTTTCGATAGTCAATATTTGTTTATAGTATAGTTTTGAAACTTCTATTTTTGAAACATATAAGTTATGTGGAGATTCAATTTCTTGTTATATTTTATTTGTTATCTCCTGAATTTATAAATTTTCTTTGTTCATTCTATCTATCTATTTCGTTTTTGAACAATAATTTGTTAAGAGGTGAATTTAACATTATTAGTTGTATATATATTTTTCTTTATAGATATATTTTCTGTTTTGTTTGTTTATTTCGGTTATTTAAAATATTGTATAATATTTACAAGATTATTTATTAGTGTAACAGTATTTGAAAAGAAAAATTTTGCAGGCAAATTTTAAATACATTATCGTGGTATTTTCGTACAGTGTTACTTTATGATTTTTCTATGGTTTTTTTTTTTTACGTATATACATTTATTTTTGTTTTTTTGTTTTTGTAAGGTTATAAATACATCTATACATTTACTTTCCTTCAACCTTTATTTTATTTATTTTGGGTTTCTTATTTGTGATTGCCTAATCCACAAATGGTTTTATATTATTGTTGTGGACTATTCGGGTTCCTTTTCCTATTCTGAGGATTGAATTTTCTTCGGATAGGATCTTTACAATTTCGTAGGGGCCTTTCCATAGGGAGGTTAGTTTGTTAGGTCTTGAGTGATTCTTTAATAGAACCTTGTCGCCAACATTAAATTTCTTACGGCCTACTTTTTGGTCGTAGTATGCCTTAGATTTTTGTTTTTTCTCTATCAGTATTCCCTTAGCTGTACGATAACCATGTTGTAATCGCATTTTTAATTCATTTGCGTAATGGTCGTAGTTATAAGTGCTTTCGGGGTTTTGTCTGAGAGAACTGGGTATTTCGGCTGGGAAACCATATAGTAATTCATGCGGCGTGTAGCCTGTATTACTGTGGGGTGTAGTATTGTACACAAACATTGCGTAAGGTATCCAGGTGTCCCAAGTGAGAGGATCCTGGTTTACATAGTGGCGGAGGTATTCCACCAGAGTTCTATGGCTCCGTTCTAGTGCTCCATTCGTTTGTGGATGGTAGGGTGCTGTATTGAGTTTTCTCATTTTAAGTAAGGAACAGATGTCCTTAAAAAGTGCGCTGAGAAAATTTGCACCTCGGTCAGTTAATAGAGAAGATGGTATGCCGTGCTGGCAGACGATATTTTCAACGAAAATTCTGGCCACGTCCTTGGTTTCGGCGCTGGCCAGTGCGTAAGCTCCTGAGAATTTAGTCAAATCGTCTTGAAACGTTAGTAGGTATTTATTTCCATTATAGCTGACTGGTAATGGTCCTACTATATCTAAAGCAATTCTTTCGAAAGGTTTTGAGCTTGTTGTGGTTATCTTCATAGGAATTCTAGGATTCCTTCCACTTTTGTTTATCTGGCAGGAAGCACATTTTCGAATATACGCCGCGACGTCAGCGGTCATTGTGCGCCAGTAATATTTTTGCTTCAATCTATTGATTGTTCGGGTGGCTCCTTGGTGTCCTCCGAAAGGTGAGTTGTGGTATTCCGCGAGTAACTTTTGTATTTCGTTAGGATCTGTTAAAAGCTTCTTTTTATTGGAGAAAACGTACATTGTCACGTTGAGGTGAGCAAAAGTTTCTTTTAGCAAGTTATTGAGTGCTACTTTTGATTCGTTTTCTATGAAGGGCACTAAAATTCCAATGGAATTGAAATTCCGGTCTTCGCAAATCTTCTTCAGATCAATAAGGGAACTCTTAGCGGTTTCCTGGTCGCTTAGGTTTCTGAAAGGCAATGGCAATGTGATGGCGCATAACCCATCTTGCTCATGAAACGTAATTTTACCTACGTCTGGCTTGGTGAAGTTTGGGATTCTTCCTGCCAGGTTTTCTTCCTCAGCAGAGTCTATCAATGGGAGGATTATGGTACGTAGTCCAAGTTTCTTCTTGGTATAGATGGACCCTGTTTGTTCTTGCCATAGAAGATTGGTAGTATCTTTGTATGATTGTGCAGCCACATCTTCTTCGAGTTTGGCTTTACTTCGTGTGGTGACGAGGATATTATTTTTAATGGGATTGACTGGGGTAGTCGTTGTTATACGGCTGAGAGCATCAGCATTTGCATTTTGCTTTCCTTTTTTATGGACGATTGTGTACTCATACTCTTCGAGTAGAATTCTCCATCGCATAAGTCTGGATGTAGGATCCTTTCGTCCTATAAGCCACTGTAGAGAGCTATGGTCAGTGACTATAGTAAATTTTCGTCCGTAAACGTATGGTCGGAACTGGGCTAGTGCAAAAACGATTGCTAGTAATTCCTTTTCGGATGTTGCATATCGAGTTTCTGCGTCGTTTAAAGTTCGGCTAGCGAAAGCAATAGGTTTATCTTGTCCTATTGTACCTTGAGATAGCACTGCTCCTAACGCAACATTGCTAGCATCCGTAGTTATTATAAACTCCCGGTTAAAGTCTGGATAAGCCAGTATTGGTGGGGTAATAACCTTTCTTTTTAGAGTTGTGAATGCCTCGTCACAAAAGGCATCCCAATAAAATGGAACATTGTTCCTGAGCAATCTGCTTAAAGGTTTTGCCAGTTCGGCGAAATTTGGGATAAATTTTCTGTAGTAGCCTACAAAACCGAGAAAAGATTTTACGTCTTTTTGTTTCTTGGGCGTTGGAAACGTTTTCACCGCTTTAGTTTTTTCTGGATCTGGTTTTATACCTTCCTTTGAAATAACATGCCCCAAGTAGGTGAGCTCTTTCCTTATGAAGTGACACTTTTCTGGTTGTATTTTCAGATTGTGTCTTTGTAATCGCTCGAAAACTCTGGTGAGTCGGGAATTGTGATCGTTCAGATCGTATCCGTAAATTACGATATCATCTACATAGACGAAACATTCTATTCCTTGGAGACCCATGAGTACATTATTCATAAGCCTTTGGAATGTGGCGGGTGCGTTTTTAAGTCCGAAGGGCATTCGATTATATTCGTAATGTCCGAAGGGTGTGCTAAACGCTGTTTTTGCCTTGTCTCTATTGTCCATGCGTATTTGGTGGAAACCATTTGCTAGATCTAAAGTGCTAAAATACTTAGCTTTTCCCAGCTGGTCCAAAATATCAGTAATATTGGGCAATGGATATGCATCTCCGACTGTTATTTTATTTAAGGATCTAAAGTCGACAACTACTCTCCACCGTTTTGTCCCATCAGGTCCTGCCTTCTTGGGTACTAGTAAGAGAGGGGAATTCCAAGGACTGAAACTTGGTTGTACCACGCCATCCTGAAGCATTTCGTTCACTTGTTTGTGGATTTCTTGCTTTGAGCTATCTGGGAGGCGATATGGTCTTATGTAAAGTGGGGGCTTTCCTTCTTCCGTGATGATCTGATGCTCTATGGCGTCAGTGTGTGTGAGATGGTCGCCCTCTAAGTAAAAGAGGTCGTTAAATCTGCGGCAGATGTCTAGGATAGATTTACTTTCCTCCTGGTTACAATGACGCAACTCTAGGAGTGATTCTAGCCGTCCAAGCCTATTTTTTAGAAAGTTCTTAGTTTCATCCGCCTGTAACACATTGTAGTCATCCAGATCTTCCCATTCGACTTCTATGTCGTTGGTGCTTACTTCTTGATCGGTGTCTAATGTGTTCATTAATAATACCTTTATTTTGTTGTCCTGTGGTGTTGTCAAACTATTACCCAGATATATCCCTGGCATGATCTCGGATTTTTTTATTATCAGTTCTTGACTAAGTTTTCCTTTAAATGGAATCTCCATTATTTGTTGAGATCGTGAATGCAATTTTATGAAATCGATTTTGGCATTTCGTTTTAAATTTACTGGGGATATTGGAGTTTCAGGTTCATGTTTTCCTGAACTCAGTTTTTCAGCAGTTTCCTTAACTTTTTCGTTACCACAAACTTTATTTAAATGGGAAGAGGAAGATTCAAGGGTGGTTTCGTTGTGTTTGTCACAGCATCAGATCCGGCCCGTAGACAAACGGATTCGGATGTTGACTCACGAACGGTGTTATCCAATTTTTCAAGAATGCCTGTATTATCCGTGGAAGACACCTCATAAGGCGTGGCATTCTGAATATTTTCCTTGACCTCATTTTTGTTCCCTAAAGGCTGCTCGAGTTCTACCATGGTTCTCTTCTTCACAGCGAATTTAAGGAATCCCTTTTCAAAGTTAATGTGGCACTGGTGCTTCGTGAGGAAATCGCTTCCCAGTATGCCATCGTGTTGGAAGTCTACATTGCTTCCCACTACAAATAGATTATGCTTAAAGGGTATGGAGTGCCTATCAGTTCTGAATTCGAACTCCCCCAATACCTTTCCGCATGTGCTGACCGTTTTCCCAGCAATGGTGGATATAGTCACTGGGTCTGTATTGTCTACAGATTGTTCAATATAAAGATTATCTAATTTGATCAGGCTGATGTCGGCGCCTGTATCGATAAGGAAAGTCGAGTATTGTTTATCCGATGGATTAAATCTTACACGTATTACTGGCTCCTTAAATTCAGGGCTGAAAAATACGCGCATTTCAAAATTTACATCGGGGTGGGGTGTATATCGGCGATTGTCTGCACTCGAGAAGGATTGCCGTTGCTCGCTGCCCGAGTGAGTTCGTTTCCCTGTTGTGAATTGGATACCCTGTTAATATTTTGATTTTGTCGGGTATTTCGATTTTCAATGCGGGGCCAGTTTGTTATTGTCCTATTTTGAGATTGATTGGGCTGAGTTCTGAAAGGATTTCGACTCGTTGAAGGTTGGTCCTGGTTTCGCATATGAGCTAACCTGGTTCTGCAGTCTGCCTGAGTGTGATTATACTTCCGACAGTATGTGCATTGGAGACGTTCAACCTCTGTCTTAATGCGTTGGGGGACGAAATTTGGAAAATTTGTGTTGCGATAACAAGTCGCAGAAGTATGTCCCCTCTTGTTGCATGTTTGGCAAACAATTAGTTGGTTTCTCCTAAAATTGTTAGTGGAAGTTTGCATTGAGTTATCGCTGTTCAATCTTTGAGATTGTTCCAGAGCGTAGCTAATGGCTGTTTTGAGATTTGAAGCCCTATGCGCTTTTACTAAGATTTTGAGGCTGGAATTTCGTATCCCATCCTCAAACGTATTTAAAGCGAGTCTTTGATTTTCAGCCAGAAGATAAGTTCTGACTGCAGGATCAGATGAATTAGCGTATGTGGCGCTGTCCAATTCATGCAGGTGGTGTGTGAGTCTATTTGAAAATTCTTTCACACCCTCCTTGCTATCTTGTTTTGTTGCCACTAAGTTATTTTGGGCAGCAGACCTAGAGATGAGAGGTTTAAATTCTCCCTCTAATTCTGAAACAAGATCTTCCCAAGTAGAAATAAATTTTATGTCTGATAGAATCACGCGCCGGTCCCTGCAATCTGGTTTTGACCACCCTTAGAATAAAGGACTTCTGGTTGTCATCTTGTGCTTGTGAGAACAAAATGTCTCCACAAGAGACGAAACCCTCTAATTCGTCAGGATGACCGTTAAATACCGGCACGAGTCCCAGTATGTCGCTTAATCCGAATCCGTAGTTCATTCTAGAACTTTGTTCGCGTATTTCCGTTCGTAACGTTTCCGAAGTTTCGTCCTCGCGATTTTGTATGAGCTCGGGCTCAGGTCTCTGCGAACGCGTACCCGGTTTATTTTTTTCGCTAACGACGTATTTATGAAACAGACCTTCCCAAATGATGGTAAAAAGGGGTAGAGAACAAAGAGACTCAATTTTCATTTTGTCGTGGTACGATGGCCAAGAGAAAAGATAAGAACAACAAGATTAATGTACCTTCAAACTTAGTTAGTTTGACCCTATTGGGTAAAGTGTATTTTTCCCTAAGATGAGAGAAACAATTTTCCTTTCGTTCGAGGGGAGCAAGGCCTAAAGTGTCACGGGCAAAGAAGAGAAACAGATCCAAGAATGAATTTTCCGATGAGACGCAAATGATACCAAAAGAGAAATCCAAAGGAAAAAATTCAACCTAAGAATGTCCTAAACAGCGCTTAAAGACAAGGACTAATAATTTTAATTTGTCCGCTATTGTTATCACATAAAGAGTGTAAAAATCTTCCCCAAAAAGCAGAAATAATTTAAGGAAAATATATGTATATATATGTGCTAAATTCAAATAGGTATATAAAAAAATAAAAATCAAATTTTGTAGTTTATTTTTGGGGTTTTTATTTGTCCCCTACTTGATAAATAAGTAGTTGCAATTTTGGATAATAAATGTGTATATGTATAGAAAGAATTTTTGATAAATGATTATATATATATTAAAAGAAAAAATGTATTTAAATTTTGCCTCTATTATACAAGTAAACAGAAATTTTCTTTTTATTATATATTTCCCTTTGTATAAAAAATTTGAGTCATGTATGTTGAGGAAAAATCGTTTGTTTATTATTTTGACCCGGGCATCCCCTTTTGATTACTAAAATGAATTTACTTTATTTTAGGGAGTTGATCACTATTACAAGACCGACATTAAAAATTTCACCTTAATCGGCTTCACAAAAGTTACGTTAATTTCACAAAAGTTACATTAATTTTACTATGAAGAGCTCTCTTAGTCTCCTTGAATTTTTCACTGTATATTAATAAAATGAAATTTTTTACCTTAAATAAACTGGATACTTTTGTCCATGTACTGCTGACGTAGCTGGCAATGTCCACTTCACAAAGATATACCAGCTTTTTCCTGTCGGTGTCGCCGCTGCTGTCGTCGCTGCTGGATGTGGTCGTCTCCGCTTGTCACTTTTATTATTTGGTTTATTTTTCACTCTGCCGGTGTCTAAGCCCCAGGCGACGCTTTTAGAAATTTTAAAATTTTAAGTCACTTTGCCGGTGTTTAGCCCCGGGCACGCTGTTTTTATCAAAATTTGTTTATTATTATTTTCACTGAAGCGCTTTTTGTTATTTTGTTGCCGATGGTTCTCTGTAACCTTATGTGCTCTATACTTTTACTGGTAGGGGATATTGGGAATCAGTCCGATTCACTGCTGCCACCAGAATTTTGTTTGTTCTGATCCTCCTTCTGTGGTGAGCGGATTTTGGGTATCCCACGCGCTGCCACCAAAATTTTGTTTTGCCGTTGTGGGGGTTGTTCCTCAGGAAGCGCGTTTTCTTGTCCTGAAAAGGACGTTGGATCTCTTTATTTGATTGCTCCTGGAACAACACACTTCAGCAAGGGTTCGTTGCCGTGCTTCCTCTGACCCAGAGGGAAGAGCAACGTCCTGATTGTTCGTGGGACGTAACCTAGGGGATAGTGTCCTTATACCCTGCAACCTCAGTACTGGTTCCTGTACCGATTTCTTTGGAGTCGTCCTGGTATATATATATATATATATATATATATATATATATATATATATATATATATATATATATATATATATATATATATATATAAAGAATCATCCAACGTTGGGTGCCAGCACAAAATTTCAAAAGTAATGAAAGCAGTTTTATTTATTTTGGATTTAGTTTTATTGCTTTTATTTGTAAAATAACTGCTCTGTGGCAGGAGGATCTAGATACTGCGGCCCGGAGATCACGAAACCATTCCTTTATAAAGGAAAAGGAATCGAAAATTGTATCTCAAAGATACACATTTTCGTGCAACAATCTCGATCTTTTGGATATTTCGAGCGAGATGTTGTGTTTACACAAGATAAGAAATCAATTTCTTGAATTCTTACGAAACCATTACGCAGATGTGTGAATGTATCTGCTTTTGAGTTTTTGTTTGTTTAACTCAATGGAATTTTTTGGATAGAGATAACAATCTCTGAATTTTGGATTTGGGTGATGCTGTGGAGCAAATATAGAACAATAAACGAATATTGGATTCGTTTATTGTGAATTTTAATTTTAATTTTGATTCTGGATTTAATTATGCCGTGGGGGCAAATGTTATGCGATAAACGAATGTTTGATTCGTTTATTGCGAATTTTGGATAATGTTTGGGTTTTTTCAGGTTTTGATAGGATTTTGGATTAGGAATGGGAGAAAAAGATGGTAGGGCTTTTTGGAGCACTACACGCTTACGCGAGCACTTCTGTGACCCCGTTCAGGGATGTGTTGTCGTCTTGTACCTTTCTGATAACATACTCGAGGACATGGTTAAAAAGGCATGGTGATAGGCCATCCTCTTGTTTTAGTCCGTCCCGGATTTCAAATGGTTCTGAAAGGGGGTTTCTATTCTAACGTGCCCTTTGTTTTCGTGTATGCAAATTTGTTGAAGGCGGCATATTTTTTCGGGATCCCCAGCTCAACCACAATATGGTAGAGTCTCTGCCTTGCGACTGAGTCGTAGGCTTTTTTGAAGTCAACGAACAGTTGGTGAACCGTATCTCCGTATTCCCGTAAGGTGTGATTCTCGCCAGAATGACATTTGTTAATATTTTGTATATGGTTGGGAGCAATGATATTCCTCTGTAGTTTTCGCAGTCAGATCTGTCGCCTTTTTTGAAAATGGGGATGACTATTGCGGTTTTCCATTCTTCCGGAATGACTTCCTTGTCCCATATTGTTTTAAACAGTTGGTGGAGCTTTCGAGCGGTTGCCCCTCCTCCACGCTTCACAAGTTTTGCCGGTATGCAATCGACTTCGGGAGCCTTGTTGTTTTTCAGTCGATTTATCGCGTCTAGAACTTCGTCGAAAGAGGGCTCTGGGGTCTGGGGCTCGGCTGTATGTACGTCTGGTGCGTTTATTTGTGGTTGATGGGTGCGCACATTGAGCAGCTTTTCAAAGTACTGCTCCCATCTTGTCACAATATTTTTTGTTTCTGTCACCAGTCAGCCGTTTATGTCTCGGATTATTTTTGCTCTCCCTCGGTAGCCATTTCTAATTGAATTTATGCCGACATACATACCTCTGATGTTCTTTGCCCTAGAATTTTCTGGGATTTTTTCGATACGAGTCTTCTAACATTCGCGTTTTTTGGGTTTGAAAAGTCTGGTTGTCTCTTTCCGAATTGTCACGTATCTTACTGCGTTGACTTCATCATATGCTTCTAAGTGGATCATTCCGAGGCGTTTACGTTGTTCGATCTTTGCCCTGCACTCATCGTCAAACCAAGTTTTGGGACTTAGTTGTTTTTTTAAATCCTAATACCTCTTGGGCTGTTTGTTTGATTGTGTCTCTGATCGATGCCCATTTAGTGCCCAGATTATTGGTTTCCTCTTCCTCACTACTGTCATTCTTTAGGATGCTAAATCTATTCGTTAATTCGTCTTCATATTCCGCCCTTTTGCGTAGGTCTTTTAGCTTATCAATCTCGAACTTTTTGCTCGTCTCCCGTGACTCTCCATGTGGGTTTGCTGCGAGCCGGCATCTAATTTTACCCATCACTAGAAGGTGATCGGAGTTGCAATCTGCTCCTCTATATGATCTTACGTCAAGGGTATTCGAGCGGTGTCTTTTGTCTATGACGAAGTGGTCTATTTGGTTACGCGTTACGCCGTCGGGTGATATCCATGTGGCATTATGGATTTGCTTGTGCTTGAACATCGTGCTTTTCACTACCAGATCTTTTGACGCTGCGAACGTGATAATTCGAATACCATTTTCATTTGAAACGTCATGTAGGCTTTCTTTACCTATTGTTGGTTGGAAGATATCTTCCTTTCCAATTTTCGCATTGAGGTCGCCGAGGAGGATTTTAACTTCGAATGATGAGATCCCATCAAATACTACCTCTAGGGTCTCGTAGAATGTGTCCTTCGTTTCTTCGTCGGTAGGTTCTGTTGGGGCGTGTACGTTTATAAATACATAATTGTACCATGGGCACTGTATTTTTACCACCGACATTCATCATCATCATCATCGGCACTACAACCGGGATCCGGTCTTGGCCTTATTTAACAAATCTCTCCACCGGTCCCGATTTCGAGCCGATGTCATACAGTTTAGCACTCCCAGGCTCTGGGCGTCCTGGTCTACGCCATCCCTCCATCGCAGACAAGGTCTGCCGCGCTGTCTCCTTCCATACATCCTGCCACAAAGGACTTTCCGGGCAGGCTCCTCTTCGCTCATTCGAGCTAGGTGTCCCGCCCACCGGAGTCTACCGAGCTTGATTTTTCTTACAATATGAGCTTCAAGGTAGATTGCGTACAACTCATGGTTGTAGCGTCTCCGGAATCGACATTCGGTCATTAATAAATTTCACATCTTTTACATGGGACGTAATCTTCTTGCTTATGATGAAGCCAGTTCCGAGGTTATGTGTATCGGTACATCCACACACCAGTGTAAACCCGTTGGTTTCGATTACTTGATATGGGAGTCGAACTTCCTGAAGCGCGACGATGTCCATTTTATATTGTTTCGTGTTTTCTACGACCGTCTGTATCGCGCCTGGTTTATATAACGTTCGAACATTCCACGTGTCGACGCGTATATCCCGGTTTTTCAGATTTTCCCTACGTCTTCTTTTTGCCGAGTCGGTGTTTTGTTGATAATTTGTTCCCTTATGGTAGTGTTGGCTCATCACACCTACGCCTACCGGGCTTTTCGTGGGATTGTTTTTTGTATATTGGTTATTCATTTTTGATCCCACGAGACTTGGGGTTTCAAATAGTCCGCCACATCAGAGCCCCGTTTTGATGCGGTAAGGTCAGTTTACTGCTCTGATTCGACCCGGTGTCAGAGAGGCGCCGTTATAATACAGCCGGTATACCCCTGGCTGCAAACCATCCAATGGGCACGGTGACGCGTAACACCCTGGATTAGGGGTGGTAGATCTTTGTGTGTTACTCCTCGCTAGCCTGTCTGACATGGGTGGCGTATGCTTCCGTCATCATAGTCTGAGTGATTCATTGTAGTTTAAGCCCCCACACCACGTCAAGGTTTCTACCAAGCGGGGGCAGACGCTTGGTATAATAAATAAAATACGTAGTCATCGTTTTCAAGCCCAAACAAATGGTTGATATATTCAAAGAGTGTATATTGAACGCATCTCAACCGGAGTGATTCAAACACATGCAAAAATAATAATTATGGAGAATATTTTGAAAAACAATAAACCCAATAGCTGTGATAAGTAATTGTTTTTTTCATTACTTGTCCAGAAATATAAGGAGCTTTCCTGGTACTCATAACCGTTAATCCATACTACAGGCTGTTACATGCAGAACTTACCCTTTTGGGGCCACCCCGACCGTTAAGCGGATTCACTTTCATATGAGCTCACATATGTTGATTAACCCTAATCAACATATCAATACAATGAGTACTTGTCAAAATGTATGAAATCAAATGCATACGCAAGCGGATCATAGAATCCAGGTACCGCATATGTAAAAATTTCTATGTTACGGTGAGAGTCGTGGAATATTTACCCGTCAATAGGGCGGACGTTTAGACGTTTAGGTGTATTTAAGTATCGTGTGTAGAACATAAAACTGCAATAAAATTCGGCTTAAGTAATCACTCAATGTGTGTTTGTGAGATATTAAACTTTATTAAATTAAATTAAATTAAACAAACAAGTGCATTTTATTTTGACTTATTTATGTGGTTGAATGTTAAAGATACACTGTAACAGGACGGAAAAGGAGGTTCAACATTGCCAATAAAACTGTCATGGCACATTAGTCTCGAATGACTTTAGATTGCAACAGCGGGGCTTACAAACGACCTAATATGAGCGTTCCATGCATTTGTAGTTTAACTTTAAAATAATGTTCGTTAAAAACTGACTTTTAAAGTGAGCAGATTTGCATGTTTATATGAATGAATATTTGAGGAGGAGAAACGCAACTTGGGTCATGTATGTTGTGATATCTGGGACAAGCAGAATATGTTCCGCCTGTGTTCTAACAATATTTTCCAGGGGCATCTTAAAGCATATCGTACATTATAGCCATTTATGACCTCCCTTAACTACTCGTCCTCACGTGGTTTGACGAGAACACATGGCTATTCTATGTATAGATCTGAAATGCAGTGTACCTTATTCGTTTGACATAGTTGTTATAGATGAGATGACTTTATTAGTTTTTAAGTGTTTCGAAGCTAAATTGTTTATGCGTGAGGATAGTATTGACTTTTTGTGGGTTCTCTAAAGTATTACAGATATAGTAGTTTGAGAATAGGACAACTGCTGTAAAGTCCATTAAAGGTTCATCCCTTACCACCACTATTTGAATTCCTTGAATTGTCTTGATAATTCATCTAATTGCCGCCGATTGTTCATGCTACTGTTAATTCAGTCAAGCGAATTTTATCATCAGCAAATTTATGCAGTTGTTTTGTTGAAATTATTATTATATTATAGTTACCAATTCTTCCTAGTCATCATGAATGCCAATATGTTTAACAAGTCGTATAGGCAAGATCAAACCACAAGGAATTGAAACAAGTACAATTGATATATGGTTAGATTTGGGGTTATGGACGTCGCAAGGTTGATCAGGGTTTACCTTAACCACACCCTACCGTCTTCGTTAATAGCTTATATAAATGTTTAAAACCTGTCAAGTATTGTTGGGCAGAACACAAAACTTAAACAACTGATCAAAATTGTAGACAGAAGAAATATTTTTTTTTGGGATGAGGATCGCTATCAAAACTTTTTTGGTAAATTTCGATGGCGAACGTATTTTGAAGAAACGGCCACTTGCGAGCGTTTATATGACACGGACTTGTTTTGAAACTGACTAATTGTAAGTATTTATTATTAGCTATTACCGCTAATGGGATATCTTATTTGCTAACTTACCGCTTTGTTTCGCATCTTTTTTAGATAAGCCTGCCGCTTTCCGTATGTATCCGAGAACGTCACGAACCACATACGTCTGATAAGAAATTACGTAGCTCAAGAATATTCAAGGTATACTCTCCCTTTGCCTCCGATTCAATTACATCTGGCCTAGAAGAGGATTGCTCGAACAGTTGCACAATGTATTTTGTAATCAAATATTTATTCGCCATAATCACTTCCTGTAAGTTCGTGACTTCGGTTCAAAGAGTTTGGCTTCTTTTTGTAATGCATTTCCAAATACTCTCCTTAGTAATAAAGCAGTATGTACAGTAGTACAGAGTTCTCAAATGAATCTCCCCACATAGCATTGATGAAGAACCAACAATTGCCAGATTTAATTAGGAGGCATTCACCATTGCTAATAATATCTTCGACATGTTGGCAAGTTGTGATTTGTGTAATAATGCTCAGAATATTAAAATATCACGGATCAAAGTCAATTTTCGTAATGGGGTGTTGAATGTAAATGTTATGGCAATTGCGAGAACCGTATTGGCAGCATGCAGAGTCATTAGCGAAAGGGTCTTAATTTTGTTGACATTGGCTTGCATTTAAATTCCCACTAATTTTCCAGTTAAAGAAGCGTCGGTTGGCTTAGCGGCTGGTAATGACCCCTTCGCTTATAAACAGGTGGATAGATAGCTTTAATGATAAGTACACGAGACACTATGGTGAAATCACAGATTTGGAATTTTTTGCCACTTACTAATTACACCCTATTTATCAAATTTCTTTTTATATAATCTGCTCAGAGAGGTTTGTTATCTTTATTAGAAATGTGTAGTACAGGGTGAGCCGCACATGTTGGGCCTTATGATTCTATTTGACTTCATTTAATATACAAACATAAGAGGGACGGGGCGGGGGTTTTTAGAATATCTTAATTATAATGAGGTAGTCATACAATTTTAACATGAGTTATAATTCAGCCTGATTCGGAGGAAAGGAATTTCTCATTCACAAGCAATTATAAATACAAATTAATTTATTAAGGCTTGGTTTGTTGCTTGGATATTTTATGCCGGAGAACAAAAGAGCTTTCATTCAAAACATCCGGTTTTCCATATTTGATAATATTATACAAACGGTTTATCTTTCAAATCTAGGCTTAATTAACTGAGGTATCAATAATTTATTCATATTGTTTTGAAAAACTTTTATAATAATATCTGACAAAAGCTTACAATTTTGTTGTAATGAAACCGAGAATGAAATCCATTGAACATACCTTCCTACCGCGGTTGTTCATAATTCTCGCTGAAAACCGCTGGTCAACCCACTTGGTACATAAGGCAATTGTCTGTTAATATATTTGCACAAGTCCCCAAATATTTTTGCTTAAACATAAGTACAAATATAATTCGCATTCCTTAATGGAAAAATATGAAGCATAATTGACGCTGCCCACCCCAATTTTTATACAGGAAAAGGCATAATAACAATAAATATTGTTCAAACATCAAACAGAATTACAATTAATACGGATGTAAGAACTCAAGATTTAGAATATCCTACCTACCAACTAAATAGTGAGAAACTATTTAGATTCGTAATCAGAGGACTTCCAGCTTCAATTTCCATAGATAATAAAGTGGTAAAGGTAACAAACATCAGAAAAAGCACCACGTCGAATAATGAAAAAAAAAATATTAAAGCCTTCCCACTGTTTTATTTTGATATAGTTCAAAAAAAAATTTCTTGTCTGGGCGCAAGGCGCTCGGACATTATATTCGTGACAACGTATCCTAAATATGTAACATTGAATATACAAGTTATTAAATCATAATTAAAGTGTTTTTTTCCGAATGCCTCCAAGTGTAGGCATTAATTTTGGTTTGCTTAACGAAATTTTACAAGTATTGCAAACTACTGTGTATTCGTCCGGGCACAGTTTTCGATTTTCTTTTGTGTGCCAGTCCGAAATTACGTTCATCTGTTGCACTGTGATCGGTTTTAAATCGAGTTCAAACCAAAGCCTATCGCAAACAGAGCAAGCATACCCAAAGTCATTGTCAAGAAAGATCAATTTAAATCTTGATATCGATTTGTTCCATTTCAACCTGTACAGCTGTTCTCGACAGTGCAAGGCGCTGTCTGTATTCCCGTTATCTCTCTGCATTTGACTTAGGAGCAATTAAGAGAGTCGCGCTCTCGCTCACTGCGGCTCGTGCGTTATCGGTTATCGTTATCGTAACGCTACAAACTTTTTTCCGAATGCCTACCAAGGTATACCGATTTATAAGACGTTGTCACGTCAAAAGAGAATAACAAAACAGTTTATAAAATCCAAGAATTATTATGGTGCAAAGTGTCGATTGAACCACCGAAAAAAGTATACATGGACATCTCAATGTAATAATTGCCAAAAGTTTGGTCATACCAAAAATTCTTGCAATTATAATTCAAAATGCGCTAAGTGTGCTGGACCTCACCACACAACCCAATGCTCGAAACAACGCAACATGTGCACTTTGCAACCAAAAAGGCCATCCAGCTAGTTACAAGAGATGCTCCGTGTATCAAAAAAAGTTAAAAGCTCAGCGTCCAAAGAAAATTACAGTCGCTCAAAGACTGCAATAAATACAGAACGAGCAGGATCAACCACAACTGGTGTTAGCAACACACTATTTAATAATAAGCCAAATGAGAATGCAGATAATATAAGGAAACAACAACCTGTCAATAACGAGCCTACCATTATGGATATGATGAAGATGTTCAGTGTATTCGAAGATGACATCAAGAAGAGTATCAATAAGCTAACAGAAAGGGTAGGTTAACTTGAAAATTTTCAAAAACCATCGACCAAGTAATCCAAAAAATAAAGACAATGAGTAATCGGCTCCTAAGAATAATCACTTGGAGCGCAAATGGGCTCAACCAAAGGGCTCAAAAACTAGAAATACTTATAAGAGAGCATAGATATTGCACTGATATATAAAACACACTTTTCTCATATGAGCTTCATAAAAATCAGGGGTTTTTGGACTGCGCACCCCAGCGATCGTTCCCGTGGAGGTACTGCTCTGATAATAAAACAAAGTATAACTTTATCCCACATATTGACGACATTATCCTTAAGGCATCTGCCCTTGGATTTGTGAAACGTTCGTCGGAAGAATTCTCTAATCCGTATGTTTCCCCGTCACTCTACATAGCCTTTTGTCCGCCCCCTTCTAGAATACGCCAGTCAGGTCTGGTCAGGGGACTCTACTCGTACCATATTCGCAGGATCGAAAGCGTGCAACGTCGTTTTCTGGATTTTGCCCTCCATGGACTGAACTGGGAAAATCCTCGGATTCTCCCCCCATACACAAGCCGTCTCCATCTGATAAACCTCAACAAACTTGAAAAGTGCAGAATTGATGCCGACACCCTTTTCATCCACCGTCTCCTCTCGAGCTCAATCAATTGTCCAAGCATACACTCCTCCATCCCACTCCGCACTGATCCCCATAACCTGCAAAACCGTCGTTTTTTCTATCTGCCCGCCCAACACACTTCTTACGGCTCTAATTAACCAATTTCGCGAAGACTGCGGTGGGCACACTCTTGCCCTATCTCTTTCGATTTCAATTTCATCTCTACTACTCTCAATCTTTGTCTTCCCCCCCCCCCCCCCCCCCCCCCCCCCCCCCCACACATTCCACTTATAACCCGCACACATTCCAATACCCTACCCTTCTATCCTTCACCATGCCACATCTAACCACCTTATCCAAATACACCCGCTACCCGGGGTCGCTCGGATTACATCTCCGGAACGCGACACGTAAATTTAAACTTCCCTTTATCCAAGTGCCACCTATAAAGGATGCGCAGGGACAGTGGGTACATAGAACTGAAGATAAAGTTGAAATATATGCACAGGACCTGGCTTCAGTGTTCAAAACACACAACATCCACAGTAGTATTGATCCTTCACCCAGGTATCACACTGAGCAAACAATCAAACCAGTGACCCGACTTGAGATTGCCCAAGAAATCGTCAAAAGTTTGACCCACAAAAAAGCACCAGGCATCGATGAAATATTACCTGGTGTGTACAAGGAATTGTGGGGTTATATTAGATTGTGTGCCGGCACGGGGACGGGTTCACTAATACACTACAGTATTCCGCCGCAAACCGTTCACAAAATGAGAAATAAAAGACACAGATATTGCTTGAAATTAGTTTTTTTATTGATGTCCATTGCACATTGTTTTTTTCTTAAGTAGATTATTTTGCACATTGTTTTAATTATTTTGCAATGGTTTTTGTATTATACTGCGTATATATTACTAACACAATCGTGAGGAATAGAATCATTAAACAGATACAGGTGATAATTGCAATTAGTTAAAATAAGATTTTATCAAATGTCAATATGAAATGCACTAGTTACACATGAGTATGATTTTCTTAATTAGCTGATGTATTTTTGGTTAGAGTATCAACATTTCACATAAAAACTATCGAGCATTGTTACTTTCGCACTTTTAAATCTATACAATTAATAACAGCGAATGAAGGTTGCAACATTAAATTTTTAAACTTACTTATTTAGTAAATTTTAACATTAATGTATTGTTGCGAGCTTAGGGTTCGCTGAATTAATTATTTTTAATAAATAAGAGCCGTTAAATCGATTTTGAATTAATGTAACACTTTATTAGTCCGTTAATAACAACCGTTACTTTTACCGTACACATAACGATTTCTTGACTTATCGCTTCCGTACTTATCGCGTCTTTTACTGCTTACTTCTTACTTCTTACTTCTCTTTCCGATCTGCGCGCGACATATTTATACCGTTTTTCCTCATTCTGATTCGGTGTTTCGTTTCCGTCCATTCCATAGGCTATTGCTCATAGTCGCCAGTTTTCCAGTACTTTTCTAGAACATTCTAGTACTCTGTTTTGGACTTTCTTTCATATGCGTCACAGTATATTAAAACAAAAGATGTATCACACCGCGAATGCAAATCTTGCATATAATTCAAAACGTGCTTTCTCGACTACACTTGACTCCCCCTTCGTGCGCACTCCACTTAGGTTAAAACTGGACTGCCTGTCTCGTGCAGAGTCGACTCCTCTACTCATCCCATCCCTTGTGTCTGTTTTCCTTTTTTTCGCACCTCTGTTTGCGTCCGTCAGGCATCGACACTCTCGATTGATTTATAATCTTTGCAGAGTTTTTGGTGTCTGAGTGGCATAATGGTCCTCATGGAAGGGGTGTGACCTGGATTTCCACACGGATCTAGTGAGGCTGTGGGGATTCACTCGCCTTACGCAAAGAACCACCCACAACTCCAACCCCAACTCCCTTGGCAAATCTGCAGTTACCTGCAAACATTTCCTTCATCAAAGACCTTTAATGCACCTAGTGCATTAGCTAAAATTCCCTGTAAAGAATTCTTACGATTCATGCACCCAATGCATATTCAAAATTCCCTGAAAGAATTCTTTAAATTATACACGCATCATAAATTCGAAAAAAAAACCGTATTGTCACACACGTGCGCAGCAGACTTTCCTAGTTTATCTGTATTCACGGCGGCCTTTTGTCTAACCGACAAAGCATATCACAACTCGCGTCTAGCAGCCAAGAACCGAATTCTCTATTAGTGTAAATATTCACACAAGAATTCGACCCTCTTGCGCCGACATAGATGCTATACACAATCGCCATTTTGTAAGCATCTAAATTGCTTTTAGCCCCTAATGCTTCCCTAATGAGATACAGATTATTCACGCGGCTGCATCTATGCCATTAATAATGTCCTTTGTTGGTCGTCTCTTTTCTCAATTTCGTTTCCCAATGACCTTCGTTGCATGAGCAAACAATGGATCTATTAGCGCACTTGCTAAGATCACCACAGAGAAATCCTCTCCGCCACCACAAAGCGTGACTTCGCGTTTCTCTCAGAGAAAAGAAAACTCACCCTTAGGTGGGAGAGTATTCATAGTCAGTCGTAATTTAACCACCAGCCAGGGCGAGTCGTCTGGTAACCACCGCCGCGTGCAAACGGGAGTGTGCACACCCCCACAAGAGTTTAGTAACGAAGTGTTTTGTTGAGTTAGAGTTGGGTTTTTCTGAGCAAAACCATTTTGCAAACGGCAGACCAAGAGAAATTCGAGACATTTTCCGATACAATTCGTGTATGTTCTACAGTTCAGTGAATTTGTAATCATTATTAAGTTTAAAAATGCCGTCTAACGTGAATAATAACTTGTACAAATTCGTTCCATACTTGTGTAAAGCATATCAATCTAACACCATTTAATAAAAAATAAAGAGCATCAAATAAAGTTTAAACTCCATGAAATGCTGTGTGTTTTATTTCCTTGTCCTTGTGAGCTGCTTGTGGTGCCGATCGTCCAGGGTGAACCATAGATATGGTGACTGTTTTGCAGCGGTAACCCGTATGTTTATTCCTGCGCTGTGCCCGCTTCGCATGTTGATCAACCACCATACCCTCTTCTGCGTGGTGTATCCAATGAACTCGATGGGGATAGGACTGAACCAGTGCCCGTGCCGGCACACCTACTTTCTACCGACAAGGCACCTACTACAAGGGCATAACACATGTAGTAGTTGCTTTCGCTTATCTATTGCTGGTCCCGACTTGCATCCTTTCCCGAGGCCATATTGTTTTTTTGGGTAGGGCCATTTCAATTTAGCGGGAATTTCGCGTTGATTTGTGTATCATTCGGGGCTTGAGATGCAATTTCTTGTCTGTGTCTGCCCACGTTTCTAACCAGAAACCAACTATCCTTGCACTTGGCGAAACCCATGTAATTACTAATACAGATATTTTCGATTTTAATCTACCTGGATATAACTTAGTGCCACTGTTCTTTCCACATCGTGGTATAGCCACATACATACGAAATGATTATGCTTATCAGTTTCTGCCACAATATAAGTTCTGCTCCAACCCAGAATTTAATTGTTCGTGGCTAAAACTTCACGTTCGTAAGCATATCATACATTACTGCTTTCTTTACAGAAGCCGAAACTTGGATAGAAACACATCCTTTAACGAATTTGATGCTCTGTCTGATTCTATCGATAGAATCTTGACCCTATATCCGTGCACTGAAATCGTTATTGTGGATGATTTTAATGTGCATAACTCTCAGTGGCTTCGTCACTCCGAACACACAACACCTGGATGTCAATATGTCCAGCTCTTTGCTGATTCAAATAATTTAACTCAACTCGTCCATGAGCCAACACGGATACCAGACATATATGGTCATTTCACCAACACACCGGACCCGTTTCTCACCTCCGACCCAAACAAATACACAATTGAAGTTTCTTCGCCCTTGGGCACTTCAGACCACTGTGTCGTGTCAGCTAAATTTGCTTTAACCAACAGTAATGCTAACGAGAAAACTGCCACAAGAACAGTATCGTTCTACGAGAAAGCCAACTGGGAAGGTCTGAACGACTTTTTTGGGAAGTTAAAATGGTCGTTATTTTTCCTCAATAACGCTGTTGACTCTATAGCGGACACATTGACAGACACGGTTCTACTTGGCATGTGGATCATTATTCCACACAGAGTAGAAAGTATCAAAACTAAGAGAAATATGTGGTTCCATTCCGGGTGCAGAGAAGCCATTAAGGCTAAAGGGTTGAGCTTCCGGTTGTATAAATCAAACAATACTGAGGAAAACCGAAAAAGGTTTAAGAGAGCTAGAAATGACTGCAATGCGTATATTCAACGTGCCAAGTTCTTGCATCACCAGAGAGTGAGGCAAAAAATAGTACGCTATCTCACAGGTAGTAGAAATGTCTGGGCATTCGTGAAAAGCATTCAAAACTCAGTCTCTTCATTCATTCCATCGCTTATAGTCGATGACAAACCAGTTACCACTGCAATAGAGAAGGCGAATCTACTTGCTGCACATTTTGCAGCCAACTCAAAGTTGCCTGATATCACATCAGTTCCGCCTCAACTTGAGCATAAGTAACACACCATGAGCCAGATTCACTTCCGAACGGGTACTGTTGCCCGCGCACTCAAAGAGCTAAACGCACACAAATACGCTGGTCCGGATGACGTTCCCCCAAATCCTCTTGAAGAGATGTTCCTCTTCACTAGCTAAACCGCTCCGGAAACTCTTCCATTTGTCTTATTCTACTGGCCGTTTCCCAAATAGATAGAAGTCAGCGAACATTCAGTCAATTCCCAAAAAGGGTGACAAATCATCCCTTTCTTCTTATCGGCCCGTAGCACTAACTTCTATTCTCTCCAAGGTAATGGAATCACTTATCAACCGTCAATTTTCGAAATATCTGGAATCAAATGATCTCTTCAATGACCGCCAATATGGCTTTCGTAGCAACAGGTCCACAGGAGATCTGATGGCGTACCTTACCGAAAAGCGCAGCCATTCCATCCACTACGTCGGTGAAAGCAAGGTAGTCGCATTGGATATTTCAAAAGACTTCGACAGAGTTGGGCATCCAGCCCTTTTGTCAAGATTGCATTCCTATGAAGTAGACAATTCCCTGGTCCGATGAATAAGATACTATCTTTCTAGCCGTTCAATTCGAATGGTTCTTGGTGGTGTCAAATCTGTCTCCCATCAAATGAATGCAGTCGTTCCCCAAGGTTCGGTACTCTCACCTACTCTCTTCCTGATCTTTATAAATGATCTCTTGTCAATTACTCACAGCCCAATTCACTCGTTTACTGATGATAGCACATTGAGAGTCTCATACTCATATGAACACTCCCCTTCAAACTCTTCGTACGTCACTTCCAACCAGCAACTTATGCTTGATACATTGAATTCAGACCTCAACAAGATATATCAGTGGGGATTATCTAATCGAGTAGAATTCAATGCCAAAAAACTCAGTGCTGTCTCTTGTCGTCAAAGGCGAGCCCCAAAGTAAATATACTGTCTATGAATGGCACTTGCATCGAGGAACTATCAATCCTCAGCACTCGAATTAATCCGACTCTTCATTGGAATGACCACATATCTGAAGCTCCGAAAAGTGCAGCCAAATGTATGGAGTTCCTTAAGAGGCACAAAAGGTATTTCACTCCATCCAACCTGGCCACTATTTACAAGGCGTATATTCGTCCCAAAATGGAGTTCAACTCCCATATTTGGTCAGGCACATCTACACGCTGCTTTACACGTGCTCGACAGGATGCAAAAACGACCAACGAAACTTATTGAGGACTCAGTCGTAAGTCGATCAATTCCGTCGTTAGAACACATGCGCAGCGTATCATGCCTATCTCCTTTCTATAGGTATTACCACGGTCGTTGCTCAACTGAACTTGCTAAATGTGTTCGGCCCCTTCAGACATTTTCCCGCAATACCCGTCAATCTGTGAATGCCCATCAGTTCAAAAAAAGAAAACAGTTATCATGTATCGTGAATTTGACTGTTTTGTTTTTAACAGTTTCAAATTATATCGTCATTAACTTCAGTGAGCCGTTCTGACTGCGGAGCTTTTTGATATTATAATTATCAATGTGGAATTTCTTGAAGCAGTTTTGGCAGTGAGATTGTGGCGTTACCGCCAAACCCCACGGTACACTTACCTAAAAACCCCCATAACCCCATCCCAAGTCGCATAAGTTTTGCTAATGCAATCGCATTAAGCACCCGAAAATGCTTTACGCATTAATTAGATCAAATCTATAATCTTAAAATCCCTGTAAAGAAAACTAACCTTTTCATGCATCACGTCGCATACAATTTTCCATAAGATTTCTCTCTTCGTTTATCTGGAATTCCAAACCAATTCGGCACCTTCGGTATCAGACAAATTCCTGTAAACAAAATGATTCGGTTTGCATACAATGTAACCGTCATGGCAGGGACCATAAATATTGCGCTGCCTATTTTCCAACTTCGCCATGTGTACGATAAATTTCTTTACGTACACATTGGCCGGCGACCCTTTTCTCCCAGCAATAAAATTCTCTAACTCGTACCATGTGCAAACAGAAGAACGCTGTTCCTACATAGGTTTCCTGCGATGCCATAAACAATTCATATCGTTTGTGGTATCCGAAACACATTTTTTTCATTTATTGAGCGACTGTTATTTATTTAGCTGACCCTCATTACCGGACGATGTATAAGCAAACCCATTAGCATCCGACGAGTTCGGTTTTATTTGCTTTACCGAAATGGTACCTATGAATGCACTTTATGCCCTTTCTTTGTTCTAGGTTCGTTCTCGTCCCTGAGAGAACCATGCACACACACTACTGCACTGAAAGAGTGCATTTCTGTGGCGGCCGCACCCTTAAGAGAAACGTTTTTCTCTCTCTTCGCTTTTCTTAACCCTAACCTAGGATGGAATTCATGTCAGAGTTCTATCCTCGGTGAGTCTCATCCCAACCACCGCTCGCGACGCTAGGTTTTTCTCCCGCACTCCACAAACCGCGGAGATGCGTAATATACCTCGGGGTCGTTTCGAAGTGTTTAACCTTGTATCGTTTCACCTTGTATCGAATTTTCAAAATCATTTTAGCATTAATATTAAGTCCGGTGTAAAATAAAAAAACATTAATTATAACAAACTCGTGCTCAGTGTGTTTCATTTATTTGGTGATTAACAGAGGAGCACAAAGCTCAACGCCCGCCTGCAACCTGCCACCAGGAAACAGCTTCAGCGACCGCTCCACGATCGACCCAGTTGGTGAGTTCTTTTACTAAAACAATATTCTAATAAAGTACCTTACCCTTAACTATATTAACAATATACTATTTAATTATATTACTATATTAAATTGTTTAATAAATATTTAACAAAGGTAATGACTTTTTACTCAGACCAATGAAACGAGTAAAAGAATCTATGCATGAGATTCGAGACCGTACGAATGAAGTTGGCCCAACATGTGAGAAGGACAATTTCTCTGATAGGAGTAACAGAATCCATGCTAAGCTCAACAGAAGCATGGCCCATAACAATGATAGTCTGTTTGACATAATGTGACAGGTGCTTCACAATGAGCGGAGTAACAGAAAAACCCCTTCCGCCTTGCGATAGATTATCTAAAGGTTTCGCTCCGGAGCAACGGAAGTATATGCTGGCATGATATATAGTTATAGATATGCCATTGGTCTCAATGGTCGCTAAAAATTCGGCTTGCATGTGGATCGATCTAGAGGTATCTTTTGAAGATTTCCTCCTTTCTACAGAAAAGAAAATGTTGTGTTTGGAATTGTTTCAAGTCGAACATGGATAATCACTGAAAATGTTTGTTGTATATTACAGAATTGAGAAAATATGATAAATACCTTCCAAGCATGGATTTATTTAACGGAGAAAGTAGTCTGACATTTTCCTCTAATACACAATGCGCAAGTTAATGTTGTTGTTTGATCTTTTGTAAAAAAAAAGATTTTTTCTTTTTTGGGGAGTCTAGCTCCTTTATTTTTGAAGAGTGCTTTTTTTACCTGCGGATGTTTGTTTTCGTATTGAATTTTCGATGTTACTGCATTTACCGCTCTATTTATTTCGTCGTAATACTTGCCTAGAGGGTTTTTCCCTTGTTTTATGCTTGTCATATCTTCTTTTAGTACGTACAGTGGTCGGTTGTCACTGTAGGCTGAGTCCAATCTGTCTAGTATTGCCTCGAAATAAAATCTTGTTTGACAGTTCGTTAATAAACGTGCTACGTCCCCGACTATTTTATTTTTTATTATAGGAGGGTGGCATATTTTGAGTGTCCTTTAGGTTTTTCACATGCTGTCATCAATTGGCGAGCGTTTTCCCTCCATGATGGGTATTCGTCCGGATTTCCATTAAATCTGTTTAGGTTTTTGAATCCTTCCAGATTTATGTCCTCAGGTCTCTCGAATGTAAATGGTATGTCTTTGTGTTCTGTGAGCTGTATACGTTGTAGTGAAGTTTCTCTGTCTTGCTTGATTTGCTCCTAATTTGATCTAAAGGGTTTTGGATGATAGTGAAGAACGTGTGATTCGAACTGACGCTATGATAATTAGAATCACCAAAAATTGAACCAAAGCGCAACCCATCAGGCCACCGCCGTGTGTACGAATTTGATTTTTAAACTCGAGTACATTCAACTGATGTGCAGTTGTTATGTTATCGCTATGGTATACGGCTCTGCTGGATTTTTTATTCGAGTTTCGTTCAGTGTTTTTCACTATTTGCTTGTGTATTGTGTGTGTATCAGTTAGAAATGCCACACTACTCCCTCCTCAGTAACTTTGTTACGATCAGCTTCGTGTGCGAACCACGGGGCGAGGAACGAGCGAGCGAGGGATCGTCGGAGCAGGCGAGTGTGCCGGTGCTCTATGCGGAAGTCGTGGTCGTGTCGTGAAGAACTGTTTTACTACGGGAAAGTGTGTGCTGTGTGTACACAGATCACGTCGGGCTCACCAATTTGGCGGATTTATGTATCTGTTTATAATTGGTGCAGTGTTCCGCCGAACATTGTTCGCAAAAAAAAAACGAAACGAAACCAGAGCGAATGCTATGCTCTGCCAGCACTGTCCCCGAAACAACAAAAGACTCCGGAGCGAATGCTGTCACTAATTAAACACCGAGATAGTAGTTATGTTTTAATCTTTGTTTTATTAAAGTCAGTATTACTACTTAATCCTCTAGGACACAATATTCCTTTACTCCTGTTACAATAATAGTTCGGCTGGTATCTAACAAAAAACACAACAAACTTCCGCCACACCTCGAACCGTATTTCTATTTTAAAGATTCTATTTTATTTTGGTCTATCGCACATAGTCTTTCACGATTGCTTTCAGCACAAAAGGTGGCAACGTATATAAACGAGGGTAGTGAGCCGGCGCGCGTTGAAAACCGAATATATGTTTTGATGTTGCCGTCGGTGGCAGTTCAGCCAAATACTTTAATTACTCGCGGAACTTAGTGTACGTTGAACGTCGTTACTTTCAACTACGGTACGGCGCGGACTGACCTCGTCTAAGGGATTCTGTAACTGTACTAACTCGTAGGCTGAAAATTCTCATCCCCCATCGTAAGTGACATTTTTCCAACGCATCTCTGCAACAGAATTTCCCCATAGTATCTACTAAACAGAATTCCCCATAGTATCTTTTAAACAGAACTTCCTATCGTATCTGTAAAAGGAGAGATTTTTTTTCTCCTGATCGTCATTATCATTATCTGGTGGTTATCGGAATCTTGTTCCTTTGTCTTATGATCGGTCGTACGCCGCTTATTCTCCGATCTTTTTCTTGGGATTGTTTGTCTTCCCCATCTGGCCTGAGAAACAAGGGTTCTAATGCTATTCAGATGGATACAAAGGACTATGGGATCGGTAATGCTTTGTTTGCATTTCCAACTTATAAACATCTATCGCGGGTAGTGTTAAGATGTTTATGGTTGCATGACTATTGGTGGGCAGCGAAACGATATGCTTTGTTTGCACAAGTGTGCCTTTTGCGTTAGGGTCATGCAAGGGATTTAGGTGCTAATTGCTATTAGCTACCAGAGTAGGCATCCGTTGTTCGGTTTATTTACCGACAATGGTGTTCCATGGGAAGCATCGCGTTGGTGCCTAGAATGGGTGCTTGGCTTACATGCGATGCCTTGCTGCATTTGGCGCATTGGCTTGGATACGATGTATGGATGCGTTGAACTCGATATTGGAAGCTTTTGAACGTTTAGTTCCTTGATTTCTGATATCGACCTCAACGTCGTTGCATGTCATATTACCTTTGGTTTCAGGTGTGGTTAATGACTATGGGAACACTTGTCTGTGGGCACGTGTACTGGCAAAGGTGAGTATATTCCTTGGCGGAAGGTTACCTCATCCTATAGTTGGTTGAGTGGTTCGTAGAACCCCTATAGATACTATCTTTCTAGCCGTTCAATTCGAATGGTTCTTGGTGGTGTCAAATCTGTCTCCCATCAAATGAATGCAGTCGTTCCCCAAGGTTCGGTACTCTCACCTACTCTCTTCCTGATCTTTATAAATGATCTCTTGTCAATTACTCACAGCCCAATTCACTCGTTTACTGATGATAGCACATTGAGAGTCTCATACTCATATGAACACTCCCCTTCAAACTCTTCGTACGTCACTTCCAACCAGCAACTTATGCTTGATACATTGAATTCAGACCTCAACAAGATATATCAGTGGGGATTATCTAATCGAGTAGAATTCAATGCCAAAAAACTCAGTGCTGTCTCTTGTCGTCAAAGGCGAGCCCCAAAGTAAATATACTGTCTATGAATGGCACTTGCATCGAGGAACTATCAATCCTCAGCACTCGAATTAATCCGACTCTTCATTGGAATGACCACATATCTGAAGCTCCGAAAAGTGCAGCCAAATGTATGGAGTTCCTTAAGAGGCACAAAAGGTATTTCACTCCATCCAACCTGGCCACTATTTACAAGGCGTATATTCGTCCCAAAATGGAGTTCAACTCCCATATTTGGTCAGGCACATCTACACGCTGCTTTACACGTGCTCGACAGGATGCAAAAACGACCAACGAAACTTATTGAGGACTCAGTCGTAAGTCGATCAATTCCGTCGTTAGAACACATGCGCAGCGTATCATGCCTATCTCCTTTCTATAGGTATTACCACGGTCGTTGCTCAACTGAACTTGCTAAATGTGTTCGGCCCCTTCAGACATTTTCCCGCAATACCCGTCAATCTGTGAATGCCCATCAGTTCAAAAAAAGAAAACAGTTATCATGTATCGTGAATTTGACTGTTTTGTTTTTAACAGTTTCAAATTATATCGTCATTAACTTCAGTGAGCCGTTCTGACTGCGGAGCTTTTTGATATTATAATTATCAATGTGGAATTTCTTGAAGCAGTTTTGGCAGTGAGATTGTGGCGTTACCGCCAAACCCCACGGTACACTTACCTAAAAACCCCCATAACCCCATCCCAAGTCGCATAAGTTTTGCTAATGCAATCGCATTAAGCACCCGAAAATGCTTTACGCATTAATTAGATCAAATCTATAATCTTAAAATCCCTGTAAAGAAAACTAACCTTTTCATGCATCACGTCGCATACAATTTTCCATAAGATTTCTCTCTTCGTTTATCTGGAATTCCAAACCAATTCGGCACCTTCGGTATCAGACAAATTCCTGTAAACAAAATGATTCGGTTTGCATACAATGTAACCGTCATGGCAGGGACCATAAATATTGCGCTGCCTATTTTCCAACTTCGCCATGTGTACGATAAATTTCTTTACGTACACATTGGCCGGCGACCCTTTTCTCCCAGCAATAAAATTCTCTAACTCGTACCATGTGCAAACAGAAGAACGCTGTTCCTACATAGGTTTCCTGCGATGCCATAAACAATTCATATCGTTTGTGGTATCCGAAACACATTTTTTTCATTTATTGAGCGACTGTTATTTATTTAGCTGACCCTCATTACCGGACGATGTATAAGCAAACCCATTAGCATCCGACGAGTTCGGTTTTATTTGCTTTACCGAAATGGTACCTATGAATGCACTTTATGCCCTTTCTTTGTTCTAGGTTCGTTCTCGTCCCTGAGAGAACCATGCACACACACTACTGCACTGAAAGAGTGCATTTCTGTGGCGGCCGCACCCTTAAGAGAAACGTTTTTCTCTCTCTTCGCTTTTCTTAACCCTAACCTAGGATGGAATTCATGTCAGAGTTCTATCCTCGGTGAGTCTCATCCCAACCACCGCTCGCGACGCTAGGTTTTTCTCCCGCACTCCACAAACCGCGGAGATGCGTAATATACCTCGGGGTCGTTTCGAAGTGTTTAACCTTGTATCGTTTCACCTTGTATCGAATTTTCAAAATCATTTTAGCATTAATATTAAGTCCGGTGTAAAATAAAAAAACATTAATTATAACAAACTCGTGCTCAGTGTGTTTCATTTATTTGGTGATTAACAGAGGAGCACAAAGCTCAACGCCCGCCTGCAACCTGCCACCAGGAAACAGCTTCAGCGACCGCTCCACGATCGACCCAGTTGGTGAGTTCTTTTACTAAAACAATATTCTAATAAAGTACCTTACCCTTAACTATATTAACAATATACTATTTAATTATATTACTATATTAAATTGTTTAATAAATATTTAACAAAGGTAATGACTTTTTACTCAGACCAATGAAACGAGTAAAAGAATCTATGCATGAGATTCGAGACCGTACGAATGAAGTTGGCCCAACATGTGAGAAGGACAATTTCTCTGATAGGAGTAACAGAATCCATGCTAAGCTCAACAGAAGCATGGCCCATAACAATGATAGTCTGTTTGACATAATGTGACAGGTGCTTCACAATGAGCGGAGTAACAGAAAAACCCCTTCCGCCTTGCGATAGATTATCTAAAGGTTTCGCTCCGGAGCAACGGAAGTATATGCTGGCATGATATATAGTTATAGATATGCCATTGGTCTCAATGGTCGCTAAAAATTCGGCTTGCATGTGGATCGATCTAGAGGTATCTTTTGAAGATTTCCTCCTTTCTACAGAAAAGAAAATGTTGTGTTTGGAATTGTTTCAAGTCGAACATGGATAATCACTGAAAATGTTTGTTGTATATTACAGAATTGAGAAAATATGATAAATACCTTCCAAGCATGGATTTATTTAACGGAGAAAGTAGTCTGACATTTTCCTCTAATACACAATGCGCAAGTTAATGTTGTTGTTTGATCTTTTGTAAAAAAAAAGATTTTTTCTTTTTTGGGGAGTCTAGCTCCTTTATTTTTGAAGAGTGCTTTTTTTACCTGCGGATGTTTGTTTTCGTATTGAATTTTCGATGTTACTGCATTTACCGCTCTATTTATTTCGTCGTAATACTTGCCTAGAGGGTTTTTCCCTTGTTTTATGCTTGTCATATCTTCTTTTAGTACGTACAGTGGTCGGTTGTCACTGTAGGCTGAGTCCAATCTGTCTAGTATTGCCTCGAAATAAAATCTTGTTTGACAGTTCGTTAATAAACGTGCTACGTCCCCGACTATTTTATTTTTTATTATAGGAGGGTGGCATATTTTGAGTGTCCTTTAGGTTTTTCACATGCTGTCATCAATTGGCGAGCGTTTTCCCTCCATGATGGGTATTCGTCCGGATTTCCATTAAATCTGTTTAGGTTTTTGAATCCTTCCAGATTTATGTCCTCAGGTCTCTCGAATGTAAATGGTATGTCTTTGTGTTCTGTGAGCTGTATACGTTGTAGTGAAGTTTCTCTGTCTTGCTTGATTTGCTCCTAATTTGATCTAAAGGGTTTTGGATGATAGTGAAGAACGTGTGATTCGAACTGACGCTATGATAATTAGAATCACCAAAAATTGAACCAAAGCGCAACCCATCAGGCCACCGCCGTGTGTACGAATTTGATTTTTAAACTCGAGTACATTCAACTGATGTGCAGTTGTTATGTTATCGCTATGGTATACGGCTCTGCTGGATTTTTTATTCGAGTTTCGTTCAGTGTTTTTCACTATTTGCTTGTGTATTGTGTGTGTATCAGTTAGAAATGCCACACTACTCCCTCCTCAGTAACTTTGTTACGATCAGCTTCGTGTGCGAACCACGGGGCGAGGAACGAGCGAGCGAGGGATCGTCGGAGCAGGCGAGTGTGCCGGTGCTCTATGCGGAAGTCGTGGTCGTGTCGTGAAGAACTGTTTTACTACGGGAAAGTGTGTGCTGTGTGTACACAGATCACGTCGGGCTCACCAATTTGGCGGATTTATGTATCTGTTTATAATTGGTGCAGTGTTCCGCCGAACATTGTTCGCAAAAAAAAAACGAAACGAAACCAGAGCGAATGCTATGCTCTGCCAGCACTGTCCCCGAAACAACAAAAGACTCCGGAGCGAATGCTGTCACTAATTAAACACCGAGATAGTAGTTATGTTTTAATCTTTGTTTTATTAAAGTCAGTATTACTACTTAATCCTCTAGGACACAATATTCCTTTACTCCTGTTACAATAATAGTTCGGCTGGTATCTAACAAAAAACACAACAAACTTCCGCCACACCTCGAACCGTATTTCTATTTTAAAGATTCTATTTTATTTTGGTCTATCGCACATAGTCTTTCACGATTGCTTTCAGCACAAAAGGTGGCAACGTATATAAACGAGGGTAGTGAGCCGGCGCGCGTTGAAAACCGAATATATGTTTTGATGTTGCCGTCGGTGGCAGTTCAGCCAAATACTTTAATTACTCGCGGAACTTAGTGTACGTTGAACGTCGTTACTTTCAACTACGGTACGGCGCGGACTGACCTCGTCTAAGGGATTCTGTAACTGTACTAACTCGTAGGCTGAAAATTCTCATCCCCCATCGTAAGTGACATTTTTCCAACGCATCTCTGCAACAGAATTTCCCCATAGTATCTACTAAACAGAATTCCCCATAGTATCTTTTAAACAGAACTTCCTATCGTATCTGTAAAAGGAGAGATTTTTTTTCTCCTGATCGTCATTATCATTATCTGGTGGTTATCGGAATCTTGTTCCTTTGTCTTATGATCGGTCGTACGCCGCTTATTCTCCGATCTTTTTCTTGGGATTGTTTGTCTTCCCCATCTGGCCTGAGAAACAAGGGTTCTAATGCTATTCAGATGGATACAAAGGACTATGGGATCGGTAATGCTTTGTTTGCATTTCCAACTTATAAACATCTATCGCGGGTAGTGTTAAGATGTTTATGGTTGCATGACTATTGGTGGGCAGCGAAACGATATGCTTTGTTTGCACAAGTGTGCCTTTTGCGTTAGGGTCATGCAAGGGATTTAGGTGCTAATTGCTATTAGCTACCAGAGTAGGCATCCGTTGTTCGGTTTATTTACCGACAATGGTGTTCCATGGGAAGCATCGCGTTGGTGCCTAGAATGGGTGCTTGGCTTACATGCGATGCCTTGCTGCATTTGGCGCATTGGCTTGGATACGATGTATGGATGCGTTGAACTCGATATTGGAAGCTTTTGAACGTTTAGTTCCTTGATTTCTGATATCGACCTCAACGTCGTTGCATGTCATATTACCTTTGGTTTCAGGTGTGGTTAATGACTATGGGAACACTTGTCTGTGGGCACGTGTACTGGCAAAGGTGAGTATATTCCTTGGCGGAAGGTTACCTCATCCTATAGTTGGTTGAGTGGTTCGTAGAACCCCTATAGATCTCCTTCGAAAATTTTTTAAGTTTTTAATTTTCATTCATTGAATTGGTTTACCATTACTGACTTGATTTCCCTATTAGGCACTGAATTTCTTTATTTTATTTTATTTTTACTTTGGTCACTTGATTTGCACTCTCCTTCGCTAGAAGTTTGTTTCTCTGGTGCTGGTTCTTGCAGATAACCGTTTCCTGGAACGTGTAGAGATAGTCCTGGGTCTATCTTGTCGATGTTTCTTCAACTCTTTCCAGAGTCTGTTGTGGTCTCGACTCAAAGTAGTAGAATACGACGAGTGGCAGGATCGCCAGTTAATGTTGTTGTTAAATCTTTTGTAAAAAAAGATTATTTTCTTTTATGGGGAGTCTAGCTCCTTTATTTTTAATCTTTACTTAAACTAGTATGTAGACGTTTGATCCATTCTCTCTGACTGGATGATTGACTTACTCTACATTTCCTATTTATGTATAATTCTTATTTTTGTGACTTATATCTGTAAGATGTGAGTCATAGGCTGGGATTATGTTATCTACATTTTTTTACATTGATATGTTATCTGTGGGATTTGTATGGGTCATGGGCTAGGATTGTGTTAATTACATTTTCTTACATTGGTTTTGTGACGAGCTGGCAAGACTCCAAAACAAAGTACTGGAATATTCTGGAAAGTACTGGAAAACTGGAGACTATGAGCGAAAAAAGAAGCGAGAGGGAAAAACGATGTCTCCAGTGACAGAAGTGTCACTTTTGACAGAGGAGCGAAAAAGAAAAGAACAGTTGTCAAGAGCAGAAAAAAAAGATTGAATAGAAAACTGATTTCACGGCTTATTTTGTGTGAATAATTAATCCAGCGAACCCTAAGCTCGCTAAAATATGTTTGTATTTTGTATGAGTTATGGGCTAGGATTGTGTTAACTCCCGCGAGTTAACCTACCACGTTTACTCATCCCAATGGTACGTAATGTTACACAGCTCTATGTTTCTGGTGATTCATGTTAAGATAACGATGTAGTATAATGATGTCTCTCTTTGGTTGATAACAATATAGTATAAATAGCATGTAAATTTAGCCTAAGCACTTTCTTTTATACCGAAAAACTAGCGAATAAAGTAGGGAACTCCGGGCGGAAAAGATTAATTTTTTGTAAAATGGAAGTTAAACTTAAGACAGATACTCTAAAGTATTACAGCATAGTGTGCTGTTGAATTTTCAAGAAAAAATTAAAAAAAGGAAAAAGTTTTCGGCACATGTTCTAAAAAGTTCAAATCAACTTCCTAATCAATAAAAAATTGTTTTTCTGAAATGTCTATGGTGGTGTTTTCCCTTAATTAAGGCAACTAGACACATACTTTAAGCGGCCCATTATTAATAATTAATTACCGCCTACTGGAGGTTGTTACTTTCTTATTACATCTTTAAGTGGCTTTTAAAATGCCTTCTCAACATTGTTTTTACAGACACGAAATGTCATACCAATAATTGCTTTATTTTATTATTTTCTTTTTAATTTTCTTCTTACTTCTCATGGTTAACATTTATGCTGAATTTCAAAACAATAATCTTTTATTTTATTATTAGGTTTGTGTTGAATTCAAGGATTTCTTCTACTATACGTAATGCAATTATTGTGTCTCCTTAACGTCTCACGGCGATCTTCCCACGAATCAAGATTATTGGAAATACGACCATTCCCGTGAATCCATTAAAAGATTATCTGATGTTTTATATCTTCGTGTTTGCCTAGTGAAATTGCTTAACCTTCAAGAATTAGGATAAGTCTAGAATTTGAGAATCATCACAGAATTTACAATTTATAGATATAGGAGGTGTCTTTCCTAACGTGGTCTTGCATTAAAGGCATTCTTAAAGCATTCTATACATTTAACGACCTCCATCCTAGATATGGTCTATGCACAATCACCCATTTCGGTATTAAAATCTCCTTTTTTCGTTAGCTTCACAACGTGAACAAGGCCATATTCAATTAGGACATGTTATGAAGCGGTACTACAGTAATGTATGAGTGAATTTAAAATGACGGATCAAGCTTTTCTTTCGTTCCAGAAGAGTGATTAGAAACATTAGTTCTCCTCTTTTTTGGCATTCGATTACAACTTACGATTTTCAAGTGAGATTTCGGACTCACCTCCTTTCCTCACGCAAGGGAACAGTAGATATGTTTAAAGATTTATAACTCCTTGCTTCTGTCACCTGTTTCTTATTTTTAGATGTTGTTTCTTCGCGTTCTTATTTAGGTAAATGTAATTAATCACTTCAAGAAAGAAATTCTTAAAATACGACGTTATTTAATATTTCCGTTTGCCTATTTATAAATGGTGCAGGATTACTTAGGCTTCCAAAGGGAATTTGAACATTTTTTGAGCTATGCCAGTCGGTCTTTGTCTTTGTTTTAAAAATGGTATTCCGCTTTATTGTTAACATTTTTAGTATATATATATATTTAGTATACCGAAAAGCTACGAATCCTCGAGAAATGATCGGCACACACGACAACAAATAAACCAGCACCAACCAAAGCAACAGCAACTAAACCCTCATCACCTCAACCATCTCATCTGACGGGTTCGGGAATATCCTATGCAGAAGTTACGAAAGATTCCCGAAACTGGACTAAGCCTCATCAACCCAATTCCAATGTTCTCAACCTGGACATCATGGGTTATATTAGAACCCTAAAACACAGCTCGGAAATAGAAAAAAAAGGTCAGATCTTAGATTTAATAACTTCCCACATTCTTTCTCTTAATGAATAGTTTAACCCTAGTCTCCCTCAACACAGAATCCATATATTCCCACACTCGTAGACAACACCTCCGTTTGTTTGTTGAAAAGTTCTCCCCAGATGTTCTTCTTCTCTCAGAACCTTGGCTTAAATCAAACTCTCGAGTATACATTCCTGATTACACATTTGTGTCCAATCCGCGAACCACTGGCCCTCATGGTGGTACTGGAATTCTAATACACAAGAAATTCCAATTTACTGAAATTAGGTTCACTAACATAACTAATGTCGAATACACGGCAGTTAAACTCTTCTGCAGAAGTAATAAAGTACTGGTTTTGTCGTCTATATACATTCACCCTTCTCGTGAACCTAACTTCCCTAGCGCAGACATTTCTCAAATAATCCAGCAGTCTCTGCCGGCACCTTTCATCATAGGGGGAGACTGGAATGCTCGACATATATCATTTAATGACATCAATTGCAACAAATACGGCTACCAACTCCTAGATCTCCTCCCACTTCATCCATATGTTTACGCAGACTGTCCATTGCAACCTACTCGAATTTGTAGTTCAACCAAATCAACAATCGATTTCTTCCTAAAATCCACAGATATCTATTCATCTAATCCCCTTACAGTGTCCTTTAGATTCCCATCCGATCATGGGTCCGTCCACTCCACGGTTCAAAACCCTTCGCTCGAACCACTCTACACAGTGAATCCTATCCCAAATTTTTCCAAAACAAACTGGAAAAAAGTCAATAACGATATTGCTGCCAGTTTTTCAAATTATTCTTTACCGGAATCTTTAAACCTATTCCCTACTGAAATTGACCAGGCAGCTGTAAAAATAGAGCAAATACTGGGAAATGCTCTCTTCAGTCATACCCATACGACCGTCCCTCATAACCACTTAGGAAAACCATTACCCAACCTCCTCACAAAATTAGTGCGCATAAAAAAACAACTCCGACGTAAATTGCATATTAGCTACTCACCTTTTATTAAACAACAGATACAGCTTTTGACCACCCTGATAAATGGACAACTTAAAAATTTCACCGATCAGACCTACACGTCTACTCTAAACAGTATCAAACCAAACCGTGACCTATTTAAAAATATAAATCGACTAACTGGTCGTAAATCCAAGCCTCGAATAGACTATCCCATCCAACCAACTAACAGTAACATCGCCCAATCGGACACTGATATAGCAAACTGTCTCGCTGAACAATTCTGTAAAACTCATAAACAAAACGATTCCCTCCCAGTCACTAATTTCCACGACACCGTGAATGAATTCATCTCACGCACACTGGAGCCATCCTTCCCACCATTCATTACTGAATTCAACGAAACCAATAAAGCGTCACATCCTATGGGAACCGACACATTCCTAAGCTTTACAGAATTATCTGAATTGATTATTTCGCGTAACAATAAAAAATCTACAGGCTTGGATAGAATCCCTAACCTTCTATTTAAAAGACTTCACCCGGAGAACTTACTCCCCATTCTCGTTCTTCTCAAGCACATAATAAACGCTTCACATTTCCCAAAATGTTGGAAAACAGCGGTGATAGTCCTTATTAGTAAATCCGGTTCTTCCAAAACCCGGCTAAGTTTCGTCCCATATCACAGCTAAATTCGCTTAGTAAGGTTTTGGAATGTAAGATATTCAAAAATCTTCTCTCATTTGCTGGAGACAACTCCCTTATCCCGAATTCTCAATTTGGCTTTCGTCCACAACACTCAACTTGTCATGCCCTGCTAAAACTGACACATGATGTGACAATGAATCTCCAAAACCAATCTCCAACAATATGCGTCTCTCTCGACATAGCAAAAGCATTCGATTGCGTAGGACTGCTATACAAGCTACATTCGATGTTCGGATTAAACACCCACACCATAAAACTTCTCGCTTCCTACCTTTCTGATTTAAAGTTCATGGTGAAAATAAATTCAACTCTTTCGACACCACATAGTATGACCGCGGGTGTTCCTCAAGGTTCCATTCTCGGACCATTTTTATACCTCCTTTATACTTCAGACACCCCGCACCCACTGTCACCTAATACAGTAATGCTGAACTATGCCGATGACACTTTAATTTATTCAAGCAACAAGGAAGCAAGAGACTGTATTAACAGATATCTCCCGAATCTCTCAGCATATTTTACTAAGTGGAAAATCCGACTCAACCCAGCCAAAACTCAACTCATAGTGTTTAAAGGTAGAAATGCGAATTGTACTAACAGCACCATACGCTGCCATAACAAAATCAGAATCAAGTTAAATAACAATATAATTAAACCGTCCAAAACCTTAAAGTACCTGGGAATAACCTTCACCAACAATCTGTCCTTCTCCGCCAACACCAAAAACTCGATTCGCAAAGCCGCAATTCAACTTAATCTCTGCAGAAAAGTGATGTACAAGGCGAATGGTCTCTCTCCCAAAGTTAAATCACTTATCTACAAACAGATAATCAGATCCACTCTCACATATGCATGCCCGATATGGTACCATATCACACCCGCCCAAATGGAGAAGCTACGCATTTTCGAAAGGAAATGCTTCAGACTTATCAGTGGCCCCAACCGACATCCCAACTCCCACAAATATTACAACAGTAGTTTGCTCTACTATGCCGCTAATATTGAACGTATAGATCGACGCTTCCTCGAGCTGTCCATCAAATTTATCGCAAATCTTCCCAATAATCCCAACCCGATAATAAACGCGCTAACATCGACTCCGTCAGATAACCGAACTGCCTACCCGAACTGTCTCCACATCAGAACGTACTTCACTTCTGACAGGTTGGTTAATAACTCTAATGAGATTGTATACCACAATACAGAGCTTTCACCTCACCCATTTAAATATAGCAATATTCAACCCTTCTCCAATATTTTGCGTTTCAACGAACAAACGGAAAGTAGTTCCCCAACCCACATCCCTGACTGACAATATCCTCACTAACCCATAACCTACCTATTGATCACTATGCTTCCCCCTTCCACACCACACTAACTTATTTCAATAATAATAAGGTAACTAGACTAAGTTAAGATAACTTAAGTTATTTATTATTTATTATTATTATTTATTGGCCTGTAGGAACCCGGAAGTTCATGACCTCACCGACTCGGCTTCGCCATCGTTCCCTGTCCTGGGCACTCTCCTTCCACGGTTGACTATTCGATCCGATCTCCTCAAGGTCAAACCTAACATTGTCCTCCCATCTCCGTCGCGGCCGTCCTACCGGTCTCTTTCCCGTTGGTCTACCGTCAAGAATTCTATGCGCGGTCCTATCGTTCCCCATTCGCGCCACGTGTCCGGCCCATCTTAATCTTCGCGACTTGATTACTCTCACTATTGTAGGTTTGCGATATAGCTCTTCCAATTCGTGATTGTGGAGTTTCCTCCATTGTCCTGCCTCCTCGTCATATTTACCTCCAAAAATGCCCCTCAAAACTTTATTCTCGAATACGCGGAATTTGTTTTCTTCCCGTTTTGTGAGAGCCCATGTTTCGCATCTGTATAGAACAATCGGCATGATTATGGTTCTATAGACACGGAGCTTTATGTTACGTGATAGCAGTTTGGATTTCAGCAGTTTACTGACTGCGTGCCAACTAGCTTTGCCGGAATGCAGTCTCTTGTTAATTTCCTTCGTCATTTCGTTACTGGCCGTCAGTATCGTTCCCAGATATTTAAATTCTTTAACTTTTTCAAATATCTTACCTCTGACGTTTATATGTGTTCTCTGAGGTCCACCTGCTCTCGCCGTAATCATGTATTTTGTTTTGTCTTCATTTATTTCTAGGCCCACCTCTTTTGCCGCTTGCATGATGATTTCACAGTTTTTACTAACAGTTTCTAGATTATCGCCCAGAACGGCGATGTCATCCGCATATGCGAGCACTTATGTGACCCTGTTCAGGGATGATCCGGCGAAGTTGTCGTCTTGTACCTTTCTGATGACGTACTCGAGCACAAGGTTAAAAAGACACGGTGATAGACCATCTTCCTGTTTTAGTCCGTCCCGGATTTCAAATGGTTCTGGGAGGTGGTTTTCTATTATGATTCGCCTTTTGTTTTCGTTCATGCAAATTTGAATGAGGGCGGCATATTTTTTTGGGACTCCCAGCTCAACTAGAATATTGTAGAGTCTCTGCCTTGCGACTGGGTCGTAGGCTTTTTTGAAGTCAACGAACAGTTGGTAAACCGTCTCTCCGTATTCCCAATTCTTTTCCATATTGTTTGGATGAGTTGGTGGAGCTTTCGAGCGGTTGCCCCTCCTCCATGCTTGACAAGCTCTGCCGGTATGCAGTCGACTCCGGGAGCCTTGTTGTTTTTCAATCGCTTTATTCCGTCTACAACTTCGTTGGGAGACGGCTCTGGGATCTGAGGCTCGGCTATATGTACGCTTGGTGCATTTATCTGTGGTTGATGGGTGCGTACATTGAGCAGGTTTTCAAAGTACTGGTTCCATCTTATCACGATATTGTTTGTTTCTGTGACCAGACAGCCGTTTGCGTCTCGAATTATTTTGACTCTCCCTCGGTAGCCATTTCTAATTGAATTTATGCCGACATACAAACCTCTGATGTTCTTTGCCCTAGAATTTTCTAGGATTTTTTCGATCCGAGTCTTCTCCCATTCGCGTTTTTTGCGTTTAAAGAGCCTCATTGTCTCTCTCCGAATTGTCGCGTATCTTTCTGCGTTGACTTCATCATATGCTTCTAAGTGGATCATTCTGAGGCGTTTACGTTGTTTGATCTTTGCCCTGCACTTGTAGCGATTCTAAAAGATACACACAATTCACAAGCAAAAATAGTGAAGAACACCGAACGAAAAAAAAATCGAATAAGAAAAATACATCAGAACCGTATACCAAGCGATAAAATAAAAATAATTCATACCAGTGGAATATAGTCGAGTTTGGAAATCAAATTCTAAACACGGTTAGTAGCCTGCTGTGTAACGCTTAGGTCAAATTTTTTTCGTGATTCGAGCTGTCATAGCGTCAGTTCGAATCACACGATCTTCTTCACTATTATTTAAAAACGCTATACACTCATCGTCAAACCAAGGTTTGGACTTAGTTGTTTTCTTAAATCCTAATACCTCTTGGGCTGTTTGTTTGATTGTGTCTCTGATCGGTGCCAATTTAGTGCCCAGATTATTGGTTTCCTCTTCCGCACTACTCCCATTATCTAGGATGCTAAATCTATTCGTTAGTTCGTCTTGATATTCCGCCCTTTTACGTAGGTCTTTTAGTATATCAATCTCGAACTTTTTGCTCGTCTCCCTTGACTCTCCATGTGGGTTTGCTGCGAGCCAGCATCTAATTTTACCCATCACTAGAAGGTGATCGGAGTTGCAATCTGCTCCTCTATATGATCTTACGTCAAGGGTATTCGAGCGGTGTCTTTTGTCTATGACGAAGTGGTCTATTTGGTTACGCGTTACGCCGTCGGGTGATATGCATGTGGCTTTATGGATTTGCTTGTGCTTGAACATCGTGCTTTTCACTACCAGATCTTTTGACGCTGCGAACGTGATAAACGAATACCATTTTCATTTGAAACGTCATGTATGCTTTCTGTACCTATTGTTGGTTGGAAGATATCTTCCTTTCCAATTTTCGCATTGAGGTCGCTGAGGAGGATTTTAACCTCGAATGATGAGATCCCATCAAATACTTCCTCTAGGGTCTCGTAGAATGTGTCCTTCGTTTCTTCGTCGGTAGATTCTGTTGGGGCGTGTACGTTTATAAATGCATAATTGTACCATGGGCCCTGTATTTTTAGCACCGACATTCATCATCATCATCATCGGCACTACAACCGGGATCCGGTCTTGGCCTTATTTAACAAATCTCTCCACCGGTCCCGATTTCGAGCCGATGTCATCCAGTTTAGCACTCCCAGACTCTGGGCGTCCTGGTCTACGCCATCCCTCCATCGCAGACAAGGTCTGCCGCGCTGTCTCCTTCCATACATCCTGCCACAAAGGACTTTCCGGGCAGGCTCCTCTTCGCTCATTCGAGCTAGGTGTCCCGCCCACCGGAGTCTACCGAGCTTGATTTTTCTTACAATATGAGCTTCAAGGTAGATTGCGTACAACTCATGGTTGTAGCGTCTCCGGAATCGACATTCGGTCATTAATAAATTTCACATCTTTTACATGGGACGTAATCTTCTTGCTTATGATGAAGCCAGTTCCGAGGTTATGTGTATTGGTACCTCCACACACCAATGTAAGCCCGTTGGTTTCGATTACTTGGTGTGTGAGTCGAACTTCCTGAAGCGCGACGATGTCCATTTTATATTGTTTCGTGTTTTCTACGACCGTCTGTATCGCGGCTGGTTTATATAACGTTCGAACATTCCACGTCCCGACGCGTATATCCCGCTTTTTACGTTTTTCCCTACGTCTTCTTTTTGCCGAGTCGGTGTTTTCCTGATGATTTGTTCCCTTTTGGTAGTGTCGGCTCATCACACCTACGCCTACCGGTTTTTTTGTGAGATTGTTTTTTGTGTATTGATCATTCATTTCATTGGATCACTCTGGGGTTTCAAATGGTCCGCCATATCAGAGCCTCTCTTTGATATGGTAAGGTCTGCTTACTGCTCTGATTCGACCCGGTGTCAGAGAGGCGCCGTTATAATACAGCCGGTATACCCCTGGCTGCAAACCATCCAATGGGCACGGTGACGCATAACACCCTGGATTAGGGGGTGGTAGATCTTTGTGTGTTACTCCTCGCTAGCCTGTCTGACATGGGTGGCCCTACTGGAAGCGTATGCTTCCGTCAGCATAGCCTGAGTGATTCATCGTAGTTTAAGCCCCCACACCACGTCAAGGTTTCTACCAAGCGGGGGAAAATAAGTTAAGTTAAGTAAATTAGCATAGGTTAAGTAAATAACTATATCCTGGTTTTCTGACCTTTTCCAGGAAGCTCTACCCACTACAATCTTAATCCATAATCAATATATAACTCTTATCATATTGTTTGAATAATGTACTAGTAAGTATATGTAAACAATTATAGCTAAAGTATGATAAGTTATCTGTATTGCTTATTGTAAAAATTATTGATACTGATACCGAAATATAAAAAAAAAAAGTATATTTAGTATGGCTCCTCGATAGTATAGTGGTTAGTATACCTGTTGTCACGCGGAATACGGGGGTTCGATTCCCCGACTGTAGACTGTGACTGCATTTTAAATTCGAGGATCAGTCTCTAGGTTGGCGTCCAACGTTTAAGGACGTCAATCATTTAAATTAAATATTAAAATTAATAAAAGTAGTTGCAGATTCAAAAAGCTGCATTTTTATTGGGCCTGGCCGATCCCCAGGACCCGAATTCAACAATCGTTCGCTTCTCTTCCTCGTTGATCGAGAAGCACGGAAGCGAACCGCACTACAACTGGGAGCCTCTGGCGCAAGACAGTGACCGTGCTCGGAAAAACAAATCATTATGGAAAATTTAACAAGCCTCAGCGCTTGCTAAATAAGGCCAAGACCGGTTCCCGGTTGTAGTGCCCGGTGGTGATGTGATATTTTGTATATTTAGAACCCAGTCTATTTTTTTTTGTAGTAATTATATGGTTTTAAAACAATTGAGATGTAAAAAGAAGAGTTCCTTAAATAATTTTAAAGAATATAATTACATAGACTCAGCGGCGAAGTTGGCAATGAGGTTGACATGTACGTTTGGTTATATAATGGTAGGTTCAACTGACAACTATGTTCTTTGAATCCATGCATGTTTATGTATTTTCTGATGTACAGTCTGTCTCAAAAACGTCTTTAAAATAAAAAGCTTTTCAGTGCAATAGTGGATAGGTTTAATTGAATCAGGATTAATTTTTTTTTTTTTTTGTAAACATTGGCTGTAGCGGTGCAGGGATTATAAACGCCCTTTAGAATTTCAGATGCGAGTTAGTTAAAGGATGGGGCAAAAGTAGAAGTAGGTAATGTCATAATGTCAATGTGCCATAACTCTTGTAAATGCTATATGATGTTATTGTTCTTTTTTTTTATGTTACAATCAAATAAAGATGCACTAATATGTACATTTTCAAAAAAACTTTCCGTAAAAACAGAATCCAATTTTTTCATTTTTAACAAAATCGCAAAATTACGTTACTTTTTCCATACCATATGTTATATATCATAAAAAAATCGTCCGAATTTTTCACTTATTTTGTACGCACTCCTTTAAAAATAATGCAACATTTTTGGTAACTGCCTGGAACGTATTCTGGTTTATTGCTACCACTCCTAAGTGGATATTTTCTTTCAATTGATCGCGATCACATACCTGATCATTTGCTTTGATTTTAAGGCTGACTGCAATGCGTATATTCAACGCGTCAAGTTCTTGCATGACCAGAAAGTGAGACCAAAAATACTACACTCTCTCACAGGTAGTATAAACTTCTGGGCATTCGTGAAAAACATTCAAAACTCAGTCTCTTCATTCATTCCATCGCTTATAGTCACCACTGCAAAAGAGAAAGCGAATCTACTTGCTGCACATTTTGCAGCCAACTCAACGCTGCCTGATACCACATCAGTTCCGCCTCAACTTGAGCATAAGCAGCACACCATGAGCCAGATTCACTTCCGAACGCGTACTGTTGCCCGCACACTCAAAGAGCTAAACGCACACAAATACGCTGGTCCAGATGACTTTCCCCCAAATCCTCTTGAAGAGATGTTCCTCTTCACTAGCTAAACCACTGCGGAAACTCTTCCATTTGTCTTATTCTACTGGCCGTTTCCCAAATAGATGGAAGTCAGCGAACATTCAGCGCCAATTCCCAAAAAGGGTGACAAATCATCCCCTTCTTCTTATCGACCCATAGCACTAACTTCTATTCTCTCCAAGGTAATGGAATCACTTATCAACCGTCAATTTTCGAAATATCTGGAATCAAATGACCTCCTCAATGATCCCAATATGGTTTTCGTAGCGACATGTCTGTGGGGGTACGAAGTCGCGACGCCAGCATGGGCGAGAGTTCTACCTCGTCCCCACAAATCACTAAAGGTTCCGACAAGTACAACACCGAAGGAAAAGCACAAACACCGGACAAGTAAAAATAAAACATACTATTTCTTTTGTTTAGTTTTATTGCTACATTAAAGAAAAACATTACTATTGGAATAACTTGTTTGAACCCATGGATTATTGTTTCCGTTTCATTTTCCTATTGGATACTAACATTTTACGGTAGCACTGTGTGAAGTCAATAAAAAACACAATCTTCGAAGACTGCTGCAAATATAATATTCGACATGGCGGTTGCAAACACTACACTGTACATAACCGACTTCCTAATCCGTATGCGCGTCACCGTGCGCATCGGTGAGCGGGAGTGGCACACGTGCGACCAGCACGGTCGTCGGATGTAAAACGACTCCACGATATTCAATCGTTGTTAAAAGAAATTCAGCCAGTGAAACGAGTCTGGTAAAGCAAACAAAACCGAAACTCGTCGGATGCTGATTGGGTCTTTGTTTGAGATGTGCGTCGCGGCTAAATGAATAGACGCAACGCATCGAAGAAATGGTATTAATGGATTTTGGCTAGATTACCAGGAAATGGTGTTTATGGCATCACTGGTAAGGGTAAGTATTGGTTTCCTATTTGCATTTGCTTATGCTGTAGGATTTAATTGGTGCCAAGAGATGCGTGTATTTGTTTTGGTCCCTTGGGTGTAGGTCGCCAGCCAATGTGTTTGTCTGGTAATTTATGATACACATGATGAAGCTGGGATAAACCAACTCAAGGGTAATATTTCCTGATTATGCAGTTACATTATATGTGAACTGATAAGTTTTCTTTTCAGGAATATGCTGTTTGGAACGGAATTCCTAAGAGGAATTTTGAATTCGAATAAATGAATGCAGGTAAGAATTCTCTTCCAGGAGCTTTTAGGTAAATACATTTGGTGAATTTTATTGCGTGAAGCTTTTACAGGTGCTTAATGCGATTGCATTAGCAGAAAGTTGATACAGACTGGATGGAAGTTATGGGGTTTTTTTAGGTAAGTGAACCGTGAGGTTTGGCGGAACCGCCACAGGTCCACAGGAGATCTGATGGCGTACCTTACCGAAAAGTGGATCCATTCCATCCACTACCTCAGTGAAAGCAAGGTAGTCGTGTGGTGGTATGTAGTCGGTGCGCCTGCATGGACGCTGGGTTCTACCACGACCCCACATATTGTTTACTAGATGCACCACAGAGAAGACGAACCGAATGAAACGCAGCAAAATGTCACCAAGGGGAAATGTCACACAGAGGAGAAACAAAACACGCAGGTTTGGTCACTATTAATTCTTTATTTGTTACGTTTTATTCTCTAAATAAAAACCACGTTGTTCTCAGCCATTATTGAATATGTTAGTGTTTTTTATACTGCACTTGGAACTTATATTTAATATTAAATTGATTTTTATAAATTTTATGCAAGATGAAACACTTCTTTCCCGACACGACTTCGATATTTCTACGCTTCTCCGCCGCGCGACGGAGAGCAGGAGGTAGCACCACCGTGGTGGTTGGCGGATGTAATAAGTCTCAGTGATACAACCCTCGTTTGGGGTGAGTTTGTGGTGTGGTGGTAGATATCCTCTCCACCAAGGATATGTATTTACTTACCATCAGAGAAACATAAAGTCTCTCTTCATCATCATCATCGGCACTACAACCGGGATCCGGTCTTGGCCTTATTTAACAAATCTCTCCACCGGTCCCGATTTCGAGCCGATGTCATCCAGTTTAGCACTCCCAGGCTCTGGGCGTCCTGGCCTACTCCATCCCTCCATCGCAGACAAGGTCTGCCGCGCTGTCTCCTTCCATACATCCTGCCACAAAGGACTTTCCGGGCAGGGTCCTCTTCGCTCATTCGAGCTAGGTGTCCCGCCCACCGGAGTCTACCGAGCTTGATTTTTCTTACAATATGAGCTTCAAGGTAGATTGCGTACAACTCATGGTTGTAGCGTCTCCGGAATCGTCCTCCCTCACATACGGGGCCAACAATTCTCCTTAAGACCTTTCTCTCGAACGCGGCCAAGAGTTCAGAGTGCTTTTTATTAAGCACTCAGGTCTCGGATCCATACATGAGTACTGGTAAGACCATGGTCTTGTACAGTAGTAGCTTGGATGTTCTGGATAAATTTCGGGATTTAAAGAGCCTTGATAGACCATAGTAGGCTTTGTTGGATTTAATCAGCCGTTCGCGTATTTCTTCTTCCATATTGTTATCGGCTGATACTATTGACCCAATGTAGTTAAAGGATTGCACTACTTCAAATTCGTGCTCCACTAACCTGATAGTTTGACCAACGTTAGGTCTTCTCTTCGCAGAAGTTGCCACCATGTACTTGGTTTTTCACTCATTAATGCGCAGTCCCAGTTTTTGTGCCGCCTGCTCGATCTGGGTGAAGGATTCCTGTACCGCCGATTCGGTTCTACCGATGATGTCGATGTCATCTGCGTAGGCAAGTATCTGGCTGGACTTGGTGACAATAGTCCCTCTAGTTGTAACGCCAGAGTCACGGATTGCTTTCTCCAACGCCAGGTTGAAGAGGAGGCAGGCCAGACCGTTCCCTTGTCGGAGTCCATTATAGATGTTTATTGGTTTGGACAGCAATCCCGCTACTTTTACTTGACTAGTTACGTTGGTCATGGTGAACCTACAAAGTCGTATCAATTTATTTGGAATGCCGAATTCTCTCATGGCATTATATAGTTCTACCCCGGCTATGCTGTCGTAGGCGGCCTTGAAGTCTATAAATAGATGATATAGTGGAATCTTAAATTCCAGACATTTTTCCATCGCTTGCCTAAGGGTGAATATCTGATCAATTGCTGATTTGCCTGGGATGAAGCCACACTGATATTGACCAATGATGGCTTTAGCGTATGGGGATATCCGGTCTTGTAGGATAGTGGAGAGTATCTTATAGGCGGTACTCAGCAATGTTATACCCCTATAGTTGCTGCACAGTGTGATATCTCCCTTCTTATGTATGGGGCAAATTATACCACGACGCCAATCTTCCGGCATCTCCTCTTGCTCCCATACGTGCACCACGATCTCGTGAATTGCGTGATGTAACGCTGTCCTTCCTTGTTTGATCAACTCCGGGGCTTTATTTGATTTCGGCTGTCTTATGGCTTTTGTTGTTTCCTCAATGCTTGGTGGCGGTAGCATTTGGTCTTGATCTTGCATTAGTGGAGCCTCCAATTCTTCTGTGAGTTGACCATGTAGCAATTCATTAAAGTGCACTTCCCATCGCTCCAGAATGCCTTCAGGATCGGTGATCAGATTACCCTCTTTATCCTTGCAGTAAGTGCAGCGTGGTGTGTACCGCGTCATACTGCGGATTATTTGGTAGAACTTCCGCGCCTGGTGCGGACCTCGCTCTCTACTTTTCTCTATTTCACAGACAAGATTTTTTTCCCAGGCACTTTTCTTTTGTCTGTGAAGTCTTTTTTCAGTTCTTCTGAGCTCTTTGTATTTCTCCTCGCGTACCCGCGTCCTATGAGACTGCTGCATTGCCCGGTATGCAGCATTCTTACGTTCAGTCGCTAATTTGCACTCATCATCAAACCAGTCGTTCCGATCTCTACGACTACTGCCTAAGATGGAGTTGGCAGTACTAATGACAGTATTCTTAAGGCGTGTCCATTTCTCTTCTACGCCCGGCATTCTGGCCCCAGGACTTACTCTCCCTCCGTCGAGCTCTTCGAGGGCGAGTCTTAACGCATGACCAAAGGTGTTGCTGGTGTTCTCATTGCGTAAGGCAGCCGTGTTGATTCGAACCTGATCCGTGGATGCAATACGTCTCCGTAAGGCAATCCGCGCTCGGAAAACTGTACCAACAAGATAGTGATCCGAGTCGACGTTGGCACCTCGGTACGTTCGTACCGTCATCAAGCTCGAAGAGTGGCGGCGATCTATCAACACGTGGTCAATTTGGTTGCGAGTGGCTCCGTCAGGTGATACCCAGGTGGCTTTGTGGATATCTTTACGCGGAAACCTGGTACTCGCAACGACCAAGTTTTTCGATGCTGCCAGTTCGATGACTCGTAGTCCATTGTCATTAGTGTTCTCATACAAACTATGGGAACCTGCGTAGTGCCTGAAAACCGGCTCCCGACCTATTTTCGCATTCAAATCCCCAAGAACGATTTTCACATCGTATCTTGGGCAGGCATTGAGGGCCCGTTCGACGTTCTCATAGTATTCTTCTTTTTCGTCGTCAGGGGACTCCTCTGTAGGTCCGTGAACGTTTATGAGGCTTATGTTTTTAAATTTGCCTCGCACGCGAAGAGTGCATAGCCTTTCATTTATTGCATTAAAGCCGATGATGGCAGGCTTCAGTTTTTGGCTGACTAGAAAGCCTACCCCGAGCACATGGTGTTTTGCGTGACAGCTGTAATAAATGTCATACTCTTTTCTTTGAAAAACACCACTCCCCGTCCATCTTATTTCTTGTAATGCTGTTATGTCAAAGTCTCTCTTGGTGGAATAGAAAACCAGATTTCGTAATGGAGTCCATGGTGGTATGTGTGTGATTGTTCAGATCTGTGTTGTTTACTCATGCGCGAAGGCAATGGAAAAACAAAGCAGGCAGGCGGCAAAGACAAAGGAATCGGGGCGATCATGGTCTATGATGTGCATCGCGGCTAAATAAATAGACGAAGATGCATCGAAGAGATGTGCTAAAAGCAAATATGGGACGAGGGCATCATAAAAGTCTTAGATGAGTGATGCCCTTGTGTAAATATACGAATAGACATTGGGAAAGGTGCTAATGGGTTGGTGAACAAAACGAATCCCTAGCTTGCATTTGTATATGCAGGGAAATAATATTTGTGGGAAACGGATTCTATATTTGCATTGTTTATGTTTTGAATTCAATCCGGCGGCTATGCGCGAAGTCGATGATTGTTGGAGATTCAAACAAAGGAGCATTTCTGGGTAACGTTCTTGCAGCTGTATCGATAGTTGCAAGTCATTGCGAAGCAATTCAGATGATTACACAATGACGGTTTATATGTACCATCTGTGTCAATTGTACATGCCATCTATGGCGACGCCAGGATCGAACTCTAGTGTGAATATCTACACTAATTGAAAATTGATTTCTGGGTCGCTAATGCAGAGATGCATTGATACATGTATGAATGCCCTTGTAGGAAAAATTCTTTGCAGGCATTTCCAGGTAATGCATTGAAAGCATGAATTATCCTTGGGAAGGAAATATTTTTGTTGCGGGAAGATTGCGGTGCAGGTGTGGCAAGGTTGGAATTTGCCTGGCAACCAAAGGTACCGAATAGGTTTTGTTTTATGCTCTCGTATAATGGAAAGAATTCTTGTAGGGAATTTGTATGCGAAGAAATGCATGAAAGGTAAGAATTCTTTTACCCGGACTTTTAGGTTATATAAATTTGATCTATTTGATGCGTGAAGCATTTAAGGTGCATTAGCGAAACTTATAAGGTTGGGTTGCAGTTATGGGGGTTTTTCAGGTAAGTGGGTCGTGGGATTTGGCGGAACCGGCACACTCGCATTGGATATTTCAAAAGCCTTCGACAGAGTTTGGCATCCAGCCCTTTTGTCAAAATTGCATTCATATGGAGTGGACAATTCCCTGATCCAATGGATAAAAGTTGTTCAAGTGGTTCTTGATGGTGTCAAATCTGTCTCCCATCAAATTAATGCAGGTGTTCTCCAGGGTTCGGTACTCTCAACCACTCTCTTCCTGATCTTTATAAATGATCTCTTGTCAATTACTCACAACCCAATTCACTTGTTTGCTGATGATGGCACGTTGAGTTTCTCGTACTCATATGAGCACTCCCGTCCAAACTCTTCGTTCGTCACTTCCAACCAGCAACTAATGCTTGATACATTGAATTCAGACCTCAACAAGATATATCAGTGGGGATGGTCTAACCGAGTAGAATTCAATGCCCTAAAAACTCAGTGCTGCCTCTTGTCGTCAAAGGCGAACCCCAAAGTAAATATACTGTCTATGAACGGCACTTGCATCGACGAAGCCAAGGAACTATCAATCCTCGGCACTCGAATTAATTCGACTCTTAACTGGAATGACTACATATTTGAAGCTGCGGAAAGTGCAGCCAAATGTATGGGGTTCCTTAAGAGATGCAAAAGATACCTCACTCCTTCCAACCTGGCCACTATTTACAAGTAGAGTATATTGGTCCAAAGATGGAGTTCAACTTCCATATTTGGTCAGGCGCATCCAGAACTGCACTACACGTGCTAGACAGGATGCAAAAACGAGCAGTGAAACTTTTTGGGAACTTCTTTAGCCGAACCACACGAATGTGGAATGTTCTGCCTGACTATGTGTTTCCTCGTCGTTGTGATGTCCAGACATTCAAGACCAATATAAATCGACACCTCCTTTCCTTGCCCACTTCCTCTCCACCCGCTCGCACTGTGCTCTGACATTTAAGGGTCCTTCAAAATCCCCCTTGTGCGCGCGTTAGTGTAAAAAAAAAAATTAACCCCACAGAAGTCTTTGGTATCAAGTCGGGGCTACCTACATGCTGGAGAAAAATTTATACCAGAGTGGTAGGAAGCGAGAAGTTTGGTGGTGTGAGTGTTTAGTCCAAATATGCAGCTCGTAAAGCAGTCCTGAGATCCAAACACAGTCGTATGCTTTATATATGTCGTATGCTTTATATATGCACTATTATTTTCAGTTTTAAAAAACAAAAGGAAGGGCACTTATCTTACAAAATCCTGGCCGCCGCTGTTGAGGTGGCTGTTGTTGCTAGCCTGGTGATGATGCCTGGTGCTGCTGTGTCGCTCGGATGTTGGTTGGCTGCGTTAGGGCACAACTTGCCCTTTAATTGTTCTTTTCAATATTTTTTTGCACTAGCACTCGTCACTGTCACTGTTTGTCTATTGTTTACTCAATTTGTCACTATTGTTCAGAAGGTGTGTAGTGTTCTTTACTCTAAGGGTGACCACTGTGGGGTAGGTAGTCGTGGCGCCTGCATGGGCGCAGGTTCTACTACCAACCCACTCGCCACCAAAAGTTCCGCCGAAAGAAAATCAAAACACTGTCACCGTTCGTTCACAACAAGTAAGAATTAAAACGCACGATTTTGTTTGTTAATTATAACTGATTTTATTGTTCGGTTCGTATTTATAGGTTTTACATGAACTTAATTTATCTTAGCTTGGTTATATTTCACGTCCGCGATTTCCCGTGTAGTCATTGTTGCTTACATGTTCTATTTTATGCAAAAATACTTGTATTTACTACACTCTCGGACACTCACGACTCCGGGATGTACGCAGTGGGGAGCGTGGTGAAGAACCGACCGACTCGGTCGGTGGTTGGAAAAAGACTCAGCGATGTGCATTCGCCGGTGGCAGAAATTCGGCCCCTGGTGACTACTCTCTCGGTTAAGGGTGCATTTTACTTATCACAAGAGAAACGTGAAGTCTCTCTTTGTGGAATAGGGTACCGGATCTCGTAGTGAAGATCATGGTGGTATGTGTGTAGTAGATCGTATAGATCACATTGGTTATCGATGCATTTCGGCAAAGGATAAACGAAACCTAAAACAAGGGAAAGAGAACAAAGGGAGAAGCGACCTAGGGCTTCGTTCTGCCATGGGGGTTCAGCTAAGTAAGTACGCTGCAACTCATTAGGTGCTAATGGATTTTGGGATACTTCATACAATGAAAATTGTATATCGTATCTTTGGAATGACTGCGGCAGATCCGAATTCTTTTGTTTGCACGTGATGCATGCTGGATAATTCTGTTTCGGCGATAATGCGCGAGATGCGGTAATTGTTTGTCGATTGGACAAACAGATCGCAGGTCAGTATATTGCAGCTGAATGAACAAGCTGTCCGACGCTGCTTTTTATCGTTAGGCACAAGGGTCGCCAACCAATGTGCATATAAAGATTATTGTTCTGCACGTGTGAGCCTGGGATTGCTTGGCAAACCAGGGTGCCGCATGGTTTTTCTAATTATGGCGGTAACATGGCACGGTAACCGAATTGTTTTCTTTCAGAATGGTGATACTTGACCTATAAAGAATTCCTTACGGAAAATCGATATGTTGCGTTGATACATGGAGAATGCCCCTGTGGATGGAATGCTTGTAGGTGCTAATGCAATTGCATTAGCAAAGCGCAATGAGGTTGTGGGAGCTTCAGGACTGGAAGCTTTTAGGTAATTTGGGAAGGTAAGTAGTGACGTTTGTGGGGCCGTCACGGTATCCCCCCCCCCCCCCACCCCCAGTGACATAGTCACAAAAAAGGCAGGGCTGAAGGGCTACTCGGTTGGTTGGTGCGGTGCTGGGAGGACAGCTAAACGCCTGGAAGACAAGGTGGACCTGCATACTTCAGGGGGCACTGTTGTTAGGTTAGGGGAACTGTCGCGTTGACGAGTTCCTGGGCCATGGTGTGCCTGGGTCGATAATCGGAGTGGACTCAGTTGTTACCGCATTGATGCCGGCAGGGGCAAAGGGGTAGAGACTCAAACCAGGATTATTCGCATTCACAGCGACGCGGTGGCGTGTGCGGAATGGAGGGGAGACCCGAGTCCAGAGTCGGTGTCTTTCGTCCATACGTTGGCACAAACTTTTCTAAATTTTCTTTGTTATTCAAATAATCATAACTACAGCCAAAAACAAAGTTTTGTCACTGTTGGAGACGGAGCAGCACACGACTGACGACTGGCGGACTGAGCGTCGCACATTTTATACGTTGGCTCTCTTTCTTCCTGTGACAACATGCGAACGAGGGAAAGGAGACAAAAAAGCGAATATAAGCAGCGGCAGTTGTGGAGATGAGGAGTACAAGTCAAGCCGTCAAACGCTGCACACCAATATTTATAAGGAGATCTAATTCAGATGTTGTATATTTAAAGTAAATAAACGTTCAAACTTTCAAACTAGTAAAGCGAGTTTACAGTCACCGAAAGGCAAATTGCACAATAGTCATATTATGTTTAGCCTAGAGCGTTTGCGTAGGACTAGCAAGTTATGATATAAGATAATTAAGCTAGAATTTAAGCTCAGCATTTTTTGCCTAGGACATAATTTAGAATCTAAGAAAAAAAAACGGAAATAAAAAATGCTTGGAAAAATGAAAAGAAAGGGGAAACATTGAAGAATCTGATTGTACAGGATACTTAAAATCAAAACTCTTGAAAGTAATCCTACAATAGATTAGTTACTTCAAAATAGTTTGTACAGAAAATCAACGCCATTCTAAGTGCGACTTGTCAACCTGTTTTGGGAAAATTACAAATTCGGTTTGAACAATGTGAACTAGCTGGTGAAAAGCACTTCGACAATGACATAATTTTTAATCAATAGATATGACAAAAATTTCCTTTCTTTGTAGTTTCTAAAAATATTAGTAAAACATTTGTAAGTTTCGTAATTTTTATTTTATTGTATATTGAAATTGTGCACAGTGTTTAGGCCCACTTTGTATAAAAAAGTCATCATCACCATCATCGGCACTACAACCGGTATCCGGCCTTGGCCTTATTTAACAAGTCTGTGGCGGTTCCCCTGAACGCCACCAATTAAACTTCCCATTACTCCATTTTGAGCTCCCACGTAGGGCATATCAAATCTGGAAATAAGTACTTACCTGTTCAAAGTGCAACACTAAAACATGATATTTCTTTAGTCCGAATCATCTGCACCTAAAACAGGAAAATCCATAGAGACGGATTGGTCGTATCAACATGCAACCAACAGGTACTTGTAGCGATCCTAAATCGCTACTCCTATCCAAACCCCCAATATTACCAAATAACCCCAAACTAATCCCCAATACCACCAATAACGCAAATCCCAATTCCATATTGAATCATATGAGCAATAAATTAACCCAAAGTTAATTTATCGCTCATTGATTCAATTCCACATTAAATTCCATATTAAGTCACATGAACAACGAATTTAACCAAAAGTTAATTCGTCGTACATTGACTCAATTCCCGAAACTTTGACATCATGAAATGCTTAATTCAAAACGCATTTCATGATTCCCATTCCTAGAACCCATCCAACTAAACTTCTAACAAATTCCCAGAACACAACTCAAATTAAAACACGCAAACTCTTATGTGTGCTTCGGGGAATTTTGACCATAAAATAGTTGACAATTCTCAACTAGAAAATGTATAAAAGGGCAGTGAATTTCAATTTCGTGATCAGTAGATCACCAGGGGCCGAACCTATGGCCAACAAACTGTAAATATATCAGTAGATCACTAGAGGCAGAAGCGCTGGCCGTCTGTAAAAGAAAATTTTAAACTAATAAAACAAAAATTTAAAATACAAAAGAATTGCCCTATTCACTCAACTGTATCGAAGGACAACCCTCGCTGTCTTACCCCGAATTGCAACCAAGTTGGACGTGCCCCCTATTTCAGAGATCATCGTTGGCAAACCTGAGGACACCTTCGTTAGAACAATATATGCAGGCAATGCAATCCTTACACTTAAATCGGAAGATCCCATCAAGGTGATTACGGTTCGGGGTAGCCGCCCCCTTTCTCAGCTTTCACAGATGATACCCCAACGTACTGAAGCAATCCTTGATACACGTTCGGTTCGATATCCATGAATTAATCGGCATCCACCACATTAAAAGCAATTTGGTCGCATCAACATGCAACCAACATTGCTTGAACTGTGTCAATGAGATATACTTTCACGCGCCAGCCGCACATGAAAAATATTGTATCTTACCTTTCGCATGCATGCCCACATCCAACGGTCATCCGACCGACAAATATACCAAGGTATCTGGCTGATTACGTGGAGACGCCAACAACAACATGCGCACGATCAGCAATCATGCTACACGTAGTCGTTGATCGTGTATACATCCCAATCCTTTACAGGATGACTCGCCCCAGCTGCGAACGATTGTTTATTTAATTTCAAGTTTATGGTTCGCATGCTGGGCGACACACGCGATGAGCTGCAAAAGAGATCATCGTATGTGTGTGTTTCAACCCTTTCTTTGAAATACAAATTCAAAAGGGATTATGACCAAATATGGTCATCGAAGCGATGATTAAACATGTGGTATTCTATCGCTTCGATGAACGTCTTTAATCGCGTTTCAGATTCCGTGGAGGCCAGTCAGGCCGAAATCAAGTGGCAAGTGACAAGGAAAAGCAGAGTCGTCATTGAGTTGCGTTCAAGAGCGAAGGTCCGAAGTATCTTATATCAGTCGCTTAAAATTTTCAGTGTCTAACACAATTGTAAAGTTCAAAACTCTGTTGTATACAGTGGAAATATCTTATTCAGTTTATTTAAATTTTATAATTTAACTTAAATCAACGGTGTCCAGAACAATTGTAAAACTCAAAACTCTTTTGTATACTGTGGAAATATACTGTATCTTTTTGTTCTTTTTGAGTGTTAAATTTTCTTGTATTTTCGGACAAATAATAAATCATAATTACCAGAGGAAACTGCTGCGTTTGTGTATAGGAGTTTTGGGACAGGACGGTCGAGTTGGGTACTCGTAGTGAACCCGTGCACGGCGGCACATTACTACGAAGACGACCAAAAAACCCACAAGTCTGAGGCTTGTAAAATTGTCCATAATAATTTGTTTTTCCGGGCAAGGTTATTAGCCTTGCGCTAAATAAAAAAGTCAAGTGAAAAAAAATAGTGCAGAATGTTTTTATGGAAACCCTTAAACACTGTAAGAGCACGGGATGGGTGTAACTTGAAGAGACTGAGGGAAGATAAAAACACTTGAATTTCTAAAATGAATGCCCGGCTGAATTTTGAACGGTCAGTGGTTTGGCTATTTATTTTTGATGCCACAAAGTTATTTTGTAGGAGGCTAAGATAAAGTAGGAATGAATTAAATATCATTAGTTTTTCTTAGCAAAAATTGTAAAAGAGGTAACCCTTTTATATATTGACTGTCATGGTAAACAAAATTACAAAAGTCATTGTAGGCCGAAAGCCATAAACAAAAAACTAAATGTTGTATAATTTAGACTGTTTGCAAAGTGCCAGTAAATTAACATAAGAACAATATTTGTTGAATAGGACCTGAATTTAGTCCTACATGAAGAAATATGTAGAATTTGATTTTGTTTTAAAATAAATGCGGACTTCAAATCCAAAAAAAAAAATCAAGGTCGTCTGATACCACATCAGCTCCGCCGCGACGATATACATTAATTCTCAGATAATTCTATTGAGACTCAGCAGGGTAAATGATATCTATTACATTATATCCGACCATAATCGTTAAAGTAATTAATGGTGAAGTCTGAATTAACACCAATTCAGAATTAATCACTTCCCACCCTTGACCAATAAACCAAAACCTTTCCTTACCATATCCGTGGAATCACACCGAATAGAACTGTTGCACAGACCGACGATTCGACGTCCTTAACCCGCTCCAATCGGCATGTTTATAACATAATTTTGTTGATGCGGCAAAAACTAAAATCGATGCTAAAAAGCGTATATGGAACTAGGACAACAGCACAACTTACACTTAATACACATCGCTGTTATGTTTTATCACTATTAATGGAACCGATCGCCATTCACCTCTTAAAGTGTTCTTAACCCCAAACACAAAACGATTTTCTAAACACACATATACATGTACTGCTCGTCTTCCTCGTAAACACCGATTGACTCTCTTCACAATAATACAATTAAGGACATTTATCTTGTTTAAAAGTAACTGCTGCAAAAAATTGATTTGAATTCGTTTTACGTAGCGGTAATCGACCCGAAACGAACTAGTGACCCACGAGGACTGAATCTTAAAAACCGACTGATTAAGTTGAAACCAAAATATCCTTAAGCGCGAATGAATGACCGTAAATTCAGTTTTGTTTAGTCGCTTGCGAACATTATACAAAGGATCTCTTGATATCCTATGACCCACCTGTACCGACAATGCTAGACTGAATACTGGCAGATTCCTAGAAAGCCACTGCCTTTCTAGCGGAAATAAACGCTAATATCGTAAACGGTAAGAAAGCTCATGTATAGTGAAAAGCTTTGTGATATCTTTGGTGCGATGTGTATGGGTGGTAATCTGATGGTAATGGATGCTGTACCCGGAAAGAGCCGCCACTAATGATTGCCGATGTGCGAACATTTATTTATTTAAAGATTTTTAAACGTCCTGCGGACATTACAGCAATCGTTGTTAAACACAAAAACAAAAACACATTTAACATATTTCGAAAGCACGATGTTATGTTTACTAACTTCAACACTCGTGGAAGAGAACTAGTTAGAAATGCATCTCATGTATTTCCGTTTTCGTGACTATTTGTTACAGTCACTGCTTAGCAGTTGTCTAACTATTCGTCTGAATCGTGAACTTTATGAAGTTTGAATTATACATCAGAGTCGAGGTTCGTTCTTATGACATTCTAGGTTTTTTGGGTTTTAACCTGACATCCACTTTTATAATTCAAATGTGCTTGAACTAGGGTAATATCATGTCCACTATCAGAGGGATTATTGTTCATTCTAGTCGACCGTAAAGTGGTTTTTAAAACATCTGTGGTATTCGTTTACTTTACTAGTTTACTTAATTACTCAACTAGTTGTTGCACACCTGAATGTTAGCTCGTTAAGAACCTGTGATTGTCGGGCAAGCTTTATCTATGTTAGCTTAGTGGATGGGACATCTGCGATAAGCGGAGAATAATTCAATAAATGTAAAAATAAGATACACAATCTGCCTCTTTAGATGTAACTGCCCTATTTTTTCGATCTGCTGTAAGTTAGATTCAATCTTGGGTCACTTATATTAAGAGATTCAGTATTTTACATTTACGTCAAGACTATTTACTATGGGTCTGATTGACGGGTTTGGGTCAAATATTCATCGTTTTGTTCATAACTTGTTACCGTTAGTAAAAATAGTAGCTTCGTAAAGTTTTTTTCATAGAAGCCCTGATCCTTATTGGGGAAAAAACTCGAATACGCTACTTTCACAATCTTCTCTTCGTACCAATATCTTATGAATAAGATAGTTTTACAATGATTAAAAAAACTTAATATTATTTGATGGGGTAGGTATCATTCATCTTCAAAGTTCTTTCAATTATGTGTTATATGAATGAGTCGGGAGGACACGGTCGCAGTATCACATTCCAAAAAAGGGAGTTCAATTCGGCACCCCCTATGAGCAAGTGGAGACACAAAACAAAACAAAGTATATTTCTATTCAGTTTAAAACCTACATAATCATCTGTATTGGGTTGGGCTACATGAAATGCCCGATTTTATAGTAAACAATTTAAAAGCAAATATTACCCACACCCGTTGACAACACCTCCGACTGTTTGTTGAAAAGTTCTCCCCAGATATTCTTCTGCTTTCAGAAACTTGGCTGAAATCCACTTCTCGAGTCTACATACCTAATTACACATTTGTGTCCAACCCACGAACCTCTGGCCCTCATGGAGATACGGGAATCCTAATACATTAAAAATTTCAATTTACTGAGATTAGATTTGCTAATATAACTAGTGTCGAATACACGGCTGTTAAACTTTTCTGCCGAAATAATAAAGTACTGGTCTTGTCCTCCATATACATTCACCCTTCTCGTGAACCAAACTTCCCTAGTGCAGACATCTCACAAATAATCCAACAGTCTCTGCCAGCACCTTTCATAATAGGAGGAGACTGGAACGCATGACATACTGCATTTAATGACATCAAATGCAACAAATACGGCTGCCAACTCCTTGATCTCCTCCGACTTCATCCATATGTCTACGCAGACTGCCCGTTGCAACCTACTCGAATTTGCAGCTTAACCAAGTCAACGATCGATTTCTTCCTAAAGTCTACAGATAGCTATTCATCTAATCCTCCCACAGTGTCCTTCACATTCCCTTCGGATCATGGCTCTGTCCACACCTCGGTGCAAATCCCCTCGATTGAACCACTCTAGACTCTGAATCCTACTCCAAATATCACCAAAACAAACTGGAAAAAAGTCAATAAGGATATCGCTGTTAGCTTTTCAAAATTTTCTTTACCGGAATCTTCTAACCTGCCCCCTACACAAATTGACCAAGCAGCGGCCCAAATAGAGCAAATACTGGGAAATGCTCTCTTCAGCCATACTCCCACTATCGTTCCTCATAATCACTTAGGAAAACCCCTACCCAACCTACTCACAAAATTATTACGTATAAAAAAACAACTCCGACGAAAATTGCACACTAGCTACTCACCTTTTATAAAACAACAGATCCAGCTATTGATCTCCCTGATAAATGGACAACTAAAAGTTTTCACTAATCAGACCTACACATCCACCCTAAACAGTATCAAACCAAATCGCGATCTATTTAAAAACATAAACGGACTAACGGGTCGCAAACTCAAGCCTCGAACAGATTATCTTATTCACCCAACTAATAATAACATCGTCCAGTCGGACACTGATATAGCAAACTGTCTCGCTGAACATTTCTGCAAAGTCCATAAGCAAAACGATACCCTCCCAGTAACAAATTTCCACGATACCGTGAACGATTACATTCCACGCTCACTGGAGCCATCCCTCACACTGAATTCACCGAAACCCATAAAGCATCACACCCCGTAGAAATCGACACATTCCTAAGCCTTGAAGAACTATCCGAAGTCATTACTTTACGTAACAATAAAAAATCGACTGGCCTAGATGGAATCCCTAACCTCCTATTCAAAAGACTCCACCCAGGCAACTTGCTCCCGATTCTCGTTCTTCTCAACCACAAAATAAACGCTTCACATTTCCCTAAAAGTTGGAAAACAGCGGTGATCGTCCCTATTAGCAAATCTGGGCCCTCCAAGTACCCGGATAACTTCCGTCCGATATCGCAGCTAAGCTCGCTTAGCAAGATTCTTGAATGTAAAATCTACAAAAATCTTCTCTCATTTGCCAGGGATAACTCCCTCATTCCGAACTCTCAATTTGGCTTCCGCTCACAACACTCCGCTTGTCATGCTCTCTTAAAACTGACACATGATGTGACGGCCCACCTCCAAAACCAATCCCCAACGGTATGTGTCTCCCTAGACATAGCTAAAGCATTCGACTTCATCTGGATCGCAGGACTGTTATACAAACTTCATTCAATGTATGGATTAAACATCCACTCCACAAAACTTCTCGCTTCTTACCTCTCTGATAGAAAGTTCATGGTGATAATAAACTCAACTCTCTCGACACCTTATAGCATAACCGCAGGAGTTTCTCAAGGATCCATCCTCGGCCCACTATTATACCTTCTTTATACATCAGACGCACCGCAGCCACTGTTATCCAATACAACAATGCTCAACTATGCCGACGACACCTTAATTTATTCCAGCAACAAGCTTGTCAAGGAGGCAAGAAACTGTATTAACAGATATCTCCCAATCCTGTCAGCCTACTTTACCAAGTAGAGAATTCAACTAAATCCAACCAAAACTCAGCTCATTGTTTTTAAAGGCAGAAACGCGAGTTGTACAAACAACACTATTCGCTGCCATAATAAAATCAGAATTAAAATAAATAACAATATAATTAAACCCTCCAAAACCTTAAAGTAACTAGGTATAACCTTTACCTCCTCGATAGTATAGTGGTTAGTCTACCCGCCTGTCACCCGGGAGACCGGGGTTCGATTCCCCGTCGGGGAGCCCCTGGCGCAAGACTAATGACCTTGCTCAGACAAAATAAATCATTATGGAAAATTTAACAAGCCTCAGGACTTGCTAAATAAGGCCAAGACTGGTTCCCGGTTGTAGTGCCGATGATGATGATGATGATAACCTTTACCAACAATCTGTCATTCTCCGCCCACATTAAAAATACGATTCGTAAAGCCACAACCCAACTGAACCTCTGCAGAAAAGTCATGTACAAACCGAATGGTCTCTCTCCCAAAGTCAAATCACTTATCTACAAACAAATAATCAGACCCACTCTCACATATGCATACCCGATATGGTACCATATCACACCCGCCCAAATGGAGAAGCTACGCATTTTCGAAAGGAAATGCTTCAGACTTATCACTGGCCTCAACCGACATCCCAACTCCCACAAATATTACAACAGTAGTTTGCTCTACTATGCTGCTAATATTGAACGTATAGATCGACGCTTCCTCGAGCTGTCCATCAAATTTATCGAAAATCTTCCCAATAATCCCAATCCGATAATAAATGCGCTCACATCGACTCCGTCAGATAACCGAACTGCCTACCCAAACTGTCTCCACACCAGAACCCTCTTCACCTCTGGCAGGTTGGTCAACGACTCCAATGAGATTGTATACCACAATACTGAACTCTCACCTCACCAGTTTAAATATTGTAATATACAACCCTTCTCTAATATCTTGCGTTTCAACGACCAATCGGAAAGTGTTCCCCCAACCCATATCCCCGACTGATAGTACCCACCCTAACCCAAATCCTACCCATCGACCACTATACCTCCCGCCCCACCCTACTCGAACTTATTGTAATAATAATAGATTTACTAATTAGATAAGCTAGGTTAAGCTAAGTTAAGTTAAGTTAAGCAAATTAGTTATAGGTTAAGTAAATAATTATATCCTGGTTTTCTGACCTTTTCCAGGAAGCCCCACCGACTCCTATCTTGTCCACCCATGAAATATGTAACTTTATAATAATGTTTGAAAAATGTACTAGCAAGTATGTGTAAACGATTAAAGCTAAGCTAATTATAAGTTATCTGTATTACTTATTGTAACAAATCATTTATGGTCAATAAATACAGAAATGTAAAAAAAAAAAGCAAATATTATTTTCCGTAAATTGTTATTCAATCAAAATAGGATCCGTTGGCATCTATGACATTCTTCCAACGTGATACAAGGTCAAATATTCCTTTTTCGTAGAAGTGCTGACTTTTTGAGGCCATGAAATCTTCAAAGGCTTTTATGACCTCTGCTCGGTTTCGGAAGACCTTCTACCGGCAAAATGAATCCAGATTGCTGAAAAGAAAGTAGTACGTTGGGGAAATGTCAGAAGAGTACGGTGCATGCGGAAGAAATTCAAATCCCAACTGCAACCGTTTTTGCGCCATTACTTGTAAGGTATGGGGTCTAGTTTAGTTTAGTTTAGTGAGAGCAGAACCCTCGTTTATTACACTTAGTACAAGCGTTAGAGAAAAAAAAAAAGGGAGAAATTAAAAGTAAAAAACTTACGAACTAACTTAAGAACTAGGATTACAAAAATTACTTTCGAATAAGTAAGAAGATAATAAGGTGGGAAGGTGGCTGTGCACGTGATGGGTTGGTGAAGACCGGGTAGTAGGATAAAGGGGCGGGGTGATAGGAATGTATACGGGTAGTAAGAGTGTAGACATTGGGTGTAGCAAGGTCACGAGGGGGAAGACAGAAGACGACGTTTGAGAGCAATAGAAGTGAGGTATAAATCGAAGGAGGTGGGGTAAGAGTTTGCCCGCTTTAGCATTCGTGAAATTGGTTCATTACAGCCGTAGGAAGTGTGGTGGGAGGGCAGATAGAAGAGACGAGGGTTTCGTAGGTTGCGGGGGTTGGTGTTGAGTGCGATGGCGGAAAGCAAGCTAGGGCAGTTGATTGTGCCGGAAAGGAGACGGAGGATGAAGAGGATATCGGCAAGGGTTCTGCGTTCCTCAAGTGTACTGAGGTTGATCAAATGGAGCCGGCTTGTGTATGGGGGAAGAATCCGAGGATTCTCCCAGTTCAGTCCACGGAGAGCAAAACGCAGAAACCGACGTTGCACGCTCTCGATTCTGCGGATATGGGACGAGCAATGTGGAGACCAGACCTGACGGGCGTATTCAAGAAGGGGGCGGACGAAGGCTATGTAGAGGGAACGGGAAACGTAAGGATTAGAGAATTCCTTAGACCAGCGTTTCACAAACCCTAGGGCGGAGTTGGCCTTAAGAATGATATTGTCCATATGTGAGATGAAGCTGAGCTCCCTGTCAAATAAGATTCCGAGGTTACGTATTGAGGATACGTATGAGATCTGCTGGTTAAGCAGGAAGTAAGGGCGAGGAGGTGGGGTGGACGTTTGTGGGAGAATGTAATGGAGTGACATTTGGCAACATTGAGATCAAGGCAGTTATTACGGCACCAGGTTGAGAAGCTGTCGAGGTTCTGTTGGAGGAGTGAGGAGTCGAGGGGAGAGATGATTGTTTTGTAGAGTTTGGCGTCGTCCGCATAGAGGGATATGGATGAGTGTTTAATAACAGACCCGACATCATTGATGGTTAGGATAAAAAGGAGGGGGCCTAGATGACTTCCTTGCGGAACCCCAGAGGTGGGAAAAAAAGGATCGGAAAGTGAGGATCTGAATTTGACACGGTAGGATCGGTCTTTCAGATAAGAAGATAACCATTTGATCAGTAGGGGTTCGAAGCCTAGAGAGGACAGGTTGAAAAGGATGAGATTATGGGAGATTTTGTCAAATGCCTTGCTGAAACCGGTCGTGATAACATCAACTTCGTTGCCATTCTCTAAGGCATGGAGAGAATGGGATGAGAACTCGATCAGATTCGTTGTGGTCGACCTACCCGAAAGGAAACTATGCTGGTTGGGTGAGATGATGGATTTACAACTAAAAGATAATGCATTGTAAAGAAGCCCTTCGAACAGTTTGGGGATATGAGATAGTTTGGCGATGGGTCAGTAGTTGCTGATATCATTTTTAGGTCCCTTTTCATGTATGGGGGTGACATAGGAGGATTTCCAGATACCGGGGAAGGTCCCTTGAGATAGAGATAGGTTGAAAATCTTTGATATCGGGAGAGAAAGAGAAGTAGAACAGTTATTTAAGAATACAGACGGAAGTCCATCAGGTCCGGGGCTGAACTCGCCTTTGAGTAAGTTTAGTTTCTCCTCAACTACGTGACGCTGAATAAGTTGAGGAGAGAAAGGACCAAGGGAGAATTCGGGCAAGTCATTGAAATACGACGGATTGGGTTCGAAGGAGATGTCTGTGAAGGATTTATTGAAAAACGACGCGAACAGGTTGGCAATAGTTAGGTTGTCGTTTGACGTAGTCGCGCCATAAGAGAGGGAGTTAGGATAGGCGTCGAATTTACGTTTATAATTTATAAAGTGGAAAAAGGATTTGGGATCGCTAATCAAATTGGATTGTGTTTTAATAAGGTATATTTATCCCCGTCGGGGAGCCCCTGGCGCAAGACTAATGACCTTGCCCAGAAAAAATAAATCATTATGGAAAATTTAACAAGCCTCAGGACTTGCTAAATAAGGCGAAGACCAGTTCCCGGTTGTAGTGCCGATGATGATGATTTGGAATAGAGGGAGTTGTAGAGTTCGGAAAATTTATAAAAGGCCCCGAGAAAGTTGGAGTAGTTTTCAATGGATCGCATTTTGAGGAAAATGTTCCATAAGTTATTCCTTTTGTTCCGAAGATTGCGGTTGTACCATGGCGGCGAGGAAACCGATGACCTGCGGCGAGAATAGGGGACATATAAGGCGACGGCATAGTAAATCTCCTTATAGAGAGTGGCCGTGGCTTCTTCTACACCCAAATGATCAAAGCGAAACGCTGTTTTGCTAAGATGTTCATTTAGGAGGCGGAAATTAGCCTTATGGAAGTTGTAAGAAAAGCAGTCAGGAGGTAGATGGGGCTGGGTTTCGTGGTCGAGATATAAGGATAAGAGCAGTGGGGGGAGATAATTGTCAATGGTAGAGAGGGCGTGTGGGCTAGGGACAACTGAGGACATGAGAGGGTCGGTTCTGAACACGAGGTCCAGCTGTCTCCCCATATGATTTAGGACATTGCTAATTTGATCTGGTTCGGAGAGGCCGTTAATAAAAATACGTTCATTAGAACTAGTAGGGTTAGAGACGTAGAAGGCTTGTTCGTCAGCTGATGTCCATTGTAGGTGGGCCAGGTTAAAGTCGCCAAGAACGATGATATCGTCTATTGCGGTGCTTAACACTGTAAAGTTATCTACCGCTTCTATTGCGAGTTCGTATGACGCGGTGGGTCGAGAGGGAGGAATATAGAAACAGATAATATATAGAGACTTAGGGCGCTTGTCAATTTTAATAGCGACGTAGTCGAGATCCGGAGAAGAAGAGATGGCAATTAGAGATGAAGTCAGTCTGTTGTGAGTGGCGAGCAGCACTCCACGAGTTTCATCGCGAAAAACATTGAAGGAGGGAGGGAATAGTTCAAGACTACTGATACTAGGGATAAGGTTGGTCTCCGTCAGAGCGTATATGTCGAAGGGGAGGGAGTGTGCCTTTTCCAGAGTCGAATGTGTTTTGGAGGGGAGACCCCTAACATTCTGATAGTAGACGGTTATGGGGAGAGTATTGAAATGATTAGAGGGACCAAAGGGCGGCTGAAAAGGGTCAAAAGTAATATTGATGATTGGGAAAGGTAATTTTGTTGTCAATATAATGGCGAAATGCTGAGAGATCACTTAGCACCTTATTTGGGGGCATATCGAGATTATTATGGAAGTTGATGAATAGGCTGCGAAGGCTAGGGACGTCAGTAGGTAGACCTTCCTGCTGGATGGAGGCCATTACGCTGCATTGTCATGCAAAAGGATCGGGCCGTGCCTATTGACCAACGAGGTTGCTTTTCAGCCAATTTTGTATGCAATATGTCGATTTCATCACAATATTTGATAGCGTTTGTCGTTTCTCCTGTGTGAGCGCGATCTTGACTGGTGGAAAGATTCTCGATGAGAGAAAGTCACCACTCAAGGAAAGTGAAAAAAGGGAAAGGAAAACTCTGGGGTGAATGGAATCATCCCCAGAGAAGTTACCATAGAACAGTTAGAGAACCCCGACGCGGAGGTATCCACACAGCGCATTAAATCGAGAAAAAAAAATCGGCCGACCCGAAGTCTCCTCATTTTTAAAATACGCGAGTTTACCAAGTGCACTCGCCGGACTGCCACCTAAGGCAAACGAAATAAACGTAGACATTCGACGTTCAACGTACCGCAATTCAACGCGCGAGTTATTTTGTGCTGTTCCTGGAGAAAATATTTTCAAACGAAAAGACCTTTGTCTTTGTTTATTTAGAAACTATGTTTCCTTTTATTATTTTCCTCCTCTGAGCAGCTCGTGTATTCGAGTCCGTAGTCAGACTGGATCTCTTGTGTTACATTTCGAATTTAACTCTATTTATATATTTCGAATCTATTAATATCTTAAATCTATTAGGTAAAACAGGTTTTGAAGTACCTGTGTTTCTATTATTAAAATACAGTGGTTCACGATTTCTTTTGTTCGTGTTTTGGGAATGACATTAAGTTGAACAGATTTTGAAGTATCTGTGTTTTGTGTTTTGATTGTTGCCTATCTTAATCTTTTAGGAATGTTAGCTATCTTATATTTTAGGGGTGTTAACTCTCCCCCTGCTTAAAGGTACAATGTCCTCATTGTTCAATTTTTGTAGTTCTATTAGTTTTTATTAAAAAGTTTCTGGGACTTGGCATTTATATTTGTTAATTTGTATTCGTTGTATCTCTTACATTCTTTGTTGATTACAATTATAGTCATTACGCATTATAAATGTAGTGAGGATTGGTTTTTCCTCCATATTGTTCTTAAAGTGTCTAGGTTTCTAAATGTGTTATCGGAGTTCGAGTATAATATATTGTCAATTTCGATTTCTATTTTATTGTCATTAATTACATATTCTTGTATTCTTTCTTGCAGATTTACATATTCTGTATTATCGATAGTTGCATTGTCTATGAATGAATGTTTATCTTTTTACAAATAGGATGTTATAGTTTATTGTTACGTTTATCTGTCTCAAACAAAGTATTATTACAGATCATAGTTTCTGTCGTTATTTTTGTCAATTCATGAAAGGTGTCTAACGCTAAATTTTTATGTCTTAGTATTTTTGGGTATTTATAAACTAAAAATTTACGTTATTCTTCCTGTGAACAGATATGTCTGCGTAAACTTAAATATTGATTAGGGGAATTTCTATTGTTGTTTGATTTATTAATTCTTTGAGTGTGTATATCTAGGGTAAACTTAATTAGTGTTAGAGCGTATACGATCTCTATGTATTTCCGCGCCTCCATCTGTGATTACTAGGGTGCCTTGATCTTTTTTGACTATTTGTTTCGTGTAACGGGTGGTTTCTTTACCGCGACGGTTCTTTTTTACGTATATTACTTCTCCCGGCGTATATGTTTTTTCTTTACGATTTGTTTTGCTGTTGTGGGGGTTGTTCCTCAGGAAGCGCGTTTTCTTCTCCTGAAAAGGACGTTTGATCTCTTTATCGATTGCTCCTGGAACAACACACTTCAGCAAGGGGTCGTTGCCGTGCTTCCTCTGACCCAGAGGGAAGAGCAACGTCCTGATTGTTCGTGGGACGTAACCTAGGGGATAGCGTCCTTGTACTCTGCAACCTTAGTACCAGTTCCTGTACCAATTTCTTTGGAGTCGTCCTGGTATATAAAAAAGAATCATCCAACGTTGGGTGCCAGCACAAAATTTCGAAAGTATTAAAAGAAGTTTTTTATTTTGGATTAAGTTTTATTGTTGATTTAAGATGAAATACTTGAATTGGAAAATAACGGCTCTGTGGCAGGAGGATCTAGATACTGCGGCCTCGAGATCATTTTGCTATCCCTTTATAAAGGAAAACACTTCGAAAATTGTATCCCAAAGATACACATTTTCGTGCAACAATCTCGATTTTTTGGGTATTACGAGCGAGATGTTGTATTTACACAAGATAAGAAATCAATTTCTTGAGTTCTTACGAAAATATTGCGCAGATGTGGGAATGTATCTGCTTTTGGTTTTTGTTTGCTTAACTCAATGGAATTTTTCAGATAGAGATAACGATCTCTGAATTTTGAATTTTCATGGTGCCGTGGAGCAAATGTAGAACAATAAACGAATATTAGATTCGTTTATTGTGAATTTTAATTTTAATTCGGATTTTGGATTAAATTTTGCCGTGGGGGCAAATGTTATGCGATAAACGAATGTTTGATTCGTTTATTGCGAATTTTGGATCATGTTTGGGTTTTTGTGGGTTTTGATAGGTTTTTTGGTTTTAGCTTAAGATAGCTAAGATTTGGATGTAGGAATGGGGGAAAAAAGTAGTAGGGCCTTTTTGGACCACTACAGATTCTTATTTTGGTCCTTATTTTGTTTGTCTTGTGCGTTTTTTAGTTCTGTGCAGTTGTATTGTTTCACCGCGTTGAATATTTCGTCGGTGACCGTGCTCGTCTTTTTAACCGCCAAGCTTCTACAGATTTCTAAAAGTGTAGAATGGGCACGTTCTATGTTTGCATTTGTTGTTGAGTGTGCTACTGTTGCAAATGAGTGCGTTATTCCTCTTTGTTTTAGAAGGAATTCTGTCTTGGTTCCTTTAATTATGGGGGCGTTAGCAGTCATTAAACTTTCTGCTAGTGGGAATACTTGTGATATGATTTCGTCAATAACTATGGTAGTTCCTATTTCATTTGGGACATTGTGTATATATAGATATTTGCTGTATGAGTCTATTGTTGTGATGTATGTTTTCTTTTGTAGATAAAATGTGTCCATTTGAATATGTTTTCCTGCGTTTGTAGGCATAGGTGTGGGTTTGATAATTTGTTTCGTGGGATGTCTGTCGTATTTGCATGTGCGGCATATTTCGCAGTCTTGTCCTTCTTTTTTACACATTTGTCTAAAGTTAGGCCAAAAGTATTTGTCGGCTATTTCGATGGCGTTATTTCTGTGGCTGCGGTGAGCTCTTCGGTGAACTTCTTGAATTATTTTTAAATGTTCATCGTCGTCTATAATGTCTGTGGCCGCGTTAGGGGCGTGAACTATATTTTTGCAGTCTAAATTTGATTCTAAGATTTCTCGTATTTCATATAATGTTACTTCGTCACAGTGTATTGCGTTCGTATGATTTGGGTTTATGACTTTTTTTATGGTGTTAATAAGTTCAGATAAATCGCTAATTTTAATATGTGATCTCCTATATCCGTCAAATATATTTTTACTCTCCGTCTTATCTTCATTCGAGAATTCAATGTATATTTGGTTTTTGAAATGATTTACTGGTTTAGATGTACTTTTTATTTTATAAGTTGGGGGAGCTGTTTACGAAGTGAATAGAGGACGTGTTGGAGTTATTGAGTTGCTGCCTGCTGAGCGCGTCTGCAGCGACATTCTCCTTGCCAGGTTTGTAAATTATCTTAGCTCCATATTCCTCTATTCTTTTTTTTCACCTTTTGATTTTTGTGTTTGTATTTTTGTTCGAGACCGCATAAATTAAAGATTGGTGATCTGTGTATATTGTCAAATCCGATACGCCTTGTATATAAAGTCTGAGTTTGGTCAGAGCGAATATTATTGGCATCAGTTCCTTCTCGTTAGTTGCATAGTTTTGTTCCGTTTCGCTAAGGGATCTCGACACGAAAGTAATAGGTTTTCCTCCTTGTGACAAAACTGCACCAATTGCGATACTAGAAGCATCAGTGGACAATTCGAAGGGTTTTGAGTGGTCGGGTTGGAATAATTCCAGACATTCCTCTAAATGTTGTTTTAGTTCCGTAAAGGATTTTCTTTCTTCTTCATTAAGATTGAGTTTGTTTGTAGTAAGTTTGTGAGCGGTTTTGCTATCGTTGCGTAACTCTTCACAAATTTTCTGTAATATCCGGCTAGGCCGAGGAAACTCCGTAATTGCTTCAAGTTTGTTGGTTCGGGATATTTTCTTATACTTTCAATTTTCTCGGGGTCGGTCTTTATTGATTTTTGGCTGATAATATAGCCCAAGAATTTTACGTACGGCTTGAAAAAGTAGGATTTCTCTTCAGATATTGTTAAATTCGCGTTATATAATGCATCAAAAATTTGTCGAAGATGGTTCATATGTTCATCTTTGTCTTTAGAAAATACGATGATATCGTCGATATATACGTAGCAAAATTTTGTCACAAATGGTCGTAAAATATCAGCCACGCAGCTTTGAGAGATCGCGGGTGCATTCTTTAACCCAAATGCTAACCTATTATATTCATAGAGAGCGCCGTTTACGGCGAATGCTGTTTTTTCCCTGTCCTTCTCATCTATTAGGATTTGGTGAAAACCGGGCTCTAAATCGATCGTTGAGAATACTTTAGCTTCACCTAGATTTTGTATAGTGTGGGTTATGTTAGGCATGGGGTACCTGTCGTTAATTGTTTGTTCGTTTAGTTTTTTGTAATCATTTACCAATCTACGTTTTCATGTACCATCCTTATTAACTCCCTTTTTCGAAACTACCCAGATCGGTGAGCAATACGGGGATCTGGATGGGCGAATGATGTCCCGCCTTGGTAGTTCTTCTATTCCTTTATTCACAAAGTCTTGGTCGGCAATACGATATGGATATTGTTTTGTCCAAATTGGTTCTTCGGTTTTGGTTCTTATGGTTGCTACTATATTAGTGGTGTAAGGAAGGTTCTTGTCTACTTGTCTATTCCTATTCATTAATGTATTTATTTCTTCCCTGAATTCTTGTCCTTCAATCGTATAGTTAAGTTTTTGATTCGTGTTAGCTTCTCCTGACGTTTTTAATATCATTGTATTGAAGTTTATTTCTGCATTTAATTCCCTAAACCGATTAAAAGGTCGAACTCTCTTAATTCTTGTAATTCGAAAAACTGTAATTTTTTTCCTAGTATATGTATATATCTTTTGTTTTTTATGACACTACTCCTATGGATTGTTTTTGACTGAATTGGCAAAATTTTAATTGGACTGCTTAAATCTATATTTTTTTTACAATAATTTTTGGTTGCTCCCGAGTCTATTAAAATGTTGTTATTTTCACAAATTTTTAATTTTAACCTAGGTAAACCATTACTTAGGCTAAACGAAAATTCTTTAGTAGTATTAGTTTCACTTACGTTATTTTTCAGGGAATCGATTGTTGACTCCTGTTCCACGTTGTTCATTCGTTGAGGCTGTTCTTGTTGGGGTTGATTCCTGAATAAGTTTGGTTGCCTTAATGTGCTGTGTATGGAACTATCTACTTCCATCGGCTCTGGTTTGGGGAAATTTGTGTTCTGTAGATTCTGTCTGTATGATCCGAAATATTGGCGTGAGTTCCTTTGGGATTGTTGCCTGTTGAAACCTCTTGGATCTTGTTGGTATTCCTTGAATTGGTATCGTCTATTATGGTATGTTTTGTCGTACTGTTGTCGTCTCTCTTGGTGTTGTTGTCTATTTTCGGGCTAAAATTCTCTGTCCTGGTACTGTTGTCTAGTATATGGGGCTATATTATTGTATCGCGAGTCGTGATGTACTGTGAGAGCTATCCCGTATGCTTCTGCTAACGAGTTGTATTTGTGTGCGTATAATGTTTGCTTGGCTGTTCCGTTATTTAGGCCATTTGAAAAAATTCTCACAGCTTCTTGTTCGGCTTCTCTTAGAAATGCTTCCCTGGTGTCTTCGTTTCGACGCTGTGTTTGGATTTTTGCGATGATCAGGTTTTGGGCTCTGTTTACTTCGTCGTAGTATTGAGTTAGATCTTTACCTCCCTGTTTTATTTGTGTCATCTCTGCTTTCAGTACATACAGAGGTCTGTTGTCGCTGTATGTGAAGTCTAGGCTATCCAGGATTGCGTAGAAGTTAAATTTGGTGTTGTTGTTTACTAGGGCTAACGCCGCTTCACCTACAATCTTATTTCTGATTATTAGCAAGCCTTCGCAATACTTCGTGTGTCCTTTGTGAGCCTCACATGCCTCCATTAGTGTCGTTGCTCCTTTCCTACAAGTGGTGTAGTCACCTTCTGTTTCACTGAACCTTGGTAAAGATTTAAATGAGTCCAGGTTGATGTCTTCCGGGCGGCCGTACTTCTACTCTAAGTCTTGATGTTCCTCCAAATTTGTTGTTATTGCGGGTTGTAGTTTGTTAATTTCCAGTGTCTGCTGGTTCATTAAATTAGCCATCATTTGAATTTGTTGTTTCATGACGGTTAGTTCTGCCTTCATTGCGATGTTGTCTGCCTCCATGTTTTGCATCTCTTCGGTTTCTGAGTCGCTGGATACTTTATCTGTGGGTTTTCTTAAGGGATTAATTTTTGACATACCCCGTTTTATTTTCATCTGCTCCTTATCTTCTCTGGTTTGATTTTTCTATTATTCTTTTCACTGAATGATTTTTTTGTCGTCTCTGGGCTTGATTTCTCTATTTTTCACTGAAGTATTTTTTTTTTTGTAATCGCGTCCCCTTCGCTGGACGTTGTTCCTTTGGAAGAATTCCTTGCACCGAGTCCTTCCTGAACGATGGAGTATTTCTATGGATACTCATTCGTGTTTTTAAACACTCCACAGTGTTGGTCCGTTTCCCTAATCGAATTTTGTAGGAAAAAAACGATTGGCAGGATCGCCAGTTATTTTGTGCTGTTCCTGGAGAAAATATTTTCAAACGAAAAGACCTTTGTCTTTGTTTATTTAGAAACTATGTTTCCTTTTATTATTTTCCTCCTCTGAGCAGCTCGTGTATTCGAGTCCGTAGTCAGACAGGATCTCTTCTGTTACGTTTCGAACTTAACTCTATTTATATATTTCGAATCTATTAATATCTTATATCTATTAGGTAAAACAGGTTTTGAAGTACCTGTGTTTCTATTATTAAAATACAGTGGTTCACGTTTTCTTTTGTTCGTGTTTTGGGAATGACATTAAGTTGAACAGATTTTGAAGTATCTGTGTTTTATGTTTTGATTGTTACCTATCTTATTAGGGGTGTTAACTCGCGCAGACCGGTGATCATCAAGAAGGACGTCGGGATTGTATTTATCGGTGCGGACAGTCAAGACTGAGACTGACACGTTATCCCCGTCGTGACATTTCTTTGGTATTACAACGTGTGACTTTTATATTTGATAAATTTCGTGCAAACAATAAGTTAGACATAGTTAAGGATATTTGTGGAAATTAATTCGTTACAAGGTGTGGTAGAAGTTGTTGTTTTAGTATGCTCGTTGTATCAAGAATGATTGTGAAATTGAAAGACAAAAAAAATCGAACAATAAAATAAAAGGTGTGTTTTCTAAAAAGAAAAGAATTTGCGTTTTAATTGTAGCTGTCTTCGCTCCGTGTGTCGCTTTGCATTTGGGATCGTGTTCGGCGGAACACCTACGACTAAAAGATCAAATCCGCCAAAGATTAATGACGAAGAGTGGATTACACGTCCCTGAAAATAGTTTGCCTTTTAGTTGCAACGCTCCTTCCTTTCTTGTCTTTCATATTTAGCATAGTTTGATTAATTTAATGTAGTTTTAATTTATCGATTAAGGTTTAAATTTTCAATCGTTTTGTTTTAAATTTTTGCTTGTTTATATATATATATATTTGGTGAACTTTAGCGATGTTATCGTCAGGTGTTGCAGTTTTTGGACGTCCCGCACATTCATCGTCTCCCAAGCTCTCACGGCCACGTTTAAATTCAGCTGCCACAAATTTCACTGTGGTAAATAATGGTGCAGAGTCCCCATACACAGAGTTCAACTCATTTTTGACTTGCGTAGGCGTATTGCCTTTCAAAAACAAAAATTTAACGACAACTCAATACTCAATTTGCCCATTTCCACAAAAACACTCACACCGACTCACACAAATAACTGCCAATAAAAACTACGCATCCAAAATGGCTGAAATTTTGGTGAGTAACTGTCAAAAGATGCACAACTACATTCACTTTTATTGACGAGTGCTGCTATCTTCACGTTGAGGTCGGAAACTTCTCAGCCCACCCTCGTACATAGCAAAAAAAATAATAAAGTAGAAAACCTATATGTATATTGCGCTAGGAAAGTTTGTAAAAGGGGAAGTCCTCTTATATATTGACTGTCATGGTAAACAAAATTATAAAAGTCATTGTACACTGAAAGGCTTTAAAAAAACTAGATGTTGTATAAGTTATGAAGTGCTCTTTTGAGTGCTACGTACCCAATTGCAATAAGGATAGATGGTCTTCCTGTCTTCTTTTTAATAAAAAAATGCAGCATATTAAATTTGGACTACGGTGGGATAATATGCAAATTTACTCCTTACCGCGACATTAATTTAAATAATGTAAAACTGCGTTAAAGTTTATAATTCAATTTATACGATATCAAATCAGAGTCAAACATCCAAATATTTCATCAGTCGAATGCGTATAACATACCTATAACATACCTATACGTATAGTTATGTCCTTTTTAATGAAATTACAGGAAACTTATTTATTTTCTCCCTTCCGATATTCAATGTGAAAGCCAATCTCCACACTCAGGGAAATTTAATAGATTGTTACACACTGACCTAATGTTTCATATTATGGGATTCAGGTGTTACGTGTCATGGCTGGCGGCAACTCTTTTTGTAACGGCTATTGACTATGCTAATTTTATTAAAAAGATGTAACAAAATATACATAAATCATGACAGGTTGACGTGTATATATGAGGCGGGGGCTTTCGAGTTACAGTTTTATGTTGTCAACTTTTAAATTGGATTAAGTTGAATCTCAAGGGGTAGTAGAAAAGTCACAGGTGGGTTAGTATGATGTAGGAGTACTATGTTTCGCACATGAAAAGGATTAGATCTATTTAGATTTCATTGACTTTGTTTGAATCGTCCGTCCTTTCGGTCGTGCAATGCTTTTATAAATGTGATTTCGGGATTACATAGTACGACCCTTTCATACAACTAAAAACGTATTGTGTTTTAGTTTAAAAACTTACAGCTCGACATTTTACATGATGATTATCTAGAGTGATTAGGTTGTTAGTTTCAGGTGGCGGCCAACAAGGCGTATAACGAATATTTCTAGTCTAGAGATTTGAAAGAATCGACTTTTTTTTTAGTTTAGATATCCTAGAGCATGTCCTGAAAGGAATTTTTCAAAATTCCAATAATTTACTAGGTTACATCGATTTTGGTGATGCGCAACTAAACTTATCCGACCGGAACAAATGGAACAATAGACGGTAGACGTGGCTTATCCCATAAAACCTTTCTTATAGTCTATACTGAAGGTGTTTAAACTTATTTTGCTTTGTAAACTGTTTTGTGAGCCGAAGTTTGAGCGGAGGATTGGACTGGAGTGGACTGATTGGATTTATTGTCACAAAAATATATATTCTAAAAGTATATTCATATATTTAAACTTCTTTTTGTTTGAAAACTATGTAGTTAAGAGCTAATGACGCTGAGATAAAATATGATTTGTTAATAAGCACGAGTATCGCACGTGATGATCCAAAAAAGGTTAGTCCAAAAAACTAAAAATCCATGCACAAGATTGCCGATTTCCGTATGACGTTTTATTATTGGATCGAGATCCGTGCCTCCTTCGATATCCAGCGGTTGAGACTTTTCGAACAGAAGGTCATGGTCACGTATTTTGTTTTATTGATTCTTTTTCACTTGAGCTACTTGAACTCCTTATTCTTAACTGGCACGTTTTCGCCCCTCTTCTGAGAAAAACTCATACCACATTCGCATGCTACCCTTGTGCATTGGTACGATGTGGATACTATACTTCCCATACACTGTTGGTCTCCTCTCGTACCTGCGTCCTATGAGACTGCTGCATTGCCCGGTATGCAGCATTCTTACGTTCAGTCGCTAGTTTGCACTCATCATCAAATACTCATTCCTATCTCTACGACTACTGCTTAAGATGGAGTTGGCAGTACTAATGACAGTATTCTTAAGGCGCGTCCATTTCTCTTCTACGCTCGGCATTCTGGCTCCAGGATTTACTCTCCCTCCGTCGAGTTCTTCAAAGGCGAGTCTTAACGCATGGGCAAAAGTGTTACTGGTATTCTCATTGCGTAAGGCAGCCGTGTTGATTCGAACCTGATCCGCGGATGCAATACGTCTCCGTAAGGCAATTCGCACTCGGAAAACTATTGCAATTAAATTGCACGTGGTTTAATTGAATTCTGATAATTAATGTTATAATAAGAAATTAAACTTTACGCGACACACCACAATAAAACATTAAGTTTTTCTTATTTAAACATCGGTTGAGTAAATGATTTCATATACATGTAATGATTTTCCTCAGCACCACGCACTTTGCACACTACACACACACTTTATGTGAATTGAAACACACTTTGTTTTATTTCAGCGATCACCTTTATTAAATTTCACTTAGAACTAGTCATTTGTTACATTAATTTATAAGTTACTACACGATAACTCCACGCTCGCTCGTTAAATTGTTCACAACACAAAATCACAGCACATCCAGCTTTTTTATTGTGATATTCTCGTTATCTTGTATTTTTCGCGCAACGGACTTCAAAACCCTCCCACCAACTCCTGACCTTCCTGGTCAACTTTTCAAAACCAACTCTCGATGTCCGCTTTTTCATCGGACGAAAACTTTTCTTATCCTGGAGATAAAGGGATTTTCCTTTCTTTGTCTTTCCCAAATTTGGGATCGAAAGAGGAAACACAAAAGAACAATCAACAAAGGATCTTGCCGATGAGTATTTACGATCCTTTGTGTCGGTCGGCGATAAACGTACATGTAGTTCGATTTATTGCGCCTGTTGTTTTCTTTAACCGCATGGGCCAGAATCTCTTCCGTGGGGAATCGGTACAAAGGAAAAGATCAATATCGCCTAGGTGAACGTGCAGTTCGTTTTATGGTACCTGTTTATTTCTTCTAGGCGAGTGGGCAAGGATGTTCCTTGTGGGAAATGGTTTGGGTAAACAAACCTTTGAAAGATCATAAAATTGCAGACGTGCAATTTATGATTCTCAACAACTTTACTTGAAAGTTGGTCATCTGGTCCACAGATTTGGATCCAGGGGATTCTGCGTGTTGAACATATAGTTCGTTCTTTCACGTCTTGGATTCGACTTAAATTCAATATGGGCAAATTGAACGTGCAGTTCAATTTGTTTGATATTGAATTTATATCGCGATATTTACCGTATGGGCGCTTAATGATAGAGCTTAGCTCCAAAGAGGTAGGTTTTATGGAGTGGATGGTTGCCTTTTTCTCAACCGTTGAGAATTTGATCGGCACACTAAATAGCGTTGGATTCATTTGCGTTCGAGGAAATGTGATGCACTGTTTGGGGCCTTCCACATTGCAATTCTTCGACAGAAAGTCGTTTCCAAGTAGTCCGTCTTCCGGTAGATCGGGCATACTGCTCACTACTTGAAACTTGCATGGGAGTTTAGACCTACCTTTCAGGTGGAAGTTCGCTTTGCAGCTCCCCGGATATTTCCCAACGGCATCTGTAAGGTGCAAGCTTCTCGCCGATTAATCTTAACGTCTGATTCTTTGAGGCTAGTTTTGGTGATCAGACTTATCTCAGCGCCAGTGTCCACTACTAGAGTTGTGTTTTTCTTAACACCTACATCTATTGGTAGCTGGACAGTTGGGACGCTGGTTATTGGCGAGCATGGAGCTCTAATGTGATAGCGCATTTTTGCCACGGAGTGTTTTGGCCTACTTCTTTCTTGTTCTGAAAGGGGAGAATTTTTAAAAAATTGGCATTGAATTCGCGATTCCCATTTCAGATTTTGCTGACAGGATCCTAGGTTGTGGCCGTGTTGGCCACAGAAGTCGCAAATCTGCCTTATGGGCAGAATCCTTTTTCCCTCCTTTAATCGCCAACCATCACGGATATCGTGATGTATTCGCTGACATTGTGTACAAAAGGGTGCGTTTTTCCGTTTTACACACTCTTCATAGGTATGCCCCCTTTGGTGGCAGTAACTGCAAGTTATTTTGATGATAGGGGCATCCTGTGTAATGGGTTGTGTGTAGGGAACTACTTTGGGTTCAGGGGAGTTAGGTTTAAGCTCTATCACTTGAGGACCCACCTCTGTATCTGTAATTGAATTAAATATCTGCGAGGTTGGGGTTGCTGCGAAGAGAGAAGAATGGTATATCGGTGAAGATTGCGCAGAAGAGAATGAGCTCGACTGAGGTTTTTCGAGTTCTTCCAACTCTAACGTCCTTTGCATTAGAGTGTCAAGTGGTTCCCCGACCATTAATAATACAAATTGACGGTAGTATGGATTTAAAAGTCCACTTCTATACACACTCCTGGCAAAGTCGTCTAACTGTATTTTTATACCCTCGGCGGACGCGAAGCTATAGCGTTAAGCAAGGATAGTGAAGAAGGTGAATTGAACACACGATGAAACGATTGAAAAGCGAAGCAGTGAAGCATCAGACTACTGACCGTGTTTTTTTTTTTTAATTTGATTTCCAAACTCGACTATATTCCACTGGTGTGAATTATTTTTATTTTATCGCTTGGTATACGGTTCTGATGTATTTTTCTTATTCGATTTTTCCGTTCATGTTCTTCACTATTTTTGCTTGTGAATTTGTGTGTGTCTGTTAGAATCGCTACAAAGCCATATCTCTTCTCCGCTGGCAGTTTGCATCTTTCCAGCATTTGCTTCAAACGTATTTGGAACAAGATGACTGCTTCCGCTGGGTTCTGTCTGGTAGCCAGTAGTTTATTGACCAAATCTTCGTAGCTTTCTACTGGCTGGTAAACTTTCCTCAGTAGATCTTCTGCTTCTTCAAAAGATGAAAACGGAGTGGACCCGAACAATGCAGATGCTTCCCCTCGCAACCTAGTAGGGAATACCTGCAGGAAAACATTGTGCTCTTCCACTGGGAGACAATTTAAGGTCCTTCTACAACAACCTAAAAATGTATGGAGTTCGAGACCTAAATGTGGATTACGTTCCCCTGAGAAGATGGGAATTAGCTGTGTTGGCAGCTTCGCTACCTTTATATAGTCTACAGCCATATTTTAGATATAACTGGACTTAATTTGGGTAAAAGAGAAAAAGGGAGAAAAACAGTCTGGAGATTCACAAATTAAATCAGTAAAGCCGCTGAAAAAGAAAATAAGGAAAGCTATGGGTATGAGGACTATCACTGCTCCGAAGGTGTTTGGAATATTTATGCAGTTCGTTTTATGGTACCTGTTTATTTCTTCTAGGCGAGTGGGCAAGGATGTTCCTTGTGGGAAATGGTTTGGGTAAACAAACCTTTGAAAGATCATAAAATTGCAGACGTGCAATTTATGATTCTCAACAACTTTACTTGAGAGTTGGTCATCTGGTCCACAGATTTGGATCCAGGGGATTCTGCGTGTTGAACATATGGTTCGTTCTTTCACGTCTTGGATTCGATTTAAATTCAATATGGGCAAATTGAACGTGCAGTCCAATTTGTTTAATATTGAATTTATACGGCGATATTTACCGTATGCGTGATTAATGATGGACCTTAGCTCCAAAGAGGTAGGTTTTATGGGGTGGATGGTTGTGGCCGTAACATACAGTATATGGAATCAAGAAATGGACTACAGTATCAACAGGCTTCCTGCGAATTGTTTCTATCACCACAGCTTTCTGGTCTAATATCTTATTTTAAACCTCTAATTTCTGTTCAATTTTTAATAGTCTTGGCTCAAATTGAAAATTTTGAAACTAAGCTCTTTATTTCAATTAAGAGGTAGAGGTAGAACAGACTTAAGTTCACTCTTCTAATGTGTTCCTATGTACTGCAACATTTTCGATTGCTTTCGTCCTTTCGCGATTTTCTCGTTAACCTAGATAGTTCGTTTTTAAATTCTATCATCAGCACCAATTACAAAGTTTCAATTCGTATAAGCCCTAAGCGCTTTTCAGATATATTTAGTTGTTTCATCCTCTTCAACAATGTATCACCCACAAGTGGTGCTGGACATCTGATTTATCTAAATTTGAACTGTAACAATGTACACGATAAGAAATGCAATCCAAGACAAACGAGAACATTCTTCGATAAATAATGATATCCAAGGCAAACATCAGTGGACTATTACTATTACTATTTACTATTTATTTGCCTGTGGGAATCCGAAAGTTCATGACCTCACCGACTCGACTCCGTCATTGTTTCCTGTCTTGTGTGCTCTCCTTCCACGTTCGACCATCCGATCTCCTCGAGGTCCAACCCAACATTGTCCTCCCATCTCCGTCGCGGCCGCCCTGTCGGTCTCTTTCCCGTTGGCTTACCGTCAAGAATTCTATGCACGGTCCTATCGTTGCCCATTCGCGCCACATGTCCGGTCCATCTTAATCTTCGCGACTTGATTACTCTCACTATTGCAGGTTAGCGGTATAGCTCTTTCAATTCGTGGTTATGGAGTTTCCTCCATTGTCCTGCCTCCTCGTCATATTTGCGCCAAAGATACCCCTTAGGACCTTATTCTCGAATACGCGGAATTTGTTTTCTTCCCGTTTTCTGAGAGCCCATGTTTCGCATCTGTATAAAACAATCGGCATGATTATGGTTCTATAGACACGGAGCTTTATATTCCGTGATAGCAGTTTGGATTTCAACAGTTCACTGACTGCAGCCAACTAGCGCTGCCGGAGTGTAGTCTTTGTTAATTTCCTTCGACATTTCGTTACTGGCCGTCAGCATGTTCCCAGGTATTTAAATTCTTTGACATTTTCAAATATCTGGTCCCTGATGTTTATGTGTGTTCTCTGAGGTCCGCCTGCTCTCACCATAATCATTTAATTCGTTTTGTCTTCATTTATTTCTAGGGCCACCTCTTCTGCCGCTTGCATGATGGTTTCACTGTTTTTACTTATAGTTTCTAGATTATCGCACAAAACGGCGATGTCATCCGCATATGCGAGCACTTGTGTGACCCCGTTCAGGGATGATCCGGCCATGTTATCATCTTGTACCTTTCTGATGACATACTCGAGGACAAGGTTAAAGAGACATGGTGAGAGGCCATCGCCCTGTTTTAGTCGGTCCCGGGCTTCAAATGGTTCTGAGAGGTGGTTTTCTATTCTAAGTCGCCCTTTGTTTTCGTTAAAACAAATTTGAATGACAGCGGCATATTTTTTCGGGATTCCCAGCTCAACTAGAATATGGTAGAGTATTTGCCTTGCGACTGAGTCGTCTGCTTTTTTGAAGTCAACGAACAGTTGGTGAACCGTCTCTCCGTATTCTCACTTCTTTTCCAGCAATTGCCTTATTGTGAACATTTGGTCGCTTGTTGACCGGTTCCTAAGGAATCCGCATTGGTAGTCTCCCAGTATTTCTTATCCGTACGGTGTGATCTCACCAGTATGACATTTGTTAGTATTTTGAATGTGGTTGGCAGCAATGATATTCCTCTGTAGTTTTCGCAGTCAGATCTGTCGCCTTTTTTGAAAATGGGGACGACTATTGAGGTTTTCCATTCTTCCGGAATGACTTCCTTGTCCCATATTGTTTTAATCAGTTGGTGGATCTTTCGAGCAGTTGCCCCGCCTTCATGCTTCATAAGCTCTGTCGGTATGCAATCGACTTCGGGAGCCTTGTTGTTTCTCAATCCACTTATTGCGTCTACAACTTCGTCGAAAGAGGGCTCTGAGATCTGGGGCTCGGCTGTATGTGCGTCTGGTGCGTTTATTTGTGGTTGATGGGTGCGCACATTGAGCAGGTTTTCAAAGTACTGCTCCCATCTTTCACGATATTGTTTGTTTCTGTGACCAGACACCCGTTTGCGTCTCGATTTATGTTGGCTCTCCCTCGGTAGCCATCTCTAATTGAATTTATGCCAGCATACATACCTCTAATGTTCTTTGCTCTGGCATGTTCTAGGATTTTTTCGATCCGGGTCTTCTCCCATTCGCGCTTTTTTGCATTTGAAGAGTCTTATTGCATCTCTCCGATTTGTCGCGTATCTTTCTGCGTTGACTTCATCATATCTTTCTAAGTGGATCACTCTGAGCCGTTTACGTTATTCGATCTTCGCCCTGCACTCATCGTCAAATCAAGGTTTGGATTTATTTGTTTTCTTAAATCCTAATACCTTTTGCGCTGTTTGTTTGATTGCGTCTCTAATCGATGCCCATTTAGTGCCCAGATTATTGGCTTCCTCTTCCTCACTACTCCCATTCTCTTGGATGCTAAATCTATTCGTTAGTTCGTCTTGATATTCGGCCCTTTTGCGCAGGTCTTTTAGTTTATTAATGTCGAACTTTTTGCTCCTCTCCCGTGACTGCCCCTGGAGTGTTCCTAGCCATCCAAAAGAAACCTGTCTCATCCCCAATTTCTATTTCTTCTTCCCCTTATCTCGACTATTTTTCAATAAAAATTAATTTAACCCTAAAAACTATATTCATTATTTGCTTACATATATTACCTTGCCCAATCCATTGAATCATGAGAGCCCACAATAACAGCAATCGACCACATAATCGAAATCAGTAAATCCCGGGACGATATCATATTCCCTGGCGACTTTAAGCTCCCGTAACTTAAATGGATGGTATCAGAAAATCAATCTTTTTACATCTCACCCCCCGTTAACCCCAAGCAATATCTCTTTATAGATCGTCTGGCCAACTCAAGCCTTTGATAAGTCAACAATGTCCTAAATCATGTGGGCAGACAATTTAACCTTATCTTCACAACTGACACTAGGCTCAGCCCTCACACCCTTGTAACGATTTCTATTCTATTGCTCGCCCAGCACACCTGTGGGGAAGGAGTATGGTGTGCAGGCGTACTGCACTGCCCATGCATCGCAGTAAATGCGAGCACCAAAATTGTCCACAAACGCGGAAGGATGAACGATAACACCCAGGAAACTGCAGCACTGGAAAATAAGAAATAAAACACACTGGGTTTTCGGAGTCTAAACTTTATTTAATGTTCGTTGATTGTTCCGCCGAAGCAAACTGTTCACCAAGGAGTAAAGTAAAACACATAATTTTGTTTGTTTTACTATAACACTGTTTATTGAGGTAGCAAAAAATATCCAGATGGGAATACATATTTGTGTACCGTTCATATATAGTTTTAACTTTTATTATTTGAATGTAGATTATAATTAAAGGGACTAATTGAGACGTACACCATTAGCAAGGAGCTACTTGAGGAGGACATTATTGTTAATGACAAAAACACAAACAGAAATTACGAATCACTCCACTGGCACTGAAACTTGACTTTACT